>CM062806.1:949963411-950563411 GCA_031772625.1 Pinus tabuliformis
TCTCCTCCTCCTCCTTCGTCTTTGTGCCACTCCCACCGCTGCCACTGAGTTTGACCTTCACTAGGTCCCTCCTTAACTCCTCCTGTTGAAGAGCTGCTCACATCTCCTCCCATGAAGGTAGTTTTTCTCTGCCCAAAAATGCTTTGGACGATAACTTGCTATTCATCAGAGACTCCATTCAGGGCTATCCTCACCATCGCGGTTGGCTGAGGAGTGGACCCAACTGCAGCAAGCTGGTCTGTAGTGTCCTGAAGACGTTGAAGATAGAGGTTCATCCCTTCTCCCTTCTGCATCAAAGTGCGTTGCAACTTTTGCTCCAAATACATCTTTTGTTGTTTGGAAGAGCCTTCATACAGAGAAGACAAGGCTTCCCACATCTCCCGCGCTGTATCCTTGCCCTGCAAGTGTGAGACCACATGATTTTGAACTCCATCGAGAATCAACCTCTTTGCCTTCCCCTGCTCAGCCTTGTACTTCTTCCTTTGATTGTTGTCAGTAGGAACAAATACAACACTTTTGACGTAGGCCTCGAGATCATATTCCTCCAGAATAACTAAGATTCTAGTCTTCCATATGACATAGTTGGAGGCTTTGTCCAACTTGTCCTAATCTCTGAGCCCATGCAATGCCATCTCACCCAATTGTTGAATTGACTCCTATAATCACTGCTTAGCATTGCTTAGCTGCTCAACAAGTGAGAAATTTGAACATTCTGGCGGAAAGTTCTCTGAGGAGAAAATTCCCCTTCTACGTGTCTTCGTTCTTTTCTAGCGGATTTCTGTCCCGGTAGAAACTGCGCCCTTCAAGCATTGCACTAAGGCTCTGCGTTACTCCCTCTGCCTGTGCAAACTCACAAACTGGAAATTGTACCTCTCTGTTGTCTCACTCAGAGAGAGATTTCCTCGGATCTGCTTCCCGACAAGGACTGCGCAATCCCTTCAAGGGGATTCGAATTGTTGCAAAGTGGAGCTTTCAGCCTCACTGCTTAGCACTGGATCTGCTCTTCTTGTTTCAAAATCAAGGCTTTGAAACAATGTGAAAATTCCTAGACTCGAAGGAATCCCTACTGCAGCAAATCTAAATCTATTTCACCTACTTGATTTTTTTAAATTACATTCATCAAGTTATTCTTCTGAATACCGAAGCAAATTACTTCTGCAACCTACACTATTTAAATATTTGATCTCATGAAACAGAAAACTGAGCAAAGAACAAGATACATAGGACACACTTATTTTTGGACACAGTAGTCCCCGGTAAAACCCAATGCGGGAAAACCAGTGCAACAACTCTAAGGGTTTTATTATTAAGCAGGAGAAATATTTGAATCCAAATCTAGGATGCTCATCTAGCAATCCTTACAGAGAAAATACTGGCGGAAAATATGAGTGAGTTTTACCTCACTTCACTCGACAGCATTCCGGTTGATCCAGCACAAGACTGGATAACCCCGACTATTTCTGCGCTCGCCCTGTGTAGGCCCTGTGTCAACCTTCTCTGTCCTTTCTGTCAGCGCTCTTGGCTGTTTCGGCTGTCCTCGGCAGTTCTGTCTTTTGTCCTCTGTGTGAACTTTCCTGGCTGTTCCGATAGTTCCGGCTTCTGCCCTCTGCGTCAGCTTTCCGGGTTGTTCCAGTAGTTCCTGACAGTTCCAACTGTTCCCTACAGTTTTGGTTTTTGCGCGACAGACAACTTTTCTGCTCTGCGCTAGCCCTTCTGGCTCTGCGTCAGGGCTGCGTGGGCCCAGACTAGCCCAGGGTCAGCTTGCCCAGCTACTGCGCTGCCTCTCTACTGGCTCTCTCTGCCTATTTGTCATTATTCTCCGGAAAGCCCTCCTCCCGCATTCTCATTGCCCCTTTGCGCAGAATGATCATTCAATTTGAAATCCTTAGCAAACCCTGCCCTAGGAATCGAATTCTTGATCAATTTGTTCACTCCATGTGTGTTTCCAAATGAACCCTAAGCCTCCATTTTATACTTTTCCTGTTGAGTCTTCAATGGCCGAGACAAAGTCTCTAATCAACGACTAAGATTAAAACATGACTTGATCTGCCTTCTAGTTCATTCTCACCCATATTTTGATTAATACCCATTAATATATTAATTTTCCTAAGTTTAGACATAGGAACCCCATTAAAAATATTAATTATTTTAATAAAATACAATCCGGGTGGAATTTCACCAAACGGTTTCTGGATTCTTTAGAACTCATGAGCCTTAGCCTCTCCACCAATTTTCAAGGCTAGAGCACTTCCGATGCTACCAAAAACTAACACTTCTTTGGTTAGTCAAATTCTAAGCAATTTTTCTCTTTTCTTTCTTGTTTTGCAGTAGCTAGTCTAGTAGTTTTTCATACATAAATCTTGAGTTTGTGTTTAAAATCCTACAACCTTCACTCTGCAATCTCATCCTGTAGCTGCTTTTTTCCAAAATTATCTCTATACTCTGTCGTTACTGTCCTTCCCAGTGCTGAATTAGTGTGTAAGATGGACTGTTTTAGTATCTCTTCCTGAAATGATCTTCGATAAAACACTACTTGCCAACTCAAAAATAGACTCCTCTTCATTTAATTCACTCTCTGAGTGGCCCAATTAATATGCTGATTCTGATTGGCAACTTCAACAGATTGACAAAAAAAATTTACTTTCAGCACAGATCCTGTTACAATTTCTGTTTTAAGTCATCCCCATCGGTCAACTGCTGTTGCCTTTCTGTTATACTCTCCTTTGCATGGATTGGAAAGGATTCCCAGGTCACACATCTCCTCAAAAACCTGTAGTTCTAAGTTGCATGATATGGGGAAATGGGTATGCATTTCCGAAACAGAAATGTACTGGAAACATGACTCCCCAAAAATTTGGAAACGGGAAACATTATATTGAAACTTGGAGAGAAATCACTATGAATAAATGACAAACATAAATAACAAGCAATGTTACAACATCGCTTATATTGGGATCTTCATTGTCAGTATCACTTTTTGCCTCTACCTCAATCATCTAGGGATATCAGTCAACACCACCTAATTTTGATGAAACTACCTAATCCAAGCTTTAAAATATGGTACAAAAAGCTTAGCATGCTCAATCAATGATTTTGGTTTGAGTGAAGGGTACATTTTTGCTAAGGACACGACAAAGGAGTCCAACAAGAAATATCACTAACATTGAGGTACATAAAGGGCTTGGTGCTCTTGATTAACTGCCAATTCCATACCCTCATACATGATAGAATCTACTGAAAATGTTACAATCCTATCAATACTGAAATCCTAAATATTGTTAAGTCTGCTGAATTTTGAATGGAATATGAAATTCTACTTTCTCCATGTGAAGTCCGATGAAGTTGGAGCCACTCTCAAACATCCCGAAACAATTAAGGTATTGAAAATTTTAGTAAAAGGATGAAAAGGAAAGATAAAGGGAATCACGGTTCAGTCACGTTTTGATATGAAAACATGGCTGATATGCAGGGGGGGTGGGAGTTTCCTGCAACATAGCTGTAGTTTCGTGCAGACCAACTGCTAATCAAACTTGGCTAAAGGACCTTTTCTAGCGAATTCCTCATTAAGGCAAGAGGAATTCGATATATGCTGATTGATGGAATGAGGTGGACCTATGTTTCATGTATTCTAACCTTTGCAACAATAGACTTTATCTTTATGCCTTTCTTTGAATGAGAGGATTCACAAAAGGTTAGATCATGCTTTTAGGCTTTAGCGAATTTATCTTGCACTTCTCCTCTGTTGTCATATTAAAGCTTAAAAAATTAGGTTGAGAATTGGTAATTTTGTATCTCCCTCTGGAATATTTCCTTTATTTTGCTTACTTTTGCGTTGCTAGCTTGTTGATTTCCCCTTCCCTTCAACTGCTATATGTCGCCCTTCTTGCCAATTGACTTCTAGGGATATGTTTCATGGCTTCACAACATGTGACCTTGTGGCATTCACCAATTGTAAATTGTAGAATATGCCTGAGGCTGTTCAAAAAAGAGAAACCATTATTCACCCTCTTGTGTAAGTTTTTGACTGTGACACTTGTAACCTATGAGACTGAGAGACCACCTAATCTCAGTGACAACAGATGTGATTTAATTGTCATAAAGGTTGTGTACTGGTACTAGTTGGATGCCAACCTGTAGTGACCACAATGACCCGCTTCTTGATGTTGGGCTTCTTGTTGCCGCTTAATGCTTCTATTTTTATGACTATGCTTAGGCCAAGGATCATGTTTTTATATCTTTGTTTCATAGGCTCCCTCCTTTTTATTTGTAGCCTTCACAACATTTTCTTAATTACCTAACCCATTTTTGAGTTTTGCTAGTGCTTGTGGTGTCTATGTTTGTGGCCTCGACCCAATTGTATTAAAGGACTCACTTGCACAATGAGGGGTGAACTTGGGGGGATTTGAGCCTTGGTGGGGGATAACAACACTTGTGCTTTACCAACCAACCAAGCTCTAATCGACAACTTGTTCATGCCATAGTCAAAGGATGCGATCTACTAAAAGGAATTTTTTTGCTTGGTCTAGAATTGATAGTTCTGAAGTTATTTACAATGTTGTACCTTAATCATTTGGACAAGTAAGAGAAGTTTATTAATGTCCAACAAATGACGAAACTAGGTTAATTGGACTGTATAGTACTAAGTGTTGATGCAAAGTGAGAGTACTAAGGCCACTCCTATAAAAGCAAAAGCGAAAGCGAAACTAATGTTCAGTAACTAAACTCTAATGGCTCAAAACTGGAGAGGAAAGCAATGCTCTGGTGAGAATAGGATGGTTTTTATTATTTCATGTGATTGACTTGCAATTAAATGATGCGATCTATCTTTTCTGTAATCTTTATTGTCTCTAGCTTTGCACCAAGAAAGATTGGGCTTGCAAATGGCTATTGTTTACATGCTTGAAGATGGAGACATATTTCCATCTATAATATATTTCATAAAGCGGAAAATCACTGAAGAACAATCTTGCTACATAACTTCTTTTTTCAAATGCAAATCATGGTTCAGCTCGATTTCATAAAAATATTAGTAATTTGTCTTTGAGTTGGTTTGTACTTTGTTAGGATTTGATCTGTGAAAATTCGGTTACCCGATTCCTACTACAACAAATTGATTATATTTCACGTACTTGTTAAATTAATTGAACAAGTTACTTGCAGTTTTCTACGGCAAATACTGAAATACATACACTGCAGCCTACACCAAAATAAAACTACGGAAACCAAATACAACACAGGAGAGAAATAATAATCGCACACATCTACATAGTTATTTTTGGACAAATGTCCATGGAAAAACCCAATGCAGGAAAACCGGTGCAACAACTGAGGGTTTTATTATTATGAAATAGTAATTCTAAGTACAATTCGTTGGATGCCCAACTGGCTATTCGATACAAAGAGAAATTGGACAAAACGAAATAGTGAGATGATCTCACCCTATCACTGGAAGATCTGGCTTTGATCTGCTGGAAGAGAGCCTTTGCATCCCTTTTGCGTCAGCCTCTGCGCGGAATTGCGTCAACCCCACGCAGTCTCTACATCACCTCTGCTGGGGACTGTGCTGCTCCTCCTTCTGACCCTCTGCTGGTTGGAAACTTCGACTCTCAGCCTTCCGACCTCACACCCCGACTCTTGGCTTCTAAAACTCGATTTCCTCAGTAGGAATTCGATCTCCCTTCAGGTTCTGTGCTGCCACTGCATCATCTCTGCGTGGCCCAATGTCAGCCTCTTTGGACGTCGTTCTTCCCTCTATGCCTTGTACTCTCTGGCCTAGGAAAACTCCCCACCGAATACTAACTCTGCCTCTCACTACAAAAGATCATTTCAAATTCTCTTCCCGACAACTGTTGTGCTTCAGAAATTCGATCTTCTAATCTCCACTCGATGTGTTTTCCAAATGCCCATCAAGCCTCCTCTTATAATCTTTCTGTTGAGAACCAACGGCCCAGATTAGATTCTAATCAATGGCTTAGATCATTTTGGCTTGATCTTCGTCTTCTTCTAGAAGTTTCACCCACAGTTAGATTAATACCTTTTAATTATTTTAATTTCCTAAGTTTAGACTTAGGCACCCATTAAAAATAATTAATTATTTTAATAAAATTGTTTTTGGGTGGAATTTCCCAAAACAATTTTTGGGTATTGTGGAATACATGTGTCCAAGCCTCCTTGCAATTTTTGAGGCTTAGAGCACATCCAATGCTACCAGAAATTAACATTCCCTCTTAGCGAGGAATGTGCTCTAGTAATGCAACCTGCTGAAGCATCACCCTTCTCTGTAACATCTCCCTCTGCGCTGCTGATGTCTGACATTGTAGGCCACCAATTACTTCGCAAATGCTGCATCTATACTGCTGCTAACACTGCCACTACCAACACTGCATCTATACTGCAACTCCCTCTCAAATTCTACATCCGTGCTGCTACTGGCCCTACCACTGCCAGCACTCTGCACTGCAACCTTCTCCAATTGCTGTTGCTACTCCATCAACAACGGAAAAGCATCCCAAACTACTGAACTGATGTTCAACATGATGTATTCGCTGCTGGAGTTTTGACTGCTGCTAGTCTCTGCGCTGACCCTCTCAAATCTCTGCGCTGACCCTCTCAAATCTCTGCGCTGTTGTTGACTCTGCTTTGTGCCAACTACACTGCTGCCAACTCTAGTTCTGTGCTGCTTAGTCTTTGGTGCTCCTAGCCACTGCATCTGTCACTTTGACACTCCTCTGCATCAACTGACCCGTTCCATCCTGCTACTTCTAATTTGGGCTCTCGTAGCAAGGTATTGATCCAAGAGGTGGACTCCTCAAGGATCCTGTCCATCTGCAGTTCTTTCAAACTATTGTTCTATATCACCCCACCTCTAGGCAATCATGGCAAACTCCTCCTCAATCTGTGTGGATGCAGCCTTCGGATCATGCTTCTTGTCCTTGTTCTTCTTCTTGAGGGGACACTATGTAGCGTATTGACCAAGTTCACCACACTGGAAGCACTTGATCTTCGAATCATATTTATTTTTCTTCCGCTGTTCTTGTTGCCCCTTAGATGCGAGGGCTGCATTCTCATCCTCCTCCTTGGGCTTCGACCCACTGCTATTGCATTCGTCAAGTTTTCACTTGACCAAGTCTCTCCTTATCTCTTCTTGCTGAAGAGCGGCCCACATTCCTTCCCAGCCTGGTAATTTCTCCTGCCCAGGATGCTTTGGAAAAATACTTGCCACTCTTCTAAAACTAAGTTCAGGGCCAACCTCACCATCTCGGTAGGCTGAGGTGTTGACCCCACAATTGCCAACTCGTCTCGGGTTTCCTGAAGCTTTGCAAGGAACGGATCAATGCATTCCCCCTTTTGCATCTGCGTGGATCTCATCTTCTGCTCCAAGTACATCTTTTGTTGCTTGGAAGATCCTTGATATAGCGTGGACAAGGCATCCCACATCTCCTTGGCCGTCCCTTTGCCTGAGATGTGACATATTACATGATCCTTTACTTCGTCGAGGATCATTTGCCTGGCCTTCGCCATCTCTACCTTGTATTTTTTGAGTGGATCTGGATCCGCGGGCTTAGCTACCACACTGTCGACGTAGATCATGAGAAAATGTTCATCCAGAAGGCATGGCATCCTTGCCTTCCAGATCACATAGTTGGCTGCACCATCCAACTGACCTTGATCTCTCAACCCACTGGCTGGCATCTTTGCCAAACGAAAAAAAAAGGTCTAATGACCTCCTCTCTCCTTTGCATTGCTGCTGGGCTAGCTTATGCACTCCCCAGTGGAGTCAGTAGATCTGCTGCCCCTTGCTGCTGCTTAGCAAATGAGAATTCGAATTCCCTGGCTAGGAATTCTTTGAGGAAGAAATTCCCTCAAGTGTCTCTCTCTCTCTCCCACTAACACTATTCTGCGTGCAACTGCTGCGAAATAATTGCGTCCTTGTTGAAGATCTACGTTGCAAAGAAAAGTACATTGCTCCCTTCTGCCTTTCGAAAGATGAGATCGAATTTCTTTGTCAACACTCAGAGAAATCGATTTCTCCTCAAAACTTCGATCTTCTGGCCCAAGGACTGCGCTTCCTGTTGGGGTTTCGAATTGCTATCTCTGTAGTAATTTTGAACTCCTCTTCCTTTCTGCTTCTGAGCTCTTTTGCTCACGATTGATACCATGTGAAAATTCCTAAACCGGAATCCCTACTGCAGCGACTGATGATATTTCACCTACTTGTTAAATTAATTGAACAAGTTACTTGCAATTTTCTAAGGCAAATACTGAAATACATACACTGCAGCCTACACCAAAATAAAACTTCGGAAACTAAATACAACATTGGAGAGAAATAATCATCACACACATCTACACAGTTATTTTTGGACAAATGTCCTTGGAAAAACCCAATGCGGGAAAACCGGTGCAACATCTGGGTTTTATTATTATGCAGTAGTAATTCTAATTACAATTCATTGGATGCCCAACTAGCTATTCGGTACAGAGAGAAACTAGACAAAACGAAATAGTGAGATGATCTCACCCTGTCACTAGAAGATTTGGCTCTGATGTGCTGGAAGAGAGCCTCTCGTCCCTTCTGCGTCAGCCTCTGTGCAAAACTGCACCAACCCCACGCAGTCTCTTTGTCACCTCTGCTGGGGACTACGTTGCTCCTCCTCTGACACCCTCTGCTGGCGAGAAACTTTGGCTCTCAGCCTCCCGGTCTGACACCCTGGCTTCCGGCTTCTGAAACTCAATTTCCTTAGCAGGTATTCGATCTCCCTTCAAGCTTTGCGCTGCCACTACGTCAGCGCTGCGTGCCCCAACGTCGGCCTCTCTGGACGGCGTTTTGCCCTCTATGTCTTGTACTCTCCGGCCCAGGAAAACTCCCCATCGGATACTAACTCTGCCCCTCACTGCAAAAGATCACTTCCAATTCTCTTCTCAACAACTGCTGTGCTTTAGAAATTCGATCTTCTGATCTCCACTCGATGTGTTTTGCAAATGTCCATCAAGCCTCCTCTTATAATCATTTTGTTGAGAACCAACGACCTAGATTAGATTCTAATCAATGACTCAGATCATTTTGGCTTGATCCTCGTCTTCTTCTAGAAGTTTCACCTACAGCTAGATTAATACCCTTTAATTATTTTAATTTCCTAACTTCAGACTGACACACATTAAAAATAATTAATTATTTTAATAAAATTGTCTCCGGGTGGAATTTCCCAAAACGATTTCTGGGTATTGTGGAATACATGTGTCCAAGCCTCCCTGCAAATTTTGAGTCTTAGAGCACATCTGATGCTGCCAGAAATCAACATGATCAAATTAAAAGTTAAAGGCAGTTTGCTGTGAATGCACCTCTTTAATAAAAGTGGGGGTTACCTAAGTTAACCTATTTTAAGCTAGAGTCTTACTCTTTGGTTTTGGTTGGCTGTTCTTTCTGTTTTGTAAAAAGAATTTACTGGTCTTGGTAGCCTGCCATCAATTACTAACGAATTTTCATTTTGTATTCATATTATGTGATGGTATGACAGTGATTTTTTACAAGTTATTTAATGCTTTTTTGGTATTTTATTCTTGTTATCCTATTTATATCCTTGTTATCCCTCTAGAGCAAATTTAGCTGCCACTCTTTGGTCAAAATTTCCATCTACTGCTGGCTAATAAGCTTCTTTTGGTAATTTTCTATGCTAAAAGTGGATTACTAACTTTTCTGCCTTTGAATCATGCGTTAGATGTATTTATTGTGAATTCAAGTGGTAACAAGAGGTAATGTCTTTGAGGCAATCAGTTTACTTTCCATTTCAAACCATGACATCAAAACTCATTTTGATCTATATCCCTTTGTTCTTTGGGATGTTTACTGCTTTTGCTATAATGCACCTCATTTTATTGTTTTTGGCAGGGTATTCTTACCTATGATCATTTGTGTATCTTTTACTGTCTTATGAAAACATGTGGCAAATTGATGCCTGTAGTTTGGCATTCAGTTTAATTATGTTAGACAATTTTTTTATTGTTTCATAGCAGATTATCTCAAAATAAGCTCTTGTGATGGCAGGCATTAAATTCCAGGGCATGTGATGGAGTGGTCGTTGGAGAATTCTAGGCCTTTTCAGGGTAACATAGTTGTGGCCACTTGCTCACTCTCTTTTTCTATTGTTTTTGTTGAAACACATTATGGATGCAAAGCCAATACTCTGGTCAATGTGGTCATGTTTTATGTACAGGTCCCCCAATATGGATGTCATCAATGGGAGTTTCTCAATCAGAGGAAAGGGATAGTAATGGTTTCCAATATAAATTGAATGGTTTTCATGGCTCTAGTGATGCTAGTTTGTTTTCAAGATCATTGCCTGTCACATTCCATGACGAATGTAAGGTGTATCTCATTCTAGAATCTGTACCATTGGAGAATTTTATTTCTATTCCGATATAGACTGCGTAAGTAAGTTTTAATTTCTATAGTACATTTTGGTGGAAATTTTTGCAGTGAATGTAGCAGATGAGGAATATGGTGGGCAAGCTGTTACGAGAGCATCTTATTCAAGGCGATTACAGGAAGAAGAACTTCTGCAATCTCCTGAGACTATAGAACCCAATACTATTGGTACTGTTCTGCCTGATGATGAAGAAGAACTTTTGGCTGGCATCATGGATGATTTAGACTTGAATGGATTGTCCAGCCAAGCTGAAGAATCAGAAGAGTATGATCTATTTAGCAGTGGAGGCGGGATTGAATTGGATTCTGATTCTCAAGTTCCAAATGCACACTTGGCCAAGGCAAGAATATCAGACAGTACAGGGGTTGGTATGGTTCATCATAGTATTTCAAATGGGTCTGGAACTATTGCAGGAGAGCATCCTTATGGTGAGCATCCGTCTAGAACATTATTTGTGAGAAATATTAATAGTAACGTGGAGGATTTTGAGCTCCGTGCCTTATTTGAGGTAAATCTTAGCACACTTTATCCTCTGAGATCTTAAGTTGATGCTCTTATTTCCTTTTATAAATCTATTATGCTATGATCCTCGTTCTTTCCATGAGCTTTTACACACTCTGGCTTTTCATCAACATCACTGTCATATTCAATTTCAGTGATATGTGGGAAAGCAATTTAGATGGTTGATGAGTTCATTATCCATCCACAGAGATTGTAAAAATATTTCAACCTGGAGAGTAGCTTCGTGTATTTTTGTGTATGTCAATGCTGCATAATTTTAGATGGAAATATTTTCTATTGCTTACAAATCTGTATTCTTATTGTAATATATGTGTGTGTGTTATGAATCCTGAATTCCTTTTACCTTTCATCGTGCACAGGTGATGCAGAATAAAAACTTTATTATTTGAAGTCATTGATAAAATGAGGTAGATGTAGAAGATTTCTGGACTAATGGCAATTAATGCAAAACAGAAATTTCATCTCTTAACTAGAGGTTTCTTGGATATCAGTCCTGTTAGGGTTGTTGCAAAATATAAATATAGCAGCAGCAAGAGCGGACAATTTTCCAAAACTTAACAACAGCAATCCACTAGGCAATTCAGGAAATATGATACTAATCTGTTTGAATAGGTTTCAGCCATCTAGGGCAATCTTATGATGCATATATCAGATCTGAAAATTACTTATGGTAGCTGTAAACACAGCAGCAAATCTGCTTTTACTTGTTCAATTATTATGCTAATCACTTAAACACATTCACCTTTAACTCATGTCAAGTCAGCAAGAGATATGGGGTGCTGGAAATTACAAAACCATGAAAAAATAGATGGCTGAAAATCAAACTGCAATTGCGCAAGTATTGGACAGCTGGAAATTTCATTAATATGCATAGAGATGTAATTCATGTATAGTCCATAGTCTTATCTAGTACAATTCTCTAGGTCTCCAAAATCCTAGCTAGGGAAAACAATTAAAAACTTTGCTCAACCAAGGAGATACAATAAAGCTTGCATCACACAAATATGTCCTCCAAGGCAATATGTCTCCTCTTCTTCATCATTTGAAGGAGTTCAACCTCGGGTTTTATCTAAAAACCCTAGTTGGTAATGCCTCGAAGGGATGAAATCCTAACCTTGTCGTCAAGATGCTCCAAGAAACTCAAGAAATCTTAGTCACTCAATGAGAGAGAGAGAGAGAGAGTAGAATAGAAGATCCTAGAGAGAGAGAGATAGGAGAAGTAGCGCAGTCCTCTTGATCAAATTTCTACACAAGAATGATGGGTAACTGAAGGATTTCCTCCTTTTTCCATATATATGAGAGGTAAGGGAGGTCAAAAGTACATATGTGGGCCTATGCCATTACAAGCAATGTATAATAACACATGCAGGCCAATACATGTGGAGTGCTACACCCCAAGGGTACACATGTCGAGCTCAATCATGGTGTTGTCCACAAGTAAGGCTCCTGATGCAAGGGTTCTCCAAGAGATGTGCCCAACCTTTGTTTGACAAGTCTTTAATAACTCCAATGAAGCTTTTAAGCCATGTACTCCAGATACGTGAACATTGTTTGCAACCTTGGCATCCTTGAGTCAACTCCAAGACTGCATGCAAGCATTTAAATTACCCCATGTTGTCTAAGGTCCAATGTACTCCTCTAGGATGCAAAACACTCCTCCTGTTGAAAATGGTTGTTATTGATGTCAAAGGCTATCCAAATGAAAGAGAAAGTTACATAGTCAAATAGCATATTTTGAGACTCTTCCAACCATATATGGCACGTCTTTTAACTCCTCATGGTTGAGGAGAAATGATTTTTTGAATATTCGTTAGTTGCACAAGTCGGCCCAGCCAGTGGACAAGTTGGCCTAGCCAGTGGACAAGTTGGCCCTCTAGACCTCAAATGCACTATAAATAGGTGTGAGGAGGAGCATTTCTAATCACCACTCAGGCAGGTTCGGTTCTGTTTTAGCGAGCAGGAGGAACAAATTTCAGGTTCATATTTCATGAACCAAGTAAAGTAAAGCTGAGTTTGAAGGGTTTTTGGCGTAATTCTTTGGAAGGGTTTCCGTTCTGTTTGAGGCTCGTTGTGGCCTGCTGGGGCTAAGTTCTGCTGTTAAGGAGGCCAAGTTTAGGGTCTGTTGAGGAGGCCAAGTTCTGGTGTGAAGGGGGCTGAGTTTAGGGTCTGTTGGAGCTGTTTTGGTTTGAGGATGAGTTTCGGTCCTAGTTTGAGGCCAAGTTTCTGCCCTGTTTTGAGGTCAAGTTGCAGTCCTAGTTAGAGGCCGAGTTGCAGTTTTGGTAAGAGGTTGAATTATAGACCTGTTTTGGTTGGAGGCCGAGCTTTGTTAGAAGGCTGAGTTATAGTCCTTGTGGAAGTTGAATTCTAGTCTAAGTTGGGTACAAGTTGCCAGAAGGGTAGACCTTCTTTTGAACAAGTTCTAAAGTCTAAATACTATCTGTTGAACAGTCAAACAACTGTAAGTTGGTGCTTACTGAGGATTGGTGTCCTCATCTTCTTGACACGTTAGACCTTGCTATTTTTGTAAGTTGGTGCTTACAGAGGATTGGTGCCCTCACAACTGGTTGTAATAAATTGATGGCTGTTTGAAAAATATTTCTTCTTTAAGTTTCTATTTTCACTTTAATCCCTTTGTTCAAGCATGGTGTTGATGATTGTTTATGTAATGAAATCTTATTTTTAAGATTAATAAAGTGAAAAAGTTTAAAACTGAGTGATACTAATTCATGCCTCCTCACATTATCACTGTGTATTTTCAACAATTGTTATTAGAGCAGGCTTCTTCAAGAATAGTCTAACTAGAAGATCTTACAGGGGCATGGTTAGTTTAGAATGCTCAATCAAAATTCTTTTGTTTGATGGAGCAAATTTTGCCTTTTGGAAGATAGAATGAAAACTTAGTTGATGTCTCTTGCTGTTGAAGTTTGGCAGTTTGTTTTAGATGGATATAAGGTTCCATCTTCTCCCCCTGCTGATCAATGCCTCCAATGCAAAACCTATGAAGTCCATCTTAAATGGTTTGCCATATTTAGAATTTGTTAAAGTTATGCAATGTGAATCAGCTAAAGAAATGTGGGACAAACTTGTAAGCAACCATGAAAGAGATGTTGATTTTGGGTAGCATCAGATGTGATCTAGCTTTAAAATTTTGTGGATGGGCTAGAATACATGAGATCTCCAAGCCCCAAAAATCATTTGGAGAAATTTTACCCGGATGATGAGTTATTAAATAATTAATATCTTTAATGGGGTTCTTAAGTCTAAACTTAGGAAAATAAAAATATTAATGGGTATTAATAAAGATATGGGTGAGAAGCTTCTAAGAGATGAGGATCAAGTTTGTTTTAATTTTAGCCGTTGATTAGGTACTTAATCACGGCCGTTGATTCATCAACATGAAAAGTATAAGAGAAGACTTGAGAGTCATTTGGAGACACATTGGGCAAATACTCAGTAACCCGAGGGAAATCGATTCTCAAGAAGAAAGAGTTCGATTTCAGAGGGAGAGTTGCAGGGTCAAGGAAGAGGAGGAGGGTTTCAGCATCAGTCGGACATTGAGGAGGAGGTAACGCAGTCCCTCAGAGAGATAGCGCAAAGGGAGAGCTCTGAGAGAGCGCAAGCAAGGATGCAACTCTCACGCAGATGATGCAGGGGTGCGCAATGAAGGCTAGAGGGTCTCTGGGGTGTCAAAATTTCTCCTAGTTGAGGAGGAAAATTATCTCAGGTATTTTCTTAAAGGTTTCTCTATGTACTGCAAAATCATTTCTTGTAAAGAGATTGTTGCAGAAGAATAATAACTAAACCCTCATCTGCTGCACCGGTTTTCCCACATTGGGTTTTTTGGGGGACAACTGTCCAAAAATAACTGTGTTGATGTGATTGATTCTCATGCTTGTATATCATTGTTATTTTCTCTATGCTATTATGTGATAACTGTAGTAGAATTTATTTTAATGTTTACTGAAGGGTTTTGTAAATAACTTATTGTGGAAGATAAGTAGGAGAAATAAATCAGTTACTGCAGTAGAATTTCGTGTTAGAAATTTTCACATGGTATCGGAGCAGAGATCGGGCAACAAGATTAGAGATTCTTGTACGGGTCAGGAGCATAATGCCGGGGCAGCAACTCAGAACAACTCACGCAGTTCTCTAGGGAAAGGAGAAAGCACGAAGAACATGGATCACAATTATTCTATGTTAGCTTCCAGACTGGAAGAAGAAGTCGCTTGCTTAGCAAGTTCTGCCTCCTCTAAGGTTTGGTATATTGATAGTGGAGCTTTTGCGCACATGACAGGAATACGAGAATGTTTTTCGAATTATCAGGAAGAACATATGAACTTCCAAATCACCATGGGAAATAAGTCAAAATGTACCCCCGTAGGAAGAGGTACTGTAGTCTTTCAAACAAAAGCAGGGGATCGACTTCAAGCAACCAATGTGCTGCATGTGCCAGGATTGGGGATGAACTTACTCTCTGTATCTTAGCTACAAAACAAGGGCTATGATGTTTTCTTCATTGGGAAGAAGGTATATGTCAAACACCCGAGTTGGAAAAGGAAGGCTCAAATTTGAGTCAGAAGTAATACGCTGTATAGGTTACAACTAGAATCTCCAATGGGATAGGCAGTAGTGGGGAAAAATATTTGAATGAACTATGGCACAAGAGGATGAGACACTTACACCATGGGGATATAAGAATTCTTGAAAGAATTGTCACAGGAGTTCCAGAGTGAAGTACCAAACGAGACGATGTATGTAGAGGGTGCGCACTAGGCAAGTATGCCTTCTGAAGAGCAGTCAAAGGATGATCCATTAGTCCAGCCACTTCGACCAGCAGAAACCAGCACAAGTATTTCTCCTAAAGATAAAACTCCAGAGGTATCGCAACAGGTGAAGTCTAAGAAAGAGGAGGAGCAGTTAGATATACCCACTACTAGTGGAAGAACGAGCCGAGAACTTAAACAAACTATGGGATGTAGAGGATTTCGTTGGTGCGCCCAGGAACGAGAAAAGAGAGTGTAGACAGCTTGACAGATACCAAGCCTTGGTGGCTCAGGTTGGAGAACCGTCTAGTTTTCAGGAGGCTGTTCAACATCAAGTATGGGTAAGATGCTATGGTAGAAGAATACAGTTCCATAATGGTCATTGATGTTTGGGAAGTGGTACCTAGGCCTTAGGACATGCCAATTGTAGGTTAGAGATGGATCTACAAAGTCAAATATGTTGCAGATGGCAGTGTGGAAAAATACAAAGCTAGGTTTGTGGCCAAGGGGTATGCTCAGAAGGAAGGGATAGACTACGAAGAAACCTTTGCCCCAATAGCCAGGTATACTTCTATTAGATCCGTGGTATCCCTTGCAAAACAGATGGGGTGGGAGATTCACCAGATGGATGTCAAGACTGCGTTCTTGAACAAGGTGATAGAAGAAGAAGTATACATTGAACAACCAGAGGGTTTTGAGACACATGAGAAGAAATCTCATGTATGCAGGTTAAAGAAAGCCTTGTATGGGCTTAAACACGCACCTAGAGCATGGTACGGTTGAATTGATGGTTACTTGTAGAAGATGGGGTTCGTCAAGAGTGATGTAGATCCTAACCTCTACTATCTGGTTGTAGAGAATGAGCCTCTAGTCCTGGTGTTATATGTGGATGATCTTTTTCTGACAGGCTCATCAAAAATTGCAAGGATAACCTAGCTACAAAATTCAACATGAAGGATTTGGGACATATGCATTATTTCCTGGGGTTGGAAGTTTGGCAGCAGAAGGGTGGGATTTTCCTTGGACAAGGGAGATACACTACAAATATTTTGAAAAGGTTCAAAATGTAGGACTGTAGACTTATGGCGACTCTAATGATTACTAACTGGAAGAAAATTGATGCATCTGAAGATACAAAAGTCGATCCCACCTTGTACGACAGCTCATAGTGTCCCTGATGTATTTGGTCAATACTAGGCCAAACATTTGTTACGCTGTCAACACCCTTAGTTAGTTCATGGTGGAACCAAAGAGGGCGCATTGGGCAGCAACAAAGCATGTTCTCAGATATATACGAGGAATAGTCGAGCATGGACTAATATACACCCAAGGCAATGACATCAGGCTGAGTGGGAGTGACAACATTGGATCAGGAATTACCTCTTGGTGTAGTAGGAAACATAAATTCATAGCTTTGAGCTCAGCTAAAGCTGAATATATGGCAGCTAGCACAACTTTGTGTGAAGACATATGGCTTAGGAAATTGCTTGTGAATCTATTCAGGAGAAGGATGGAAGCGACCACTATTTTGGTGTGATAATCATAGTTGCATCAAGCTTTCTGAGAATCCATTTTTTCATGATCGGTCGAAGCACATTGACATTAGATGTCACTTTATCATAGATTGTGTCCAACGAGGGGCAGTACAGTTGAGGTACACCCCAACAGGAGAACAGGTGGAAAACATTCTCACCAAGGCTCTAGGAAGAACAAAGTTTGTTTATTTCAGGGAGAAGATGGGGATGGTTAAGAATCTGTTTCAGTAGCAGAAGTGGATAGTATAGGGAGTTACAGTGCAATAGTTAGCAGTGGCAGTGCTATGGGCAACATGATGCAGCATATTCAAAGGGAGTTGCAATACAGATGTAGCAGTGATAGTTGCAGTGTCATGGGCAGCAGTACAGGTTGCAGTAGCGCAGTAGATGAGGGGCAGTAGGTTGAGCATCAACAACGCAAAGGACCGATGCCGTGGATCAGTGTGATGCTTCTATTGGGAAGCATTGCTAGAGCACATTCCTCGCTAAGAGGGAGTGTTGATTTTGGATAGCATCGGATGTGATCTAGCTCCGAAATTTTGTGGAGGGGCTAGAATACATGAGATCTCCAAGACCCAGAAATCGTTTGGAGAAATTCCACCCAGATGATGAGTTATTAAAATAATTAATATTTTTAATGGGGTTCTTAAGTCTAAACTTAGGAAAATAAAAATATTAATGGGTATTAATAAAGATATGGGTGAGAAGCTTCTAAGAGATGAGGATCAAGCCTGTTTTAATTTTAGCCATTGATTACGGACTTAATCTCGACTGTTGATTCATCAACAGGAAAAGTATAAGAGAAGACTTGAGAGTCATTTGGAGACACACTGGGAAAATACTCAGTAACCCGAGGGAAATCGATTCTCAAGAAGAAAGAGTTCGATTTCAGAGGGAGAGTTGCAGGGTGAAGGAAGAGGAGGGTTTTAGCATCAGTCAGAGACTGAGGAGGAGGTGACGCAGTGCCTCAGAGAGACAGCACAGAGGGAGAGCTCTGAGAGACAGCGCAGGCAGGGAGGCAACTCTCATGCAGATGACGCAGTCCTCACGCAGATGATACATGGGTGATGCAGTGAAGGGTAGAGGGTCTCTGGGGTGTTAGAATTTCTCCTAGTTGAGGAGGATAATTATCTCAAGTGTTTTCTTGAAGGTTTCTCTATGTATTGCAAAATCATTCCTTGTAAAGAGATTGTTGTTGAAGAATAATAAATAAACCCTCATTTGCTGCACTTTTTTTCCCGCATTGGGTTTTTTCGGGGACAATTGTCCAAAAATAACTGTGTTGATGTGATTGATTCTCATGCTTGTATATCACTGTTATTTTCTCTATGCTATTATGTGATAATTGCAGTAGAATTTATTTTAATGTTTACTGAAGGGTTTTGTAAATAACTTATTGTGGAAGATAAGTAGGAGAAATAAATCAGTTACTGCAGTAGAATTTCGTGTTAGAAATTTTCACAGGAGATGGCAAAGTAAAGAAGGCAAAGCTTTAGAGTTTCTAGAGACAATTTGAAAGCCTGGAAACGAATGATGAAGAAGGTATTGTTACTTATTTTCCTTGAGTAGATGAAGTGGTTAATTCTCTCAAAGGACTTGGTGAAAGAAGTTGAAGCAACAACAGTTGTTCAAAAAATTCTGAGGTTTCTTCCTCTGTGTTTTGATGCCAAAGTCTTTGCCATAGAAGAATTAAAGGATTTCGAAAATCTAAAAATGGATGAGCTTCACGGAATTCTCACTGCATATGAAATGAGGACGAGAAGGTCATCACATAAGGAAGCACCATTTATAGCATCTAAGAAGTTAAGAGAATACAAATTTGGTTATTGCTCCAGTGATGAATTCGATACAGAAATGGCTAAACTAGTAAGAAAACTAAAGAAAAGATCCAAATCCAAAGGTAAGTTACCTTTCATTTGTTTTAATTGTGGTAAGATTGGACATTTCGCTGCTAAGCGTCCTTTTAGGGAAGGAAGAACCTAGAAAAGGGTCTTCAAAGGAATATCTTTGAAGAAGAAAAATCTCTACTCCAAAGAGGATAATGATTTCTCTAAAGAAGAAGAATATGATTTTGATGATGGTAGAAGAGAGATCCTATTTTTAGCGACAAATGAAGAATCCAACATAAACAAATCAGAAGAGCAAAAAGAAAAAACAGAAGGTGGTGGTGTTGAAGGCATAGTGGATCTTGAAGCATAACTCATCAATGCATTAGAAGAGATTGATAACCTCAAGAAGAAGAACAAAAGACTATCAAAGGAAATCACCTTCATCAAGACTACAAAAGAGGAAGCAAAAAGAGAGGAAGAAGTGTTGAATATTCAGCTAAAAGAAAAGGGAGAAAATTGTGAGAAGCTTGAAGGGGAAATTGTCTTATCAAGGAAAGAGCTATATAAGCTCAACAAAAACACGAAAAGCTCTCAAACTCTAGATGCTATTCTCATCTATCAAAGACCGCTATATGACAAGACCGGTCTTGGTTATATTGGTGAGACTTCATACAGAGAAGATGTAAATCCCAAGTCACCACGAAAGGAATTTGAAGAAAAGCCTGCAAGATCCATTCTCAGCAAGAGCAAGAAAAGAAGCCGGGAGGAGCCTGGAAACACTGCTTCACCAAAAAGCTACGCCGATGCTCTCAAGAAGTCCATTCACAATGTAGGCAACAATATGATAAATGACAAGGACAAACACTCTTCTCCAAAGTAGATCAAATCTAGAAGAAATGTTCCATTAAGGCAATCATACACAACCAAGTATCAAACTATTTTTGTTGGTTGTTGTTTTTTGTGTAAAAATTTTGGACATCAATCAAAAGATTGCAAAGCTTATGTGAAAAATGATTATGAAAGAGGTTTTCATCAAACCTATAGAAATAAGTTCATAGACAACAAAATCAGAGTTATCAAGCTTCAATAGTAGAAACCATAATTCATTTTCTCCATTATCCAAGTAGAGTGTAGAATGTTACAGATGCAACAATTTTGGACATATGGCACGAGATTGTCCTACAAAATCAAGAGAAGGGTTTTGGAAGGAAAAACAAGAAGAACTACCAACAAAAAAATGCAAAGTAGTTATGTATGCTCGAAACAATCAAAGTTAGTGGTCCGTTGATAGCGGGTGCTCTTAGCACATCATCGAAGATCAAAATAAATTTATTTCTCTAAAAGAAGAAAGAAGAAATGTGTCTTTTGGAGATAATGGATCTACAAGAATTGTTTGAAGAAGCATCGTAAACCTTGGCATTTGTAGGGCTAAAGCACAAAATGTTTTGTACGTTGAAGGACTTGTTGCCGCAAATCTAGCAGGCCTAGGAGAGGGAAACTCCACAAGGTACAAATTAGACCAAGAAGTAACAATGGTGTAGTGGTCCATTGTCAGCTCAACCTTAACCCCCTGCTCTTTATTGATTTTCACTAATGGGAGGAGTCTCGATAGGAAGAGATCACTTATAATAGGTATTCTAGGGTCAATATATGAAACAATCTCACTAGGAACTCTTAAAGAAAGACAATTTATGCTCAAGGTTCCATAAGAAGCAATTCACTTTCTATAAAAAGCCCTAAAAATAAGGGTACAAGACTTAGGGTTTGGTAAATTTGATGAGTGTTGGAGCAACTGAAGTTCAAGCTTAGGAGAAAAGGTTTCTTATGATGTATATTAGTTATGTCAAGGCTCATGAAACCTTCAAGGAAGTCCTCAAGTTGAGACAAGAAAAACTAGGGCTTCCCTCTTAGGGCAAACAACTAGGGCAAGATAATTTATGGACGAAATTGGAGTGGATGCCCACCAAAATGATATGTTTCGTGGCAAACCCTATCCTCTCGACGTTTAGGTTCTCCAACCACCAAAATTCCTCTTTCCTGGAATTTTGTATTAAGCCTTAGTTCTCTACCCTAGCCTTAAAAGGACCAAAATTAAGAGAAGAAGAAAATGGATAAAATTGAGATATGATCACCAACCAAATGGACTAGTCCCTTGTTCCTTGGGAGTATGGAATCCTCAATGCGTTAGATCAACCAAAGAGTTTCCAAGGAGGCCAGAATTTTGATGCCCTAGGAAGCAAAATTCCGACAATTACCTATGCAATGGAAGATGGATTTTTCATGAGAGAGCTATCAAAGAGTTCACCACTAAGGACATCCATTTACACGCTATCTATGAGTAATGCATGCAATAGACCATCTAGATTAACATTCAATAAATATTCAGCAAATTAGGGCACAATTGCATTTACTAGAATCAACAAAATTCCATACATTATACATGTAAGAGATAAATTTTGAACATCTAGTTACACTTACAAGATAATATGCATAGAGTCTATTCCATTCGTCCAAAGAAGAGCTCCAAAGATGGACAAATCAACTCCAAATATCAATGTGCATTAGGACTACTCCAAATTCTCCACAAAAGAAAAGTAGGAATTTCTCATGAGATATGAAATTCCAAGTGTGATAATGATGAGAGATCACAAATGAATGATCTCTAATATATGTGTCATACTAATGTATAATTATGCCTAGAAGCTCCTCAAATATTAAAATAATGGGCAAGGACTAGTCAAGGTCACAAGCTGACCTTGTAGCTAATGCAAAACATAATAAATCTCCCAACAAGATGGCCAAAATGTTGACGGCATGCTGTCATAGGCCCTTGTAGGGCTTGCGTTGAGCTCCTCTAGTACCATGACAAGTGTAGAGGGCTCCTAAAATCAAGGTCTAGGGGTTGGCCCCTAGATCTCTTTGAAAATCAACTTGCAGCCCCCCAAATGTGGGTTTGGGGCACAATCTGGGTCTCATGGTTCTCTAAGTGATGAATAAGCATGATATTGCTCCAATGTTGAGGGCACTGTAGGTGGTGTTCATCCTCCCATGTCTCAAGGCATGAGACAAAACTCATTTAGGCCCTGGATCAACTACCAAACCATGTGATCATTGCTAAGCTAGGTGGGGGCATGTTGGGCCAAGTGCATGATCCCATGAATAATAAACAAATTCAGGAATTTTGTGGGTGCTGAAGGTGCCCACCCCTATAAATGATGCTCTACATCTATCCAGAGTCCCATGACTCTCAACGCATCACTTGTGGGTTTTAATATGCCCCTCTAGAAGACTTGGACCCCTATTAAGCTGCCCAGACCTGGAGATGGAACCACCTGCCAATCACACACATATCCAGTGCTGCGATTTTCATGATCAAGTAAATTAATCATTATTGCATCTAAGTGAACCAAGCTTGAGAGAAGTGGACAAAATAACACTTCATAAGAGGCGTCTCTTCCAAAATTGGGGCCTTGGTCACGTAATGGTGTTTCCTCCCTATGTAGGAATGATTAATAGACTATCTTATTAGGTGATCCCAACCCCCAAGGGGAAGTGACATGTCTTTAGCCCACCCTTCAATTCGATAGGTGACATGTGAATAATGATGGAACAGAGGGGAAAGGACTTCATGGCCAAGTGCCATGGTTAAAGGGACTGACTATGATGGAATATCTCATCCTGGGTGTATAGATGTGAGGGAGCAATCGTGGATGCATGAGTTACTTTGGCCTTTGTTTTTCCACCCCTTTATATTGTCTTTTGCTTTTTTCTTGATTTTTCCTTTTATTACTGCTCGTAGCTCGAGGAATGAGAGCTTGCTTTGTATGATGTATAACAATTATTAGCCCCTTTAGGATGGGGCAATTCATCGCCCATTAAGGGTTGAGACATGCAAGGATTCCTTGTCTTCTATGAGATAAGGCAACATTGGCCCAAGAACCGGGTGATGACCATATGATAGAGGTAGAGCTCTTGTTTGGCTTTTGCCCACGTGCTAATTCGTAAGTCCTTACCATATTTTGCATTTTGATTTTTCTTTTATTTTTGTTGTTCCTATTATATGATCTTTCTTTTTCTTTTAGTTGCTTCAACCTCCAGGGTGCATTTCTAGGCCCTACTCAAGTATGAGGATGTGTGGATGCCAAATTCCAAAGAACTAATGGTTTGTTGAACTCGAAGAAGGTGGAATAGGGGCTCATAATGTAAGATGGAATGTGGTAAGTGTGGAATAGGGGCTCATAATGTAAGATGGAAAGTGGTAAGTATGGAATAGGGAGAGATGGGGCTACACTATCTCAATCATGGTTTCCCAAGTAGTGCTCTCTCCTAAAGCCATGGGCGATTAGTGGAGATCCCACTGGACTAGGTGCGAGAATTAACCCCCCATTTAAGGTGAGGGAACAAGACTACGACCAAGACCCTTCTTTCTTCCGAGTTATCCCATAATCCATGACATAATGCCCAAATACAAACAAGCATAAGCATTCAATTGCAAAATGAATAAAGTACCTTTAGATTAGAAGCCCACCTTCCAACATGTGCTCTTGGCAAATGGGCGAGGAAACATATGACTGATGCAGGTGGTAGAGATATGAATGACACGTTGTCATCAACGACTACTGGCTATCAGGGGTTGTTGGCTACTAGATGGAAGTGATGAAGGGAGAAAAATTTCTCCTATAGGGTCACCCACTTTGGGTGGGTAACAGGACTAAAACATAATCTCTTAAGTGTCAGCCAGATGTGCGATCGAGGTTATGATCTCACTTTTCTTGCTAATGATTGTGAAATAAGGAAGACTAATTCAGGAAGAGTAGCAAGAAGAGCGATAAGGACTCCATGCAACGTATATATTCTTGATTAAATTCAAGGAGAAAAATGCTACATTGGACATACAAGCAAAAGTTGGTTATGGCATAAAAGGTTAGGAATCTAGAGCTTTCACAATTTGATAAAAATCAGCAAAACACGAGTAGTGAGAGACATGCCCAAAATCTCAAAACCAACTAGCGTCATCTGTGAATCTTGCAACATGGGAAACATGCAAGAGTGGGCTCCAAATCATGGGAGTGCTCAACATTAAGACCACTAGAGCTTGTTCACATTCATCTCTGCAGACCAGCAAGAACACTAGCCTTGCAAGGGGAAAGAACATAATTATCGATCAAATGAGAACTTTACCGATTACCCGTTTTTTTGAGGTAGCAAAAAATCATCCAATTTTAAAAGGTGATGATTCAGAATACACGTTTTTTTTTTGAGCATATTTTTGACACTTTAAATTTACTTATGTATCAAGTAAGAACATTTTTTGTAAAATGTTAGTGATTTTCATGCTGATTTTGAAAAGTGTTGATGCAGCATCAACCTCCTTTTTTTAGAGGGTTTATTTTTGACACTCTAAATTTTCTAATATATTAATCGTGAATTTTTTTTTTAAATGTTCGCGATTTTCATGCGGATTTTGAAAAACATCAACATTTATTTTTAAGACATATTTTTGACACTTGAAATTTTTTGATGTTTTGAATATGCACAATTTTTTTTTTAAATTTTGATTTTAACTATTTTTCAAGTTGTCTTATTCATCTTCTTTTTTTTCGTCCTAAGATGTTTGTTTTTTGAGGGCTTTCCAAGCATGTGTTTTTTGTTTTTCTTTGCAATGTACTTTTTTATAATGGAAATTTTAATTTTTTTGGCAAAGTTAAAAAAATTAATAACATCAATATTTTGAGGTTAAGATTTTTTATAAATTTATATATCATTAATTAATATTTCAATACACAAAATACTTGTCATCAAAAAATAATAATTTTAAACACTCGACAAAATATACACATTTTGCATATATAATAAAAAAATACTTATTTCAGGGCATTTTCACTAAAAATGACATATTAAATAAACAATTTTATGGAAAAATTGAATAAAAAAAGTTGGAAAAATAACAATTTTTATGAATTTTATATCCAAAGATGATTTTATTTGAAGTGTTTTTTTTTTCAAATAAAAAAAAAACATACAATTTAGAAGAACAATAAAATTAGAAAAAAAACAAAATCCTTTAGAATAAAAAAAATTAAAAATACAACTAAAAAAAATATCTTCAAGAAAAAGAGGGAAATAAAAATAAACCGAAGAAAAAAAAGTAAAAAAACATAAAAAACGCATGAAAAATGATTAAATAAAAAACATTAAAATTTAAAAATAAATAAATTTAAGTAACATTAAAACAAACTTAAAAATTAAAATATTAAAAAAAAATTAACATATAAAAATAATATCATAAACAATTTAACATTAAAAAATAATTAAAAAAACAACTAATTAATTTAAAATTTTATCAATTTTTTTTTGTAAGTTTTTTATTTTAACTATTTTTTTTTACACTGTTTTTGTTTTTGTTTTGTTTTGTTTTTTTTTTTTAATTTTCCAATTTGTTTTTATTTATTTGTATATTTAGTGTTAATTTTTTCCTTAAATTAAGTTTTTTTTTTTTTTTTTTCTCCCTTTTGAGTTAATTTTGTTTTTTTAAACAATTTTTATGCTTGTTATATATATATATATATATATATATTTTTCTTTGGCCTTAGGATGAATCATAGTAAGTGGTTCGAAACATGGTGCCCCTATAAGCTACATTGTGATTTCTCTGGGAGATATTTTGTATATAATTTTTTATGTTTGAACTTTTTTTGGTCATTTTTTATCTTTTTGATTTTTTGTTTGTTTGTTTAATATATATTTTTATTTACTAGTTATAATTTTTTGGACTTTTTGTTTTACTTTTAATTTTTGTTTTGTATTGTATTTTGCATCTTTATTTATTTATTTATTTTTATTTTATTTTTCTAGGGTTCGTCTCGATCCTTGACTAGTAACATGACTCCATCATGTGTCAATTTGATAGTTGATTTTAAAGTTCTCGTTATATTGAATCAAGACTAATCCCACAATGTGTCAATTGCATGGTTGATTTTTAAGATTTCATTGCAATAGGTTGAGTTTGTCTACAATGCATGTCAATTTGATGGTTGCTTTTTAAATTTTCATTGCAATGTGTCAAGTTGTCTTAGGCCAAGATTTTAAAATAGCTATACTTTTAACATTTAAAAAAGAAATTATTCTTGGTATAATGACTCTTTTATTCAGGTATTCATTTTCAAAGTTTTTTCTAGTCATATAATTTTTCCATAATGCCATGGTTGAAATATATTGAAAACTTATGGTTTTTTGTAGTCTTGATATTTGGTTTTAATTCCATGGTTGAAAATTTGTTAACAGTTATAAGTATTTTATCTTTAATGTCATGGCTGAAAATTGTTGGAATTTTAAGGCTTTTTAGAGACATGATATTTTATCTTTAATACCATGCTTGAAAATTGTTGGATTTTTAAGGTCTTTCGGAGTCATGATATTTTATTTTTAACGCCATTGCTAAAAAATGTTCAAAATATACCCCGAAAAAAAAGACGTTATTCCAACATCAATACTTTTCATTTTCAAGGTGTTTTTTGCACCAAAAATATTGGCTTTTATTGCCTTTTACTATCATTTTTAAAAAATGTGGAAAATTTACCCTGAAAACAAATGGTGATGTAGGTTCAATACTTTTCGTTTTTAGACTGTTTTTTCATGTTTTTTTGCTAGAGTTCTCGTTTTGAGGTAATTTTGTTAAAGGTATTTTACGCTATTTATTGATGATTTTACTAGAATGGTATGGGTTGCATTTCTTAAAGCAAAATCAAAAGCATTAAGATACTTACAAGTCATTCAAGGCCTTAGTCGAAAATGAAAACAACCTTAGAATCAAATGTTTAAGATCAGACAGAGGAGGTGAATTTACCTCAAATGACTTTAATGGATTTTGAGAGAAATATGGAATCAAGGGACAACTTAGTTACAAGAACTGCACAACATATTGGAGTTGTAGAAAGAAAAAACAAAGCAGTGCAAGAAACAACGAGAACGATGTTGCTAGAAGCCAAATTACTAGGTAAGTTTTGGAAAGAAGTAGTTGTTGCAATAATTTACATCATGAATAGAACACAAGTCTAAGTTGACAACGACAAGAGACCAAATGAGTTATGGAAAGGCAGGGCAACTATAGTTAGGTATTTTAGAAGTTTTGGAAGCAAATGTTACATGAAGATAAATGATGATAAATTGGGCAAATCTGATTCTAGAGTAAACGAGGGAATCTTCCTTGGATACTCAACAAGAAGCAAAGCTTACAAATGCTACAATAAACGACTACGTAAAGTTGCAGAATGTATTGATCTAAGGATAGACGAGGTTTGGCCAAAGAAAGAAGTAGAACAAACAAATGAGAATTCAGAAGATACCATTTATGTTGACTGAACTACAAAGGAAGAACAATCTCTATCCAAGGCAACTATTAAATTTGTGCTAAAACATCACCGAGAGAACCAACTTATTGGAGATGTTGATGCAAGTATATAAACCCAGAGAAGAATGACCAATTCACCAAGAAAAGTCAATCTTTCTTTGCTATCCTAAATGGAGCCAAAGGTCTTTGCACAAGTCAGTAAGGACTAGGATTGGGTGAATGCTATGGAAGAAGAATTGAATCAAATTGAGAAAAATGGATGCTGTTAAAATTTGGCTACCAGAGGACAAGTGGTTCCCTAAGGCTTTGATCTTTGGCCTACGGAAAAGTGTCTAAATTTATTTGTATTTTTCTCCTAAAGTGACTTTATAAGTGGTAAAGTCAATTTAATTTAAAAGTGACTTTATAAGTGGTAAAGTTACATTCTAATTTAAAAGTGACTTTATTAAAGTGAATGAAGAATTAGAAAGTGAAAAAGTGACTATGGAAATAAAAGGCTAAGTGGGTCTTTATTTAAGTGGGTGAGTTAAAAAATAGAAAGTGAAAATTAAATGCACATTTATTCTCATCCCTAGATCTAAATGAATCTTAGCGATTAGATCTTAGGGTAACCCAAAAAATCATTTAGAGAATAAAAGGAGAAGAGAAGAGGAAACGATCAATTCATTCTTTCATGAGCATTTGAGAGAGAGAAAGAGAAGAGAGAGCAAGGAGAAAATTTCTGAGCAGTGAGGAAGTGAAGGAGAGAAGCAAGAAGGCATTTCAGCGAATCTGGGCAACAACGTTTATTGGCACGTATCCCAAGGAAAAACTGTATAGCAGGAGAAAGCCACAAAAATCGAAGAAGAGGGACAACAAGCTCTGGGCACATTTTTCGAGGTTGGCCATACAACATTTAATGTTGTTTTATTGCGGTAAAAATTTCTGTTTTGGCTATTCGCTGATTGGCATGATTTTCAAGGTGGAGTTCAAGCACGAAAATCGAGATAAGTTGTAATTTGTGGTCGCTAGAATTTTTACTGTGTATTTCAGTTTCTCTGTAAAAGCATTTTCAGAAATAAAGAAGAGCCTTCGAACTGGTTTTTCCCAAGAGTTGTAGGGGGTTTTTCCAGGTTCACATTGACCAAAAATCACTGTGTTATTTTCTGTGTGTGGCTGTCGTAATTTTGCTGTGTTTTATTTCCGTAATTTCAGCAGTTGTGAAATCTCTAAATTTGTGTTTTTAGAAAATTATTGTCATTTCCATATTTTATAATTTTTATCATGCTTGGATTTAAAACTAAATGCATGGAGTGATAAGAAAAATTGATAACCGGAGTGAGGGTTGAAATTTCGTCATGGTATCAGAGGCTTGATTGGTTGAAAAGTACAGTTTGGGACAGCGAAGTGAAAATTACAGCAGAAAACAGAAACCTTTACCATAGATATGAAAATTTCAGTTTGGTAGGACAATGAAACATGTCTTTCAGTTTGAGAGTTGAAGACGGGTTGGATGGGCAGAATAACTATAGTGCATGGAAGGAGAGAATCCAGAGCATCTTTGAGGAAGCAAAAGTCTGGGGCATTATGGTAAATACCACACAAAACCCAGTAGTAGTACTTGCTGACCCTGTACAGTTGGCAGAGTTTAACAAAAAGAATGCTAAGGCAAAAAGATTGGTTCTGGAAAGAATCAAAGACCATGTCATTCCTCATGTGAGAGGAAAGACTTATACACATGAGATGTGGACAGCCTTGACCAGTCTTTACTAGAGCTCAAATGAAAACAGAAAAATGGTCTTAAAGGAGAAATTGAAGGCCATTAAAATGGCTAAAGCTGACAGTGCTACAACATACCTCACAAAGATCACTTCAGTGAGAGATGAGTCGGCAGCCGTAGGTGAGATCATTGCACCCACTGAGTTGGTGAGGATTGCTTTGAATGGTCTTCCTAAGACTTGGGAGAAGTTTGTGGATGGCATTGTTGCACGAGAAAACCTTCCCAATTGGGAGAGGTTGTGGGATGATTGCATCCAAAATGAGATCAGAAAGAACCATCTTGGGGCAGCGAAATAGGTCGAGGGGGATGACAATGTGGCATTGTTAGCAAGAGGCAAGAAGAGCAGAGCAAAGAAGCAAGCTTCCAACAGTGGAGGCAAAAGCAAAGGTAAAGGCAAGTAGCAAAACAAGGAGAAGGACTATTCCAAAGTCAAATGTTGGAATTGTCAAAAGTTGGGACACTATGCTGTTGTGTGTTTGGAGAAGAAGAACAAGAAAGGGAAAGACAAACCCATGGCAGCTTCTGCAGAGATAGAGAGCTTCTCAGAGAGATTTGATCGGGAGTTTGGGTTCATAGCTTGTGAGGCCACTAGTGCAGGATCACCTACCATACAGGTTTAGAGGGAGTGTGCATTCCTCGCTACTAACAGAGCATCTTCTAGCATTTGGTATGTTGACAGTGGCGCTTCCCGCCACATGACAGGAGTCAGAGAGTACTTCTCAGAGCTTTCAGAGGGTGATACTGATATGGAGGTAGTACTTGGTGATGACAACATTGTTAGAGCAGTTGGTGTGGGGACATTGACATTTGATAGGGGACCCAAACCTCCCTTGAAAGTGTCAGATGTTCTATATGTGCCTGGAATGAAGAAGAACTTGATATCCGTCTCAGCACTTGAGGACAAAGGGTATGATGTGTTGTTTAGGAGAGGGCAGGTGCTTATATATCCTAGGGGAACTCCAACTTCTTTAGCTAGAGAGATTGGTGTGCGCCATGCCAAGGTGTGCAAGTTCTCATTCCAGCCCATGATGGCATTGAGTAGCAGCAGCTGAGACAGGACCGATAGTAGATCTAGCAGTTCAGAGTTGTGTGAGATTTGGCACCGCAGGATGTGGCACATGTATCATGGGGCCTTGAGTACATTGCGAGGGATCACCACTGGTGTGCCAGATTTCAGTTCTGATCACCTTGATGTATGTAGAGGATGTGCTATGTGGAAGTTTGCTAGATCCCATTTTCCTAGCAGTGACAGTAGAGCGACCGGGATCCTTGACTTGATACATACCGATGTGAGTGGTCGGATGTCTCATGTATTCTTGAGTGGCTATGAGTACTTTGTTTTATTCATTGATGACCACTCCAGGAAGACCTGGACTTATTTCTTGAAGACCAAGAGTGAGGTCTTGAAGCGGTTTCAAGAGTTTAAAGCTCTTGTGGAGACCCAGATAGGTAGGAAGATCAAGGTCCTTAGGTTAGAAAATGGAGGGGAGTATACCCTTGGTGAGTTTGTTGATTTTTGTGCTGAGGCAGGCATTAGGAGGGAGTTCACAGTTCCTTACTACCCCTAGCAGAATGGGGTTGCAGAGAGGAAGAACAGATCCATTGCAGGGGCTGCGAAAACCATGCTTCATGATCAGGGGTTACCTTTATTTTTGTGGGCAGAGCCTTGCAACATTGTTGTGTACTTGCTGAATAGGAGTCCACATTGTGCCTTGGGGAATGTGACTCCGGAGGAGGATTTTTCTGGGAAGAAGCCTAATATTGGGCACTTTCGTATCTTTGGGTGCTTTACATATTCCTATGTCCCCAAGGAGAACAGGACCAAGCTAGATCACACTGCAGACAAGGGAATATTTGTGGGTTATAGCGAGACCTCGAAATCTTATCGGATTTATATTCCTGCGCAGAGGAAAGTGGTTGTCAGGCGGGATGTGAAGTTCAGGGAGGAGAGAGCTTTCAGGAGGTCAGGGAGTTAGAGTATCCAGAGTCACTAGACCCTTAGGAGCAGCTGAGTCAGTCACAGGGATCTAGTGGTCAGGGATCAGGAGGTACATCGATTACAATGTCAGGTCCATCAGTAAGCAGTGGCACTCAGAGTGAGGTGCATGGTTCCTCGAGCAGCGTGCAGGGCAGTTCGCAGAGTAGTTCATAGGGTAGTCCACTAATGGACAGTGCGCACGGTACTTCAGCATCTACGAGCACAAATTCAGGCATGAGGTCAGTTGACAGACCTTCAGGAGTTCAGGCTTCTGATGATGATGAGGATTCTTTCACTCTGGTGGGAGAAGTATGCTCACGGAAGAGGAAGCCCAAGTGGCTTCAAGATACCTTGCGCAAGGCCACATTAGTGGCTAGGCCAAAGAGACAGGTTAGAGAGAGTAAACCACCTGAGCGGTTTTATAGTTACATGGCATTACTAACAAGCATTGTTGACTTTGAGCCATCTAGTTATGAGGAGGCAGCCAACTAGCAGGTCTGGAGAGAGGCCATGATGGAGTATTCTTCTATTATGAAGAACGATGTTTGGGAGGTAGTGCCGAGGCCTGAAGGTAAATTAGTTGTTACTTCCAGATGGCTCTACAAGACAAAGCATGCTGCAAATGGCAGCATCGAGAAGTTCAAGGCTCAATATGTGGCGAGAGGGTTCTCACAGGTAGAGGGAGTTGACTATGAGGAAACCTTCGCTCCCGTAGCTCGGTATACATCTATTCGCTCCATTATATCGATTGCAGCAGAGATGGGTTGGAAGATCTACTAGATGGATGTGAAGACCGCATTTCTCAATCGCTTCATTCAGGAGGAGGTTTATATTGAGCAGCCGCAGGGCTTTGAGGTGCATGGGGAGGAGTCCCATGTATGCAAATTGAAAAAGGCACTCTATGGCCTGAAGTAAGCTCCTAGAGCTTGGTACTCTAGGATTGTTACATACTTGTAGCAGTTGGGTTTCACTAAGAGTGAGGCTGATCCGAACCTATACTTCATTGTGGTGGGTGTGGAGCCTCTCATTTTGGTGTTGTATGTTGATGACTTGATCATCATTGGTGCAGAGAGACTCATTGAGGGCTGCAAGAGAGATCTTGCTTTAGAGTTTGAGATGAAGGATATCGGCTGGATGCATTATTTTCTGGGATTGGAGGTGTGGCAGGAGGAGGGGCATTTCTTCCTGGGACAAGGGAAGTACATTGTGGATATTCTTAGCAAATTTCACAGGGAGGACTGCAAAACCATGTCTACACCTATGATCACTAACTGGAAGAAGCTTCACGCTTTTGATTCCGAGTTGGTGGATCCTACTCTATACAGGCAGTTGATTGGTTGTTTGATGTATTTGGTCAACACTCGACCAGATATATGTTTTGCAGTTAACACTATGAGCCAGTTCATGTGTGAGCCCAGGAGAGTGCACTGGGTAGTTGCAAAACACATTCTTTGTTACTTGGAGGGGACTGTGGATTTTGGTTTAGATTATAGACAAGGTGATGGAGCAAGACTAGCAGGGTACACGGATTCAGATTGGGCAGGGTGTGCTGCAGATAGGAAGAGTACTTTCGGGTGTTGTTTTGGGTTGGGTTCGACAGTTGTGTCATGGATCAACGGGAAACAACAATCAGTGGCATTGAGTTCAGCTGAGGCAGAGTATATGGCTTCTAGTTTGGCTAGTTGTGAGGCCATATGGCTTTGCAAGATGTTGTTTGGTCTATTTGGTTAGGCATTGAGACCTTCAGTAATTTACTGTGATAATCAGAGTTGCATAAAACTCACTGAAAATCCAGTTTTTCATGACAGGTCAAAGCATATTGAGATCAAGTATCACTTCGTTAGAGACTTTGTCCCAAAAGAGAGCTGCCAAGCTTGAGTACATTTCCACAAATGAGTAGGTAGCAGACATTTTCACCAAAGCCTTACCACGGGGCAAGCATGTCTACTTAAGAGACAAGATGGGAGTGGTGAGGAACACTTTCCTTGGTAAGAGGGAGTGTTAAAATTTGGGTACCAGAGGACAAGTGGTTCCCTAAGGCTTTGATCTTTGGCCTAGGGAAAAGTGTCCAAATTTATTTGTACTTTTCTCCTAAAGTGACTTTATAAGTTGTCAATTTAATTTAAAAGGGACTTTATAAGTGGTAAAGTTACATTCTAATTTAAAAGTGATTTTATAAGTGGTAAAGTTACATTCTAATTTAAAAGTGACTTTATTAAAGTGAATGAAGAATTAGAAAGTGAAAAAGTGACTATGGAAATAAAAGGCTAAGTGGGTCTTTATTTAAGTGGGTGAGTTAAAAAATAGAAAGTGAAAATTAAATGCACATTTATTTTCATCCCTAGATCTAAATGAATCTCAGCCATTAGATCTTAGGGTAACCCAAAAGGTCATTTAGAGAATAAAAGGAGAAGAGAAGAGAAAAAGATCAATTCATTCTTTCATGAGCATTTGAGAGAAAGAGAAGAGAGAGCAAGGAGAAAATTTCTGAGCAGTGAGGAAGTGAAGGAGAGTAGCAAGAAGACATTTCAGCAAATCTGGGCAGCAACATTTATTGGCACGCATCCTAAGGAAAAATCGTATAGCAGGAGAAAGACACAGAAATCGAGGAAGAGGGACAACAGGTTTTGGGCACATATTTCGAGGTTGGCCGTACAAAATTTAATGTTGTTTTATTGCTGTAATTTTTTTTGTTTTGGCTATTTGCTGATTAGCACGATTTTCGAGGTGGAGTTCAAGCATGGAAATCGAGATAAGTTGTAATTTGTGGTTGCTGGCATTTTTACTGTGTATTTCAGTTTCTCTGTAAAAACATTTTCAAAAATAAAGAAGAGCTCTCAAACTGGTTTTCCCCAAGAGTTGTAGGGGGGTTTTCTAGGGTCACATTGACCAAAAATCACTGTGTTATTTTCTGTGTGTGGCTGTCATAATTTTGCTGTGTTTTATTTTTGCAATTTCAGCAGTTGTGAAATCTTTAAATTTGTGTTTTCAGAAAATTATTGTCATTTCCAGATTTTAGAATTTTTATCATGCTTGGATTTAAAACTAAATGCATGGAGTGATAAGGAAAACTAGTAACCGGAGTGGGGGTTGAAATTTCTTCAGATGCTAGGAAGTTGTGCCACAACCGAAAGATAAAAATGTATTTGGGACTAAATGGGTATTCAAAAACAAGATGAATGAAGAGGGTCAAATTTTTAGATACAAGGCAAGACTTTTTTGTAAGGACTATGCAAAAACTGAGAGAATTGACTTCGAAGAAATTTTCTCTAGTTTCCAAATTAGATGTAATAAGAATGTTTTTGGCATTTGCGTGTTTGAAAGGCTTCAAAGTTTATCAGATTGATGTTAAATCAACCTTTCTAAATTGAGATTTAAAGGAAGAAGTATACATTGAACAACCAAAAGGTTTTGACTTCTCTGAAAATAAAGACTGTGTGCAAATTGAAGAAAGCTCTTTCTGGGTTAAAACTAGTTGCACGAGCTTGGTATGCTAGGCTGCACCACTATCTTGAACAACACGACTTCAAAAGAGGGGTTGCTAGCAACAATCTCTACTTCAAGATGGAAAAAGATAGCTTATTAATTACACTTGTATATGTGGATGATCTCATTTTTTGAATGATATGATTCACGGATTTGCTCAGGAAATTTCGAAGGAATTTGAAATGTCAATGAATGGAGAATTATCCTTCTTCCTTGGACTACAAGTTTTTGGAAGCAATGAAGGAATATTCATTGCCCAAACCAACTAAGTCAAGGAGATGCTCAAGTGGCTTGGAAGGAAGAATGTACACCGTTTAATACCCCATTGATTACTAGATGTAAGTGAAGTAAGGATGATGAATCTCTTGAGGTCAATTCAACTCTTTATTGGTCCGTGATTGGGAGTCTGCTATGCTTGACAAACTTCAAGATCAAATATTATGCAGGCAATAGGAATGGTTGCAATATTTCTGTGAGCACCAAAGGAATTACATATGCAGGTAGTAAAGAGGATATTTTGATACTTGAAGGCACACTCGATTTTTGGGCTTTGGTATCCTAAGAGTACAAATTTCACATTAACATCATAAATAGATGTTGCTTGGCCAGGTAGCATTGATGATAGAAAAAGCGCTAGTGGGAGTGCATTTTTCTTAGGAGATTATCTTGTGTCTTGGTCAAGCAGAATGCAATCATCATTTCTTTTTTCTATAACTGAAGCGGAATAAATAACAACAGTAGACTGTTGTACCCAAGTTCTTTGGATGAAACAAACCTTGTAGGATATCGAAGTGGAATATGATCAACTAATTGTCATTTTTTGCGACAAAACTAGTTTAGTCAATCTCTCCTTTATCTCAGTAAAGAATGCACAAATTGAGTGGGGAACATCCTTTGCTATTGATGTCAAAGGGGGAGAGAATGTAGATGGGGGGAGTAGTTGACAGAAAGTATGAAGAGAATGTAGACAGGGGGGAGCAGTTGACAAGAAGTATGAAGAGAATACTGACAGGGGAATTTATTGTTGGAAGAAACAAAAATCAAAGTATTGCCATCAATAACAAAGAGGGAGATTGTTGAAAATGGTTGTTATTGATGTTAAGGGCTATTTAAATGAAAAATAAAGTTACATAGCCAAATAACATATTTCGAGACCTTTCCAATGATTTGTGGCACTCCTTCTAACTCCTCAAAATTGAGGAGAAAAGGTTTTTTGAATATTCAATATACATTCTTCTAGTTGCACAAGTTGGCCAAGCTAGTGGACAAGTTAGCCCAGTCTTGACCTCAAATGCACTATAAATATGTGTGAGAAGGAGCATTTCTAACCACTTCTCAAGCAAGTCTGGTTTTGTTTTAGCGAGCATGAGGAGTAGATTTGAGTTTCATATCTCATGAACCAAGTGAAGTAAAGTCGAGATGGAAGCTAAGTTGGAAGGGTTTTTGGCATAATTCTTGGGAAGGATTTCTCTTTTGTTTGAGGCATGTTGAGACCGAGTTCTCCTATTAGGGAGGCCAAGTTCAAGGTCTATTGAGGAGACCAAGTTCTGGTGTGAAAGAGGCCGAGTTCAGGGGCTGTTGAACCTGTTTTTGTTTGAGGCTGAATTTCTGTCTTGTTTTGAGGCTGAGTTGCAGTCTTGTTTAGAGGCTAGGTTGTAGTCTTGGTCAGAGGCTGAATTATAGACTTGTTTTGGTTGGAGGCCGATCTTTGTTCGAGATTGAGTTAGAGTGCTTGTGGAGGTCGAATTCTAGTTTGAGTTTACTACAAGCTGCCAGAAGGGCAAACCTTCTTTTGAGTAAGTTCTAATCCTAAATGCTATTTCTTGAACAATAAACCAACTGTAATTTGGTGGTTATTGAGGATTAGTGTCCTTATCTTCTTGACAGGTTGGAGCTTGCTTTTTTTGTAAGTTGGTGCTTACAAATGATTGGTGTCCTCACAACTGGTTGTAATAAATTGAAGACTGTTTGGAAAGTGTTTCTTCTTCAAATTTGGATTTTCACTTTAATTTTGTGTTCAAGCATGGTATTGATGATTGATTATGTGATGAGATTAGATTTTTAAGATAATAAAGTTTAAAATTCAGTGATGCTAATTCACCCCCCCTCCCAGTATCACTGCGTATTTTCGATTCTCCAAGCAAGTAAACATTTTCATGTGAACATCATGTAGAATGCCACCAAAGCTCCCTCAAGATCTCCAACCCCTTAGGGAAAAATATCATGCAAGTACCTAACAGAGGTTTAGCAATCATGCATTAAGCCATCTCCATTGCGCAAATTCATCATGGACCATATCTCGTGTGGAAATACAACACAGACCATCAAGGGGTTGATCATAAGCCATGTACCCCAATTCTCATGGTGCACCCCCAAACATGGTGTAAACACTTTTGCAGTAGCCTTGAATGCTAACAATAGAATTCTTTTTATCAATGCGTTTGGCAGATGGTGTCCCAGTTTATCTTAAGTACCATCACTTTATGTAACGACACCTTATTTATGTTGATTTTATTAAGAGAAATTGATCTTCTAATTTGATAATTGCTTTCTAGTGATTTCTTAATCAAGTCATCTTATGTCACATATATCATTAAGAAATTATACATAGAAAATATCAATAGTAATGCAATAATGACAATAGGATCATAAAGAGACAACCAAGCACAAAAGAGACCCAAAAATTTTGTTCTGGGAAACCAAAACTTGGGAGAAAACCCAATAATCTTTTTTAGGAGAAATTGTTCAATTCAATAAAATTACAATTTGATAATCTCAAGTCAAACTTGGTCAACTCAGACCAAAGAATTAGCACAGGTTAAACCTAGTTAAATTAATAGGCCGAGATTTGGCCTCCTACAATTACCTAAATAACTTGATCAAACTTAGTCAAACTACCCATAAAAAATTTTGGTCAACCTATGGTTAAATTGCCTAGAAACAAGTCGAAATTTGGCCTCCTGAAGCTGCCTAGAGATTTGGTTAACTCTGCCCAGAAATTTTGTCAAACTGTGCCTAGAAGATTCGTTCAAATAGTAGTAGAACAAACTTGGTCAGTGAAGGGCGAATAGACCTTAGAAAGCCTTGGTCAGTGCTAGTCAAACTTCGATCTTCTTCTTTCTCTCCTTTACACGTGTGAACAAAAGAACAAATGATGAATCGTGTTGAATGATTGAAATAAAGTGGAGGAGTCACACTTGTATTTATATTAGATCAAGTGGGGTGACTTTTGGCCAAAAGTCACACCCCTTCACTTGTAGGGACGACCTGTAATTTGGGGCCTACATGTGCTCCAAAATTTATAATTTAAATTTAATTTTCTTTTTCTTTCAAGTGCCGACATATGTAGCTAGGGAATAGCTCCCACAGCTACCCAAAAATCAACACTCCCTTTTAGATAGGGAGGTATTCAACTTGACTTTCTCAGATGTTTAGTTTACTGAAAAATTTCTCCATCCCATTAAAAGATTGAATGAGCTTGCTATGATAATGTATCCATCCACTTCATGTTCTATTCTAGAATCATGTGGAAAGCATCCGATATCAACATCATGCAAAGGATCTTGTTGCCCACTAGCCAAATATCCTTTGCAAAGGATCTAGTCACCCACTAGCGAAATACCCTTTAGCAATATGGTCATGTACCCCCTGATCAGAGTAAACACAAGACTAGTCTTGGGTCACCAATGCTCCAGGTTGTCACTTGGAACTAGGTCAGTTTCTATAACTAATGGTGTAACCATGGGCCAATTTGCCATTCCCTCATGTTGTGACATGATACTTGAATGGTAAAAATACATACTAGATGCTATGGGGCACTATCTCTACCCACTATCCAAGTAATCCTTGGCAATGTGGTTAGAACCTTTTGATCAAGGGAGTAGTCGGGGCTGTGATGCTCTCTGGGCCAATCTCCCTAGCCACATTACATGGCAGTTGGTCAATACCCTTGACCTAGGGATAATTTATGCCCTTGATGCTACAACATCAACACATCCTCTAACCAAGGGAAGCATTCTCAACCACTCCAAGCTTGTCCCTGAAGTAGACAAACTTCATCTTGGATAGAGGTTTTGTAGAATGTCAGCAACTTGCTCGTCTGTAGAAATGTATTGGAGCCTCACTGCTCCCTTCTGTACCATGTCTCTGATGTGGTGGTACTTGATCTCAATGTGCTTTGACCTGTCATGGAAAACTTGATTTTCCGAAAGCTTTACATAGCTTTGATTGTCATAATATATCACGGTTGTCTCTAGCACTTAATCTTATAATCATGCGAGTAGCTGATGAAGCCATATTGCTTTACAACTCGCCAGACTAGCTGCAATATACTCAACCTTTGTAGTGCTAAGTGCAACAGATGCATGCTTCCTACTTATCCAGGATATCATAGTAGAACCCAAATGGAAGCAACATCATGATGTGCTCTGCCTGTCTTCTGCACTGTCTGCACAATTTGAATCTGTATATCCCTACAACTCTACTTCATCATATCTCAATCCATATCCAATTGTACCATGCCAATATCTCAACACGTGTTGTGCCGCATGCCTCGACTCAACCATAAATTGACCTGCTTCCTTCACTTGATTCATCGCCACAAATACTTTTCAATCGCCTTGATTGGGTGCTCCCATTGACATTGAAACAAATCTTGCTATGGCAATTATGGCTGCTCCCTCTGCCACTGCTGCTTCCCAATCACTGAAGCATATTTACTGTCTGGCATGGTCCACTCATAAAAGGCATACTGCTTTTAGAGACGTCCAATGTTCGAGCATATAGTCTGAAAATCTCAATCCATTGACATCCACTTGGATGGTTGGTTCCTCCACTTTGCTTGATTGTTTATTTATCGTGGGATCCACCAAATCTGAATTAGAGCCTCTCAGCATCTTAAGATTGTTTACCACGGGAGCGACCATGGACTTGCAGTCCATTATCCCAAATTTATGAAAGGTTGTAATAATATACTTCGCTTGACCAAGGAAGATCTTACCCGGCTTTAGCCGCAGTTCTAATCCCAAGTAGTAATGCATCGAACCTAGATCCTTCATCTTGAACTCGGAGGTCAACTCCCTCTTACACTGATCAAAGAGATTTTCCGCTTCTGTTAGAAACAAGTCGTCAACATATAACAACAAGATCACAAGCTCACCTTTAACAACCTTGTAGTAAAGATTGGGATCAACATCACTCTTGGTGAAACCAAGATTTATCAGGTATCCATCAATGTGAGAATACCAAGCCTGAGGTGCTTGATGAGTCCATACAAAGCCTTCTTCAGTCTGCAAACATGAGATTCCTTCTCATGCACGTCAAAGCCTTGAGGTAGCTCTATGTACGCTTCATCTTCCTCAATTACTCCATCTAGGAAGGCAATCTTTAGATCCATTTGATGCAATTTCTAACTGATAGTAGAATCATTATATATAATAATTCTAATAGAAGTGTAACTGGCAAATGGAGCAAATGTCTCTTCATAGTCCTCTCCTTTCTAGGAGAACCCTCTTGCCACAAATCTCTCTTTATACATCTCTATGCTACCATCTATCGCATGCTTGATCTTGTAGATCCACTTGGAAGTCACCACTAACTTCCCTTTAGGTCTCGGCACAATTTCTCACACATCATCCTTCATGATGGATTGATATTCCTCAATCATAGCATCCTTCCAAACTAGTTAGCTGTTTGCTCCCTCTGAACTAGGAGCTCTTTCGGTCATCTAGCACAGTTCTAGATGTCTGTACAATTTTTCCCTCTCGAACACGAATCACTGTTGTTGAGTTTATGCTCGATCCTGAGAGAATCCTCTTGCCACAAACTTTGCTTCGTTCTTGCCGATGCTTCCATGTACTACCAGAGCCTTGGTAGCCTTCACGATGTACCTGCAAACCTCTTTAGGAGGCCAGGGAAGAAACAAGTACACCCAAGAAAAAAGATACAAAGACAAGAGGTTGACCAATAAAGTAATATTAATCAAAGAAGAAAGTTATGAAGCACTTACCTTTTGATAGGAGGATTTTAGGGAATTGTCAACTCCCTCTTGGTCCCTGCTTCTTGCAGAAATCATTGAAATCCATCTGCAATCTCATCAAGCTAGAAATGCTCATCCTCGTCCTCATCATTAGCTACTAATGCATGCTACTTTCCTTTCTTTCCTTGCATGAATTATATGAGCTAGGTCTTCTTCATCCAACGGATTTATCGATTTTCAATACTCTAGGTCTAGCTCTAGGGTTTTATCCACAATCCTTAGGGATTTCTAAATCATAACTTTCAAGTCTTTTCTCGGGATTACAAACCCTAAGTTTAACAACTCTTCCAAGAAGGGCTCATAATTTAGCACAAGTGTTATGAATTTTCTTGCTTTATATGAGAGAGCCTTTCTCCTCAGCTCCCTCTGGCTTTGGAGTAACTTTCTTGAATCAAATCAAATCAAATTGATCATATCTCAAATGCTTAAAAGAAAAACAACACCATATACCAATCTGTTCTGGCAAGGCCCTAACAACATATCTCAGGCAATACAATTTTAATTTCAACAACAGATACAAAGCATCATCTAGAGATACTTGTCAAAGACCCTTATTCTACCATATTTCCACAATAGTACAAGGTTCATGAAAATATATGGCAACACTTTACTTTTAGCTCAACCCCCTTTAGCGGGTCTTATCTTGCTCTTAACTAGACCTTATTAGAGACAACACTCTTGATTCTGCCTCTAGGTAGCTTCCTAAACAGGTTTCAACACTGTCCTTTGAAGTTACCCAAATAGGCCTAAACGTGAACTATCATTTTCTCTGAGTTTAGACTTCTGTGATCCATATTAATCATAACAAATTCTTTCGGAAACAATCACATAGGAGCAATTTCGTCGATGCGTTTCGAACCATCCAACGTGGTTCATCTTCAGGATAAGATGATGAATCAGATCCAGGCATTGAAATAAATAGATGAAGAGAGCAACTAACTAGCTGTCAGAAAAAAACAGCTAGTTCGACTAAAATTATTTATTTTTCTATTTTTTTAATATTTTATTTCTATTTTTGATTTTTATTTTGTTTAATTTTTAATTAAAAAGTATTATTATTATTATTTTTTGAATAAATTTAACTTAAAATGCTATAATAAAATAAATAAATAAAATGTATAAAAATAGATAATAATTATAAAAAACAAAATAATAAATTATATTTATTTAATAATAGTATTTCTTATTATAATATAGATACTATTTAATTTTATAATAATATAATAAAATCATAATGTAGTTATTATTTAATTTAATATAATATAGATTTTATTGGTTTTAATAAAATTATAGTGTAGATATTATTTAATTTTATTATTATAATATAGATATTATTTAATTTAATATCTATATTATTTAATATAGATATTAGATATTAAATTTTTTTTTTTAAGGAGATCAGGGCAGGGATCCAACACCTGCTGATACTCCATCCATCATCTCTATTAAGATTAACGAGCCTTTTTTCAATTTCCAAGGCCTCTCTGAATTTTCGGTGATGAAAATGGTGAACTATCATGTTCCTTTTTCTGGTTTCTCTTATGGCGTGGTCAGGATGGACTTCCAGGGTTGGTGGAAGCTAGGTCATAGGAGCAGGTTTACTCCAGTAGCGGGCCCAGGGGTTTATGGAGGGGATTGATGGAGTTTTGAGGAGTTTTTATGGAGTTCGATGACATTCACTTGGCACATCCCATCTTCCGCACAACTTGCCTTTTGTTCCATTGCATTCTGACAACTTTCAGAAATGAGGTTATTATTGAGCTTAACTCACTTAATTACGCTTAAGGTGGCATTCCGAGAGGAATACTTGACAGAATACCTTAGTGTAATAGATCGTTCGAACTAGAACAAAAATATCTACAAGACGAGATGGTGTGAAATGACTTTCAGTGGCTGAGGAGGGATGGTGGTTGATTTACCATTTTCCCAAGTTAAAAATGTATTTTAATTAATAAATAAAAGGAGGGAAAAGGTACTAAGTGATTAAAATAATAATAAAATAAAGGCTTCTAGAGGAGTCCATGAGATCTATAAAAGAGGAGGAGTAGACCATTTGAGGACATCTTGGATTGTTGATATTTTCTGTTGACGAGGTTCAGAGAACTTAGTTCCCAACTTCTCTAGCCCCAGGACATAAACTCTCAGGTTTGTTATTGGGTGTTGGATGAAAATTCAACACTCTTGAGGAGATTTCTCCCAAAAATCTCATGGTGCTTCAACATAGTTTTGGAGAGAGCAATTTTGCAGTAGTCTTCTCACTGGGCCGTCTACATCATTACTAGGGGTCTTAAATCATTTTGGTCAGAGATCTGTTTTTGGGTTTTGCTGTGCTTGCTTGGCAAGCCTAGGTTCCACTTTTCCTTAATGTTGATGTACTCTTTCTAGTGGATTAATAGATGGCTTAGTGATTTGATTGGCATCTATTTGTGTATCAAATTGCTGGTTGTGTGTCTATTTGCGGTTATTTTGCTGTTCAAGTTCATTTATGGTAGCTACTGTTAAATTTTCCATTAGGGAATAGGGATATTACATTGGTATCAGAGCTAGTTTTCTTGCTAGCCTGAGGGTTTATTACAGATCAATACATGGATTATTTTGTCTATTTGTTCGAGAAGCCAAAGATCCAGTTCCTGCAACAGAATGAGAATTTATTAAAAGGGCTCGCCAAATTTGTCTTATTAAGCATCCGGCAAATTTTCTACCAAATTGTCTTTTGCTCAATAACTATATGACAAATTGACAATTTGAGGAGGAAACTCAAGACACATTTTGATTATTTTAAAAGGGGGCATTATATTTTCCTTGGAGACCATTAAATCATATTGTGAAGCCGAATTTTTGGGTTGAAAATAACAACGTCCAATTTTGTGAGAACCGCCATCTAATTGGGAGCTGAATTACTAGTCATAATCAAGCCAAAGTCGTGGGCCTAGAATGTAAGTATTATCAAGGCCAAAATTTCAAAAGGGCGCAATCTTATATCTTGTGAAGGTCGAGTTGCAATTTGTGAGAGGTTGAAAATCAAATTAATTTAAAAGGGGCCCGATTATTTTTGGCGTGGAATATTTTTTTGAAGGGCCATCGCATTATTAACATGGCTGAAAACTCCTGTACCAGTGAAGACACTTGTATATTGTCATAGCATTGATCAAAGGTTGTCAGCGCATGGACTCCTTTACATCTTAATTTGGCACCGTTTTGACGAGGACATATCAGTGGCATATTTGAAGCCGAATGGATACGCACCAAAGCCTCCAAATTATTTAAGGGTTGAAAGCCAAAATTAAATTTTTAAAAGGGGATCAATTAATATTATTGCGCCAAGGTTAAATTATTTTTTGAAAGCCGTAAGTCAAATCTGTGGACTGCGGTGGTGCTATCTCACATATGTCGAGTTGCCTAATTCGAAAGGAGACTAGATGAGAAGGTCAGGGGTGGATTTTGCTAAGGCTGTCGACACACGCACCATCTTGCGGACTAGGGATCGAGTCCATATTCAGGATCAAGATCTTATGAAGACACATTGTAATCGGTTGCATGCACTAGTTATTTCCAGTAGACGTTCGCGTGAAAATTGTGGATGATTGCAAGGGGTGTGATGTTGTGGGATATTATACCCTGTGTGTGTACCTGCACTGTTGTTCGTGTTGGCTGAGTCGATCTTAATTGATCGTTAGACTTGGCCGAACGTGTATGCAACGAATTGGTGGATGGAAGGAGAAAAATGGATATTCTTGTAGTGTGGAGGAACACATCAGAGCCGACAGTTGCATGTTAATACGCTTGTTGCCAATCAAATGCGTTGTAGTCGAGGTGCCAGAGACGTATGCAGAGTTAAGTTGTGAGTGCATGCGATTCCCTCTCGCTGAATTTCCACAGTGTTGACAAAGTCATCTGTGCATACTTATAAATGGCAATGCAGTGATCGATTTTTTGTTGGTACGTGGGATCGAAGAGAGCCCCAATTTAAAATAACACCTTGAAACGGTGTGTGCATTATGAGTCAACTTGTGCATGGTTCGATTGGATGAGGAATTGTTGTTCGCTGAGTCACTGTAGCCGTCACGTTGGATCATTATCACACCGGTAGTGTGCGTACAAGGAGACAAACCACGGTCCACCTACTCACCTGACAACTATGAAGCCCAACAATAGTATGAGAGCGATGCAGTTGGACATCGTATGATAGTAATTCTTGTGTAGTGTTTCCAAATCTTGCTAGAAGCTTCATCGACAATTATTTAGACCCAACACTATCTAGGCATGTAAATTTTTCTTTGTGTCCATATTCCAGTGTTACATGGGGACGCGTCCCCCAGGGTAGGGTGCACGCACCGCTCGCACCCCACGCACCTGGGACAGGGGGATGTCTGGGGAAACGTTTCCCCATGTCCCCCTTTTGGGGAGACGCAGGGGGCAACGTTTTCTGAGTGTGGGGGACACGACTCCCCAAAAGGGGGACACCTGGGTGTCCCCCCTTCATATGGGCTATGCGTCCTTGATTTAATTTGATTTTAAACAATGATTTATGATAGGGAAAACCTAGTATTTGACCATATTTCCCTACTAATGCTATGCAATTCATGGTAATGTTAAATTCTTAAAGTAAAAGTGACATTCTCCTTTATCTTTCATTTTCATCCTTTTACTTAAATTATTAACATTACCATGAAATGACTCAGGATATTTGAGAGTGGTTCCGACCTCATTGGATTTCATATGGAGAAAGTAGAATTTTAGATATCACTCAAAATCCAGCAGACTTAACAGTTTTTCAGGAATTTAGGATTTGATGGATTGCAATGTTTCCATTGCATTTTGTCATGTCCAAGGGTATGGAATTAGTATTTAATCAAGAGCACCAAGCCCTCTTTGTACTTTAGAGTGACTTTTAGACTCATCACTCCACTGTTTTTGAGTTTTTGTTATATCAATTTACTATTCCAGTGTTCAGATTTCAGTATCTATTATAGTCTATTTTGCTTAGTACTAATTAGATTGTTGAATGATGAATGATGAATTCTAATTTTAAATCAATTTAGAATCTAGAATGATGAATGATGAATTTAATTTTTAAATCAATGTAGATTCTAGAATGGTGAATAACGAATAATGAATATGGATTGGAGTATTTCATTATTGAATCTTGTGTTCTATGGATGAATCATGTATGTATTATGGATCAATGTATTTCATTATTTAATTCAATTATGTATGTATCATTGTATTTATGCTTTCATTATTGAATATGAATTTGATATATATATATATATATTAAAAAGGAAAAAATATATATATACCTCGACGTCCCCCCGTCCCCCCTAAATTTCCCTAAAATTTGAGGATACTCCCACACGTCCCCCTTGTGCGTCTCCCTGCACCCGCATCTCCCCGTCCCGGAGTCTTGGTGGAACATTGCCATATTCTAGTTGTCTGCTCTTTGCCATGGTTGACACTTGTAACTAGAGAAATCATGAAGTGACAGAAGTAACCAAGAAATCCCTGCATAGAACAGTGAATTATGGACCTGGGATTGGCATTATGTCATATTGCTAAATCTAGTGTACTGAGAGTATGTATTGGTGAAGCTAATGCGTGAAGGGCTATTGGTATATTGATCAAAGATATTATTGACCCGTGTGCTGTTGCATAGTGTCTTTAATTGCAGAGGCCTTACGCTGTTGACCATATAATGTTGAGAGATTGAATAAAAGCCTTGTAATGCTCTAAGAAGTAAGCATTAGTGTGTTACCAATTGCATTATGAGGACATTATATGTATCATCCTGCTGTGTATTGGTCCTTTGTCAGGGTTGGTAAGTCAAAGTGTGAATACAGATTTGCATTGGTGATGTAATTAGTATAATATGTTAGACAAAGTCTTGTATGAGTCAGAGTTTTGAGCTTCCATGATTATCCATCAACTTTGTATGGTTGTATTGTAAATTGGGAGAGTTTGTCAGTTAAGTCATGCCTAAAAACAACTTGATGTACTTGTCATTCTTCAACTAAAACATGGACCAAAGCTTCATAAATTCCCTTAATAAGCTAGCAGCAACAATCAACAAATCCCTTTCCAAGGGAATACTTTCTATGCTACAACAAGAGCAACTACAAGAAGAACATGAGTTGGGACCCAAAATCTATGCACTTCGGACAAATTTGAGATTCAAGGGGTTTTCAGTAAAAAAACCTTCTCAAATTGGAAGAATTTGCTTCACTCCTCTCCAAGGTGGATCAGTTAGATGGGAAGAGCTTGATTTGGGCTCTAAAACCAACCATGCTTACCTTAATACAACATAAGTATTTGGAGCACCCTTGTATAGGAGTTAAACTCCCAGTTGCCTCTTGTCTCAGTAGTATCATGACGTTGACCGCACCTATACTCCCTTACAATGATTACATTATGAGGAGAGTCTTTAGACTGATAATGGAGACCTTTCAAGATATGGATAATAGTGAGGGCCCTACCTTTGGGAAGAGGTTAGAGATTCTAGAAGTCATGGCCTTGGTTAGATCTTATGACCTCATGTTTGAGTAGGGGTATGGCGACTTGATCCTACAGATGTTCCAATGCTTCTTTAGGATTACGAAACATCATCCTGACACTGTCATAACACACATGCACTCAATTTTGTTTGCATGTATGGGAGGCCATGATGCCATTTGTAGGAAGTTGCAGTCTAGATTGTTGGCCATTTGGAGGAGAGAACAATTGGTCTCACTTGTTGCTTATGAAGTAGCTGAAAGGTTGGTTAAGCAAAACATTACTATGTTTAAGAGACGATTGACCCAAGAGGAGTCGCGAAGATTTGGTGGTGACCAACCATGTAGCAAGAATGAGCTAAGGAGGAAGGGTCTATGCTTCATGTGCAAGGAACATTGGGGACTTGATCACTCATGCTTGAGTGACACCGAGGAGATGACAAGGGCAGAGCAGGAGGAGATTCTTTCCGACGTTCAAGATGAGGATTCTTCTTTGGATGAGTCCATGGGTTCATACGATGATGCTTCTGAGGAGCATGAACAGTCATGTGGAGTTGTTGATAGCAGGTCAGATTTATATTCCGGTGTGTATAGTGAGCAATCAGTGGACCCTATAGGAGTTATTCACGGTGATGAGTCACCAGTGACGGCTCAACATGAGCAACCTATGGTGGAGCATGAGTGAGATGATGAGGATGATATGCATGATGAGCCTTTTGTGGAGAGTCAGTTGGAGGCTCATGTGGATCCCATGACGGAGGAGGATGAGCAGTGATCTTTTGGATCAACCATTGATGAGATGTAGACAGATGCATAGACAACTGGCACAACTTCAGTACTTTCAGGCCACAACTCTCTCCAGGAGTACATAGACAAGGCTTACAACACAACTTGCCCACTTTTTCCTATTAAAGAGAGGGGCGGGATTTCTTAGACAAATCTTGTTGATTGATTGGGTAGAGCGAGACGAGTTGGGCATGGACCAACATCAACCTAACAGACTTGTTTCATATACAGGTGTCCATGATTTGGATTGGCAGGAGATCATGAGTTGGTCTCCTATTGATGGAGTATCATTCTTATTCTGGGTCATAGTACAACAGGAGCCCTTAGATGAGAGGGTTATTGCATGTTTCAGTTGGCAGTGGGATGTGGACCGACAGTTCATCAATATTCCAGTAGCACTAGCCCAACATTAGTAATGTGGGGTTGACTTCGGCCTATGCTAGAGGTTGGATTGGAGAGAGGTGATGAGTTGGTATTCTTCGATTGATGGAGCAAGAAATATAGCTGGAGACAAAGCACAACTAGAGCCATGGAATGGAGGTGCTGTTGATTGGCCATAGTGGCGATCTAGGAGGATTTATTTATGGTAGGAAGAGATTGAGTTTAGTCTGAGATTCGGGCACCAAGGGATCCATTCATGGTTTGGTGGCATAGGGGCATGGTATCACCTAATGGTTTGTATGGGATCCAGGTATTGGTTTTCAGTTGCACGGGACTGCCAGATTAGCCGACAGATATGGATTGCTCAAGGGCAAGCAATCTTGGGGTGGGAGGATTTGTCATGTTCCTTTTTTTTGGTTTCCCTTATGGCGTGGTTAGGATGGACTTCCAGGGTTGGTGGGAACTAGGTCACAGGAGCAAATTTACTCCATTAGCGGGCCCAAGGGCTTATGGAGGGGCTTTATGGTGTTTTGAGGAGTTACTATGGAGTCTGACGACATTTGGTTGGTACATTCCATCTTCCGCACAACTTGCCTTTTGTTCCGTTGCATTCTGACAACTTTCGGAAATTAGGCTATTATTGAGCTTAACTCAATTACGCTTAAAGTGGAGCTTCAACGTTAATATTTGCCTAATTCCAATTCTTCAGTCTTGTTCTTCTTAGGTGGAGCTTCATTGGTAATATTTTCTTGTTCCCTATATCTCTTCTTATTCCTTGGATATTCAAGACATTGGCTTTTGTAATGACCCATCTTATGATAGTTGTAGCATTTAATTTTGGATAGGTCAACTTTCTTCTTTTGTCCTTTGAACTTCTTGATGGTTCCCTTCTTCTTGTGATGACAAGAATAAACATTAGATGTGTTGTCTTCTTCATCCTCTTTCTTGTTGTTTAATATTTGGGCTTCTTCTTGACTGCATGCATTCCACATTTGTTCGAAGGTTGGAGTATCCTTCCAACTGCTAATCCCTAAAGCAAAAGCACTTCAAGATTTTGGTAGACCTAGAAGATAGGCTATTACGAGTTCTTTTTCTGGTACAACCTCATCTATTGCTTGGAGTTCATCTCTTATACTAGATATCCTTACAAAATATGATGACACAATATCGTCTCTTGTCATCCTTATTGTCCTTAGTTAATTCTTGAGGCTAGCTATCTGACCAATGTTCTTGATGGTGAATAACTTGGAAAGAGCTTCATACATTTCTTGAGCAGAGTGTATGTTGGATGTGTATGGAATTAGGTTGTCCTTTACTCCATCTAATTCAAATTCATGGCCAAGATTTCGGTTTCTCTGAACTCCTTTCCTACATCATCTATAGGCTTCTTAACTTTTCCTTGAACAAGATCCAGAACTTTGTGCTTAGTGAGGATAAGATCTATCCTCTTTTTCCATGCCCTGTAGGTAGAGTTCCTCCTAGCTTGTTTTCTCCCTTCGTTGTAGTTGACATGGTTCCTATAGATAATAGTCTCCCTGTATAGTCCTTTTCTTTATTGACCTTCCTTTAATCCCCTGTCCTTCAATAGATCTTCAAGTTGCCTTTTTCTTCCTTGTTCCCCTTGGCTCTGATTCCATGTTAGAAAATCGGAAAGGCAGAAAGATTTTTTCATGTTGATAATTACTTGTGATATCTCTGTGTTCTTATTAACTTTCTAATGTTCATCTTTTATCTTTGTTTCATCAAGCAATCATCAAAACAAAACAGGAAGATCAATGACACTAGATTTAGGCACTCAACCAGGGCTAAAACCCCTCTATAAGGGAAAACCCAGTCAAACTATTCAACTAGCAAAATCAAGTTGAGATAGACCAAGACCCTAGACCAAAAGACCTTCCTCCTCCACCAAGTCAGTGCTTCCTTCCAATAGATGATCTCTCCCAAAGTCATCAAGTGTCAGCTTCTCAAATGCAGCTTCAACCCAGAATTTCTACCCCCAACTTCAGAACCTCGACCCTCGGTTTTTGATTTTCGGCCTAGCTTCAGGACCACAGTTTCGGCCCTTCCAACAACTCAACAACTTCACACATGTGAGGGAAAGAGAGAAAATTTCGGCTTCTTGTGCTTGACAAAGTCGTCCTCTTTTGACTAACCTTTTCTTCCTTGTTCCTTGAATTTCACACTTTTTCTTGTCCCAGAAGTTGTAGATCAAACTTGTTGAGTGAGTGCTCCAAATGAGGTCGAGTTGCTACCTTTATATAGGAGATTTTGCCCCACAATTAGGCCGACTTGTCCAGATTGAGGCCAACTTGGTGGAGGAGGCCTCGAAATCCTAATATACATCAAAATAAATTTGTTTCTTGATTGAAACTGCCCAAGAAGGGTCTATTACATTATGACACAAACAATGACACTTGACATAAACCCTAGAAGCCTACAATGGAGTCTTTGACCTATAAACCATTGACCCAAGCATGAAACCCATGCTTTGATAAGTTAATTTCTTTAACTATAAAATTCCTTTTTCTTTCTTTTGGCAAATACATTACATCATGACTCAAATACAATTATGAAGACTAAGTCTATTTACATTCTTCAACAAAGACACGCCCAAGAAGATAAGAGCCATCAATCCTTTGCAAAATTTTTACTTGAAAGAGATCTTACTTCTTGTTGAAATTTGTTTAACTTGATTAAGATGTATTCTCCTTACTTCAAGAATGAAGAGAAGCTGAATGATGCTTCGAATTTTGGTCCATGGAAGGAAAAATTGGATATTATTCTTGAAGAACATGATGTACTGGAATATGTGGAAGGCGAAGTAGCAAAACCACTAGAAAATTTGAATACTGCAGTCAAGGCCAGATTCAAGAAGGGAGAAGTCAAGGCTAAGAAGGTTATCTTTGATTCTCTTGGAGACCATCTCATCACCTATGTCTCCAAGTTGAAGAAATCTAAGGCATGTATGACAAGCTGATTGGAATGTATCAAGTAAAAAACTTTAGTCAAATCCTTGCTTTGAAGAATCAACTCAAGGACATTAAGATGAAGAAAGGAGAGACCATTCAAGTATACTTCATGAGGATATCCAAAATCAAGGATCAGCGAACAACTGTTGGTGAAATTGTATCTGAAAAACAACTAGTGTTGATTATGCTTGGAGGTCTTTCTCCTACTTGAGAAACTTTTATTACTACCATCAACAACAACGATACGTTTCCCACATTTGATGAGCTCCTTGGACAGTGCAGTCAAGAAGAGGTCATAATGATTTCCAGAGGAAGAGTACCCCAGCACGAAGAGGGAGAATCTACTACTTTTGGTTTCCAAGGAAAGAAGCATAAAGGAGAAAGAGGTCATCACTTTTCAAGAAAGCCTGCTTGTAGATCCAACAGTTCTTCTAAATTGAACAAAGACTTATCAAAAGTTCAATATGCTACAATTGCCATAAGCATGGCCACTATGTTCGTGATTGTCCAAAAAATAGAAGAGCACCAAGATCCAACTACAACGATTGCAGCAACAATTTCAGATCTTATTATAGAATAAAAGAAGCTCCTACTATTCATAAAGAAAACCACCGTTCTTCCAAAAGTTCAAAGAACCCAAGGTATGATATTAATGCAGCGGAAACACAATCACAACACTTTCTTGTTTTTGCTCTTTCTAGTTCCTCTCCTGTAGATTCTTGTGACAACGGGTTGGTTTATAGTGGTGCTTCAAGACACTTTACTGGTTATAAAGAAGTTCTCTCAAATTTGGTTGAGAGGGAGACAAATCTGAAAATCATATTTGTGGTAGTTTTTGTAGCATCGGATTTGTTATAGCCTTGAAATTTTGTGGAGAGGCTAGAATGCATGAGATCACCAAAACCCAGAAATCGTTTTTGGAAATTCCACTTTGAAATGACTTCATTAGATTATTAGTCAGTTTCTAAATATTTTCTAAGTCTAAACTTAGGGAATATGATTAATTAATCAGAATTAATTAAGTTAAGGCCAAGTTGCACGAAATGCCGAAACGTTTCGGAGTTTCCGAAACAAGTGTGTTTAGAAACATCAACCGAAACATCATATATATATAGATATATATTTATATATATAAGTGAATAACACATTATCTTGCAAGAAAAAAAGGGGATAAGACCCATAGATGACAATTTAGAAGGAAAAGCAAGTCTATATTAACTCTAATAGGTGGTTACATGATGGTCGAGTTTCGGCCAAGTTTCAAAGTTTTGGGTATCGGTATGGCCCGAAACGCTGGGTTCCTTGAAGTTTCGTACAACGTAGAGTTAAGTTGTGAATGTTCTAGAAATTTACACGGATTGAATTCAAGTTAATCCTAGCCATGGATTAAGATCTAATCTTGGCTGTTGAAGTCTCAGTAGAGGATTTTTAAGAAGAAGTTGATAGGTCTTGGAGAAATCACTTTAACAGTTCGATTTCATGAGCAGATTGATTTCCAGAGTAGCAGCAGTCAGTTGCTAGAGAGAGAGAGCTAGTGAGATTGAAGCAGGGAGAGAGGGGCAGGGACAGTGAAGCCGAAGGAAGGATTCTAGATCCGGTGAGTGCATATGCAGAGAGGTAGAGGAGCCACAGAGAGGCTGACGCAGTAGCCTCTAGAGGCAAAGTCGATTTGCTGGGAGAGACTAACGTTTTCAGTTCTAGAGGCCGGGAAGGAGTCCTAGAGTGCCAAAGAAGCGTCTTTTTGGTCAGCAGAAGGCATAATGACTTCATCAGAATCTAGCAAAAGGCAAGCCGTCCAGCCAGCTACGTAGAGCAGCACAGAGGCTGATGCAATGCCTCAGAAGGCCGAAATTCTGAAGGCAAGTTGTGCTGGGTGATTGCCTGTGGAGTGAGGAAAATTCCTTTCCAAATTTTTCCCAGTGCCTCTGTAGGATTGCTAGTTTTGACATCCAGTTGTACTCAAATTATTTCGCTGCTGCTTAATATTAAAACCCTCAGCTGCTGCACTGGTTTTCCCAAGATGGGTTTATCCAGGGACATTGGTCCAAAAATAACTGTGTAAATTTATGTGTGTGGCAACATTTCTTCCAGCGTTTATTCTTCCGCAGTTTTATTTGTGTAGGTTGTAATGTGAGTTATTTAGTATTTGCAGTAGGAAACAATAAATAATTTTTTTAATTAAAATAACAATTAGGAAAATAATTTCCAGTTGTTGCAATAGGATTTGGGTTTCCGAATTTGCACATGGTATCAGAGCACAGATCATTAGCCGGAGAGCTCAGTAGTGAAGGAAGAGGGAGTTTAGTTGTTCAGTGTGGGAAACATATTGAAACCCTAAAGGCAACACAATCACCTTGGCCAAGAGGCCGAATTTTTTGCGGAGGTTCAATTTTTCTGAGTGTGAGACAGAAAGATTCAATCTCTCCAGATTGAGGCGTTCCAAAGGCAGAGGGAGCAACTAGTATTTTTCGCAGAGCAAATCTCTAGAGGGATGCAATAGTTTTGCAGCAGTTTGCTAGAGCAGAGCTAGTGTCAGGTGGAAGAAGAGCACACACAGGGAAAAATTCTTAGGGGATCTCAAGTCTTAGAGATCTATTTTTTTCCAATTGCAGATTGGCAGTTGCTGTGACCAGATTTTCTCACTCCAGAAGGGAGTGCGAGTAATATATTTAGTAGCCAAGTAGAGGGAGAGAGGGAGATTTTCAGGGAAAACTTCTCTCAAGGGATCTCGAGTCTTATTTTCCAAGTGCATATTCGCAGTTGCTGTGATAAGATTTTCTCACTCTAGAAGTGAGTGCGAGTAATAGATTCAGTAGCCAAGCAGAGGGAGAGAGGGAGATTTTCAAGGTTTATTTCTCCAATTTTGAGTTTCTAGATTTTGTAGCTCTGCATGGATGGTTGTACGAGATTGATAGAAGAGGCTGTGCGAGTTAGCCATAATATAGATCTGGGCAGTGGATCGACTTCCAGTTGCCGGAGGAAGTGCGAGCTGTCTAGTGCGAGTTACAAAGAAAGGAAGGGTCCCAGCCAGGGACTAGGTTCGATAGGAGATAGTGGGGCACCAGATCCATGTGGAGTATGAGACTCTAGTGTGCCAGATGGGCAGGGTCCAAGGAAGTTGCAGCAAGGAGATCAACCATATCAGTTCCATATTGTTGCAGCGGGAGCATCACCTTTGCTACAAGAGTCCATAGTATCATAGTAGCAAGTTCAGTGCCAACAGACGAAATCTGTCATTAGACAATTGCAAATCTAGTTGCAGTTAGTACCCGGGAGACAGTTGCAAAGCTAGATGCAGTGGCATAGGTAGTGCGAATTGCCCAGTTGCAGGGTGTAGGTGAAGTTCCAGCCAGAAGATTCCTAGTGTAGAGTTATGTAGTCCAGTTTTCAGTATAGAAGGACAATGCGAGTTGCCAGGAGGGAGCAGAGAGATTTCCCATAGGGAGATCGAGACTCACAGGGAGTCTAGTTTCAATGGGAGCAACCCTATGGAAGCTAGTACTTCAGGATGTGAGGATATCAGACTCACTATTGCAGTAGTTGCAACAGCAGTGCAAAATCATCAACAGAGCAGTAGCAACAACAATATGAGTAGATCAGACTTCGCCATGTTTCATACCCCCAGGAGTGAGGTGGGGTGACTTGGTGCTGTAGCCCCAGAGTGCTATAGATGGGCAGGATTCTTGAGGAGCTCCACCTCTTGAATCAGTACCTTGCTACGAGAGCCTGCAATATTCAGTAGCAGGATGGATCAGTGGCAATAGATGTAGTCAGATGCCAGAGTGACATGTGCAGAGTCTAGTTGCAGTCAGATGCTAGGGAGCGCAGTGCAGAGTTGGTAGCAGTGCAGTTGGCATTGTGTAGAGTCAATAGCAACACAAATGCCTCCTCGACAACGCAGATACTAGCATCAGTCAGAGACTCGGGTCACAAATGCATCATACTGATCACAATTGATTCAGTATTTAGGATGCTTTTCAATTGCAGTTGTTGCAGTTGCAACAATAACAAATGAAGAGGGAGTTGTAGTGCAGATGCAGTGTTGACAATAGTTCAGTAGGGTCAACAACAGATATTAAAGTTGCGCAGTAGTTGGTGGGTAGCAGCAGCCAGATATCAAAAGCATGATAGGAGATGATGCAGGGACAAGGTGTTGTTACAGGTTGAGCAGTGGAGCACTAGAACACATTCCTCGCTAAGAGGGAGTGTTAGTTTTTGTAGCATAAGATGTGTTCTAGTCTTGAAATTTTGTGGAGAGGTTAGAATGTATGAGATTTCAAAAAGTCAAAAATCATTTCTGGAAATTCTGCTTCGAAATGACTTAATTATATTATTAGTCAATTTTTAAATATTTCCTAAGTCGAAATTTAGGGAATATGACTAATTAATCAGAATTAATTAAGTGTGAATGTTCTAGAAACTCACACGGATCGACTTCCAGTTAATCCTAGCCATCGATTAAAATCTAATCTTGGTCGTTGAAGTCTCAACAGAGGATTATAAGAAGTCGATAGGTCTTGGAGAAATCACTTTAGTAGTTTGATTTCATGAGTAGATCGATTTCCAGAGTAGCAGAAGTCAGTTGCCGGAGAGAGCTCTAGTGAGATCGAAGCGGTGAGAGAGGGGCAGGGACAGTGAAGCTGCAGGAAGGATTCTAGATTCGGTGAGTGCATTTGCAAAGAGGCAGAGGAGCCATAGAGAGGCTAACACAGAAATGCACAGTTTCCTTTAGAGGCAAAGTCAATTTGCTGGGAGAGACTAATGTTTTCAGTTCCAGAGGTCGGGAAAGAGGCCCAGAGTGCTGGAGAAGCGTCTTTCTAGTCAGCAGAAGGCAAAATGACTTCATTAGAATCCAGCAAAAGGAAAGCCGTCCAACCAGCGATGCAAAGCAACACAAAGGCTGACACAATGCCTCAGAAGGCCGAAATTCTGAAGGCAAGTTGTGTCGGGAGATTGCTTGTGGGGTGAGGAAAATTCCTCTCCAAATTTTTGCCAGTATTTCTCTGTAGGATTGCCAATTTCCCAGTTGTACTCAGATTATTTCACTGTTGTTTAATATTAAAATCCTCAGCTGCTGCACTGATTTTCCCAAGTTGGGTTTTTCTGAGGACATTGGTCCAAAATAACTATGTAAATTTATGTGTGTGTGCTAACATTTCTTCTAGCGTTTATTCTTCCCCAGTTTTATTTGTGTAGGTTCCAATGTGAGTTATTTAGTATTTGTTGTAGGAAACAATAAATAAATTGTTTAATTAAAATAAAAATTAGGAACATCATTGGTTCCTAAATTATTTTCGCTTAACCTAGGCTGGGTCCACTTGGTCCCGCACTTTCGAAAAGTCAAATCGTCAAGAACCATTCGGGAAGTCAAGTCCATTAAGGATTTTAGGATTGGGAAGCTCCTTCATAAGGCATATTCGTCTAACCTAACCTTCAAATCCTTACCTCCTCATCCTAGAAATATTTGTACCTTGCTTAACAAGCAAGCAAGCTCTATTCTTAAAACCCTTCTAGGAAAATGATTATTAGGGTCACTTCATATCCATTGGTCGATTTATCCTTTACAAGTGACCTTCTATATATATCTGGTCTCCTCCCATCAGTAAAAGTTCGTAAAGAGTAGGGAGTCTTAGCATAGGTGACAGTGGGCTAAGCCTTCGTCGTTGTCCTTTGATCTGGAAATTTCCCTTTAGGAATCCCTTTTATGACCCCTGCTAGTTTGAGCGGTAACATTTTGGAGCCGTTGCCGGGGAGGAATAAGGTCTACCTCCTTAGTGAATCATTGAGGAATTGATTCATTGACGACATCTATAAAGCATTCCTTTGGCGACTCCATTCATTGCCCAAACCCCTAGTTTACTTGAAGGCAACAACATTCCTCCTTTAGCTAGGGCTGTTGCAAAAAGGCGAAAGCAAACCCCATCACCTGTTGGAATCACTCTTTTCCTTGAATTTGAAAAGGTTAGTGATCCATCTCCAAAAATGCCATCTAGTTCTAACACTGACCCCAAGCAAGATCAACCCAAGATGACCAGGAGTGAAAGGCACTTGGTTAGTGTCTTTGCCCCTTTGAAATTGAGTGATGATTCCAAACCACTACTTGAAAAATATAACCGATGGTTACCCAAGTTCAAAGGGGACTCTACTTGGACTGCCCATGGTTTTATTGAAGAATTCTATTGGGAAATTTCCCCTAGAATGATATTTGATGAAGATAGGCTCATGACGCTTTTTTCTCCTTGAGGGACAAGCAAGAAATTGGTACCCTAGCCTTCCCTCGACATGCATAAAATACTTTGATGATTTTGAAGACATATTCATGAAGAGGTGGTCATGCAATGACCAAGGGACCTTTAACATTGAAAAATTCTACCAAATAACCAAGGGAAGGGAAGATGTACAAGAGTTCATTCAAAACTTTGATAGGGTAGTCAATGATATACCTGATCATTTGAAGCTTTTGAAGTCAATATTCTTGATAAACTCATAAAAGCGGTGGGTGGCCACTTCACCTATGTGTTATGGGATAAGAAACATTCCACTTTGGTTGAAGCGAAAGAGATAAACAATGAAAGTTGAAGAAAACATACGAATCTTGAAGGTAGATATCAATGACCACCCTAGAGCTAGAGCTGAGGTGAAGAAGGAGAAGTCCGAAGATCAACATGAGGAAACTCTCCTTGCCATCCTCAAGAGAATGGACAAGTTCACCAAAGAAGCCAAGGCATGTGATATGGTTATCATGAACAAAATCACCTCCTTGGAAAGGGCCCAAAAGTCTAGCTATATTATCAAAAGGAAAAGCTTTTCCCAAAAAGAAAAGTGAAGAAGATAGGTCAAACTCTTCTCAATTCCCAAACACTTTGGCCTCAACTAATGCTGTTGAGCCAAACCCATCATCTGAGGATGAGGAAAGTGAGGGGGGAGAGAGTGAAGATGAACAAACTGATGAGCAGGCTAACCTTGTGGAATCTGACATCTTCAATATTTGCTAGGAGGGTCAGATACACATCCTCTCATTAGTGAGGTCTCCCTTAAAGAGGAAAAGGCAGAATCCATTCTTAACTCTGATAGCAAGGGAAGGTTCAAAAGGGGTCCAATGCTCACGAAAAGAAAATAACAAAGACCTTGCAACTTCCAAGGAACCATCTAAAGAAGATCCATTACCTAAGCAAGCCCCTCCCATAGAATCTCTCCTGAAATTCCTCCCAAGAAGGATCCCCCAACAAAAGCCAATCCGAAAAAGGATCCTCCATGAAAGGAAAACATCAAGAAGAAGGAAAAAGGGAAAGAGGTTAAACTTGACATCGACATAGGAGCTGCCTTAAGAAGAATGACTATATTCATTCCTTTAAAAGAGATTGCTAAACTTCCCAAACAACAACAACAAATCAAGAAGGCCCTGGGAATTCAGGAAGAAGAATTACTTGAAGAATTGCAAAACATCCATATTCCTAACCGAAACCCTGGGCATGAACCGTTCTTGCTCACTTTGGCTATCAATGACCTCTTCTTACACAATTGTATGCTAGACTCAGGGGCTTCCACAAATATCACGCCTTTAAAAGTTATGAAGCAATTTGGTCTCAGCATCACTCGACTGTACAAAAAGTTGTGTGGTTTTAACTCCAAACCTGTGGAAGTGGGGGTCTCATCAAGGACCTTAGGGTTGCTTTGGCTAAGAATCCCAATATATCCCTCCTCATGGATGTTATTGTCATTGATATTACTGATGTGTGGGGGATGCTATTATCTAGGAAATGGGGGGCTACCATTGGGGGTCATGTTCAAATGGACCTATCTTATGCCACCATTCCACAATCTGATGGCATCCCTTTTATCCTTTATAGGGAACCCACCTACTTACCTCATGTAATCAAGCCTGGACCATACTACGAAACATGTGAAATTGAGAAGCCTTCTCCTATTCTCCTGGCTTAAGAAGTCCATATCCTCAAGCGACTAATCTCTAAAACAAGCAAAAGGTGGAAGCCTAAGAAGAGTATAAGGCTAGGGACTTTGTCTTGGTTGTTAGAGATCCAATACTTGTCAGGATTCATCGAAAGGTTGGGGAGGATTATTATTACATTACCAAACTAATTGATGAACTTTGGCCCGAGCTTGTCAAATTAAGTCGTATCACCTCTTTCCTTGAGACTTGATATTGTATCATAGGTTCATATGCATGGTAGAGTAGGATGCATTGCATGGTGATTTTTGCATTAAAACTAACGTCATATGGTATTTCTCATGGTAGAATAGATGCATCTTTGTATATTTTATTTTTCTATTGATTTTATGGCCTAACATTAAGCATGTGCGATCATGAGACATCGCGAAAGCATGCTGCCCGGTGTTCTTTATCTATTATATGTGCAGGTAACAGGTCTACGGTAACCAAGAGATCGCTGGAGTTATCATGACCTCCCATTCGAGTAGCTTCTTCCACTTCTTCGAGAGATCACGTCCCAGTTGGAGCTAGATGCTACCCACCATTTTGTGGGTGATATCTCTAGGAGAGTTTTTTTTCTCCTAGATGTTCCTCAGCCGGCAGCTAACATCCCGTTGCCGCCACCAACTACCTCATTGTGCCATTTCTCCGCCACCTGAGCCAGCGACGTGGTCCCTCACCCATCTACCATGATTGTATCTTTGTAGGTGGGCCTCCCAAACCTAAAAGTATGCCTTGTCATTTGGTAATTGAGTAGTGTGGTTTGCTTAGCATGGACACTTATGAGCATGGATTAATGGGGGGATTTGGTGGAAAGAATGGGTTAGGTCTGTGCTCTTGTCCCCTAGTCCCCTTTTGGATGTTAAGCTTGGATTCTAGTCTCGTGGGATCTCTTTCACTGACCATTTGGCTTTAGAGATGGTATTTCAGAGGAAACGTTGATTTTGGTTGCGTGGTCTCGCTTCCCCATCTACATATATTACCTCCTTTCCACTCATTATTACCCCATTCATCATTTCTCCCACTTGGGTCCACATTCCTCCACACAGGGCTAGCTCTCCCTTTCCCCTTGCCCACACCTTGGGTTAGGCCTGGAATGATGCGCTAGAGGTTGATGCAGCTAAAAGGAAAAGAAAAAGCATAATTGGCCACATTCAACAGGAAAATGTACCACAAAATGCAAAAGATGGTTGGGACAAACACATTTAACACGTGGGCAAAAGCCAATACATGAGATCTACTCCATTATCATGGTCATCGCCCTGGTTCCTACAGGTTCTATGAGCCTCTTTCATCATATAGGAAACCATGATTGCTCCAACCCGTGGTGGGCAATGAACCGCCCTACCTTAAAAGGGGGTATCCATTGTTATATCTCACACATCATGCTCTTACCCCTTGAGCATTTTGTAGTTAATCAAAGAAAAATCATAAAAAGCCTAAAGGCATATAAAGAAGGGTGGAAAATCAAGGCTGGGGCACCTCATGTACCACAATTTCCCCTTCCTATACATTATTTTCCCAAGTGTGGGCTTCCCTTTTATTGGCTACCCTTGTACCCCAGTATGTGGCTCAGGGTTGCCCCTTCTCATCCCCTACTCCTTTCACCTCGCTATCACATACCACCGCATTTAAAGGATGTACCTTGAAACTATTATCCCCTTTAGAAGTAAAAACCACCTAATAAGATACTTGGTTAACCCCATTTGGAGCTTGGAGACGTTATTGCATGCCAAAGCTCATTATGGAAGGGCAGGTCATTATGAAGTCCCCACCTATGGTCCATGGTTGGTAAGCTCTTTTACTCGATTTTTCTAATGACTTGTTGTACTAGAAGTCTAGGGTACACATTAGATCTTATGTAGGATTGCAGATGGTCTCCATCTTGGGTTTGGCCTCTCTATACGGGGTCCTCACCCTCTAGGGGGCACATTGGCACATGTAGGGTGTGCGTTGAGAGCCATGGGCCACCACAACAGTAAACAACACTCCATGGATCCCTGAGGATGTTCAGAGATTGCTTGAGATTCACCTATTGGATGATGAAGATGCATCTAGTTCACCTTTGCCCAACCAACCCCACAAATGTACCATGTATTTGGCAGCTGACCCAAGACTTGTAGGATGATGTGGCATCACCTACACCATCATCAGAGCCCTTACGGATGATCTATAGGCATCTTCGACTCATTTGGAGACCCATGAGGTTATTATTGTGCCCCCACACCCACTGGGAGCATCACAGGTTTATTGTTTGGAGAGTAGGGGGCCAACCTCTTGTTCATTACTTTGGAGGGTCCTATTCTTCATTATGGCACCTATGGACCTCATCAAGCCTCTTGGAGGGCCCTATGACATGTATTATTTATCATTTGACTTCTTAAGAGGCTTATTATTTCATTTGTGAGCTAGTTTGGTAGGCTTGTTGCAAAAAGTTAGGTTCGTAGCACATTATTTTATTTTTGGGGCTTATGTAGGCCTAGGAGACTAATTCGAACTCCTCATTAGTGTATATATACAAATGAGATGAGTTCATTTGCTCATCATCACTTTGGATTGGATTCTTTTCTCTCTTGAGAATTTCACACTTTTTCTTGGAGGATGAATTGGAGCATGGATGAATTTTGATGTTTGGATTTGGTTTATCTTATCTTGGAGCTTCTCTATTGTCAAATTGTTGATGGTTGGATATGTTCTATTACATGTAAGTACATGCTTTTAATGCTATTCTTATTTTACTTTGTCATATACATTGGATTGGGAATTTCACTATTTTTAGGGTTAATTGTTGCATGCATTTACTGCTTAAGTTGTGGAATTGTCTCTATATAGCATCTCTCAATGTATGGGCCATGTAATTTTGAATGCAATATCCTAGGGATAATTCTATCACTGAATTCATCTTGATAAGCAGTCACCTTTTGCAAGTTGAAGTATAAAGCTGTAAGGTTGCTTCCCCTTGCCCTAGAAGACAGGCGAAGTAGTCTTAAGGCCTCCCTCACCAAGAAACAAGGTCCTCATTCATATTTATCCTAGATTCCATTCTCCCAAGACTAAGGCACTGATCTACCAAGCGGTGGTCACTCAAAAATCAATTCCTTTTCATCTTCTTCTAGGTCTAGCAAGTTGGGTCACCTAGGGCGTCATTTTCCCAACAAAGTAGCCCTCCAAAATGTTTGATCTCCTAGCCACTTCTGCACTGGTGTGTACTTAAGGCTTCCTCCAATTTTGAAGCCATTCTGACAGTGGAGTTGTAAGCCCTAGCTCTGAGATCAAACATTGCCCTAGTATTCCCAAGGCTAGTGCCTCATAGGATCAATTTGACACCTTTAAGTGAAAATTCTTGCTTTGATCCTTCCGACTTCCTTGTCTGGGTTAAGAACATCATTGGTTGCTAAATGTTTTCCCCTTAACCTAGGCTGGGTCCACTTGGTCCCGCACTTTCGAAAAGTCAAATCTTCAAGAACCATTTGGGAAGGCAAGTCGAATAAGGATTTTAGGATTGGGAAGCTCCTTCATAAGGCATATTCTCTAACCTAACCTTCAAATCTTTACCTTCTCATCATAGAAATCGTTATACCTTGCTTAACAAGCAAGTAAGCTCTATTCTTAAAGCCTAAGTCATCTGACACGGGGATTCAGGATTCACAGATGCAGGGATTCGAGTATCGGATACGGACACATTGACCCCCCGGAACATGACACGTTTGGATATGTTGTATATTATTTTATTATATATATATATATATATAAAAATTAGATATTTCTTACACAAATTCTCATTCATGATACAAATTCATTGATTCAAACATAGATCTTCATCTAGATGTAAGTTTTACAAAGTAATATTATGCATACAAAATTACAATACAATTGTGACATAAATGATAAATGATAAATTATAATACATATTCAATTCATCAATGATCCAATAGGAGAAAGACAAGATAGTAAGATAAAGATACTGTATTTTTCTCATTAAGTCATCAAAATCAAAATGTGTTACTGTTTACATAGGTAGCGCAATGCCAATGGAGAATAGAAATAGCAAATACAAAACAACTACAACTACAAGTCTACAAGTATACAAGCCTCAAGGAAGTACATAGCTCATGACTCATGAGTCATCAATCCTTATAGTCATCATCAAAATCAGCATCACTGCCCTCATCATCATGGTCACCACTGCTCTCCTCTGCTGCATCCTCCTCTTCTGTATTCAAAGTCATCTCTGCATCTACAAAAATGGTCTTTCGACATCCCTTTTTTCCGGGTTTGAATCCGAAAATTGGGATTCGCCGTGTTTGATCGAGACACGATCCGGATTCGATCGTGTCTCGATCAGACATGATGAATCTCGATTTTCGAATTCGAATCTGCCGGAATTGTGTCCGATTCGCCGGATTCGGGATACGACGGCCTTGGGGGACGAATTCGGTTTCATAGCTTAAAACCCTTCTAGGAAAATAATTATTAGGGTCACTTCATATCCATTGGTCGATTTATCCTTTACAAGTGACCTTCTATATATACCGGGTCTCCTCCCATCGGTGAAAGTCCGTAAAGTGTAGGGAGCCTTAGCTGAGGTGACAGTGGGCTAAGCCTCCATCGTTGCCCTTTGATCTAGCAATTTCCCTTTAGGAATCCTTTTTATGACCCCTGCTAGTTTGAGCGGTAACAATTCCTATTTCCATACTCATTGTACTCCATTTTGCTCAAAATAATTAAAATGGCTTAGAGTTCTGGTGCATTTTCTCTTGTGTTTTGATTTCCTGTGTATGTGTTGAATTTCCTAGTTGTTGTTATAGTGCATGTTTATGTTATTCACTTAATATTTCCGTTAGGAATATTACATTGAGCATATTTATGTCTTGCAAGTTTATATCTATTGGCACTGGTCTTCTCACATCACTTTTCCTTGTAGGATATATTGTTGGGTTTCATTGATCTATTTATATGTCATTGATGGTTATATGCTCATGGTCTTTTATACTTGCTGATTTATTTATGCTTCAAGATTGTTTTCAAGTCTTTGAATGGTCAATGCTTTAATTGATTAATTAACAATCTCCTAGAACTTGTTTGAGTCTAACAAGCCTTCCCTAGTATCTTCCTTAGGGTCCAACCCCCTTGTCTTTAACTAGGAGAGAGCCTAGACGAAGATAATTGGGATTAGGTGATACCCCCAATTTTGAACTTTTCCACCAAGACCACACCTAGTAGGGTTTAGGATTTTTCCCACATTAACTTAGGTGTGTAAGCAAGGTGGCGACATTTTTTGGTGCCATTGCTGGGGATAAGTCCTCTTAAACCTGAAGTACGACTACTTTTGGTTTCTAGCATTTGGAAGTTTTAGTGTTAGATTTCTATCCAAGTGGCATCCCTCTTGATCAAAATTTTGCAAGAGTTTCTACTAGGAGGAATCCAAGTTGTCTATTTTGCCCCACTCTTGATCCTGAAAGGATTTCTAGAGTGAGGTTAAATAGATTCTTTTCTAGTAGACTTCTTGCTAATGATGGTCAGGATGCTATCTCTGACATCCATTTTCTTTTTGAGGGTCAAGTTGTGCAAGACATCATGGATGACTTGTTTGGCCCTTGTGATTTCACTAATATTAATGGTTATCCTCAAAATATTTCTGATAAAGCCATTGATGAATTGCCTTCCTTCCAAGGCAATAATGCTATAAGTGCTAAGACACACACAAGAAATTTCAACTTGTGTGTCACTAAGTGGTACAATGGTGCAAACTTTGAGGATGTGAAGATATGACTCTTTGTTCTTTCCTCCGAGGAGGATGCACTTGACTGGTTCACGGAACAAACAGCTAACTCTTATGACATTTTGAACTAGGACATCTATTGCAGTATATGGTTAAGGTTGATATTGGCTAGTAAATCTATCAATGAAATGCTAGGACAGAGAAATTATCTGTCTGTAATGATTGGATAAATAATATACATCTTTAGATCTGATAGATAATTAATATAAGGGAGCGTTAAACGCCTCCCAAAGGTATAATTCTGAGGAATCTTTATAACAGCTTTGATGGGTTATTCTTTAATAATATTTTAAATGGCTGCTTAGATCACTAATTAATTTTTTACTATTGATTAACATTATGTTGGAGCATTCTTTTGTGGCATTTTATTCATGTATGTTTGAATAAGGATGTCTAAGTTAGAGAAGCACATATTGTCGCAAAGATATTTTTATAGTTTGTATCATACTTCCATCTTGTTTTGCATGCTAGTGATGACATTTTGATAATGATTGAGCATTATTAAGAAACATCTATATAAAGTTTTCTAAAGACTTCCAAACAATTTAATATACCATTTCATTGTGCATTTAATGAATATGTTTTATATAGGGTCTTTTAGAAGATTTTGTATGTACAATGAATCTATGTATCCTTTGATATCACATCATTTTACTGTAGAAATTGTGTCTTTTTCAGCTGCCTAAAGTGTTGGATGCTAACAAATTTTGCTTGATTATTGGCAGCAACATGGTGATATCAGGACTCTTTACACTGCATGTAAGCATCGTGGTTTTGTTATGATATCTTATTATGATATTCGTGCTGCTCGAAGTGCAATGCGAGCTTTACAAAACAAACCACTACGCCGACGCAAACTTGATATTCATTTTTCAATTCCAAAGGTGTAAATTCTCTCTCTCTCTCTCTCTCTCTATATATATATATATATATATATATGTATGTATGTATGTATGTATGTATGTCTGTGTTCATTCATTTATTTGGGAAAGTGCTGCTTATAATAATAAAAAAGAAGATCCTTGATAGAAATTTAGTATACGAACTATATTGTTAGCACTTGAATCCATTTGGTAGCAAGGTAACTAGGAATTGGATCAATGTCACCACAATCTGATTCCTCTATGCTTTGGGCCAGTGCATGCTATCAATAGGAGGGACTTCTTAAATGATTTGAATAGATGAATAATAAAAGCTAGCCTGCAAAGATAATCTCGGAGCTGCAAAACCGAGCATTGGAAATTATATTTCTGTGTGTAAAATAAGTGGACAAGAATAACATAAGTACAGGTTTACAAATAAAATAACCTTGAAAAGCTCTTCTTCCATGTCAATCTGCAATTGTACTTTCAAATATGCAAGAATAACATAGAGATCTGCAAGAATCACTACTTTAAAATGTAAAATAAATGATATTTATCTTCAAAAGATGTATCAGTGCTCGAATCCCAAGGGTTATGGAGTTGGAAAAGAAGAAAATTGCACAAGTAGGTGCTATTTTAGGTTGCTCAATGCAGAAAATTCTAGAACAAGTAAGTTAACACATCAAAAATAATGGATAGCAGCCAAACTATTCCACCTTTATAACCATTTTTGCAAATACAATTTCCTGAGTTCCAAGCAGCAAACACAAATAAGCTAAAGAGAATTAGATCCTTCCCAACCACTTAGTCGTCATATAGAACCACAATATAAACAAAATTTCTTCATAGAAGTGACCTCTTTTTCTCACCAAGGATACACTCTCCCACTCTCCAGCTGAACAAAATAATTGAAGGGTAAGAAGAATGAACCAAAATATTGATCAACCTCTCGTCTTCAAACTCTCCATCTGTTAAAAATGAGAATTGGAATGTATGATAGATAGTCTCCCTGAGTAAAATGAAGAAAGAGAACTATAACCCAGAAGGGCATCCTCATGCTGTCATGAATAAAGAGAAAAGAGGACGGGTTGATAGCAACATCAAATGTGGGAACTTGTTGACTGTTGGAGATATTGATGTCATTGATTTCAAGGATAGGGGGAGACTAAAAATGCCCAAGATAAAGATTGCGAAATGGAGATTGTTTGAAATATTATTTTTGGGCTTTTAATGGCAGGTCTAGATATGTTAATTTTAGGTATGTTCTATGCTGATAGCAAATTTACTTCAATTTTCCATATTAGCTCAATATCAATTCTAGATTAGCAATCACATTTAGCATGATAGTAAAATGCAGATAGAACATAAACATAAATCACAGAAGACAAGCCAAGACAAGAGGATACAAGATGCGGCGCCAGCCAGGGACAAACCCCAATGTGGGGAAACCCTTGATCAGTTCTTCTTATATGTTCTTCAATAGTTTGGAAGAGATAGAGAGAGAACATATACATCAGAAGTCAACATTTTGACTTATCTAAATAAGAGCAAAGATCTTCTGTAAGAAGATGTCACATGAGATAGCTGATCTGGACACAGGTGATTCCATCACCTAGCTGTACCTATCTGTGCTGCACCTCACTGTGCTGCACCCAATCATCATGTTGGATCTCATTACTATGCTGCACACATCATACCATGTACATCATCACTGTGTTGCACCATCACTGAGCTACACCTCATCATTGTGCACTATGCTGCACTACTCACAGCTCTCTCTAACACCATGCAGCATCCAACTGCTGCTTCTAAAACATGTTGCTCCATGCACCTTACAGCACCATGCTGCTGCATCCATCACATCATGCTGCACCCCTTTTGAGGTATTCAACACTCCATGTTAACCCAACACGTGGCTCCCACAGGCTGCTCCGAATCTGATCCAAATCTGGTCAATATCAAAGCACCTCTATCACTGCTCCAAATCTGCTTGACACTTTGCTGTTCCTGACTGTTCTGGTTAGGGCACTTGGGCATACTGCTGCAGCCCTAAACTCCTCTCAACAGTCCTCGAACAACCCTCCAAAAACTGCGGACTAGGCAAGGAGAGATGCTCCTCCACGCTGAAGGTAAGGGCTCAAGACAGCCCTCAAATCTGCCCACGCTAGATTAGCAATACTGCTGTCCTGGTTAGGGCAAGTGCGTGCTGCAACTTCCCTTCATAAACCGACTTGACAACCCTCTCTTTGCTGCGGCATAGGCCAGGAGGTACACCTTCTTTGTGGGCTGTTGTTTTGGGCAATTGCCATCCCTTAACAACCCAAATTTAGGCCTGTTTTGGGAGGCTAGGCCTGCGGCCTACCTCAGCTGGCTGCAGCTCTCCTACAGCCCACCAAAACAGCCCTCATTCTGGCCCTAAAACAGTCCGTAATACTCTCAGCAGTCTCGGCCTTCCTCCAAGGCACCTCGGCCCCGCTCCCAGCAACTTGGATCCTAAAAAACAGCAAGCTCAAACCATGTTGTTCCTTCCTCATTATGTTGCGGCTAGGGCACAAGAGAATCCTCCTCCAACAAGCCTTTCTTTTGAGAATCATGACTGTGTTTAGGGCATCATTGTGACTGCGTTTAGGGCTTCTCCATGGGGCAGTGTTAAGGCTTCTTGAGGCTGAGATAAGTGCTTTTCTCCATGACAACGTGGAGCTTTCTCATCTCCTAAGATAGCGTAGAGCCTTCTCCATTAGGGCAGCGTTGACTCTTAGGATCTCTCCTCCCACCAAAACCCAAAGACAAGTGGAGAGGAAGAGATCACAAGAAGAGTGTGTCCAAATGACTTTCAAGGCACCTTTATTTATACTAAAACGTTGAGCATAAGTGGGGGCAATTTGGTTGTTGGCCAACCTTGACGAATTGTCCCATAACACAAATAAATTCATATCTCCATGAATACTTATCGGAATCGGATGATCTTTAGATCAATCCTACACTTCTTGATGAGAGGAATCCAAGAAAAATATCAGCTGCCATAAATAAGATGACCCACATGGAGTTTGGCCCTAGTTGCCAATTTTAACAAGATACCCTATCTTTGAAGGTTATTTTACTCTAAATACCTAACTAAAATGGGAGCATAGGATATATGATTGAAAATCTTATGTCTAGACCTTTCCAATGGTATATGGCACTCCATTGGAATGAGGATCCATCAAATACTTTGTTACGTCGGGTTAGCTAGTTTTACAAGTCGACGCCTAAGTGAATGCAAAAACACTAATAATAAAGGATAGATGAGCACATTTGAAGAGTATCCAAGCAAGAAGATTTTGTACAAGTATGCAAAATATATATGAGGTGCGCAAGAGGAGCTGGGGTGTATTCTTGGGGTTTAAAGGTGGCAAGAGGAGTACAAGGTGTTTTCTTGGAGTGTTAAGGATTTGTTAGGAAGGACTAAGGTCCATGATGCTGTGAAGTGCACTAGCTTGGGATTATATTTTGGGGAATGATAATATGAGGTTCACTGGAGCATGTAGGCTAAATTTGACTAGGTTTGAAGCTATGTTTAGGGTATGAATCAAGGAGAGGTACTAGAGCATGAAAGTTAAGGGTATTTTTATCCACCAAAATGGGTGACCCTTTAGGAGAAAATTTTTCTTCGTATCTTCACATCCAGAGAGCAAGCCATGCAGCCCTTGACAACCACCACTAGCTAATGACATGCCATTTTATTTCCATCACTTGCATCAGTCATATGCTTCTCGCTCATCTGTCAAGAGCACATGGACGGAGGTGGACTTCCAATCAAACGATAGTTAATTCATTTGGCAATTAGCTGCTTATGCTTGTTTGTATTTGGGCATTTGATATGGATTACAAGGTGACCTCGAATAAAGAGGGGTTTTCACCGTGATCTTGTTCCCTCACCTTAAATGGGGAGTTAATCTTCAATCCTACTCCAGTGGGACCTCCCCTAATGGCCTAATGGGTATAGGAGGGACACTACTTGAGAAGCTTTGACTGAGAGAGCATAGTTCCATCTATCCATATTCCATAGTTACCGCTCTTCGTCTTACATTACAAGCCCATATTCCACCTCCATTCTTTAGATTCATCTGACCACTAGTCCTCTCAGATTTGGCATCCGTATATCTACATACTTGGGTAGGGCCTGAAACTTTGACCTAGGAGGTTGATGCAACTAAAAGAAAAAGAAAGAGAATAACATTGCCATAAAATAAAATAAAAAGGAGTATCAAAATGCAAAAGATGGTTGCAACACACACATTAACATGTGGGAAAAGCATAGCATGAGCTCTACCTCACTCATTATGGTCATTAGTTGGTTGTTGAGTAGATGCTGCTCCATTGCATCATAAAGAGGAACCCTTGCATGTCCCAACCTTGATGAACAATGAAATGACTCATCCTTAAGGGGTAATACAATTGCTATACATCATTCGAAGCAACCTCTAACCCTTTGAGCTACAAGCAGTAATACAAAGAAAATCCAAGCAAAAGTAAAAGATGCACAAGAGGGGTGGAAAAATAAAGGCCGAGTTGGTAAGTCATGCATCCATAATTGCCCCCTCCTCACATCTATATATTCAAGATGTGGATCCCATCATGCTGGTCCCTTTGACCATGGCACTTGGCCATGAAGTCTTCTCCCCTCCATAGCATCATTATTATTCATTAGCACCTATCAATTGAAGGGTGGATTGAGGAAATGCTACTTCCCCTTAGGGGTTACAAACACCTAATAGGGTTGTCCTTTAGCCACCCTTATCTAGATAGGAAACACCATTGCGAGTTCAAGGCCCTAATTTTTGAAGTGAAGCCTTATTTGAAGTATTAAATAGCCCTTTACATTCAAGCTTGGTTCACATAGATGCAAAATGATTATTGTCCCTGATCACTAGTTGTTTTCACTAGGCATTGTTATGTTCTAATTGTTAGGTGGTTCAACAACCCATCACCTGGGCACCTTACCCACCGGTAACCAGACCCCAGAGAAGTATATTGACACCCATAGGCGAGGCTTTGAGAGCCTTTGGTCTCCAAGCATTAGAAACACATCATACCTACCCTTGGGCACCTCCTACACCCCAGACGTTTTGCCAATTTACGCTACATTTGATGATTCTTTAGGATGATACAACTGGACAAGCAATCTCCCAGGGCAGCCTGGGCACCTTCCGAAGGGTGGCAACTGATTCAGGGAGATGAGGATGTTCTTGCCTTCAAAGACTTGGGAGGGCTAGTAGCACTTGGAAAGCCCTCAATGTTGTTGCAAAGATGGACATTTTTAGCAATTGGAGACTAAGGAGACCCCCTTGTGGTACCTCGAGTGGATTTTGGGGACCACAATGAGATATTGATGGAGATGTGAGGGCTAACCCTCAAATGATAATTTTTAGAGGCTTCTATGCCACACTTGGCACTTGAAAGCCTACACGCTTGCCACTTGGAGCTCATTTCATGGATGATGTCAACCTTATGAGGCCTCCAAGCACACATGTTTGGGTTTTTATTTGATTTTATGTCTAAGCTAGTTGGGTGGGTTGTAACCCAAGGTTCTATTGTGATTTTACTTGTGTCTTAGGGGCTTTTAGGCAAATTAGGGACATGTCCTTGTATACATAAAGGAGAGGAATTTTCATTTCTCATCATCATCACTTGTGAATTTAGCCTCTCCACTTGAGAATTTTGGCCACTTGTACTTGTTGCCGCCTTGCTTACACACCGAGGTTAACGTGGAAAAATAATTCAACCCCATTAGTTGTGGCCTTGGTGGCAAAGCTTAGAATGGGGGCTATCACCTAATCCCAATTCCCTTTGTTTAGGCTCTCTCTTGGCTAAAGCCAAGGGGGTGGTTCCTAAGGAAGATACTAAGGAAGGGTAGTTAAACCTAACAAGTTCTAGAGGATGATTAGTTAACCAATTAAAGCATCAACCATTGAAAGACTTGAATTGTAACTTGAAGCGAGGAATTAAACTAGCAAATATAAATAAATTGCGAGCATATATTAACATCAAATGTAAAAATGATTCAACAATATATCTTGCAAGGAAAATTGATGTAAGTGGACCAGTGCCAATAAATATAATCTTGCAAGAAATAATATGAATATGATCAAAGGTAAATGGCAATACTTGCAATAATGGAAATGCTTTCAAGGTACACAAGTACAATGAAATGAGAAGCTGCAAGACTAGTGTTAGTAAATCAAATAAAGACTACAATTACAAGATATTTAGATACAACTTTGAAATAATAAGCAACTTAAATGAAAATGGAACTTGCAAGTATGCTATGCTGCCAAAGATCCTGAAGTGACTTACTTCGGGCTTCTTTCCTGAGAAGACCTCCTCTGGCGTTATCTTCCCCCAATGCCTTATGAGGAATCTTGTTCTGAATATACACAACTGTGTTACATGCCTCTGCCCATAGAAACTTGGGCAAATCCTTGTCATATAACGTTGCTTTTGCAACCCCAACTATAGATCTATTCTTCCCCTCTGCTACCCCATTATGCTGTGGATTGTATGGAGTTGGCCACTCTCTTTTGATGCCTTCGTTTGCACAAATATCTGTGAAGTCTTTGTCTGTGTATTCTCCACCATTATCTGAGCGAAGCACCTTGGTCTTCTTCCCTATTTGATTCTCCACCAGAGCCTTAAACTCCTTGAAGCGATCGAAGACCTCATCCTTGGTCTTGAAGAAGTAGATTCAGGTTTTCCTGGAATGGTCATTAATAAAGGTGACGAAATACTCAGCTCCACTGAGAGCTCTAGTGGACATAGGGCCACAAATGTCTAAATGTATCAGTGCCAACACGCCATTTGCTCTGTTGTCACTTCTTGGGAATGTTGCTTTAGTGTATTTTCCAAGCACGAACCCTCTACACATGTCATCATGTTTCGTGCCAAGTTCTGGAACACTTGTCACTATCTCCCTGGGCATTCTATGTGCTCCATGGTGTAAATATCCCATTCTCCTATGCCATAGCTCGTTTAGGTCTTTCCCCCTGGTACTGTTGTTTTCTCTTAGTGGCATTGGAGAATCGTGTTGCAACCTGTACAACTTGTTGCTTGGAACTCCAATCTATTTTACTGTCTTCCAGCTCGGGTGTTTAACAAACACCTTCTTCCCTACGAAGTGGATATCATATCCCTTATCATGTAACTGAAATACTGAAATCAAGTTCATATGCAATCTCGGTACGTGCAACACATCTGTAGCACTAGTACTTGCTTTTGACTCTCTCTAAAAATCAATGGTAGGTCTGTGTATTGGAGTGCAGTTGGTCCTGTTTCCCATCGTAATTTGGAAGTCCATCTGCTCTTCTTTATAGCTGGAGAAATATTCTCTAACCGTTGTCACGTGATCCGATGCTCCACTGTCGATGTACCAGACACCCTGTTTAGCTGAGCTATTTAAGCAAGCAAATTCGTCCTCCAACCTAGAAGACAATTTTGAATCCCCCCTGAATATCAAATCTGTCCAGGGCCATATTGCAGATTTCTAGAGAATTTACTGAAGACATCTCGAGTATAAATATGTGTGCTATTTCTCTTCCACCCATTGCTGATTCTGCTACTGCAAATTGTTGCAAGACCCTACTGCGCCTAGACAAGAAAATCTGCTTTGTGAAAATCTGAGTTACTATTCCCTCTGTCTGTTGGAATCGCTTCCTCGGACAAATTGAACATTCTTCCAATTGCAAGTAGAAAATCGAACCCTCTCCAACAATTCACACTGCCTGGCTAGGCACTGCGCAACCCCAGAGAATTTCGTCTTGCTGCTCCCTCTAAATAATGAAATTTTCCTCTTCCGGCTCTGAGCTTTCAATCCATCAAATATGCTCTGATACCATGTGAAAATTTGCTTGAAATGCAACAACTGAAATTAATTCTCCTAACTGATTTTAATTTTCTGATTAATATTGAATTAATCACACTACAATTTCTTCACAAATATAATATTGCGGAAGCAAAAATAAGAACTGAGAAATGCTAGCATACACACATAAAAATCACAATTATTTTTGGACAAATGTCCCCAGAAGAACCCAATGTGGGAAAATCGATGTAGCAGCTGAGGGTTATTATTATCATGCAACATTGAAATTCTTAGTACAATAATGATGCCAAACTGGCGTTTCTATCTGAGTGAAATACTGGCAAAATTTATTGAGGGAAATTACCCTTCTCTCCAAGCAATCCCGACAACTAACTCCCTCTGAAAGATGTTCGAAAATCAGAAAGGCAGTAAATATTTTTTTAATCTTGATAATTACTTGTGATGTTTCTTATTATTACGATTCTTTATATCTTCTTACTTTAGTTCATCAAGCAATTACCAAAAGTAATAGCACATAATACAATAGACACCAGATGTATGCACATGCCAAGGTAAAACCCCCCTCGAGGGGAAAACCCAGTGAAGATAATTCTTCCTTTCAATAGTGTTCTTTGAGACTCTTCACCCTAGACCAATACCAGACCTTCCCTCCACACCAAGTCAGCCTCCCAGAATTTTGACCTCTTCCCAGCAACTTCGACTATGCAAATTACAACAACTAGCAGCTTCCGACAATAGTGAAACTTGGAAGACTTTGATCTCCCAATCTAGGGCACGAAACAGAGAGAGAGACACACCAAAATTTAGATTTTCCTTGTCTCTTTTGACTTCCCCAAGCTCGCATTCACTTCACCTTCCTGGCAACAGACTTTGCCCCTTTTCCCAGCTACAAGAGAAATTCGCACTTCTGCCCAACAACAATAGATTTTCGCACTTCTTTGAGCTACAAGAGAATTCGAACTTGATGAGAGAATGATGCTCCAAATGAATTCGATGAGCTTCCTTTTATAGGTTTCTTTTGGGGTCGAATAGGGTCCTTAGGCTGACTTGATCTTCCCTTAGGCCAACATGGTGTAGAGATTCCATAATTCATATTTGATTGAATACTTAACCTTTTTCTCTTTAAATGTACAATATTTCTATAGACTCAAAATAAATCCTAGAAGTCCTCAATGGGGACTTTGACCTAAAACATGGTGACCCAAGCATGAAACCAATGCTTTAATGAGTCACAATAATAATAATAAAAGTTCTTTTCTTTATTCTTTTGACAAGTACAGTACATAATGACTCAAGTACATTATTGAAGACCAAACATAGTTACATTTTCCAACACTCCCTCTTAACTATGGAGGTATTCGTAATGTACAAATACAATGGAAGATCTCAAACCGTATGAACCATGAACAACTTTAGGCACCGCAATGCCATGGACTAGATTCTTGACCAGGGCAATCTATCCAATCAGTCACTCAATAGTTTAGGCACCACAATGCCATGGACTAGATTCTTGACCAGGGCAATCTATCCAATCAGTCACTCAATAGTTTAGGCACCACAATGCCATGGACTAGATTCCTGACCAAGGCAATCTATCCAGGTGGGACTAAGATGGACTCAAGCTTTCAATCCCTTTAGGTACCCTCAGGCTTACTTGCTAACCATCAACCCAAAAATCTAGGTGTGAATCCAAAACAGAGCTCTTTCATCAACACCACCTTTCCAACTTCAGATATTGACAGAAAGTGTCAACTAGATGTCTTTCGGGGCAATGCTTCACTCACAAAGCCTCAGCACCCCTTGATCCAACAAATCAAGAATGACCAATCTCTCCCAATCAACTTGATTGGTAACTAGCATGCTTTCAAATCCTTCGAGAGATTCCCCTGTACAAACACAACCCCAATCAATAATATACTTTCACATGTACATAATCAAGTACAAACCTTCGGGGTCTTTCAAACAACTTGATGTTGCTTCTCAATTTTCCATAGTAGGACTATCAACCGAATCTTTGACAGAAGATTCCCCAATCATATATTTTCCTTCCTACTTCTCATGCAACAACATATCCTTTGAAATTCATTCTTCAATTAATACCAAGCTAATGCCTCCCTCTTATCTAGGAAGCACCTCTTTATCCAGACTCCCACTTAATCTTAGGGAGATCTCTTCTATTCATGCTTCCTTTGGGAGATCAACTTCTTCCTTGTTGACATCGAAGAATCTTTCTTGGCTTCCAACCATTTCATCAGAGTTATTATCATCCCCATCATGCTTATCACATTAATGAACATCTTTACCAAGTTGAAGATTGTGTACCTGCACAACTTCAATAGCAAGTACAAACAAATCTATAGAAGAATGATGTTAATCATATCAAAATCATGGAAACATTACAATATTATATATATCAGATACCTAGACTTAATTACAAACAAGAGACATATACTCTTCATCGTCTTGGTAGGGACTTTTGTTGCACACCCTAGACTACTTCAAAACACTTCTCATTCCATCAAGGTTTCAATGTTTCTTCCAAAGGTATGACATACCTTCCTTCAACATATAGCAAACCCTAGAAACAATTCAGACAAGCATCTAACAACTTTTCAAAATACATATGTTAGACTTCTCACTAGGGATTCATACAAATCCTAGATTTCATACAAAAGAATCAATCAAAGTCAATCACAACTTAGTCATTAACCTGAGCAGCTTCTACTAGAGTTAGTTCCAACCCCTAGATTCAATCAACCATCAATCAGTCACTAATAGGACCAACTACCACTAGGGTTAGTTGTAAACCCTAGATTTCCGATCAATCATCAAATCCATCCAAAACTCAAATTTCAACAATCTTTCGCAAATCTCAAATAATCATATAGTCATCATATATCAGAGATTTCTACATCGACTAAGGTTTAACTCCAAAACCCTAGAATTCCAATTTCACAATCTCAACCATCTTGCACAAATCTCAAATCATCGTATTTCAGAGATTTTATTTTGACTAAGGTTCAACTACAAAACCCTAGAATTCCTCAATCTAAACAATCATTAAATACATGGATCTCAGATTGTTACATTTCACACTAGACAATGTTACTACGAGGATTTGACTGTACAACTCTAGATTTTCATTTTTCAACAATCATTTATATAGATTTTAGATTGTTATATCACACATACTAGATAGTTTAACTTCACTAGGGTTTAGCTACAAAACCCTAGATTTCCAAATATCATCATCCTAGAATCTTAGACAAAGACGTCCATTAACTCCTTAGACAAGGACTTTCATTAAGTCTTAAGACTTATGACCATCAATAACTAGGTCAACACACATATCTAGGAATTCATAACCATACATAAGCATATCATATGTCAATAACATTAATATATTTGACCTAGACCAGCCTAGGATTTTAGCCAAAAGGACATATCTATATATGCGTAGATTTCATCATCATGCAAATACATTTCATATCATGTGATAGTCAAACCCAACTTTACCAATATCAATAAGAGTTAGACACAACCATCTTGGTTACACTAGGGTTTGATTAGACAAAACACACACATACGAAGTAAATCAATTCTATGACAATATATAAGGGTTTTGCTCATACATTCCACCAAACACTAATGAGCTAGGGTTCCAATGTAGAAACATAGCAAACCGAACATTACCAAAACTTCAAAGGTTTCGGGATTTTATACCTTATCATTCAACCCTAACAAGTTAGGATTTCTCGATCATACCAAAATCCCAAACATGTTATCATCAATAAGACGTCAACTGACATTTCACAATATCCATAAGTAGTTTAGGGTTTTAGACATTCACATTAACATACCCTTCGATTAGGGTTTTCCAAAACTTGTCTAAGGTTCTACATAGTCAATCAAGAATATGAGTGGGGTGGGTAGATTTATCAAGAGATGAATCACCCAAACAAGAATCACTAAGATTCAATATAGCTAGTCATAACAAAGTTAGTAATAGATCATTAAATGAATAATCCTTTCAATCAATGTATTTAAAGCATACCTTTGTTTCTTGACTAACCTTGTCTTGAGAGATCCTCCTCCTTGCAAATGTTTTTCCTAATCAAGACAATAGAGGGAGAAAGGTGATTAATATTTAATATAATCAAAACTAAATGAGTACATGAACCCAAAATTGAAAGACATGAAATACTTATCTTTGGGAGTTGTTGGGGGCTCCCTCCAAAGCTTGAGGGAAACCTACAAACTTAAAACAATACAAAAATGTCTTTTCCAAAATATGTTAAAAACCTATAAATTCTAAAACATGTAAAACAAAATATGTAAAGCTACAAGCAAAGGACTTAATAGTGTAAGTCCCTAATGTCAGGTTCTTCGGGCTTGACTTTCTTTGAGTCTCCTTCTACATCAAGGTTGGCTTGATCCATTCCTCTCTTCTTATTCTTTGGATTCTTGGGACAGTCACTTTTGTAGTGACCCTTCTTATGACATTGATAGCACTCTATCTTGGACATGTCAACTTTGTTTGTTGGTCCCTTCGATCTCTTTCCTTTATGATGAGCAACATAAGCATTTCATATTCCTTCAGGATTGGCAACCATTGAGATCCTTAATTCTTCTTGAGTACAGGCGGTCCATAATTCTTCAAAGGTGGGAGCTTCCTTCCAATTGTTGAGACTTGCAGCAAATGCACCCCGAGAGGGTGGAAATCCTAATAGAGCAGTGATCACTAGTTCTTTGTTCGGAACAATCTCATCGATGGCCAAGAGATCATCCCTAAGTCTAGCTATCTTCATAAAGAAGGTCGCCACAATATCTTCTTTGGTCATTTTCGTAGTCCTCAACTCATTCTTCAAACTTGATACCTAACCAATGTTCTTAATAGTGAACGTCTTCGACAAGGCTTCATATATCTCCTGAGCGTGATTGATGTTAGTTATGAATGGGACAAGATTGTCTTTTATCCCTTCTACCATCAGAGTCATAACCACAAATTCTAAATCCCTGAATTTCGCTTTGTCAGCATCATTGGCTTCCTCTGTAGGCTTCTTTACATTTCCTTTTACCAAATCAAGCACCTTGTTCTTCTTGAGGATTAGGTCAATCCTCTTCTTCCAGGATCTGAAGTTAGATGCTCCTTCAAGTTTGTTTTCACCGTTGATTGAGTTAGATATCTTCCTTGAATATAATAGACTCCTTCCCTTAGATAGTATCTATGAATGGGTGAAGTGCTTGAGACTGCTTTTTTCTTCCTTCTTCACCAAAGCTCTAAAACCATGTTAGAAAATCAGAAAGGTAGTAAAGATTTTCTTGATCTTGATCATTACTTGCGATGTTTATTATTAGTACAATTCTTTATATCTTCTTACTTTAGTTCATCAAGCAATTACCAAAATCAACAACACATAATACAATAGACGCTAGATGTAGGCACATGCCAGGGAAAAACCCCCCTCGAGGGGAAAACCCAGTGAAGATAATTCTTTTTTTCAATAGTATTCTTTGAGACTCTTCACCCTAGACCAAGACTAGACCTTCTCTCCACACCAAGTCAACCTCTCAAAATTTCGACCTCTTCCCAACAACTTCGACTATGCAGCAACTTACGACAATTGTAGATTTGGGGTAGCATCGGATGTGCTCTAGCCATGAAAATTGGTGGAAAGGCTAAAACACATGAGATCTCCAAAACCCAGAAGTCGTTTTGGAAAAATCCATCCGGATGAAGAGTTATTAAAATAATTTACTTTTTTAATGAGTTCCTAAGTCTAAACTTAGGGAAATAAAAATATTAATGGGTATTAATAAAGATAAGGATGAGAAGCTTCCAAAAGATAAACATCAAGTCTATTTTAATCTTAGCCGTTGATTAGGGACTTAATCTTGACTGTTGATTCATCAACAGGAAAAGTATAAAAGGAGACTTGAGGGTCAGTTGGAGATTATACTGAGGGAGACCAGTTAGTTCGATTTCTGGAGCGGGTTCGTTGAGAAATTCGAACTAGAGGTCTGGAGCACAGCAAGAGGCAGCAGGTACGGAACAGAGAGTCGGGAACAATTCCAGAAGATCAATGTAGAGGCAGCAGGACTATGCAGTCACTGGAGGGCCTGCGTGGGTGACGCAAAGAGGCCCAATGTTGACGCAAAGAGGCCTAGTGTTGACGCAAAGAGGCCCAGTGCTGATGCAGAGAGGCAGGCGCTGATGTAGAGGGTCTGGGAGCTACGCAGAGGCCAACAAGCCTAATGGTGAGACTGAGAGAAGTGCTGGAGAATATATCTCTGTTGGGTAAGCCAGTTTGGCACCCAGTTGTACTGAAGAATTACTGATTAATAAAACCCTCCTTTGCTGCACCAGTTTTCCTGCATTGGGTTTTTCTGGGGACAATTGTCCAAAAATATCTGTGTCAATTTGTTTTGATTCCCGTGCATGTATTTGTTTTTGTATTATGGTGTGATATCTGCATCATAATTTATTTTAATGTTTACAAATGGGTTTTAGTAAATAACTTATTGGAAAATAAGTAGGTAAAATAAATCAGTTGTTGCAGAGATAGAATTTTCACATGGTATCAGAGCAAGTAATCAGAGACAGGAAGGGAAAATCACTTATGGGTCGAGACCATGATGTAGAGGCATCTACGTCAGGAAACTTGCACAGATTTTCAGAAAATTGCACAAGAGAATAATTTCGATTTCTCTATGTTGGCTTCCAGATTGGAAGAAGAAGTTGCTTGTGTGACTAGCTCTGCACAATTGGAGGTATGGTATATAGACAATGGATCCTCTTGGCATGTGACGGGAATTTGGGAATGTTTCTTAGATTATCAGGAGGAAAGGATGAATTTTCAGATCACCATGGGGAATAAGGCAAAGGGAAGGGTACCATAGTTTTTCAAACAGAAACGGGAGAGCGGTTCCGTGCTACCAATGTGCTGCATGTACCAAGATTGGGGATGAACTTACTTTCCGTGTCGCAACTTCAAGGTAAGGGCTATCACGTCTTCTTCATCAAGGAGAAAGTATACGTCAAACACCCAAACTGGAAAAAGAAGGTGTAGATCGGGATCAGAAGAAACAGGTTGTACAGACTACAACTAGAATCACCAATTGCATTGATAGGTAGTCATGGGGACAAGGTTTTAAACGAATTATGGCACAGAAGAATGGGACATTTGCACCATGGGGCTCTGAGAATTCTTAGGAAAACTGTAACAGGAGTTCCGGATCTTAGTACAAAACGAGATGATGTATGCAAAGGATGTGCTCTGGGAAAGTATGCCAAAGCAACGTTTCCTAGAAGTAAAAACAGGGCCAAGAGTGTACTAGGATTGATACACTCAGATATCTGTGGACCTATGTCCACTAAAGCTCTTAGTGGTGCCGAGTACTTCGTCACCTTCATTGATGACCACTCAAGGAAAACTTGGATTTATTTTCTGAAAACCAAGGACGAGGTTTTCGGTCGATTCAAAGAGTTCAAGGCTCTGGTGGAGAATCTAACAGGGAAGAAAATAAAAGTTTTGCGCTCAGATAATGGCGAAGAGTATGTCGATAAGGACTGCATTGATTTTTGCGCAAAGGAGGGCATCAGAGGAGAGTGGACAACTCCTTACAATCCAGAGCAGAATGGAGTAGCAGAAAGAAAGAACAGGACTATCGTAGAAGCAACTAGGGCCATGATGTATGATCAGGAGATGCCAAAGTTCCTATGGACATAAGCATGCAACACGACAGTCTATGTTTAGAATAGAACTCCTCATCGGGCATTGGGCAAGATTACTCCAGATAAAGTCTTCACAGAGAAGACACCTGAAGTCAGTCATTTCAGGATATTTGGGAGCTTAGCATATTGCTGCATTCCTGAGGAAAAGAGGAAGAAGCTGGATCAAACTACAGAGAAAGGATATCTAGTGGGATACAGCGAGAACACTAAGGCATACAAAATCTATCTTCCAAGGAGCAGGAAGGTAGTAGTTTGACGAGATGTGAAGTTCATGGAGGACAAGGCTTTCAGAAAATCTCGAGAAATGCTTTCTAAGGAGCAGTCAAAAGATGAGCAGTTGGTCAAACCAATGTTGCACGAAGCGAGGACAAAACGGGGACGTTTTTTGGAAGTGGGGACGCGGAAGTGTCATTTTCCAAAAATCTAGGAAGCGAAGCGTTTGCTATATATATATATTTATATTTTTTTTGCATTTATATTCAAAATAAACATCCCAAATACCAAATTAGTTGTAGAAGACATGAAAACATGCATATTTTTGCATAAGTCAAGATATGATTCCATTGTAGTTACTAGTATGTACATCAATGATTAATTATTCGAGTATCAACCATCTATATTCTAGCAATTACAAACATACATCAAATTTTAAGCATATTATAAAACATAAAACATTTAAGCATATTATAAAACATAAAACATAGAGCATATTATGATTTATCTAGCAAGTGAGCAACTGTCAACATTTGTCATGTCCAAAATTCAAATAATAATGTTTACAAAATAGGTCACTTGGTCACCGCCAAGACAAAAAGGTTCAAATTCACAAGCCTACAAGTCTAATGATTAATCTATGACAAAAGTAGTAAATTGTGAATATATCTACTAATCTCTCCTCCTTCCACCACGAAGAGAACGTGGCGGCGGGCCTCCATGTGGTGGCAATGAAGAAGATGGTGCCTGTGGAAGTTGTGGCACTGAAACTGATGAAGACGAACCCCCTGCTGTTGGTGTTGAACCATGGAACCTAGGAACCAAGGGACCAGATGGGCGTGGCATCTCAACTCGATCATCATCATCCTGGAATCACTAATTGCATGCATGCTCCCAAATGGACCAGTGCTAAGCATATAGTTGCTCAATTATCTCCATACGAAACGTGTTTCGGAAAAAACCAAAACGTGTTTCCAAAAAACCGAAACACGGATCCAAAAAATCGAAGCGCGGATCGGAGAAAACCGAAACACATTTTGGAAAAAACTGAAACGTGGATCGGGTCGTCAGGTTTTGAAATGAGAGGAACCGCATTTTTCAGCACGATCCGCGTTTCGGAGGGTGGATACCCCACGGATCCGTATGGATCGCGGATCAAGCTTTTGATCCGTGGGGGGGGGGGGGCGTTTCCTGCAACACTGGGTCAAACCTCTTCAACCAACGAAAGTAAAGAATTCTTCCTCAGATCAGGAAGAATCATAGGAGGAGGAGAAGCTAACAGAAGCACCGACTTCCAGAGGAAGGACGAGCTCGGAACTTCGTCAGATTCTGCTAGATGAAAAGGATTTCATCGGTGCACCAAGAAACAATAAAAGAGAGCGAAAACAACCAAATAGATATTAGGCATTAGCAGATCAGGACGGGGAGCCTGCTAGTCTTCAGGAGGCTGCTCAACATCACGTTTGGTTGGATGCGATGGTGGATGAATATAACTCCATAATGGTTAACGATGTCTGGGAGGTGATGATAAGGCCTCAAGACAGATTGGTGTAGGTTCGAGATGGATCTACAAGATTAAATACGTTGCAGACGGCAGTGTGGAAAACTACAAAGGCAGGTTTGTGGCTAAAGGGTATGCTCAGAAGGAAGGAATTGACTACGAAGAGACCTTCACCCTAGTAGCCAGGTATACATATATTAGAATCGTGATATCTCTTGCAGCACAGATGGGATTGGAGATTCATCAGATGGATATCAAGACGACATTTCTGATTGGGGTGATAGAAGAAGAGGTATACATTGAACAACCAGAAGGCGTTGAGACACATGAGAAGAAGTCTCATGTATGCAGACTGAAGAAAGCCTTCTATGTGCTGAAATAGGCACCTAGAGCATGGTATGATCGTATTGATGGCTACTTGCAGAAGATGGGATTTGTCAAGAGTGACGCAGATCCAAATGTCTACTATCTGGTTGTAGAAAATGAGCCTCTAATTTTAGTATTATGTAATGACCCATCTACCAATACAAACAAAATGTGAATTATTAGCATGCATACAATGCATGCATATGATAGCTACATATGCATGCATTGCCTACACTGTTGATCTAGGTTGTCATTGATGTCAATATGGCAATATTCTAGATACTAGATGATCCATGAAGGGGAAGCAGAGTAGATCCATGAAGAGACAGGAGCAAGGCCATTAGGATAGCCAAGCCATAAGCAAGAGTCTGTTAACGGAGGACTTAACAAAGGAGGCATACTGGAAAGGGCAGAAGCCATCAAGGTATGAAGGTATTAGAGGAGGTCATTGAAAGACATTGCAAAGCCAAAGGAAGACATTGGAGCAAGAGGAGCCACATCGGAGGAGCATCGCATGTAAGAAGAACCGAGAGGAGTTAGCATATCGGAGGAGCAAAGCAGAGCTATTGGAGGAGCAAAACAGAGCTATCGGAGCTACCGGAGCCATATTGGGAGTAATATATGCTAAGGAGCCATATCGGGAGTAATATATGCCAAAGAACCAATGAAGAGCGGAATACATATATATGCGGAAGACATAAAGGCTAAAGGCAGAGGCGGAGCAACATATAATATACATATGCAATATACACTATCGGAGGCGGAAAATAGTGTATATATCGGAATACACTATCGGAGGCGGCATATATATATATATCGGAGTATAGAGGCGGAGTATATTTATATCAGTGATATTATAATCGGCGGGTTCTACTATGAGCCACTACCTGAAACCTTCGACAGCGATATATATGTGCGGACCCGACGAGACATATATGTCCGGGTGTATAAACAACAGAAGTCCGGGTAAGTGCTTCAAAGCGGGTTCTAAGTGTATTTCATATGTATCGTTATATTTGGGCTCTAAGCCTTGCCGCATTAAAACTTGCGAATTGCAACATATATATATATATATATATATATATATATATATATATATATATATATATATATATATATATATATATATATATAGCGATACGTTGCGGACCCGCTGCAAAATTATGAAACGCTTTATTGTATAACGCATCCGCCTATCAGACCTTGCAAAGTGTCGATTGCGATAAAGCATGCAGACCTGCTTCAGCACTACAATATGACTTAATGCTATGTCGCATCCGACATATCGCAAGTGCTTAAGGCCTTGCCGCTTTGAAAGCGCCGATAGCGATATATGTTGCGGACCCGATGGTCCGATTGTAACACAGCTTAATACTATATCGCGTCCAGCAGGGCCATCGACCATCGACGATGTTATGGGCTCAACTTATATAGGACCTTCGGAAGCTGCAACTGTCGATTGCGATTACATAGTGGACCCAATGAAGTTATAGATGCGGGTGTAATGAATTTGAAGTTCTGCCTTAAGCATTCGGTTGGGTTTTTCCATATATTCCTGTGTATTTCAAATAATTGTATTGCGTGGGGTTTGAAGGCCAAAATGCATAAATAACGGTTCCGATAGTTCAACAGGCCTAAACGATGGCGATTGCGATTGCAATGGTGATGTGGCAGGTGGGGCCTCCTGATTGGTACAGTCTCTCCATTAACAGTAAAGCCCTGTGTATGAACGTTATTAAAGAAAAAAGGGACCTCTCTCTGATATGGTTTAATAAACATCATTTCCTTTGTAATTCGGCCTTCTCTTCTGTATTAACGTGTCCGTGAAGCATTGGCTAATCCGAATAGGTAGAGGAAACTACAGCGACCGAGGAGGGAAGCCGAAGGATCAAGCGAGGCAGAGGAAACTACAGCGACCGAGGAGGAAGCCAAAGAGCCAGCGGAAAGAGGAAACCGACGGTCAGAGGCATCAGGAAGATACAAAAACAGAGAACAAGGAAAGTGGAAGTGTTGTTGAAAAAGCTGGAGGAAATAGAGGCAGTTGTAGGGTCCAGCAGAACAGAAAAGGGCCAAAGGACCAACAAGACAGGAGGCATTCGAAGGGTGAGCTTCTCTGCTAATTGTGTTACCCTGTGAAAGAATTAATCAAGTACACAATGCAGTTTGTAGAACAATTCTGGGATGTAATAAATAAAGTTTTATCTGACATTGTTTGAAGGGAGAAGTAGTCAGCAGAGAAGCAGTCATGCTAAAGCATTTACTGTGACAGTAAGAACAGATGCTTGAACAGAAAGTTGGTTCTTATGTAGAGCTTAGTGCAGCTAATAGTAGACTCACTAAAGCTGTGTGGAGACATTATCAGAGGTCATGAAGGCTATTGGAGACTCTGTGTGGACAATATGAAGAGTTGTAAAGACTCCTTCATAAGAAGATTGGTTGTCATTGATGTTGTAGCATGGAGACTACAGTGAAGCTGTAAACAAACAGAACTCAGTAAAGAAGAGTTCTGAGAGCAAAACATTACTATCAAACATGCCTTGACAAGATTGGGTCGGAACCCTTGGGGTTGGTGCCTCAGAAGTAAGAAGGATTGGAGTCCTTGGGGTTGATGCCTCAGAAGTAAGAAGGATTGGAGTCCTTGGGATTGGTGCCTCAGAAGTAGGAAGGATTGGTGTCCTTGGGACTAGTGTCTCAGGAACTGGAAGGATTGAAGTTCTTGGGAGTTGGTGCTCCTAAGTCCAAGGTTGGTGCCTTGACAAAAATAGAGTTGGTGCTCTGGAGGTTGGAGCCTCACAAAAGTCCAAGTTGGTGCTTGGCAACTGATTGCAACCATTTATATATTGTATCTATTTTACTGCAAAGATTATATTAATAAAAGCATTTATTCTTATTGTTCATCTTGTGTTCTGAATATAAATGTTTTAACTGGTAAAATAATAGTTGAAAAAGAAATACTGATTCACCCCCCCCTAAGTATTTCCAACATACACTGCACTAGTAGTATTAAATTATGAAGAAATTCCAAACATAGGATAAAAGACGTAATTGTCGAAGATATTAAATAAATATCTAACTTGCAAAAATATATTGGAATATGTATTTTAGTATGTGTCGTCATTCATAATAGGTAACCATAGAACATTATCCAAAAGTTCTAAATTAAATTATTAAAGTTTAGAAGGGAGTTATATTATTATAAAAGTAGTAATTCTTAATTAAAGGTTAAACATTAAAAGAGGTATTGTTGTCGCACAGATTGTCACGACAACGCTCAGACCGGGGGCTGTCACCCTGATTCCCGATCCCTCTGTTTAAGCCGTCTCCCGCGGCTAAGGGGGGTAGACCCTACGGGACAATGGATGACCAACTGTGGATCAGTTGGGTTGGGAGACACAGCAAGGCAATACCAGTACTTGATTGATTTTAGGAATTAATGTACCAGTGCCTTATGGAGTTAATGATTAAATGATTATTTGTTAAATGTTGCAGAAATATAAACCCTGTAAAACGATCATTTATCATCAAATCACCCAAGCAGAGTGCAAGATATTCAACAGACGCACAACGCCATAATAAGGATCCAACAATTAAATTAAAAAAAAAAAAAAACTTTAAACAACCACGAAATTTAAACGCTGACCAGATTTCAAATAGTTAATCTCCAGATATAAGCATTTTAAGCACATTTAACTTCACCACAATAGAGAAAAGACTTTAAAAATTTTCAAATTTTAAGTAGCCTTTTTCAAAATTTTTAATATATATATATATATATATATATTTTTTTAATAAAATTTCAAGTCTAAAAATTAAACAAAACTAAAATCCTAAATAAAATCTAATTTAAACTAAAGTCTAATTTTTTTTTTTTTTTTTGGTCTTAATTTTTTTTTTATTGATTTTTTATGACATTTTTTACTTTAAAGTTAAAACAAAACAAAACTAAAAAATATCAAAATTGAAGCCTAACTAAGAATATTATTTCTTTTTTTTTTTGATATTATTGAAATTAAAAAAATTAAACTAAACTTTAACTAAATCTAAAAAATTGAAACCAAAAAATTAAAAGCTGAAACCTTTTATGATTTTTTTATTTTATTATTTTTTATGATTTTTAAGATTTTAAAAATGAAACAAAACTTAAAATCTAAGTCTAATCTAAATTAAACTAACACCTAATCTATATACACAAGATATAAAATCTAAAAACTTTAAATCTAAAACTTGAAAAAGAAAACTTTTTTATGATTTTTTTATTTTTAAATTATGAGACCTTTTTTATTTTTATTTCTGAAATTAAAATCAAAATAGAACAAAGCTGGAATCTAAAATATCTAAAGCTAAACTCTAGAATTTTATTTTTATTTTTGATTTTTTATCAAACTAAAATCAAAACAAAAACTTAAAAAAAAAAATGAGACGGAACTTTTAGATTTCTAAACTATAAAGAAAAGAATCAATTCTAACAAACTTTAGCCTAACTTAAATCAACGCATATGCATCCCAGAAATAAAATAAACTACCTACGCTAACCCTATGAAATCAAAACATACCAAAATCGAAACGCTTGTTTATTTGCAGGTTTGACGTGAGAGCGAGCATTCGAAGGTGAGCAACCCGCTGTGGATTTGGATGTTTGCTGTACGGAGCTCGACGACCAGTCAATGGACAGCGTGAAGATGGTTGAGCGGAGTGCGGACAACGTTTGGACGAGCTGCGATGAAGCTGCGCGGGTTTGGAAGTGCGCTGGTGCAGGTAGGAAGAAGCTGCGTGGAAGTGTATGGAGCAACCAACGTGTAGGTTTACGGGATATGGAGATTTTTTGATGCAGGAGCCACGAGGATCGGAGACTATCAAAGCCGCGGATGGGGAAGGAGTGCAGATGCTGGAGTTGAAGGAGTATGACGCAACAAAGAGAGAGATCAATACGCAGATGAGCAATGGAGTAGTGTTGGAGCTGTATGAGCAAAGGGCAGTGTGGAGAGGCAAGGAAAAAGCCACGTTAAAAAAAAAAAAAATGACTGCGTGAGGAAGCTGAGGGGAACTTGCTGCGTAGAGGGACTGGCAGCAACGCAAAGAATGGCCAGCGGGTGGTTGATGGAACTGTTTAGCAGTGAAGAGAAATGGTTGTGCGAGATTTTGAAAGGACGCAGGTTCACTGCGCATGAATGGGCAGCGTTGAAGGCTGCGTTGAGGAGGAGCTAAGCAAAAATAGCAATGCTGAAACTTGGCACAATCCAGGAGCCTCTCCAAAAAAAAAATTTCAAAAATTTTCCTGCAACCTGAAGACAATGGAAACAAACAGCCAGAACTTGAAAATGCAAAAAATAAATGAAACCCTAAAAACCCTAAAAAACCAGCTAAATAATTACAGTATTTACAGATTGCAGGCTCTAAAATAGCCAGATTTTTCGTTATGCCACATAAATATTTTCAGAATTTTAATTAAATGTGAGATACTTCAGAAAAACCCTGCATGCATTCATAAAAAATTTCAGATGATAAGCCCAGGATTAAAACTGGCTGGGCTCTTTCAGAAAACGCAATCCGGGAGTTGGCTGGTTCAGCCGAGAACTTCCCCTAACACCCGGTAAACTCAAAACTAAGATTTTCTGCACAGCTTAAAATCAACCATTAACATAGAGGGAGAAAACAATAGTGAAATCTAGATCAAATGGAGATACTTGCCATTATATTTCAGAATCTAAACTATCATTCAAACCCCAGAGATTAGACAAGATACCTGTTTCTGAATCAATCTTCATCAAGCTATTATCGATGACTGAAAATAAAATTATGCAGAAAAAATAAAACAATCTTACAACATTTCCAGAAGAGTAACACCAGCAAGATTTTTAACCCCAAAGTCTTTCTTTATTGCACTAAAAATGACTACAAGAGAGCTTTCTTTAGCACTAGACTCTCAGATCCAATCTGATCTCAAATGACCCCTAACACCCTATATAAAGGAAAAATTCCCAACGGCTAGTTCGAGTGATCCATGTCAAACTAATCTCAACCGTCGATGAGGATCAAAATCCCTTTTAATCTCATCCGTCGAAATTTTAAATGCATTTTAATATATTAAAAAATTAAAACTTTGCATTTATTTTCTCAAAACTTTGACTTATTATTATTTTATTTTTGATTTTTTATCTATTTTTAATTTATTATTTATTTATTACTTTATTATTTTTTATTTTTTTTTAATTTTTTAATTTTATTATTTATATCTTTTATTTTATTATTATTATTATTATTATTTTTATGGATCCTCGAACTTAGCCCTTTGGAAAAATCTCCTAGGACCTAGGACTTAGGACTTATGAGGGGATTAAAACATTTTCTAACCCTCAAGACACTTTACATCATGACCTTTACAATTTTACATCTCAAGGGGGGAAAACCCATTTGACATAGGCCCTCATAGACCACCAAGTTCTGCGACCAAATATAATCTAGCAGATCAACGCACTAGGATTCCCCTAAGATTTTAATGACAAAATTCATTCCGGCTTTGGGGTTAGGCTAAAGGAAAACTCTGCCGATCATGGATCGGTGAGACAAAAAACCTTCCGGAACGTAGATTATCACTAGAAAATTAGGTCCACCTAGCCAATTTACATACATGACTCAGATCTGCTAAGATTATTTACAATTTACACATGCAGATTGAGTTTACAACATAACATGATCAGGTCGATGATGACTGTCGAATGGCACGGAGACGTCGATCAAGCTCTATCCCTTTTTCGGAAAAAGGGAGTGTACTACTATGGGTAGTTGACACGTAGTGGTCAACAGGTATAATATAATAAAATATTAAATAAAGCTTATTAACAAAAGGACTACGTAATATAGTTTGGTATCACCTACAACCTTATAAAGTGTGAGTGTCAAAATAAAGTGTGACTAACTGTTTAATTCACTATGAGGAGCCACGTATTAGACATGGGGCACACAACTAAGGCAATGAAGGATGAATGAGCGGTGGTCCTAAGAAATAAAAGGAGAAGGGAGTAGGACTAAAAATGGGGGAAAATCTTTTGCTGTTGGGGGTGCACAGTTGAGAGGAGGAAAATTTGTAACAAGAGATTACAGACAGTAAGGACTGAGCCTTGTTTGTTTCTGAAGTTTTTGGGCACGGGGGAAACAGATTGCATCAATTGAGAAGCGTTCTGGATTGAGTACCTAGGTTGTACCTAGTTTGGTTGCGAGGTTTTGGTCTTTTGGTAGCGAGAGCGAGAGCAAGAGCAAATTCTGAAGTATCTTCAACTACAACAAAGAGCAAATTCTGAAGTATCGTCAACTAAAGCAAACCAGGTAGGTACTCAACAACAAATTAAGGAATTCTGATGTTATGAATCTTGGTTAGTTAAACCTTAAAGCAACTCTCATATTTTGTTTAGTATAGATATCTGATTATATAATTTGGAGTCGTACATTCTTTATCTGATTAAATAATTTGGAACCTTACATATTATATGTGGATGATCTCTTCCTGACAGGATCATCCAGGCTCATCGGTGACTGCAAGAAGAATCTAGCCACAAAATTTGACATGAAGGATTTGGGACAAATGCATTATTTCTTGGGGTTGGAAGTTTGGCAGAAAAAGGGGGAGATTTTCCTTGGGCAAGGGAGATATGCTATAGAAATTCTGAAGTGATTCAGGATGGAGGATTGTAGACCCATGGCTACTCCAATGATCACCAACTGGAAGAAAATTGATGCATCAGAAGACAAGGATGTTGATCCCACTTTATATAGGCAATTCATAGGGTCCTTGATGTATTTGGTCAATATTTGGCCAGACATTTGTTACGCTGTCAACACCCTTAGTTAGTTCATGGTGGAACCGAAGAGGGCACACTGGGCAACAACCAAACATGTTGTCTGATATATACAGGGAATAGTCGATTATGGACTCTTGTACACCAGGAGTAAGGATATCAGATTGAGTGGATTTATTGATGTAGATTGGGCTGGAAGTTTAGTGGATCGGAAAAATACCTTTGGGTACTATTTCAACATTGGGTTGGGAATGAATTCTTGGTGCAGTGGGAAACAGAAATCGGTAGCCTTGAGCTCAGCTGAAGCAGAATATATGGCCACAAGCACAACTTCGTGCGAAGCCAGATGGCTTAGAAAACTGCTTGTGAACCTATTTAGAAGAAAGATGGAGGCTACCAGGATCATGCGTGATAATTAAAGTTGCATCAAGCTCTTTGAGAATCCAATATTTCACGATCAGTCAAAGCATATTGATGTTTGGTGTCACTTTGTTAGAGATTGTCCAATGAGGAGCTGTACAGTTGAGCTACACTCCTACAAGAGAACAGGTGGCAGACATCCTTACCAAGGCCCTTAGAAGAACCAAGTTTGATTATTTCAGGGAAAAGATGGGGATGATAAAGAGACCATTTCAGTAGCATAAATGGGTATGATGTTGCAATGCAGTAGCAGTTAGCAGTGGCACGATGCAGCATAATGAGAAGGGGTTGCAGTGTTGCAAAAAAGGACCAGTAGTAGCACGGATGCAAAGGGAGTTGCAGTGCAGATGCAGTGTTGGGAAGAAGGACGAACAACATCATAGATGCAGAGGGAGCTGCAGTACGGATGTAGCAGTGGCAGTGATAGAGCCATGGGCCGCAGTATAGGATGCAACAGTGCAAAAGATGTTGGGCAGGGAGGCTCAGCATCAACACAAGTACCAGTGCCTTATAATCAGAGTGATGCTCAGTGTGGAGTATTACTAGAGTACAATCCTCACTAAGAGGGATTGTTGATTTGGGGTAGCATCGGATGTGCTCTAGCCATGAAAATTGGTGGAGAGACTAAAGCACGTGAGATCTCCAAAACCTAGAAATCGTTTTGGAAAAATCCATCTGGATGAAGAGTTATTAAAATAATTAATATTTTTAACGAGTTCCTAAGTCTAAACTTAGGGAAATAAAAATATTAATGGGTATTAATAAAGATAAGGATGAGAAGCTTCCAAAAGATAAGGATCAGGTCTATTTTAATCTTAGTCGTTGATTAGGGACTTAATCTCGGCCGTGGATTCATCAATAGGAAAAGTATAAAAGGAGTCTTGAGGGTCAGTTGGAGATATACTGAGGGAGACTAGTCAGTTTGATTTCCTGAGAAATTTAAACTAGAGGTCTGGAGCACAGTAAGAGGCAACAGGTACGAAACAGAGAGTCGAGAACAACACCAGAAGATCAACGCAGAGGGTAGAGAGGCAAGCACAAAGCCTCTTAGGGAGACACAGAGGCAGCAAGACTGCACAGTCATTGGAGGGCCTGCGTGGGTGACACAGAGAGGCCCAGTGCTGACGCAAAGAGGCAGGAGCTGACGCAGAAGGTTTGGGAGCTGTGCAGAGGCCAGCAAGCTTGATGCTGAGACTGAGAGAAGTGTCGGAGAATTTATCTCTGTTGGGTAAGCCAGTTTGGCACCTAGTTGTACTGAAGAATAGCTGAATAATAAAATCCTCCTCTGCTGCACCGGTTTTCCTACATTGGGTTTTTCCGGGGACAATTGTCCAAAAATATCTATGTCAATGTGTTTTGATTCCTGTGCATGTATTTGTTTATGTATTATGGTGTGATATTTGCAACAAAATTTATTTTAATGTTTACTGAAGGGTTTTAGTAAATAACTTATTGGAAAATAAGTAGGTAAAATAAATCAGTTGTTGTAGAGATAAAATTTTCACAACAATTGGCAACTTCCGGCAACAGTCAAACTTGGAAGACTTCGATCTCCCAATCTAGGGCACGAAATAGAGAGAGAGACACCAAATTTTCGATTTTCCTTGTCTCCATAGACTTCCCCAGACTCACATTCATTTCGGCTTCCCGGCAATAGAGTTCGCACCTTTTCCCAGCTACAAGAGAACTTAGCACTTCTGCCCAACAACAAGAGATTTTCGCGCTTCTTCCAGCGACAAGAGAATTCAATCTTGTTGAGAGAATGATGCTCCAAATGAATTCAGTGAGCTTCCTTTTCTAGGCTTCTTGTGGGGTCGAATAGGGTCCTTAGGCCGACTTGACCTTCCCTTAGGCCGACATGGTGTGGAGGTTCCATAATTCATATTTAACTCAATAATTAACCTTTTTACATGATTCAAAACCCTATGAAGGGTCTCTTTAAATGTACAATAACTCTATAGACTCGGAATAAACCCTATAAGTCCTCAATGGGGGCTTTGACCTAAAACATGGTGACCCAAGCATGAAACCCATGCTTTAATAAGTCACAATAATAGTAATAAAGATTCTTTTCTTTATTCTTTTGACGAGTACATTACATAAAGACTCAAGTACATTATTGAAGACTAAACATAGTTACTTTTTCCAACAAAAGGTTAGTTGTCCAAACCTTGCGCAGACGCTTCTACACTTATCCTACATTGGCCTCCACACGTGTGGCTGACAAACCCTCTCACCACAAGCAGTCTTGCTTGGTATTGCTCTGGAAACAATCCTCCTAGCCTTCTGGAAGGCTTTCTCGGCCTCTAGATGTTGAATCGAACTTTCTCATAGCTAAAGCAAACTGCTTCACTTGAGGCACTGTGCATCCCTTGCGCAACCTCCTGGAGAATACACTCATCCTCCTCTCCTGATTCTCTGGAACTGGAATCCTCCTCTGGAATCACTGTCTCTGCCCCTCTGTGTCCCTTCTGGCTCAAACTCTCTTTCTCTGCTTGACCTTTGAATATTGATAAATCGACTTGCCAAGGAACTCACACTACTAGCTCTCATTCTCTATGTTGTGTGTTTCTCCATCTACCCATCGACCTTTTCTTATAATCTCCAATTGGGACTCCAACGACCAAGATTAAAACTTAATCGATGGTTGAGATCATCTCCAAGATGATCCAAGTGAGTTTCTAGAGAATTCTCATCTTTCTCAATTAATTATTATTAATTAATCGATTTCCCTAAGTTAGACTTGGGTAGTTTTTAATTATCGACTAATTAATTTAATTGAGCCATCTCTATGTGTAATTTCCAGAAACGATTTCTTAGTTTTGGAGAACACCTGTGTTTTACCCTCTCCACAAATTTTTGAGACTAGAACCATCTTTTAGGCTAATGCATTGATACTATTTGGATCCTCAATGATCTTTCCATTTTTGTCTCATCACGTGCTTCATTGCAAAACTTTTCTAGGCGGGAGGGCATGCAAAATACCTAAATTATAATAACTACAATCAATTATAGTGTAGGGTTGTGTCCTTTAGTGTTGACGTGTCTCTTGGAAATTATGTAAGACATTTTTTTGACTGCCTATTGTCAATTGCATCATTCAACATTTATTAAATATATTTGTCTTCACACATTATGGGCTTACCCCTTTTCTATGGATGATCTGGTAGTGAACTGTTGTGCTTATTATAACAACTTAGAATAAAAGTTCTATCAACCACATGTGTAAGTAGCTAAAAAAAGCTTGACTTGAAGTAACATAGTGACTGTTTTGGGATTTGCTCTTGTATCGGAGGACAGTTTGATTAATGAGGATGTCCTAGTAAAGGAAGACCACTTCATTATTGAAGATATTCTAGTGAAAAAGGATCGTCCTATTAATAATGACATCTTGGTCAAACTGTATAACCTCATTGATAAGGATATGTTGGTCAATATGGGCAACTACATGAACAAAGTTTCTCTAGAGATTGTCTATAACAGACAAGGCCATTTAACTTATTTCCAATATTTCTTCCTAAAGTGTGCCTAGATTCTCTAGTGATTGTCTGTAAGGTGCAAGTGGTTTGGGTTCAATGCTTGTGCTGAAGTTTGAAGCAGACTTTGGCACTTGAGGCACTTGAAGAAAGTCAGCAGCGACCCCCTATGGTGCTTCCTCTTTTGATTCTATCAATTTCATTATTTGGTGGTGAAAAGTGGTTAGAATCAATGTTGATGATGTTTAATATTTGACTTGTTGTTACAGTTTTATTATAAGCCTTGTACTTGGATTCTTTGCACCATATTTTCATCTTTAGAAGCCATACCTTGTATGTATAACCATTGGAAGGTGATCTGAATGCATAGACTATGCTGATTGTACAGTTAAAATTTAAGGTTGGCCTTGTTGAAGTTAGCTCGAATAGGTGCTTCCACATAGGCTTGGTGTCTTAGCACGTGGAAGTGTTCCAATACATACTTTTTCCAATATGACTTTATATTTATAAAGTGACTATTACTTTATGACCAAAAGTGACTTAAGTTAGCTCAACGGAAGATTAAGTCAGAACCATTGATCTCAAGGGGGGGAGATTTAATCTTTTCCATCCGTCTCTTTGTAGATCTAGGGTTAGGCATTTGGTGATTAAAGAGATAAAAGAAAAAAAGGGAGGACGATAAGACATATTACATGAACAGGGTTTTGGAGAGCTGAAGGAGAAAAGTGAGAGGAAATTCATTTGCAGAGGAGAAGAGTTGCAAATCCTACAGTGAGCACACATTCCTAGTGGGCGCATCAGGGCTTCCAGGGCTTGCATGCTTTTCGAGGCACTCAGACTGATTTTGTGGAGGCTTTACAGGCTGTATGGATCACACAGGAGCAGCAAGAGGGCCTAATCTTAGCATGGGTTTTGAGGCAGCTTGGGGCTGCATTTCTCAGCTGGCACATTTTTCTAGGCAGGCCATACCGCTGTATGGATGGGATGGACTGTCCAGGCACATTTCTCACTGAAATTTCAGAACTGTACCAGGTTCTAAATTGCTGTAAATAATTCCTAGATTTTCTTTGTGAGTAAAAGTATAAAAACATCTGTTGCTGGTTTTCCCCATTGGGGTTTCCAGGTTAAATTCTGTCATTTTGTGTGATTGGTTTCTACATGTTTTCCGCTGTATTTAAAGTTATAAATTTCTGTGTATTGCTGTTCTGAAAAATTAGGTTTGGAAATGTTTCATGTACAGGAATAAAATCTGGGTAGAAAAGTTTTCATTGGAACAGTAATCAGATCAGAGTTTAGAAACTAACAGGCTGATGATTGACTTGTTCTCTATTGTTGAGTTGAATCTTTTGTATCTTGATAATGTAATTTTGACTCTCTTTGTCCTCACCTTTTTCTTGGGCGAAAATTGGTAGTGATCTGGCAGCTGAAATCAAAATGATTGGATTGCATGTTTTACAATTTAAGAGCTTGATACTATAAGAAGAAATATGGTTCTATAATAAGCATTGTTATTTGCTGACATTTCAGAAATTATGTGACTTTTATGCTATTATTTATACACTTGCAAATGATTCAGGCTAAATGTGTATATTCTTTGTTATTTTGCTTAAAATTTTTCTTCCTTATTCAATAACGTGTATTCTTATGCCTATAGGACAATCCTTCAGATAAGGATGTAAATCAGGGAACACTTGTTGTGTTTAATCTTGATCCCTCTGTAACAAACGATGATCTCCGTGTGATTTTTGGTGCTTACGGAGAAGTCAAAGAGGTAAAGTTAAACATATCTTGAATGTCTGTATGTGAGTTTGCCACTTCATTTGTTTTAACATAGGAGCCTACTAAACCTGTTCTTGCCTACAGATAAGAGAGACACCCCACAAACGACACCACAAATTTATTGAATTCTATGATGTGAGAGCTGCTGATTCAGCCCTTCGTGCTTTAAACCGTAGTGATATTGCTGGGAAGCGCATTAAGCTTGAACCGAGTCGCCCTGGAGGAACACGACGGAGGTATCAACAATATGTTGGAGATATAGATATCTATGCAATATGCTTTCTAGAAGAGTTTTAGTGTCTGGTTCTTTAAGACAAAGTGTTAGTTTTTGTTAACTTCAATCAGTCAATGTTACATTGCATTGCTTTATTTATAATTTTGTGAGTTGCATGGAATCTGGATGACTGGATATTTTGATTTTTCTTATTAGTCAGTAATGCTTTATGGCTGAATTCTTTGAGTATGGTAAGCACAAAGGAAGATCTGATTAATAATGTAAAAGGGTCCTAAAAGCAATAACTTTATTTCTTCAGAACTCTACTAATTACTTGTTCTAAACTATATTAGTGACCTTGTCTCTTCTATGGTGTCATGTTAAGTATGGATCATAGGTTAAGTATTTTAATTGTTCCTTTAATATTTAGGCAAATAATGTACACATAAATACAAGCTTCTTTTGGAATAAGTACATATTGGGCAAAGTTCAATATGGTCCACCTGTGCCCTTTCTGGTTTAATTTTCTGGGATTTGTAATGCTTGGTGATTATTCTCTCTAAGATCATTTTCTTTACTCTTTACAGACACTATGGTCTAAATTTCTCTAGCCTTGGTAACTACTGTCCTAATGTTCTCCTATTAAATAACTCAAAAACAGAATTTATTTTAGGAGCCTAAAATTAAATTTCTGATTATTGCATCAATCACACAATAGCTGAAAAGTGAACAGTGGAAGAAATACAACATATACACAGGGATTTGTTCTTGTAATCCTATTTTCATTCCTTTGATCAAAGTTTAGAAGGTGATCTCTTCAGTTTGCTTCAATCAGCAGCTGTAGAGTCAGTAAAATCACCTCAAACAGCAGTGTATGGCCTATGTAAAATTGGATTACACTACAGTAGTATGGCCTGCTCTTTTTCTGCTTTTCCTGAAAGGCAAACCTGTCTTTCTCTCCTCTCAACACTGAAGCACTCTCCAGCAGGACTGTATATGACCGGGTCTGAAGTTGTACTACCTGTCCTTAAAGAAAAGATGGCTACAACAGTGGTGCGGCCTGTATGGCCTGTTGGTATCTTGCTGGTCACTTGAGTACTTTCTTCTTTGTCACCTCGAATGCACTCTTCATTTTTCCAGCTCTCTTGCTCTCTTTCCATATGAGGCCGATCTCTCCTATTATCTATCTTGTCCTCTTTATGCTTTGAGAGAAATAACTGATCTCCTCAATCTTAGCTGGCACCTATTTCAATCTTGAGATGTATGGCTAAGATTAAATCCTAATTTAAGTCAGTAATATTTTCGAACATTTCATTCAAATTCCTAAGACCAATGTAGCTTTAAAACATTAGACTTTCACGTCTTTTTATTTTTTTAATTTTTGAGTGAAATTACAAGATGAATTATTTCCAATTTTTTTCCAAGTGGTTAGTAATAAACTATCATGAACCCCTTCTTGCATGTTCACACTGAACCCTGTGCAAGAATTTCCTGCTCAAGATATATTTCTCAATATGGTCTCTTTTGAGTTATAGTTGTGTGCTTTGTCTTGGCAGTGTGCCTCTCTACTTTCATTTATTTCCTGAAGTTTGCCTTTCATCATCCCATTGCTTGCAATTTTTCCATGCTATCTAACCCTTTTTGCCTCCATGTTTCCTGCATAGGATTTTTTGGGGTAGCTGTTCTAACTTCTCTAATCCTGAAGCAAAGGGGAAAGGAGAAGAGTATATGTGGCATGCAAGTAAAATATATCTGCAATGATTATTCTTTAAGCAATTGGGATATCTTTGATGATGCCATTTTTGAATATTACCTGAATATATTTAAGACATAGTCCTGACTCCCACAAATACTTGGGACTCTACATCTATTCCAAATGGGATGCCCATAGATCTAATGATTTTCCCTGGCTGGATAATCCTCTAGATATTCTTTAGCTAATCAAGGTGTTCAACTTATCGTATGGCAAGGGCTCATATTTTTTCTACATTTAGCATTACACTTATAGCTCTGGGAAAAATGCTTAGACATTGACATGTGCCTTGCATTGAAGGCTGTTCAAGTTTTATAGTGAGTGTCAAGGCATCAATAAAGTGTACATTGAATAATGTGAAGAAGATATTGTCCACCTTTTGAAAGGGACATGAACTGTGTTATCGCCTTGAAATTCTTTTTTACAAACTAAAAAGTCGGAATAACTCCTAGGAATAGAGCCCAATGTCACCTCACTCTAATCGTTTCCCACTTCAGGTTGGCCAACCATGTGGGTTTCTATGAGTGAGTCGAGGTATCAAATATGGTTCCTGGGGGTTCAATATGACCTCAAATCAGTGAGCTAAACTATATTCTGAATTAAATAAAATTTGGAAATATGCAAAAAATAAATAAATTAAGAAAACAAACTAGGATGCCTGAATAACGAGTCTAGATGCTAAAATTGCTATATAAACTCACTAGTATAGCAGTTATTAACTTATTACCCCCTTTGTGATGGGGCAGCTCATTGCCCATCAGAGATAGGCCAACATTGGCCCAGGAATTGGGTGATGGCCATTTTTGCATTTTGATATTCCTTTTGTTTTTCTTGTCGCCATCATATGCTCGTTCTTTTTCTTTTAACCGTGTCAATTTCCGAGGGTGCATTTCTAGGCCCTACCCAGTTATAACTTATAACGATGTGTGGATGCGAAATCCCAATGCACCAATGGTCATTTGAACCCGAAGAAGGGAGGTGGAATAAGGGATTATAATGTAAGATGGAAAGTGGTAGGTATGGAATAGGGAGAGACGGCGCCACACTATCTGAATCATGGTTTCCGAAGTAGTGCCGCTTCCTAAAGCCATGGGCCATTAGGGGATGTCCAACTAGACTAAGATTGAAAATTAACCCCCAATTTAAGGTGAGGGAACTGTTGCCACACAATTTAGCAGGGGTCCTAAGAGGGGTACCTGAGGGACAACTACTAGGCCGAATGACAACAATAGGACAAAGACCCACTGTCACCTCAGACAGTGTCCCCTGCTCTTTACGAACTTTTACCAATGGGAGGAATCTCGATATGAAGGAAATCACTTGTAAAGATAGGATCAATGATAAGATAGAAAGTGATTCCCAAGGCCCATTCAAAGGAGAGGCTCAATTATGGCTTAAAAAAGGGAAAGCTCTCCAAGAAAGACCTAAGAGGAAAACCTAGACCTAGGGTTAGGGACATTCAATAATAATGATTATGCCTAGGATCAAGGCTTTTTGGATGAGGGAAGACCTCTCTCTGGGTTTTGTAAGATAATTGTTCTTCAAATGGAGTTTTCACACCAGTAGAGGGACCTAGAAAGAAGCCCAAACAATACCTAGGTTTTTTGAGTAATCGCGGGAGGAACTCTGCCAATGTGATCACTAGGTCAAGCTTAGGATAGGAAAGGGTCAAGAATGATTGATTTCTCAAAGTTTTAAGTGCAAATGACAAAGAAGACCACCAACCATAAATGTTCAAGATGGCTTCCAAAGATGTAGCTAGGGCTTGAGTTTTCTCATAAATTGACTGTGTGAATTGCTCCAAACTTGGAGGATTACTAGAGGAGACATCAACACAATAGCCTATGCAAACAATTTTGCTAGATCGCCCCTCTAATGAAATTCGCAAGCAACCCTAGATAGCTGTCTAGGGTAGGGGCCGAGATTAAGAAAAAGGAGAAAAACAGAAGGACGAGGGTGACCACCAAATTTACTTGGACTAGTGCCTTACCCTTGGGCTATGGAGTCTATGTGACTGTAATGTCCCCATTTTTATTTTTCTCCATAACCGGCGTGGATTTCCAGGGCAGGGGATGGCCAGGTCAGTGGAGCAAGTTTATGTCATTAGGGGTTCCGATGGAGTTTTGAGGAGTTTTCATGGGGTCCGATGGCATTCGCTTGGCATATTCATCATCATGAGTAGTTCCACACATCTTGTTTTTGGTTCCATGACTTTCTGATAATTCCCGTAAAACAGGGTCATTTTTGGCATAACTTGATTAATGATGCTCGAGGTGGCATTTCGGGAAAATTAATTGATGGAACACCTTAGTGTAATAGCTCTTTAGAACCAGAACGAGAAGATCTACAGGATGGGATGCTGAGAAGTGACTTCCAGTGGCCGAAGAGAGTATGGTGGGCGATTTACCATTTTCCTTAGTTAAAAATGACTTTAATTAGTCATTTAATTAAGGAAAAATAATTAATTAGAGAAAATGGGCCAAAAGTGACTTAAGTAAAATAAAATAAAATAAAAAGGGGTCACTTAAGATAAAGTCAATGGAGGAGCTTTTAGAATAATAATAAAATAATAAAATAAGATGCTTTTAGAGGCTTGGAGATTTATCCATCAGATCTATAAAAGGAGGAGGAGAAGATCATTTGGGACATCTGGGATTTGAGTATTGTTTTGTGGAGAGGTTTGAGAACGTGGTTCTCTACTTCAGCAATAGCCCCAGGATGGAAACCCTCGGGTGATTCAGTGAGAGTGGGCGAGCACCCATCTCTTCCCTTGGTGGATCCATTCAGGGTTCACAGGTTGTAGTGATTTGATTTTCAGTTTGTTTTGGGAGGCCCGTTGTGGCATTATTGTAGATTTGTTGAGGCCAACCATCTCAGCTATATGGGTTGTATTTGCATGTAAACCCCAATTATTCTAATATAATAAAGTTGAGAATTTCCTGTTCATTGTGTTTTGAGATTGCAGTGCTTTATTTGCTTATTTTTACATGGCAATGTTCTGTTAAATGTATGATAAATTTTATGTGAAGATCTTGTTCCAAATTTTTCTCATTTGGGATACCTACCAATATTAAAATCTAGGGTGAAAGGACACTAATAATCAAAATATTCAAATACTAAAATGAATTTACAATTTTAATTCATTATATGAATATCAAATTCAAAAATGAAAATCTGAAAATGTAAATGATTCGAGAGACACTTTTGAATTTAAGAAACGTAGTGAAAATCAAAGCACTCATCATATTAATATTCATATTGCTAGTATGCCCAATGTAGTACATAGTAAAAAAAATGACAAATGCCCAAAGTGGTAAGGTAATACATGGTTCAAAAATGCTCAAAGGCCAAAACATAACATTAAAGACTAAAGTTGAAGATGATCATAAAGTGCAATCTTCAACATCAAGACTATCCATATAACCTTGAGCCTCGCTAGGCACTCCAATTTCATCATCACCATCATCAATATCAAGATCACTTGCAATGCATACCCAAAGGTATGCCAACTAAACCTGCATCTGGTGAAGGATTATACTCATTATCATCAATCTGAGAAGCCTCCTTATCATCAACATCCCATCTTGCTGCCGGGCCCTCTAAATACTCAGGTAGCTTCCTCGAGTGAAGTCAAAGACTACTATGCATATAAACCAATTTCTCTGCTCTCTTAGAGGTAAGCCTATTCCTCTTAACGTAGTGAATGAAACTATAAGTAGACCAATTCCTTTCAGCTGCCGGGCCCTCTAAATACTCAGGTAGCTTCCTTGATCGAAGTCGAAGACTACTATGCATATAAACCAATTTCTCTGCTCTCTCAGAGGTAAGCCTATTCCTCTTAACATAGTGAATGAAACCAATGTTGTTAAAAGCGCGATCGGGATTTAATCGGCGCCGGGAAAAAAGCGGAAAAAAAAAATCGGAAAAAATCGGAAAAATCGGGAAAAAATCGTTTGGCACAAAAATATTCATTTTTTTTCATTTTTTTTCAATTTTTTTAATATCTAAACCATCTACAACATAAAATAAATACATTGACACATAAATATGATAAAAAAACTAATATATAAGATGTTTAATATCATTTCTAGCGCTAAAATCACACATAACATTGAATCATGTCTTGAATAGTAAGTCCTGAGTCCCAACTCAGCCTCAAAATATCAACAAAAAATATGATAATGTATCTCATCATGTCATAATGTCATATACAATAAAATGAAAGTCTAAGACTCTAATCCTATTGATTTCCTCTGCCCCTCTTGCGAGAAAATGTCACTGCTTTCCCTTTCCCCCTAGATGAAGATGCTGGTGCCTGTGGTGGTGGAAATGGCAGTGGAGTCTGACGTGCTCTAGAAGCTGAAGAAGTAGCTGTAGAAGTAGCAGCTACTGTAGGTAGACAGAGACCACGTCCTCTAGTGGTAGCCCGGGTAGGCGGTGTCACCTCCTCCTCCTGCTCCTCCAACTCCTCCTCCTCCTGCTCCTGCTCCTGCTCCTGCTCCTCCTCCTCCTCCTCCTCCCCCTCCTCCTCCCCCTCATCCTGCACTAACCAATCCTCAGTGGGATCCATGAGAGGCCTCTCGGTCTCAACCCTCCATTCAGCAGTGGTGTCAATCTCATCCAATGAGATGGCATCCATATCAGGTGTCTTGTCTAGTTGCCTCACCCACAATCGAAGATTGTAGTAGACATAGACCATGTCATTAAGTCTACGGGACTCCAACCTGTACAAAGTTCATGAAATAATAATTAATAATTAATATTATAAAAAAAAATATTGTTTAATGAATTCAAAAATTTATTTGGAAATTTGCAATATTTTAAATGTTTAAGTGTTAAGTTGTTAACCTATTGCGCTTCTTGTTGTGTATTTTTTCAAATACACTCCAATTGCGCTCACATCCCGAGGAGCTGCATGTTTGGCTGAGGATACGTATGGCAAGCTTTTGCAAAAGGCGTACTCTGCCACCATACATCTTCCACCATGCGGCTACAACAAAATTACAAATAAACATAAGAAAAAAATGGAATTTGAAGAGACAATGAAATTTGAAACAAAGTTACAAAGTACAAAGTTACAAACTAAAAAATACCTGGCATTTTGACCGTCCTATCAAAGATAGCCATATCAAAGCCAAATGTGCCACCTGACATCTTATACGTCTCAATTTGTTTAGAGATCTCCATACGTTGTTCTGGAGTTTTCACCATCTTCTGGACACAGGTTAATAATCCATCCATGATTTCAGCATCAAAATCAAACCCACATGCATAAGAAAATGCAGGGTTCAGGAAAAGCCCAGCAGCATGAATGGGATGATGGAGTGTGTTGTTCCATCGCTCATCAATGACGTTCCATAGAAGGAGTTGTCTCTGGAACCCATCATCTCCCTTGTCATCATAGTAGGACCGAATGGCTTCTTTGGCCCTGTCCATGGCTTCATACAAATAGCCCATTGCGGGCTTCTCACCATCTACCAACCGAAGAACCTTTACCAAAGGTTCAGTGACAGGGCACACCTCCTGCACTCCCGCCCAGAAGTCTTCTTGGTATGAAACAAGTCTGCAGACGGCCTCTCCTTCTGGTTTGCGGCTCATTGGCGAAGAACGCCACTCCTCTGAAACAAACATTCTCTTCAAATCCCACATAGATTTCAAGAGGGATTGAAGAGATATGAAACTCGTCGCAAACCGTGTAATGGCGGGGCGCACCAACTCTTTGTTGTTGGTGCATTTTCTCATCAAGCTAAGCACAGATGTGTGATTGTAAATAAATTTTGTGATGGTTTTTGATGAGTCAACAGCCTCTTTGACAAAGGGAATTTTCCCTATGTCCTCTAACATCAAATCAATACAATGGGCAGCACAAGGTGTCCAAAATAAAGTAGGATGCCTGTCCATAAGCATTCTACCAGCAGCAACATAATTTGCAGCGTTGTCCGTTATGACTTGGACAACATTTTCTGCACCTACCTCCAAAATAAACACATCCAGCAAATCACATAAATTTTTTGCATCTTTGATTTGATGAGTTGCATCAATAGATTTGATAAACATAGTCCCCCTGGGACAACTAACCAAGAAGTTTATAAGGGTTCTCCCCTTTTGGTCAGTCCAACCATCTGACATAACAGTGCATCCTATTTGTGCCCAGGATTCCCTAAAATCCTCCAATCTTTGGGTGCAGTCACGCTTTTCATCTTGAAGAAGCCGGCCTCTGAAATCATGAAGAGAAGGGATTTTGTACCCCGAGCCAACACTGGCAATAGCATCAACAGTAGGTTGGAAAAATGGATTATTCCTTACAATGCTGAAAGGAATATCACTCCAGAGGAGAAATTTTGTCATCAACTTGTCAGCTTGTTCTTTTTCAGTTCTTTTCATCATTGAACCGATAGTTGGTTGTGCACCAGGTGTGGTTCGAGGAACAAAAAATGATGATGCAGCTACCGGATTGACTGACGCTGCAGTAGAACCAGTGCCACTTGGCCCACTTCCTTTAGCTGACCTTTTTAGTTGCCTTTTGAGTTCTTCTTTGGCCTCTTTAGAGTGCTCTAATTCTCCCAATGCTCTCATGGCTTTTCGGATAATTTCAGCATTTGTATTAGGACAGGGCACCACATCACGTCCAGGGATTTTTGCAAGGTGGAACTTCAACCTGTACACCCCCCCGAATATCTCCTTTCCACACAACTTGCAATACAAGTTTTGTCTATCATTCGGAGTTTTAGGGTCACCATATTCCCAGAAAGGATCCAATTTCCTTGGCATGTTTGTTTTTGAATTTTGAATTTGCAAACCTATGGAAAAAATTAAAAATAAGGATTAGGAAATAGGAATTTAGGATTACATAATACAAATTACAATTTAGCATTTGCAAAATTACAAGTTAATTATTTCCAAAATCCCAATTTCTAAACCCAAGTTACCCAACCAAATGCCAATGGCAAATGCAAAAAAACAATGAAAAATAAAAAAAAATAAACAATGTTTAAAGAAAATGAGAAAATAAAAATAAAAAATTGGTTCTCATAGTCATAACAAATAACCCATCCCAAATCAATGAAAAATTTCCAAAAATTCTTTAAAAACAATGAAAAACAAAGTTTTTATAGAAGCAAAACAAAAAAAAATTAATCTACATACCTGGTTTATGGACAAATTGGTGATCTTGGCTTGGATTCCTCCTAAAATCGCTTGGATTCGCTCCCAAATCCGACGGCAACCCTCTCCCTCACTTCTTCTCCTCCTCCTCCGCGCGGACTGCTGAATGAAATAAAATAAAAATCGATTTTCTATATAAAACGCCCGCTGCCCGCGCCTCTGGCGATTTTAACCGAAAAAATCGCGATTTTTTCGAAAAACTCGCGATTTTTTCGAAAAAATCGCCTATAAAAAAAAATGCCGATTTTTATCGATAAAAATCGCGATAAAATCGGATTTGCGAAAAAATCGCGATTTTCCGATAAAATCGCGATTTTATCGCGATTTTAACAACACTGAATGAAACTATAAGTAGACCAATTCCTTTCAACTGCCGATGAACTAGAAACCTGAGATAGCAAGTATGAAGCAAGATTTCGAAGATCTTTGGCTTTCCCCCCATACATTCTCCACGATCCAATGGGATTCCTTTGTGCATAAATGTTGATGTCCACCCTTGCATCTTAAGAGAATTTGGAAGGGTTTAAGGTAGCAAAATCAATAAATTGTTCCTGCATTATAGTTGCTTCATTAGGTGTATAGATTTTGCATATGGCATCAAGAAAGCCTTGTTTCACTTCTTCATCATCAATGGGTAGAACTCTATTTGGTCTCTCCATATACCACTTTGGATTAAGGGCATAAACAACCATGTGAACAGAAGGTATTGAGTTTGATCCATCTCTACCCTATTATTTTATGAATTTCTTTGAAGAACTCTAAATAGGGGTTTCTATCCTGAATGATGTGCCTTATCTTGCCTACCATGCTGTCAATACATTCATAAACTTCTCCAAGGGTGGGGGAATCAAAATCTCCATGCCTAATCAACTCCACAATTGGAGTTGTGAAAGAAACATCATATTTACAATCAGACCACCAATCATCATTGAGAAGCTGCTCTCTTATCTTCTTTGCTTGCACTGATTTAGATTCGGACCATGCATTCCACTCTTGGGAAACAACAGTGGCTTGTAAGGATGCATCCACCTCAACTATACATTGAAGAAGAATGAAGTATGTAGCGTATCTTGATTCTGTAGGTTTCAAAAATCTCTTCCTTGAATACATCCTATAGATTGCTAAAGAGGCATGGTGGTTGCAAATGTGCATTTGTGCATCGCCTGCATCTAAAATGAGTTTTGCAATCCAAGATATTTTTCCAATGTCTTTGAGGACATTATTCAAGGCATGTTCACAACAAGGAGTCCAAAAGATATGCCTATATTGACTTTGAACCATCAAACCTGTTGCTTTGCAAACATGGGTTGCATTTGTGATTACATGTACTACATTTGAAGGACCAAACTCATCAATTGCTTCTTTCAATACTTCAAACATGAAGGTAGCATCCTTTAGTTTCCCACTACAATCAACTGCTCTTAAAAAATAGGGCCCAGCTGGAGATATAACAATAATATTCAACAATGTCTATCCAACCATCCATAACTATTGAACATCTTGAATAAATCCAAGATTGTTTAAGGGGGCCCATAAGCCCCTGCATTCTTGTCACCCCCTTATCTAACAATGATGTCCTCATTTTGTTGTAATTTGGAGGTGCATATCCTAGCCCAACAAGTATGATTTTTCGCACCATTTCTTTGTAATGTGGAGAATGGGTAGCATTAAATGAAATTCCATTTGCCATAAAAAAATCAGCAATAGCATCATCAGCCTCATCCCTATGTACTATATTGTAGATTTTAGAAATTTGTTCCTGGGCAAAACTAGTGGGCCTCTTACTCCTCCCAGAAGTAGACCCACCCACAGACTCAAATTGGTTTGATGCATTTTGATTAACTGAATTTTCCATATCATGGGAAGATGATCTAGGTCCTTCAAAATTACAATCATTGTCCAAGTTCATTACATTGGATCCTAGGGAAGCCATATGAAGCTTTGTCAACTCCATCCTTTTCTCAATAGTACATGTACAACCCTTTACACCATCACCAAATAGGGATAGAAGATGATGCCACAACCTAGTGTAACTTTCTTTAAACACATGGTTACACAATGTGCACATCCATTCTTCATAACCACCACTATTCTTTTTCTTGTTTTTAGTAATTTTATTCACAAGTTTTAACAAGGGTTTCTTCGGGTTTGTGCTTTGTTGGACTTGACCACTTCAAATTGGAGGAAGAGAATAATTTTCATATCCACTTGGTATTGAACTACCACTCTCCATGATTTCCCTGATTAATACAAGAGACAAAAAAACAAATTATAAGCAAAAATGTACAATGAAAAATAAAAAAAATTAAATAACATGTACTTGTATACAGAATTTAAATGTGATTTTTCTTAAATTTTTAATTGAAACTAAACGAGCTACTTTGTACTTATGATTCAAGGAATGATATGAGAATACTTTGTAGTTATGATTCAAAGAATGATATGAGAATTTATTTTTTCTAACTCCATAATATAATCTCTTTTCCATAACATTGTGCTTCTAAAATCAACATTTCTTACATTTCTTTTACTGGTAGATAAAGATAAGAATTATGAAACATATAAATTATCTAAAAGTAGAGTGGCACTAGAAAATAATATTTAGAAGATAGCGAACGACACTCTTACACACTCATATGAACTTATTCATACTCTTAGATTCTACATTTCTTTTACTTTGTTTAGCGTTTTATGATCTTGGTTTCTTTATAGACAAATTGCATACCTAAATCTAATGACTGAACTTTTATATATATTTAAAATTGTATACCTAAATCTAATGACTGAACCTTTTTATATATTTAAAATTTTTAATAAACATTTATATGATATAAACTAATAATATAATTTCTCATTAAAAAAGGAAGCTATAATTACCTATTTTTAAATTAAAATTAAACTATAAAAATAAACTCGAATGCTTTCTTAACATCTATCACTCAAATTATATTTTATAAATAAAATTACTAACTAAATAAAAGTTAAAAATCATATAATAAAGGAAGGGCATAACTTAGTTTATAGTGTTTTTAAACAACTCCTCCATCGGCTTGCTTATAACCCTAGCTCGTTTATCAGACCTAATTACAGTTTCATCCGCAGGGGCATAAGAAGAGCAAAGCAGCTGGCAGAGCCAACATCCGAGCGTGTAACATCAAAGGCGGCGGAAACCGTGGACTTTGCATGAAAATATGGAGATTTTTTTTTAGTATTCTGACCCTCTCAGATGAATCTTGAAATGTGCATGCAAAGTTTCGACTGTGCCTGGTATTATATATCTATATAAGAGTGGCCAGTGATCCGATCTATCATCTATCTATCTTTGTTTCTCATGCTAGGATGAGGCAATGGCCGAGACGACTCAACCAATATTATACATAGAAAACATATAAACCGAAATTTGGGACCTGAGATATATAGAAGACAAGAAGCTTCGGGACTTGAACCCCAACAATTTGTGTGGTATGGCGCTGTACGGTGGCATTCTGATGCATTTTGAGAAAGCTTCCAGTGCGTATTTAGGGTTAGATGATGATTCTGTGGACCTTGATTTCACATATTACCATTCTCGAGATCCTATGACACCAAGGTTGAACGAAGGTATGTTGGAAGAGATTGAGATGACGGGTTTCTTTAAATATGGAGAAAATAAAATTTTATATCCGATTCAAAATCCAGTAGACTTAACAGTTTTTAGGATTTCAGGATCAATGGGGTTTTGGAATTCATGTATGAGGGTATGTGATTGACATTTAATCAACAACACCAGACCCTATATGTACACCAATGTTGATGTTGTTGATTCTTGAACTCCTTTGTCACGGGCTTAGGAAAAATGTACCCTTCACTCAAGTGAAAATCATTGATCAGGCATGTTAAGCTTCTCCTGCCATATTACAAGTCTTGGATTCGATAGTTTGATCAAAATTGGATAATGTTTGCTAATATCCTAGAGAATCGAAGTAAAGGCAAAAGCTAGACAAGAGGAGAGGAATCTAGATTCTAGATGGTTGATGCTCAAGTATTAATCATTAATGTACTATGGATACGATTTCTATCGTGATTTGTGTACAAAATATGCATGCTTTGATATATTTAGCAACTAATTTGGCACTCTGGATGTTTTTTTGAATATAAATGCAAATGCAAATAATAATAATAATAATAGTAATAATAATAAACGCTTTTGGGATGCTTCACTTCCAAAAAAAAGTCCCTGCTTAATGCAACCTAGAGCTAGTATATGGCTAGAAGTCATGTAGGATGGGATTTGCCAAAACATCCTATTTGGAGCTAGATGATTCAAGACACTTGTATTGCTGATCTCCCATGCTTTTAGGATATCAACAGTGTAGCAAGAAGGGTATCTTTATTTGGTGTAATCTGTGAGAGATGCAGATGCATGTTACCGGAAGGACTAGTCACTGGTGAACCATAACACTTGATTTTGGCTTGTTCTTTGTAGATCAACCTACCAACATGGAGACTTATTCTATAGGAGACTATGTTTGAGATGGACCTGAATGTGTCAAGACCCGCATGGCATGATTGGGTTTGGCATTGTTGATGCACACTAGTTTAGGATGGCTTGTGTAAGTTGTGCTCCATCTTGCATTAGTTTCATGAGCTTGGCTCTGTACTTTATGAATGTTGGGTGCCTTTAGCTACTAGGGACTGTGAAAATTCCTAGATCTAACAATCTCAGGAATCCTACTGCAACCAGCTGAATCTACTTAACCTAGAGTATAAATTATGTTACAAGCTTATTTCTGATTTCTTCTTGAAACATTGAAGTAAATTACTGAAGCAACCTATGCCAATTAAATATGATTCTGAAACATAGAAACTGAGCAAGGAAAATAGAAACACATAAGACACAATTATTTTTGGATAAAAGTCCCTGGAAAAACCTTATACGTGAAAATTGGTGCAACAACTCTGAGGGTTTATTATTATTAAGCAGTAGCAAATTTTGAATACATCACTGAATACCTCACAGGGTTATTAAGTTACAGAGAGGAATACTGGCAGAAGCTTTGTGAGTTTTACCTCACATGATCACTGAGAAAAAGTCCCAGTTGTTCCGACTGCTACATGAGTTGCCCCTAGCAGGCTCTGCGCTATCACTGTGCTGCCTCTACGCTGTCCTAGTAGTCAACCCTCTTAGGCAAACTATGGAATCGATCAGTAGCCTAGAGTCATTGCTCCCAGCCTCCCGGTCTCACATCTTGGCTTCTGGCTGCTAAAACTGACCCCTTGCTCTGATTTTCGACTTTCTCTCTCTCCCTCTGCGCTGCTTCTACGTGGCCCATCAGGCCCTGCGTCAGCCTCTGCGTCGAGGCTTCTGGATCACTCTCTGCCTCTCTCTGCTAATGTATCTCCGGCTGAGAATCTCCCTCTCCGGAAGCTGCTATCCCTGCCCCTCAACTGCAAGGGATCTCTTCAATTGATTTTTCCTCTTGAGAACTTCTCACTTCAGAAAATTGATTTCCTCAATCTCTCTGGGTATTTTCAAAACGACCCTTAAGCCCCTTCTTATATCTTCCTGTTGGACAACCAACAACCTAAATTAAATCATAATCAAAGGCTCAGATTGTTTTGGCTTGATCCGTGGCTTTTTCTAGAAGTTTCACCCCTGATTAGATTAATGCCCATTAATATTTTAATTTTCCTAAGTTTAGACTTAGGAACCCCATTAAAACTATTAATTATTTTAATAAACTGACTTTTGGGTAAAATTTCCCAAAATGCTTTCTTGGTTCTTTGGAATACATGTGCTCAAGCCTCCCTGCAAAATTTGAGGCCTAGAGCACATCCGATGCTACCCCAAATCAACACTCCCTCTTAGCAAGGAATGTGCTCTAGCAATACACTGCTACTGAATACTGCTCTGACTTTGAAGCATCATCCTTTGCGCTGCTGATGTCTGACCTACTGTCCACCAACTACTACGCTGCTGCTGCAACTGGACCGCTTCCTTTGACAATGCCATTGCCAATGCTACATCTGTACTACAACTCCCTCTCAAATGTTGCATCTGTGATGATGTTAGCACTGCCACTGCTAATTCTGCATCCGTACTGCAACTCAGTGGTTGATAGAAGCAACTGAAAACACCCAAAATTGGACAAATATCTAGTGGATACACCTCGGTGCTGAAATCCTGATTGCTGCTAGTCCCACGCTGTCTTCTGAAGCCACTGCGTTGCTGAAGCTCTACAATGTGCCTCCTTTCACTGTTGCCTGTCTGCTCTGCCCTGCTCACAGTCTGGTGCGACTAACCACTGCATCTGTCGAATCAACACTCCATTGGCACCAACTGAAAACTCCTCCATCCCACTACTATTGATCATGGGCTCCCGTAGCAAGGTGATGATCCAAGAGGTGGGCTCCTCAAGAATCATGCCCATCTGTAGCTTTATCAAGCTACAGTCCTATATCAGCCCACCTCCCTACTCGAGTTATCTTGGCTGTCATGGCGAACTCCTCCTCCTGTTTGATTTTTGCAACTGCAACCTTAGGATCATGCTTCTCATCCTTTCCCTTTTTCTTCAAAGGACACTGGGATACATAGTGGCCTATCTCGCCACATTTGAAGCACTTTACCTTGGAGACATCCTTCTTTCGTCTTTGTTGCCCCTGCTATCGCTTCGATGCAAGGGCTGTGTTATCCTCCTCCTCTACTTTGGGCTTCGACCCACTGCTGTTGCTGCTCCCGTCAAGTTTGACCTTGAGCAGGCCTGTCCTCGGCTCTTCTTGTTTCAAAGCTGTCCACATCTCGTCCCAATTTGGTAATGCTGCTCTGCCCAGGATACTTTAGACAAAGAGTTGCCAGTCATTCGAGAAGGAATTTAGAGCTAGTCTAACTAACTCCAAATCCTGAGGTGTGTGCCACGCAGTCGACAACTCATCACGAGTCTCCTTTAGTTTCGTGAGGAATGGATCCACACGTTCTCCCTTCTGCATCTGAGCAGATCTCAACTTATATTCTAAGTACATCTTCCACTGCTTGGAATATCCCTGATACAATGTGGCCAAGGCATCCCACATCTCCTCAGCGGTCCCTTTGCTAGCAACGTGTCACACCATGTGATCCTTGATTCCATCCAAGATCATCCTCCTGGCCTTTGACATCTCAACCTTGTACTTCTTTAGCGGATTTGCATCCATAGGTTCAACTACCACATTATCAATGTACGTCTTGAGGGCATGCTCGTCTAGAAGGAAAGACATTCTAGCCTTCCAGATGGCATAGTTGGAAGCCCTGTCCAGCTTGTCTTGATCCCTCAAGCCACTGGTTGCCATATCCTTCGAAAAATGTCGAACAACTCCCTCTTTCTCCCTACTTCATAGCTCCTAGGCTGCCTTACGCATTCCCTGATGGAGCTGTCAAGCTGCTGCTCCTCTGCGGCTCAGCAAATGAAAATATTGATTTCCTTCGCAAGAAATAACTAAGGAAGTATTCCCTCACTATGCGATCTTCTTCTTCCTTCTAACGACGTTTTTGCCCAGCACTCAGCTTGCAGAAAACTGCGTCCCTCTAGCTCTGCGTGGTTCTCGGTAGTTCCCTCTGCCTTGGCATGTTTTCGATTTGGCAATGTTACCTCTTTATCGGCTCACTCAGAGAGAGACACCCACGAAAATATAGCCCTCTTGGCTAGAACTGTGCAATCCCTCAGGGGATTCGAACTGCTGCTTGCTGCAACAAGTTGGCCCTTGCTTCAGTGCTAGATTTGCTCTTCCCTGTTTCACATCAACACTTTTGATACCATGTGAAAATTTCTAGATCTAACAATCTCAGTAATCCTACTGCAACCAGCTGAATCTACTTCACCTATATTGTAAATTATGTTACAAGCTCATTTCAAATTTCTTCTTGAAACATTGAAGTAAATTACTAAAGCACCCTACGCCAATTAAATATGATTCTGAAACATAGAAACTGAGCAAGGAAAATAGAAACACATAGGACACAATTATTTTATGACAAAAGTCCCCGAAAAAACCCAATGCGAGAAAACCGGTGCAGGGGCTTTGAGGGTTTATTATTATTAAGCAGTAACAACTTTTGAATAGATCACTGAATACCTCACAGGGTTATTCAGTTACATAGAGAAATATTGGCAGAAGCTTTTTGAGTTTTACCTCACACGATAACTGAGAAAAAGTCCCGGCTGTTTTGGCTGTTGGATGAGGTTCCCATGGCAGGCTCTGCGCTATCACTGCGTTTCCTCTACGCTGTCCCAGTGTCAATCCTCTTAGGCACAACATCACCCAACTAGGGAATCGATCAGTAGCCTAGAGTCACTGCTCTCAGCCTCTTGGTCTCACACCCCGACTTCCGGTTGCTAAAACCGACCCTTTGCTCTGATTTTCGACTTTCTCTCTCCTTCTGTGCTGCTTCTGCGTGGCCCTTCTAGACCTGTGTTAGGGCTTCTGGATCACTCTCTGCCTCTATCTGCTGATGTATCTCTGATTGAGAATCTCTCTCTTCGAACGCTGTTATCATTGCCCCTCAACTGAAAGAGATCTTGTCAATTGATTTTTCCTCCTGAGAACTTCTCCCTTCAGAAAATCGATTTCCTCAATCTCTCTTTGTATTTTCCAAATGACCCTCAAGCCCCTTCTTACATCTTCCTGTTGGACAACCAATGACCTAGATTAAATCATAATCAAAGGCTCAGATCATTTTGGCTTGATCTGTGGCTTTTTCTATAAGTTTCACCCATGATTAGATTAATACCCATTAATATTTTAATTTTCTTAAGTTTAGACTTAGGAACCCCATTAAAAATATTAATTATTTTAATAAAATCACATATGGGTGGAATTTCCCAAAATGCTTTCTTGGTTCTTTGGAATACATGTGTCCAAGCTTTCCTGCAAAATTTGAGGCCTAGAGCAGATCCGATGCTTCCCCAAATCAACACTTTGTTTTAGCGAGGAATGTGCTCTAGCAATACATTGCTACTGAATACTGCGCTGACTCTGAAGCATTGTCCTCTGTGCTGCTGATGTCTGATGTACTGTCCACCAACTACTGCGCTGTTGCTGCAACTGTACTGTTGCCTTTGACACTGCCACTGCCAATGCTACATCTGTATTGCAGCTCCCTCTCAAATGTTACATCTGCTATGTTGTTAGCACTGCCACTAATATCACTACATCCGTACTTCAACTCACTGGCTGAGAGAAGCAATTGAAAACATCCAAAACTGGACAAGTATCTAGTGGATACACCTTGGTGCTGAAATCTTGACTACTGCTAGTCCCACACTGTCTTCTGAAGCCACTGCGCTACTGAAGCTCTGCACTGTGCCTCCTCGCACTGTTGCCTCTTTGCTCTGCCCTGCTCACATTCTGACACTACTAACCAGTAGGTCTATCGAATCAACACTCCATGGCACCAACTGAAAACTCCTCCATCCCGCTACTACTAATCATGGGCTCCCGTAGCAAGGTGATGATCCAAGAGGTGGGTTCCTCAAGAATCCTGCCCATCTGTAGCTTTATCAAACTACAGTTCTATATCAACCCATCTCCCTCATGGAGGTATCTTGGCTTTCATGGTGAACTCCTCCTCCTGTTCGATTTTTGCGGCTGCAACCTTAGGATCATGCTTCTCATCCTTGTCCTTTTTCTTCAAAGGACATTGGGATGCATAGTAGCCCATCTTACCACATCTGAAGCACTTCACCTTGGAGACGTCCTTCTTTTATCTCAGTTGCCCCTGCTATCCTTCGATTCAAGGGCTGTGTTATCCTCCTCCTCTACTTTGGGTTTTGACCCACTGCTGTTGTCGCTCCCGTCAAGTTTGACCTTGAGCAGTTCTCTCCTCAGCTCCTCTTGTTTGAGAGCTGCCCACATCTTGTCCCAATTTGGCAATGCTGCTCTACCCAGGATACTCTGGACAAAGACTTACCAGTCATCCCAGACAAAATTTAGAGCCTCTCTCACTAACTCCGAATCTTGAGGTGTATGCCCCGCAACCGACAACTCATCACGGGTCTCCTTCAGTGTCGTGAGGAATGGATCCACACGTTCTCTGTTCTACATTTGAGCAGATCTCAACTTCTGTTCTAAGTACATGTTCTGCTGCTTGGAAGATCCCTGATACAATGTGGCCAGGGCATCCCACATCTCCTTGGTGTTCTCTTTGCTAGCAAAGTGGCACACCACGTGACCCTTGACTCCATCCAGGATCATCCTCTTGGCCTTTGACATCTCAGCCTTGTACTTATTTAGCGGATCTGCATCCGCAGATTCAGCTACCACATTATCAACATACGTCTTGAGGGCATGCTCATCTAGAAGGAAAGACATTCTAGTCTTTCAGATGGCATAGTTGGAAGCCCCGTCCAACCTGTCCTAATCCCTCAAGCCACTGGTTGCCATATCCTTCGAAAAATGTTGAACAACTCCCTCTTTCTCCCAACTGCATAGCTCCTAGGCTGGTTTATGTACTCCCTGATGGAGTTGGTAAGCTGTTGCTCCTCTGTGGCTCAGCAAATGAGAAATACTCATTTCCTTGGCAAGAAATCACTGAGGAAGTATTCCCTCACTATGCGATCTGCTTCTTTCTTCTGACAACTTTTCTGCCCATCACTCAGCTTGCAGAAAACTGTGTCCCTCTAGCTCTGCGTGGCTTTGCGTAGTTCCCTTTGCCTTGGCAAGTTTTCGATTTGTCAGTCTTACCTCTTTGTCGGCTCACTCAGATAGAGACACCCATGAAAATATAGCCCTCCTGGTTAGAACTGCGCAATCCCTCAGGGGATTCGAACTGCTTCTTGCTGCAACAAATTGGCCCTTCCTTCAGTTCTAGATCTCCTCTTCCCTGTTTCACATCGACACCTTTGATACCATGTGAAAATTTCTAGATCTAACAATCTTAGTAATCCTGTTGCAACCAACTGAATCTACTTCACAGAGATTGTAAATTATGTTACAAGCTTATTTTAGATTTCTTCTTGAAACATTGAAGTAAATTATTGAAGTAGCCTACAATTAAATATGATTCTGAAACATAGAAACTGAGCAAGGAAAATAGAAACACATAGGACACGTTTATTTTTGGACAAAAGTCCTGGAAAAACCCAATGCGGGAAAACCAGTGCAACAACTTTGAGGGTTTATTATTATTAAGCAGTAGCAAATTCTGAATACATCACTGAATACCTCACAGGGTTATTCAGTTACAGAGAGAAATACTGGCAGAAGCTTTGTGAGTTTTACCTCACACAATCACTGAGAAAAAGTCTCGGCTGTTCCGACTACTGGATGAGGTGCCCCTGGCAGGCTCTGCGTTATCACTGCGCTGCCTCTACGTTGTCCCAACGTCAACCCTCTCAGGCACAACATCACCCAACTGGGGAATCGATCAGTAGCCCAGAGTCACTGCTCTCAGCCTCCCGGTCTCACACCCCGATTTCCGGCTGTTGAAACTAACCCTTTGCTCTGATTTTCGACTTTCTCTCTCTCCCTCTGCGCTGCTTCTGTGTGGCCCTTCTGGCCCTGCGTCAGCCTCTGAATCACTCTCCGCCTCTCTCTGCTGATGTATCTCCGACTGAGAATCTCTCTCTCCGGAAGCTGTTATCCCTGCCCCTCAACTGCAAGAGATCTCTTTAATCGATTTTTCCTCCTAAAAACTTCTCACTTCAGAAAATTGATTTCCTCAATCTCTTTGTGTATTTTCCAAATGACCCTCAAGCCCCTTCTTATATCTGCCTGTTGGACAACCAACGGCCTAGATTAAATCATAATCAAAGGCTCAGATTGCTTTGGCTTGATCCGTGGCTTTTTTTATAAGTTTCACCCCAGATTAGATTATTACCCATTAATATTTTAATTTTCCTAAGCTTAGACTTAAGAACCCCATTAAAAATATTAACTATTTTAATAAAATCACTTCTGGGTGGAATTTCCAAAATTCTTTCTAGGTTGTTTAGAATACATGTGTCCAAGCTTCCCTCCAAAATTTGAGGCCTAGAGCACATTTGGTGCTACCCAAATCAACAAGGACCATTGGATTCAATGTTTGCACAACCTCTGGTCAGTGTGGGTATCATGTAAGCTATGATTGTTTGCATGGCTAGCTATCTATCAGGGCCTTCATTGCAGGGCTTCACTAGCTAAAAGCTGTCTCCCTGACGGTTTCTCTGTTATCTGCAACAGTTCCAAAATGGTGAACATATGTTGTGGTATTGTTAGTTCGCGAGTGACCATTGGGATCGTCTTCAGACAAAACATTCAGATCTTCTTTAGGGTAGAGTCCATTTGCATGTTATTTTGTTTGGTGATTGCAGGTTTTCAGTCTTTAGTTTGCTCTTCTTTCAGTGGCATTTAACACTGTATGAGGATCTTTGCTTTGTTTGTCTCTTGGAAATTTTTTATGTTTCTGAGAACAAGGTAAGCTCTTTGTCAGCTTTTTGTCATATGTGGAGGGATGGGGTTCACATGCAACTATTGGCTATATGCCTTTTGCTTATCAAAGATGCCAAATTGTTAGCGCATGATGCAGATTTGGACTTTATTTCAGGTTTAGTAGCGTTGAGGAAGAGGATATAAGTGCCATTGTATATATCCTTCTGCTTTGTTATTTCTCTTTTATGATGTAAACATATCTATGTGAATATAAGAAGTATGATTTCATAAAACATAAATCTGATAGAGAGTTTGCAAGGCTAAATTCTGTTCATTGCTTCATATGATACATTTTTCTAACTTGACAAGAACACTATAAAGATTTCTTTTATGTAAGTAATATTGCATTTTAGACGTAACTGAGGTTTTTATGCTGGAAGTTATATTATCCTTATACTGTGTTGATATTGGCAGTTTCTTTTGAATTACAGGAATTTCCTTCCCAATATATTGAAAGAGAATGTTTCAATTGCAGAGAGATATTGTCTCTTTCTTACGTTATTTATTTGTGAACACTGATATGGTTTTAAATATATTCCAGTGTGCTTCCAATGCTTGGGAACTGCTCAACTATAACAAAACAGCTGGGCATGGATCTGGAGCGTGATGAAATTAACAATTATCGGCAACAAGTTGGCTTCTCGCCAATTAATTCACCTTCAGGTTTTATTCTTTGTGATTGTCATGTTTCCCAGAGAGAATTAAGGTGAATGTATGTTTTTCATTGTAAAAAATAATCCAGCAGCTGAAATATTATGACTATTTTTTTACAAATATTTTATTCGAATATTCTTTGCAATGTGGTATATTCATATTCTTCTATAATTGCAATCATTTGAGCCAGTTGGTATATTGGTTATGACAGCAGTGCATTTGAACAGTCAAATATAAAGGGCATCCTAATTGGATATTGATAATTTCAACTGAAAGGATACTTGTATCATATTTATAACAAAATGCTCTTTATATCTGAACTGTCTCAAAAACATCTACTGTTCAGCCATGATTTGTTTTTATATCAAATGGTCATTAGAATGTTGAAATTTGCCATATATTCATTACACAGTATCTATTGTTCTATGATCATGTGTTTGTGTGGTGTAGAAATTGCATGGATTGGAATCTTTTATTATTGGTTTCTTAAATGTTGGAATTATTAGTCTACATTGATAACTAATTGATCATATATAAACAGGTCCTTGGGCACATTTTAGCTATCCCAGTGACACTGGTTCTCTCCGAAATTTTGAGCATTCACCTGGCAGTGGAGCTAACAAACCTGTACCGGCATTGGCTAGAAGCATTCCACCTGTGGTATCCCCTTTGTCCAAATTTGGAAGTACTAGCAATGGGATGAGGCAGCCTAGTTACACTGATCCAGTGTCATTCATAAACAGTATGGAAAAGATTGGCCATCTTCACGATTCACATTCTTTACCAGAACAAAATACAAGGATCATGCAGTTAATGCATTATAACAGAGGAACTGTACCAGTACTGAGAAGTTCCACTCCCGTTGGACGACATGAAGGTAAAACCATGTCAGAGCTATACTGCAGTGGCTCTTTAATTTGTGGTTATTTAAATTAGGCATGCATGAATGCTCATTTTACATGCTGGATAAGTCAAAATGTTTTATTGTTTGATGATTAGAGAGAGCAAGGCATTTGTGCTAGAATTTTACATCATTTTTAAGAAAGGAAACACAACACTGAACAATAGAAACTGTAGTAGAAAGAAGCATTTTCTTTGAGCTGGGTAAAACAGAAATACATTTTTGCTGGTATCTAATTTTGATAGTATGTTATGCTAAATAGAATCTTATGATTGTCATGGATTATTGAGGATTGAGTTTAGCATGCCATCTAATAAAATTAATTTGATTCTTAACAGAAATGGATATTTCCAGCAATTCAGCATATGATCAGGCAAATAAAAGCTCTGGTGGAAGTTGTGATTTGGCAGGTTCTCAGCGTTTGTGGGGCAGTCCAAGTCCTTACACTCATCATATACAGAATCCTGGATGGCGCACACCATGTCTTGGTCATTCATTTGATTTAAGTAGTTACGCTTATCCCCATGGCTATCTGTATTCTGGAGGACAGGGATCCAATGGAAATTCTGTTCCAATACCACTTCATAATTATCATGCTGGATCTGCTCCCTCAGGGAATCGGTCTATAGAAGGTCAGCTTGGTTATTTAACAGAGTCACCTACTACATCTTTTGTATATCCTAGAGCATGTGGCACCATGAGCTTAAGTTCTGCAAGTGAAAGCCGTTTGATAAATTCTGGCATGCATGGTGTTCTAAATGGCTGTTCTCCTCTTGCAACACATGTAAGTCTTGAAAGTGGGTCTCGAAGTTTTGGATCCATGCCTTCACAGTCCAGAGTCAACATGTTTGCAGAATGTGGGTTTTTAGGATCAATATCCAGCAATGGAGAAGATTTAAATGAACAAGGAAGAAGTGGGAGTGGCAGCAATTACATGAATCAAGTAGAAAACAAGAAGCAGTTTCAACTTGATGTAGATAAAATTTCCCGGGGTGAAGATACCCGAACAACACTTATGATAAAGAATATTCCAAATAAGTGAGCAGTTCTCAGCTTTACTGTCACAAGTTATGCTTACCTGTTCTGAATCTCTGTGATATCTAAAAATTTGCATTATAACTCTATCATTTCGCTGTGTTATTGTTTTTTCTAGCTTGGTGACAAAAATTGGTTGTCTGTTTACCAGGAAATATATGATCTTCATTCATGTCTTCTTAGCACAAGCTTAGTTTAACTGAACCTTTTAGGAGTCGTGAACTCATCTATATGAATTAGAACTTAAATCTAGGATATTTGATTGTAGGGAAGTAATTTATTATTGGGAAGTTTAACTTGAGGAGTGGATTTTAGCTTTTACTCTTCTTCATATTACTTCCGTAATACTGAATTGAATATTTTATCACTGTTCTGTAGATTTTAGCATCTGTAGGGATTTTTATAAAATCTACATCTATGTGTCCTAGTCTCTCATTTTGATTCTAACGTATTCTTTCATTTCATTATGTCAATATTATACATTTCTGTAAGAGAGAAATAAAGTGAGAGACAATGATAAATATTGCACAGTAAAGTCATAGTGAATATTAATAGGGTGGTAACCGGAAAAGAGGTGTCAAATTGCATTCCATAATTAGTAGTGGAAATACAGAAAGGAGGCAGCAGGGATGTAGCATAAATTGCAGATAGGTACTGGAGTTCGTGACGCAAAAATTGCACTATTTTGGCATTCAAAGCAAATACATTTCAAATCATTTCCTAAAGGAACTATCTTAGATGAATCTTTAATAAGAATTTAATTATAAGTTCCAATTGCATAGTTTTTTCTTTTTATTTGGAGGTTGGGGAAATCCCCTTTGTTTGGACAGAATAGAAATCTCCTTTAATTTAATTGTTATGCCATCACTCTGGGGTATCGATATTGTAAAAGTCAACCAGGACCTATGTTGGAGTATTAACACTCCAATACTAGAGTTGTGACATTATGTTTGGTAACCTTAAATAAAGTGTTAGTAGTTAAAAATAGTTTGATAAGGTAGGTGTTTTAAACCACCTCTGATTTTGATTATGTTGAGGATAAAATGAAGATAGGAGTAATAGGTAAAATAACACAGAGATATTGCAATAGCACAATAATATAGTGATACCCACACTCTATTAATGAATGCAATGGTGAAAACACTGCAATGTGTAAAGTGATGCAAACTAGCTAGAATGGTGGTAACATATCTGAGGAGACGTGTTGGCTATGCTCATCTGTAATTGCCCATCATAGAAAGTAGAAATTGCCTTCTGACATAAATTCTAAAACCCTAAGAGGCAAAAACATCAGGAGATGGTGTGGCAAAAGAAATGTGGTCTCGAGGTGCCTAGTTAATATGTCTACTTTTTGAGGCAACAACTTTTGCGTACAAACCTTGTTTGAGACATTTCTTGGACTGTTACATGGCATATTCCAAGCTCTATATATTTGGTTGTTTTGTCAATCAAAGATTGTTAGACTGTGTCAATCACTATATATGCACGGGAAGTGCCTGGAAATGCATTAGAAGTTTAGGACCTGCAAAGTTGTAAAAGTGGCAAGGTGTAAAATTGTTTCTGAGTTGGGGTAGATTTGGGCGTGTTGGAAACATAATCCTTCGGGGTTATGTGAATTTGGCACATTCACTTGAGTGGAAGGCGAAAAGCCTCAAGTGAAGGCCAACAGTCATAGAACTTCAAGAGACCTCTGGAATATGAAGGCCAAGGGTTAGTGAAATGTATTTATTTGTATATCTTGTGAATAGGAATGCTTCTCACGTTTATCCTAAATCTCTGTTTTCTAATTTTGTGAGTTCCAACAGTGGTATCCGAGCAGTTTATTCCTGCTCAGAAGTGCCTCTGTCTTTTTGAGAACATCAGTTTGGTATCCACCATCGTTTTTGTACAGAAGCACCTGCTGCTGTTGTGGCCATTACTCTCCCTATTATTCTCTGGTCTGACAATCTTTGTGCCAGTTTTACATTCATTTGTCTGGTCAGCATGCTCCATAAAACGTAGCTGCACTTGCATTCCATTACTGGCCAACATTGCGTGGTTCTTCTGGTTCTGTTTATTCGTGGATATGTGGCCAAAATTTCAGTGCCTGTTGTTAGTTGGTTATTCTCTTCATTGTCCTCTAGCCTGGTCCGGTATCTTTGTGTGCCCATCTGTGGCCAACTCTGTATGCTCATTCGTAGACTCTTGCCTGTAGCCTTGAAACTGTTGGCTCTTACTTCTCACTTCTTAACACTATCTGTTTGTGCTTCTTAACATTTATTGCTATAAGTTTTTGTTGGACTCTGTGTGCGTCCCAGGGATCCCACTTCATTTGATGGAACTACTGGAAAATGCAGGAACTCTCACAAGGATCAATAGTTCGTGTATCATCCCATCTACTTTGAAGGCCTGAACATTTTTCAAATCTAAGATGCGGATACATCAACCACTAGATGGAGCTTTGAATGCCTATGGGTTTTCAGTTTTCAACTAGATCTCACCCCTTGAGTGATGCTTGCAAGGGATGCAGAGATCTGTGTGATTCAATCTGAAGTCAACGTGCAGATGATGGTTCTTGTTTCTATTTTTTATTGTTATTGTCATTGTTTTTTACTGTTGGGAGCTAGGAGGATCTGTGGAGATGTTGTGTGAGGAAATAGAATGTGTGCGCAAGCTATCCCATACAACCGTCTGTGAATCAGGGTTTTGAATGTTAATTCATTGGTGGCTGCCATTGTGTGCGTTCATTTGGATTATGGTCTTTATTATGTTTTGGCATGTTGGCTGGTGTTGGACAGAAAAAAGTATTTAGAGATGCAAGGGACCTAACTGTGCCTTTGTTGCAGCCATTATTCAAAGCAGATTCTTTGGCATCTGTCCAGCTCTATAACCTGTTCAGAAAGATGAATGGTTACATTTCTGGCATTCTTGTGCCTGTGCTGCTGTCATTGGGAGTGCTGGGTTTTGTCGATTTTGTTGGAAAATGCAAAGTGGTAGCTAGTAATTCCAATTTTCCTTAACCTTAATACTTCTTGTAAACTTTATTATTCTTCTTGTGTTTATTTATTAGATCTCCTTCATCAAACATATATCAAGAGCAACAATAATAAAGACATTGGACACATAAGTTAGGCTCCAAGCTAGGGAAAAACACCTCCAAGGGGAAAAGTTGAAAACCAAAAACTCTTCTCTTCTTATAGAATCTGCTTCAAGTGAGATCACAAAGACCCAAACCCTAGACCAAGTCCTCCAAGTACCAAGGCAACCCTTGCAAGATCACATTTCAATCCTACATTAACTTGCTTCTAGTTGCAACTTTGACCACAACTTTGACCCTGCAACTTCATCTTGCAACTTCATCCTACAACTTTGTTTTGCAACTTTGGCCCTGTAGCTGTTGCAAAAACCCTAATTCCGCTTCTTCATGAGATCCTTCTTAAAGCAAGACAATTCCTCCTAAGGTCAATGAAGTCAAGAGTCAAGACAAAATATTTCTTCTTCCAACAACTTAATACTGCACCTCATCCTCTTGCAACTCGGACCTGCAGCTTTGATCTCCTTTGTAGGTGCAGTAACCCTAGAACTTTGCACGTGTGAGAGAGATATAGCCCAAAACAAGAGTTCTTTGCCTCCTTTTGCCTTCTAAACCTTTGCTCCACCTTCCTTGCCTCTTCTAGCTGCAACTTGTTGCATTCAAATTGTCAAAGTTCCGGGGAAGCGAAAGTCCCAACCTTTTTCAACAAGGATCAAATCACATATCAACAGTCCATGTGTGATGGTCATCCCATTCTGCAAGTTATATATTATAAGAAGAGTTTCGGCGAAAATCACATGAAGAAAACATTTGTTGACGCGTTTCGAACCAACCAGTGTGGTTCATCGTCAACTTGTCCTGACGATGAACCACACTGGTTGGTTCGAAACGCGTCGACAAATGTTTTCTTCATGTGATTTTCGCCGAAACTCTTCTTATAATTGATATGGATCACAGAAAGCCTCAATTCAATAAGTTATATATTGTAAATGATCTTAGTAAAACCTTGAGTCTATGTAACAACCTAGGCAAGCCTATAATTTGATAACGAATTCCATTCTAGGAGCCTTTTTAATCTCGCTGATTGCCTCTGTTTCTAGACATGACTAATTGGAAGGGTTTTTTCCCTCCAGCTTAAACCCCAAAGCTAGGGTGAAATTTATTGTCGAATTATTAGGTGAGTCCTAGTGTTTTTAGTTGAGTCTGATGTAAAAGTGGTTTGGGAATAATTTAAGCTAGTTGGCTTAATTATTTTATTACAAATCACTTGGTTTACTAGATCATATTGTGTTGCAGATGGGTTATGTGTCTTGAGGGTCTAAGCCAAATGTGTATTCCCTTTGAGTCTTGTAAATGAAAAAGCTTATGTATTAGAGGGTTGGAAAATTAATTAAATCCCCTCGTGTAAATTAATTAATTTCTTTGGCAAAATAAAATTAAATCCTAAGCCAAGAAATTAATTAATTGGAGTCAAATTTAAATTGTTTTAGAAAAATAAATTCTCCAAATGAAAAAAGACGTGGGTCTTAAAAGAGTCAAATTTTAAAGGTCCTCCACCAAGAGAATATTGTATATTTCAAGAAAATTTTGACCTTTAGACTTTGGTGATTAAGTCAAAGTCAAATTTTTGAGGAAATTAGCTCAAAATAATTAATTTTGAGCTAATTAAGATGGAATTAAATGATAAATTCGAAAATTCCTCAAAAATAAAAAATCAATGGCCAAGATTAAAAGATCTTGAAGTGTTTATCAACGACCAAGATTATTTTGACAAGAATCAAATAAACTAGCCGTTTTTTTTCCATTAGGAGGATTTATATATAAATTAGAGAGTCAGTTGAGTCTCTAGTTATCTGGATCTCTGGCTAGAATTCATGCTGAAGCATTTTGTAAACCATTTTCTCGCTGGGAACTATTTTTTCTACTATAATAAAATACTTTGGGGTGAAACTTGAGGTGTTCTTGTTCGTTGATTTGTGGTATGTATTGACTACAGGGTTCCTATGTTGCACTTTATATTATGATTTTGAGATAATACATAGTGTTTGTAGGTACTCAATCCTTGGTCTCCAAGTTCACAAACTGTGGGCAGGGGTTACTTTGCTTGGACCCTTAGTTTTTATATGGTGGATTGAATCTTTGCTAAGGTTATAATGAGCATGATTTTTTCTGAAGCGTTTTAGCCATTCTTTCAAGGAAAAAATATCATAAAAAAATATTTTCTCAAAATCTATTTTAAAAACCCTTGTATAATTTGTAAATAATTTTGTAATTTTATTTGTAAATTATTCTTCTAACTTGGGTTGGGGTTTTTAGATTTATTTTGTATATATTTGGGGTTTGGGTGTTGTAATTTTATTTTTGCAGGTTAAATCAAGGAGTTAAGTGGAAGGAGAGCTAGATGTAGGCCTTGGAGGGTAAGATCTAGTCTCTTGGAATTTTTTACAGGGTTTCCATAGAAGAATTTTCAGAAAATCAATGAGCTGAAGAATATTTTTTTTTTTTTGAGCAAGGGTTTCAAGGTTTTCATGGCTCCTAGCCTTGGTGTTCTCCTCCTAACCCCAATGCCCCCTCTCTGGCGTTGCGTCAGCGTTTTCAACCTTACTAAGGCTGACCATGACCCTTAAGTGTTGTGGCCTCCCTTCCTTACCTTAGACGTAGGCTTAAAAGGCCTTGCGGCCTCCTTTTCGGCCCTCCTAGGCCTGCCGCAGGCCCTGTGTCCCCTCCTCGTCCCTACGCCCAGCCTCTTCTCCCTCTCCTCTCAGCCTCCTATCCCTCCTTTCTCCCCTCGGCCTCCTCTCCTCTCTTCCCTTGGCCGCAACCCTCTAAGGGCTTGCGGCTCCCCTTTGTGCCCTTTAGGCCTTAGATCATAGGCCGTAGGGATTTTCCTTAGGCCTCTAAGGCCTACCTATCCCTAGTGCTAGCCTCATTAGGCATAGCGTTGGCCATTTGTGACCATATCCTTCATCGTCGGTCCCCGATCTATCATCCTAGCCCTTTTATCCCCGCAAATTTGTCTTCCTTAGCCTTGTTCTCCCTTTTCTTGGCCTCTTTTGCACTAAATTGACTTGACACCCTAATCTGAAGTTTTAAGGCTAAATACTTAGCGGTTTTGCAGGTTTAAGGTCTCAAAATTCATATTTTTCAAGCGGCAATTTGATCCCAAAGTTTCAACGAATTTCAACCACGGGATCTCCAAGGCCTTAGGCTTAGGGTTTGACCTCTAAATCCTTGTTTTGTTTCAATTTTACTACAAAAGTCAAATCAATAATTTTTAAGCCCTAAAATCACATTTTAAATGGTCAAAATTACTTAAAAAATTAAAATCTAAATTTTCACAAGTTTTGGCCACACGTACATCTTGAATTTGGCCTAGATCTAACTTGTTGCTTGCTGGAATTTTCTGTGGAAATTGCTGAATCAAGTCTGCTGAAACAAATATTTAAAAAGGGTTAAGAAATTTGAATTTTCAATTTCCGGGAAAATTTTACTATTTTTGGAAATATTAGGGCTTGTCTTAAGCATTGCTGGTTGCTGATTTGTCACTTTTTCACTGCTGTAATAAACATATCAGTTCTGAAATTTCTGAATCACATCATCTAAATAGCTCCAAAAATTGATTTTTTTAAGTTTGGCGAAATTTTTCTATTTTTGGACATCCTGGACATTGGCTTGGGCCTCATTAGCTTGCTGATATGTGATTTAACGATCCGAAAAATTCGTTGAAAACATACCTTAAAGGCCCGTAATACATCTGATTTCTTAGTTTACTTGGCAATTGGGCGCATTTTGCAGCATTGTAAGCATAGGCGTCATTAAAGTAACATTTATTTACTGCTGTATATTCGTCACTTACTTATGAAAAAGAGCATTGGAACATAAAGTGCCTAAGTGTTTTCATATCTTGTTACTTGTTCCTAGCATTTACATGATTAAAGTGACTAACATTGTTGGTTTCTTTAGAATTTAAGTTTTTCATCTCTTTGGCATTATCATGTATGATCTTGTTGAACTGTGATTGACATCTTGATTAATAAGTGGATAAGTTGATTAAGCATCTTGTGGAATATTATTGAAGTTTGGACTTGTCGCGTTTAAGGATTGTTGTTTTAATATTGTTGAGTACTCGTACTATAAGAAGATTCTCATTGTGTACTTAAATAACTCAGTGAATCTTAGCTCAAGACAAATCTCACTCATAATCTCTTGCATTAGCATATGAAGTCTAGATTGCATTAATAATTTACCTCCTAGCATAAACTAGGTTGATAGAAACATAGGACAACCCTTCTCACTTGGCTTGAGAGGCATTGACAACTCTTTGGTGGTTAACACTGTGACCTTGCAGTGATTAGAGCCACAATCTCTGCAACGTCGGAGCCATCAGGTGGCAGGAGCACAACAAAAGGTATCGTTAATCAGGCCCTAGCCTGCTTCCTGTTTACCTCCTCCCCACAACCTACCTTGGAGCCCAACTTCAAAATAGTTAAGGGAATGTGACATCTAAATTAGGAATTTAACTAAAAATAACAAAGATCTCTGCATCACACATAGCTCATAGGTTTGCATATCATTTAGGTTAGTCAATCATCTTAAGCAACAAGTGTCCATCCGGTCATTTGGTTCCAATTTATTATAAGCAAGGATTTGTGACTCCATTAAGGCACTGATCTCATACTTTTAAAATCTAATCTAATCAATAAATTTGCTCGAATTTAACCAATTGGCTAGGCCACTCATCCGTGTCTCCCAAACAAGGTGGTTTCCAACTTGTTTTCCTTCATCTCGTTCCATAGGGACTACCCCCCATAGCCTGCTTATGAGAGACAACTATAACGGAGTGGGCGGTGATCGGAGGGACAACCCCCATCTTGAGCATTGTTGTGGTGCCTCTACAATCCCGACGACAACATAGTTCAAACCTTTTCAAGAGAGATCAACTTATTGATGAGTGAGTCTCAAATGAGGTCGAATTGCTCCTTTATATAGCCTTTCCAAGGTGTCGAATTCCCTCCTTTAGGTCGACTTGGAGCTTCTAGGGCCGACTTTTTCCCAGAAGGGTGTTATAAATATGATGTTGACTCTCTTGACTCAAGACAATAAATCCTATGACCTAACAAACCCTAGAAGCATAAAGAACATGCTTTTACCTAGAAGACCATCAATAAGGAGCATGAAACCCATGCTTTATAATAGGAACTTTTTTTTTTCCTTTTTTTGTTTGTTACATAAGGTACATATTCAAATGAATACAACAACAATTATGAAGACCGAAACTAGTTACATTTCCAAAACTCCCTCTTAACTAGGGAGGTATTCATAATTGTACAATCAATTCAACATCATTCTCAAACTGAAGAGTTCTCATAAGAAGAGTCGGATTGATAAGCCAACTGTAAGCATCAACAATATAACTAGCACTATCATGGAGGCCTAACTTGACAAGCTCAATTCATTCGAGAGCATTATGATGGGAGGCTTTATGTGTGATACTGCACTACCTCGCACATACCCCATTCAAATATTCACAAGGTATGTCCTTTTAGTGTTGATTTCTGGTAGCATCGGATGTGCTCTAAGTCTCAAACTTTGTAGGGAGGCTTACACACATGTATTCTTCGATGCCCAGAAATCGTTTTGGGAAATTCCACCCGGAGACAGTTTTACTAAAATAATTAATTATTTTTAATGGGACCCTAAGTCTAAACTTAAGAAATTAAAATAATTAAAGGGTATTATATAAATTGTGGGTGAAACTTCTAGGAGAAGGCGGAGGTCAAGTCAATATGATCCTACCCATTGATTAGTATCTAATCTGGGTCGTTGATTGATCAACGAGAGGATTATAAGAGAAGGCTTGATGGGCACTTGGAGAAGACACACAGAGAGAGATCAAAAGTTTGATTTTTTGAAGCAGAGCAGTTGCCAGAGAGATTTTCGATAGTGATCTTTTGCAGTGAGGGGCAAAGATAGTATCTAGAAGAGGGAAGTTTTCTTGGGCCGGAGAGTACAAGGCAGAGAGGGCAGAATTACGTCCAGAGAGAGGCTGACATTGGCGCACGCAGGGCTGACGTTGTGGTAGCGCAGAGCTTATCGGAAGATCGAATTCCCGCTGAGGAAATCGAGTTTCAGAAGTCGAGAGTCGGGGTGTGAGACCAGGAGGCTGGAAATTGAAGTTTTTGGGCAGCAGAGGATCCAGAGAAAGAGCAACGCAGTCCCTAGCTGAGGTGATGTAGAGACTGCATAGGGTTGACGCAGATATACGTAGAGGCTGACACAAAAGGGATGCAGAGCCTCCTTCCAGTGAGAACATGGTCAGATTCTTCCAGTGACAAGGTGAGATCATCTCACTATTTGTTTTGTTCAGTGTCTCTCTGTATTGGATAACTAGTTGGGCTTCCAATGAATTGTACTCAGATTACTAATGCATAATAATAAAAACCTCAGAGTTGCTGCATCAATTTTCCCGCATTAGGTTTTTCCAGGGACATTTGTCCAAAAATCACTGTGTCATTGTGTTGTATCTTTTTCCTGTTCAGTTTCTTGTTTCGGCATATTATTTTAAATTGTGAATGTTGCAGTTGTATTTACTTAGATATTTACCGTAGAACACAGTAAATAACTTGTATGGATTAACAAGTAGGAGAAGTAACTTTAGTTTGCTGTAGTAGGGATTCCGGGTTTAGGAATTTTCACCTTTAGGACTATTCTTATGTTGGATTTCCAAACCTGAATCCTCAAAGAATATCAATCCTCTTCGACTACTCTTATCTTGGACACCTATCTTATCCTCAAAGACTGTTGGCCCCTTTCCTTACTTGGATGCTTTATTCTCAAGGAAACCACAGATGCATATCTAATCCTCCACCATTCTCTCTCCAAGGCCTTCACTTAGACTTATGGCTGTTAGTGCTGGTGAAATGCATGACACATGAAACGAGAATGCATATGTGATGTCTAACATCAATCCCTGTTAATCAGAGAGGATATCCCTATTCCCCCTTTCCCAGGGAATAGATCATTGCTCCTTTTCAACGAGACTCCTTAGCTCCCTCTCAAAACCAGAGGAGATTTCAAACTTCCTTTCTATTTGAGAAGTCAAGACCATAAGCCTTATATCTTGTCTTTATAAGAGTATCAACTACTTGTTCTTTTTAGCTACATGGATCCCTCTTTTCTTCGCATCTTGTGAATTGAGCTTCCTTCCTTCCAAGATATCATGGAGGCACCCCCACTGTCCAATCTTGTGATAGGATCCATGTCATCTCTTTTGCTCATCACTCTCATCTATGACATCATAGATGAAGGCATTATATTGAGCCTTCCCAAACTTCAAGCTGATCATAGCTTCTTTTATGCTATTGAGACCAACTCTTCTGGTTGCTTTACTTGCATTGGAAGGCTGTGTGAAATTTGTCTGCAAGATTTATTTTGCAAATTGGGCCTTTTAGTGCCTTATTGAATATCTCTGTCCAGATATTGCATGATTATGCCTCTCTACTTGCTATATGAATTGGCTCATTATAGATCAAGTATCTAGTCATTTTATTAGTTTGAAGAATCACCTCCTAGTGCGATCCATCCATGAAGCATGGGAGGGTCAAATATTGATTTCTGTTCATAAGAAATTCATGTGCATAATTGATTCATACACATAATTAATATAACCACCCTCCATTTGATGAGCTTTAGTTGTTTAAATAATGGTGAGAATTGATGATTTATTAGAGTTATTGAGCACTGTTCCATTTAAGAATTGGTAAAACCACTCTTGTTGATATAAAAATCTGTTTAGAAGATGCACAAGAGAAAATTGAGTTTCTTCATCTTGAACCTCAATCCAATGTGATGAATTATAACAAAGGAATCAACATTTTGAACTTGTTCTTGTTTAAAACAATTCATTGTTTGAAGTTGATTCCCATTAGAAGCCAACACATGATCATATTAGTGATAGCATTTCAGAAGCACATTCACATGAAGATGTAGAGGTTCAACTTGCACTTACCAAACCCATCATCAGACCTTGGGAAGAAGTCATGAACAACAAACATAAAACTAATCCTGGATATGAAAAGGATGTGTCATTTCACATTCCAAACTACTCCAAGCCAATCCAGTTCCAGAGTATTGGGTTTCTTCAAGACAACTCATCTTCACCTACTCCTCTTCCACATCCACATCCACATCCACTTTAGATTCTTAGATGCCAAGATTGTGATTGAGGTTACTAAATGAAAAATCAATGTTTTGATCTTTACCCTTGTTAGCATTGTGGAAGACGTATTGTTCATACAGGTGTTCCAGATGCAAGACTCCTACAAGAGCAAAGATTCACCTTGGATGGATTGCTTCTTGGAAATTGTCTTCAACAACCAAGAAGATATATCGATCATACCTCAGAGTTCATGTTAGTTTTGTAGCATCAGATGTGCTCTAGCCACGAAACTTTGTGGAGAGGCTAGAGTGAATGAGCTCTCCAAAACCTAGAATTTGTTTATGGAAATTCCACCCATAAGTGTCTCAATGAGATTATTAACCAATTTTTTAATTATTTCCTAAGTCTAAACTTAGGGAATATAGTTAATTAATCATATTAATTGAGATGTGGTGAGAATCATCTAGAAACTCACACGGATCGACACCGAATTATTTTGGGCCATTGATTATGTTTTAATCTTGGTCGTTGGTGCTCCAACAAAAGATTATAAGAAGAAGTCGATGGGTAGATGGAAAACAAACTAGGGGTAGATATTCAATTAGTCAAGCAGATCGATTTTCTCAGTGGCTGAAGTTCGACAAGACAAAATTGAGTCAGAAAGTGAGTTGCAAGTGGGAGAGAGAGGGCATCAACAATAGTCTGAGAGTGCAGGACAAATCTGGAAGGGGAATCACAAAGGAAGGACGCAATTCATTAGCGCAAAGGAGTGACACAAGCACTGTGGAGGGGTTGAGGTAGTGAGGACAGCGAAAAGGTAGAAGGTCCTCTTCGGGGTCAGAAAATCGCTATGGAGTGTGAGAAATTCATCTGTAAATTTCTCTCACTAATTCTTCCTCTATTTTTGTCATTTGTATCTTGTACAAAAATTATTGTTGAAGATCGATAAAAGAAACCCTCATCCGCTGCACTGATTTTCCCACATTGGGATTTTCCGGGGACGATTGTCCAAAAATAATTATCATTGTGGTTATATATCTGGCATCTGCTAGTATTTCTCCTTGCATTTATTTTCTGTAGAATTTTATTTGTGTAGGTTCTAGTGTATATGTTTCAATATTTGCCGTAGAAAACTGCAAATAATTTGTTTAATCAATTTAACAAATATAAGAAATAATATCAGTTGCTGCAGTAAAATTCAAGACAACAAATTTCCACATGGTATCAAAGCACTGGTAAAGTAGGAAGAGCTTAGTTGTAGACAAAAGAAGGATTTGAAAAGCACTGTGTAGGCAACAGTTCGAAACCCTAGAGAGGCTGCGCAGTCCATTGGCTAGGTGGGCAAATTTTCGTGGAAAATTAATTCTCTGAGTGAGTCAACAGAGAAAGAAATTTTCTGGATTGAGATTTTACAGAGGTAGAGGGAGTAGCGCAACCGTTTCCACACAGAGCAGGATGTGTATTTTGCAACTACGAATTCAGTGTTGGGAAGGAAAAATAACATAAGAAATTATGGATAGTCAAGAAGCCTCAGAATTATCTTCCAGATTGGAAGATGAGTTTGTGTGTCTGTCAGGATCAACATCAGCTGGTGTTTGGTATATTGATAGCGGAGCTTCAACTCACATGATTGGAGTAAGGGAATATTTCTCGAGCTATCAAGAGGAGCAAATGGACTTCCAGATCACTATGGGCAACAAAACTAAGTGTACTCTAGTAGGGAGAGGCACCATAGATTTTCAGACGGAAGCAAGAACCAACACTAGCACCACGAATGTACTGCATGTGCCAGGATTGGGTATGAACCTAATTTCAGTATCCTAGTTGCAGGACAAGGGGTACGATGTATACTTTGTGGGAAAGAAAGTATATGTCAAGCATCCCAGCTGGAAGAAGGTGAGACAGATTGGAGCTCGAAGCAACATGCTATATAGATTGTAGATCGATTCTCCAATGGCATTGGTAAGTAGTGATAATAACTGTAGGAAGGAGCTGAACGAACTATGTTATTAGAGGGGGATGAGATACTTGCACCATCGAGCACTTAGGATGCTTAGAGAAACTATATTAGGAGTTCTAGCTCTCAACATTGAGCATGATGATCTATGCCGAGGATGTGTACTTGGGAAGTACGCAAAAGCAACGTTTCCCAAAAGTGACAGTAGAGTCAATTGCATGTTGGGATTGATACACTTAGATATTTGCGGCCCTATGTCTATCAGAGCTCTTAGCGGTGGTGAGTATTTCGTCACCTTTATTGATGACCATTTCGGAAAAGCTTGGATCTACTTCTTAAAGACCAAGGATGAGGTCTTTGATCGGTTTCGAGAGTTCAAGGCTCTTGTAGAAAACATGACATGGAAAAATATCAAGGTACTACGTTTAGATAATGGTGGAGAATACATGGATAAAGACTTCACAAATTTCTACGCAAAGGAAGGTATCAAAAAAGAGTGGAAAACTCCCTACAATCCACAGTAGAATGGAGTAGCGAAATGGAAGAACATAACTATAGTCGGTGCAACAAAGGACATGTTGTGTGATCAGGATTTGCCTAGATTTCTATGGGCAGAAGCATGCAACCCAATGGTGTACATTCAAAACATGACACCTCACAGAGCTTTGGGGAAGAAAACACTAGATGGAGTCTTCACTGGGAAGAAACCTGAGGTAAGTCATTTGAGGATATTCGGGAGTGCGGCCTATTGTCACATTCTAGATGAGAAGTGCAGCAAGTTGGATCAGACTGCAGAAACGGGGTATCTCGTAGGATATAGCGAGACCTCAAAGGCATACAAAATTTACGTTCCTGGCACTAGGAAGATTGTAGTGAGGCGAGATTTAAAGTTCATGGAAGATAGAGCTTTCAAAAGATCTCAAGAGATGCTTGCATGAGATCAGTCATCAGATGTTCCATTAGTCCAGTAGTAGTAGGGACCGCAGGTAGAACAAGCAGGGGGACAATCACAATATTAGAGTACAGTGACTAGTACTAGCATCTTCTCAGTAGTAGGATATCCAGGAAGTTCTCAGTAGACATAGTAGCAGGAATAGATGGAGGAACAGATTGAACCTCCAACCACCAGTGGTAGGACTAGTAGGGAAGTGCGTTGGACCGTGAATGATGCAGAAGAGTTTGTCGGAGCTCCTTGAACCGACAAGAGGCAACGTAGGTAGCCTGACAGATACCAGGACTTGGTGGTCGAGGTTGTAGAACCCTCCAGTTTTCAGGAAGTCGCATAACATCAGGGGTGGGTGGATGCCATGGTAGAAGAGTACAGTTCTATCATGACAAATGATGTTTCGGAGGTGGTGCCTAGACTACAAGATAGATCTATTGTGGGTTCCGGATGGATCTACTAGATCAAGTACGCTACAAATGGCAGTGTAGAAAAGTATAAGGTTAGATTCGTGGCAAAGGGGTATGCATAAAAAGAAGGAATAGATTATAAGGAGACCTCCCCAGTTGCCAAATATACCTCTATCAAATCCATCTTATCCCTAGCAGCGCAGATGGGATGGGAAATTCACTATATGGATCTCAAGACAACATTCTTGAACGGGGTGATAGAAGAAGAGGTGTACATGTAGCAACCTGAAGGCTTCAAAACTCATGAGAAGCACACTCATGTATGCAGATTGAAGAAAGCCTTGTATGGGCTCAAGCAGGCACCTTGGGCATGGTACAGTCAGATTGACAGTTACTTGCAGCAGTTGGGATTCATAAAGAGTGGTGCAGATCCCAATCTCTACTATCTGATGGTGGAGAATGAGCCTCTTATTTTATTTTTATATGTAGATGATCTGTTTTTGACAGGATCATCGGGGCTCATAAAGGGCTACAAAAGGAACCATGCAGCATAATTCGACATGAAAGATATGGGGTTGATGCACGACATGAAATATATGGGGTTGATGCACTATTTTCTAGGGTTGGAAGTATGGTAGAAGAATGGGGAGATATTCCTTGGGCAAGGGAGATATGCTACAAATTTTTGAAGAGATTCAGAGTGCAAGATCGTAGACCCATGGCAACACCCATGATTACCAACTAGAAAATGATAGTTGCAACAAGGGACAAGGAAGTCGACCCCACCTTGTACAAACAGCTAATTGGGTCACTTATGTATCTGGTCAACATTAGGCCAGACATTTGTTTCGCTGTCAATACCCTTAGTCAGTTCATGGTGGAACCGAAAAGGGTACATTGGGTAGCAGCTAGGCACATTCTCAGATATGTGCTTGGAACGATTGGACTCAGGTTGAAATATACTCGAGGAGATGACATTAGGTTGAGCGGATTCATAGATGTAGATTGGGCAGGTAGTTTAGTGAATAGGAAAGTACCTCCAGGTACTACATCAGCATTGGATCAGGGATGATCTCTTGGTGCAGCAGGAAGCAAAAGCCAGTAGCATTGAGCTCAACAGAAGCAAAATATATATGGTGGCCAACACAGCTACGTGCGAAGCGATATGGCTTAGGAAATTGATGGTGAGTTTGTTTAGGACGAAAATGAGAGCGACCAATGTTTACTGTGATAATCAGAGTTGCATAAAACTCTCTTGAGAATCTAGTATTTAATGATAGGTCGAAGCACATTGATATCAGATGTCATTTCATCGGAGATTGTTTTCAACATGGGGCAGTCCAGCTGCAGTATGTACCCATAGGCCATCAAGTAGCAGACATACTCACTAAAGATCTAGAGAGAGCTAAGTTCATCCAGTTCGGAGAACATATGGGTATGATGGAGAATCCGTTTCAATAGATTCTCAGTAGCAGCAGTTGAGAGGGAGTTGCAGTGCAGATGTAGTAGTTGATAGCAGTTCAACAGGGTTGACAGCAACACAAATGCAACACATATCAGAGTTGCGAAGTAGCTGGTGGGCAACAACAACTAGACATTAGCAGCGTGACAGGAGATGATGCATAGACAGGGTGTTGCTACAAGGGGCAACAACACTAGAACACCTTCCTCGCTAAGAGGGAGTGTTAGTTTTTGTAGCATCGGATGTGTTCTAGCCACAAAAATTTGTGGAGAGGCTAAAGTGAATGAGTTCTTCAAAATCTAGAAATTGTCTCCGGAAATTCCACCCAGAAGTGTCTCAATTAGATTATTAACCAATGTTTTAATTATTTCCTAAGTCTAAACTTAGGGAATATGGTTAATTAATTAGTATTAATTGAGATGTAGTGAGAATCATCTAGAAACTCACACAGATCGACAGAGAATTAATCTGGGCCATCGATTATGTTTTAATCTTGGCCGTTGGTGCTTCAATAGAAGATTATAAGAAGAAGTTGATGGGTAGATCGAGAACAAATCAGGGGCAAATACTCGGTGGCTCAAGAAGATCGATTTTCTTAGTGGATGAAGTTCTGCAAGAGAAAATCGAGTCAGAGAGTGAGTTGCAGGTGGAAGAGAGAGGACATCAACAATAGTCTGAAAGTGCAGGACAAATCTGGAAGGAGTAGCACAAAGGAGGGACGCAGTTGATCAATGCAGAGGAGTGACACAGGCACTACATAGTCACTACGCAAGGGTTGACGCAGTGAGGACAGCGAAAGGGAAGAAGGCCCTCCTCTTCGGGGTCAGAAAATTGCTGTGGAGTGTGAGAAATTCATCAGTAAATTTCTCTTGGTGATTCTTCCTCTATTTTGTCTTCCGTATCTTGTGCAAAAATTATTGCTGAAGATAAATAAAAGAAACCCTCATTTGCTGCATCGATGTTTCCACATTGGGTTTTACCGGGGGCGATTGTCCAAAAATAACTGTCATTGTGGTTATATATGTGCTAGTATTTTTCCTTGCATTTATTTTCTGCAAAATTTTATTTGTGTAGGCTGCAGTGTATATGTTTCAATATTTGTCGTAGAAAACTGCAAATAATTTGTTCAATTAATTTAACAAATAGAAGAAATAATATCATTTGTTGCAGCAAAATTCAAGACAATGAATTTCGACAGTTCATTTTCAAGTATTGACATGTCTTGTAGTGGAGATATTGTCATCTTCTCACCTTGTATTAGACAGGGGGGAATTGATGGTTAGCTATTAGCTTTGAAGATATATTAGACGAGCTTGAATCACAAACTGACCAAGATTCAACAACTAGAGTCTAGAGTTGGAGTCATCTAGTGCAAAGTTGGAGTTGTAGCCAGAGATAGACTCATGTCCCCTTAAACCACCACCGATAGCAGAACCATCAGTTTGTGGTCATCTTTAAACCATCTTCAAGGTGCACTTTTGTTAGTTTTTGTAGCATTGGATGTGTTCTAGCTTAAAATTTTGTGGAGAGGCTAGAATGCACGAGATCTCCAAAACCCAAAAATCGTTTTTCGAAATTCGGCCTAGAAATGATTTAATTAGATGTTTAGTCAATTTTTAAATATTTCCTGAGTCTAAACTTGGGGAATATGACTATTAATCAGAATTAATTAAGTTAAGATGTGGATGTTCTAGAAACTCACATGGATCAACTTCAAGTTAATCCTAGCCATCGATTAAGATCTAATCTTGGCCGTTGGAGTCCCAACAGAGGATTATACGAAGAAGTCGATGGGCACTTGGAGAATACATTTTAGCAGTTCGATTTCTTGGCAGATCGATTTCCTAAGTAGCAACAGTCAGTGCTGGAGAGAGTCAAAGATCAAAGCAGTGAGAGAGGGGCAGGGATAGTGAAGTCAGAGGAAGGATTCTAGTTCCGGTGAGTGCATTTGCAGAGAGGCAAGTGAGCCGCAGTGAGGCTGACGCAAAGCAACACAATAGCCTCTAGAGGCAATTTCGAAACTATTGGGGAAAGATGGGTTTCAATGCCAGAAGTCGGGCAAAGGTTTCGGAGGCGAGGAGAGACATTTTCCTAGACAACAGTAGACTAGACGACTTGAGGAGAAGCTGGTTCGAGCTGAGTGTAGAAGGGACTGCGTTAGGGTTATGCAGTAGCTGCCCAGAGCCAGTTTGGGCGGCTCAATTTGAGCTAAGGTCAAAGCCCGAATTTGCCTGTGGAGTGAGGAGATTTCCTCACTAGATTTTTCTTGCCAATATTTCTTTGTAGGATTGCCAGTTTCGGCATCCCGTTGTACTTAGATTATTTCACTATTGCTTAATAATAAAACCCTCAGCCGCTGCACCGATTTTCCTAGGTTGGGTTTTTGCAGGGACATTGGTCCAAAAATAATTGTTATTTTATGTGTATGTGCTAGCAGTTCTTCGAACGTTTATTCTTCTGCAATTTTATTTGTGTAGATTGCAGTGTGATTTATTCAGTATTTGCCCTAGCAAACAACAAATAAATTGTTAAATTAAATTTACAATTAGGAGAATAATTTCTAGTTGCTGCAATAGGATTTTGGGTTCCGAAATTTTCATAACTTCCACTTCACAGAAGACCTCAGGTTGTTGGCATATTTGTAATTGTTGTAGGAACTACTTCAAGCCAAGTTCTATAGTTGGTGGTCAACCTTAAACCACCATCAGTGGAAGACTTTGGCTTCTACTACCTCAGTTGGTTTGTGGTCTTCCTTGAACCATGATTTTAGAGAGCACATCAAGCCATTGGTCGTATACACCTTTGTATTTCAGCTCTCTTCTTGGACTCATACACACCCCTTCAGATTAATGGGGGCAATGTTGGAAACATAATCCTTTAAGGTGATGTGAATTTGACACGTTCACTTGAGTGGAAGGCAAGAAGCCTCATGTGAACGCCAACAGTGATAGAAGTCCAAGAGACCTCATGGAATATGAAAACCAAGGGTCAGTGAAATGTAATTATATGTTATATCTTGTGAATAATAATGCATCTCACGCTTATTTAAAATCTCCATTTTCTAATTTTGTGAGTTCCAACAAGGTGACCATAAATATCTGCTTGGATTAGTAGTCCCCTTTTAAGAAGCAATGCTCTTCGTTGCACTAAGTTCCTCCATTACATGGTGAAACTTTTGTCAAATTTAGCTCTTAGTGAACCACTTGCGATGGGAAGCTACCTTACTTTGACAACCCAATAGAGTTGTATGTTTTGTTTCTAGGTTCCCTTCTTCTCGGTGCCCATGATTCATTTAATTGCACCCCACTCGATGCTGTTAGGGTTGAGTTATGTAGTGGTCAAACGGTCTACTATCTCTAAGCTGTTTGATATAGGTGAAAAATATGGTTGAAGCATCTCCACATTAATATAGGATGTAAGCCATGGAAAGGTGGATTACTAAATTGAAAAGAATTTTCATTGACAACCTTCGTGATGGTGTAAGGATTGTATTGGAGTGGTATAAGCTTCCTTTTGGTGCCTATTGTTGGAAGATCGAAAGTGGCAACTAGTAATCTTATTTTCCTTAACCTTGATATTTGCTTGTGAATCTTATTTATCTTCTTTATGTTCTTTAGTTAGATTTTTTCATCGAACAATATCAAGATCAATGATAGAAACAATAGATGACACAAATATTAGTCTCTCAGCTAGGGCAAAATCCCTCCAAGGGAAAAACTCAGAAACTCCTCTTAGAATCTTCTTCAAATGAGATACAAAGACCCAAACCCTAGACCAAGTCCTTCTCCTAGTACCAAGTTAGCCCTTCCTCAAGTCCTTTGTTGATTCTGCACCAACCAACTTCAATACTACAATTTCGACTTGCTAGCTTCAATATTGCAACTTGTGCTACAACTTTGACCTTGCAATTTCGGCCTTACAACTTCTTTAGAAAACCTAATCCAACCTTCTCCTAAGATCTTCCTAGTCTAAGACAACTCTTCCCAAGGTCAACGAGGTCTATACAGAGTATTCTCTCTTTCAACTACAAGCTACTGCACTTCGCCCTCCTGTAACTCGGATTTGCAACGTCGACCTCTTCCTACATCCCATAAACCCAATTTTTCGCACGTGTGAGATGTCTTCGTCCTTCTTTCTTCTCCTAGATCTTCGCTCTCCTTTTCTACTTGTTCCATCTATAGACCAAACTTTTTTTTGTGATATCAAACTTATGGAGTGAGTGAGTCACAATTGAGGTCGAACTGCTCCTTTATATAGCCTTCTCAAGGGGTCGAATTCCTTCCTTTAGGTTGACTTGTAACTGTTAGTGTTGACTTGTACTTTTGGAGTTTCCTGAACTTTCTAGACTCAATATAATTCTTTTTACAATTACATTTTGGCTGGAAGGCTCTTATAAACATGATGTTGACTCCTTTGACTCATGACAATAAATCCTAAGACCTAACAAAACCCTATAAGCATGAAGAACATGCTTTTACCTAGAAGGCCATCAATAATTAGCATGAAACCCATGCTTTGATAATAATGACTTCTTATTTTCTTTTCTTGTTTTTTACATATGATACATATTGATGAGTACAACCATTATGAAGACCGAAAGTAGTTACATTTTCAACTCCTATGAGTCGCTCTTTCTACAAGTGCAACCATTCGTTATCACCAACTTGAAACTTGTGTGGAGCCCAACATTTGTCATTAGTTGTGCTTGACGATGGATTTTTGCAAAGTCTCGGGAACACCCTTTCTAGAAGGAAGAGAAACTTTAATCATACTTCTTTAGGGAGCGACACTACTACTTGCTTCAGGGTGGCCTAGCTTATTATAATTCTCAGTATAATGCAACCCCTTGAACTTGTCCTTGGATTCAACAACAAATATCTTGTCGTTACCATCAGACGCAGGTAGTCCTTCTATGAAACCCATCAAATTTTTTTCCCTTTTTTGGTTGGGAATGTGTAGCAGGTGTAACAATCCTAGGGTTGGAATATTTTCACTCTTATTCCTTTGACAAATATCAGATTCTGCAACATATCTTTGAATTTCCTTGCTCATGCCCTTCCAATAGATGACTGTCGAATGTTGTAGTAAGTCTTGTAGAACCCGAGGTGTCCAGCTGCAGGTGAATTGTGAGATTCTTTAAGAATTTTTAACTTAAATTTGGATGTTGGTGTTAGGTAAATTCTACCTTTGTACCACATTATGTCATTCTTCCACTCGAAATCGGTATGTTGATTGATCATGGAATCACAATCCGCATACTTGTCATACTCTACTCGTATTTTGTCCAACCATTCCAGAGAAACTATCATAGCGGCACATGTTGTGTTGTCGTCATCCTTACGTGAGTGTGCATCAGCTACAACATTCTCCTTTTCTTTTTTGTGCAATATTTCTAAGTCGAAAGTTGACAACTTCTCCATCCACTTCTGTTGATAATGTCTTTTGCTGAAGTAAGAATACAAGACTGTTGTGGTTGGTTCGGATTGAAAATTTACTCCCGAGCAAGTATTGGTGCCACTTCGTTAAAGCATGTATGATGGCGAGCATCTCCTTTTGGTATGTTGATTTTAAGCCTTCTCGTTTTGGTATGTTGATTTTAAGCCTTTTGGTGGTTGTCCTGCATCAATACGACTCTAATGCCAAATCCTGAAGCATCACATTCAACTACAAACGATTTGGAGAAGTTAGGAGTCGCTAGCACTGGTGTGGTTGACATTATTTCCTTTAGATTCTCGAAGCACTTGTTTGCTTGGTCATTCCACTGAAAAGCATTTTTCTTTAACAAATTGGTTAGGGGTATTGTCAGATGTGCATAGTTTTTTATAAATCTTTTGTAATACTTGGTTAACCCTAGAAATCCTCTTATCTTGGATACGTTCTTGGGTTTGGGCCATTCTTTGATTGCCTTGATTTTGTTGGGATCCACCTTGACTCCTTCCCTGGATATAACATGTCTTAGGTATTCAACTTCTTTTTGCCCAAAAGTACATTTTGATAACTTGGCGTAGAACTGATTCTTCTCTAATACAAATAATACTTCTTCCAGATGTTTGAGGTGCTCTTTCCACGTCTTACTGTAAACAAGAATATCATCGAAGAAAACTAATACAAACTTCCACAAATATGGGTGAAAAAGTTCATTCATGGTTGCTTGGAAGGTGGCTGGCGCATTTGTTAAACCAAATGGCATAACTTTAAACTCATAATGCCCTTCGTGGGTTCTGAATGCTGTCTTTTTGATGTCTTCTAGTCTTACCCGAATCTGGTAGTACCTTGATCTTAGATCTAATTTTGAGAAGTATTCTGCATCGTGTAGTTCATCTAGCATTTCATCAATGAACGGAATCAAAAATTTATGTTTGATAGTGATTTTGTTTAACCATCTGTAATCTATACACAAACGGAAGGATCCATCCTTCTTCCTGACCAATACTATGGGTGCAGTGTATGGAATTCTACTTTTCGTAATGATTCCATGCTTCAGCAGGTCTTGTATTAATCGTTCTATTTCTGTCTTGTGGTGATGGGGATAACGATATGGCTTAGCTTTTACTAGAGTCGAGTCTGGTTTGACTTCGATGATGTGTTTAATTTTCCTTTCATGGGGTAATTTCATTGGTAGATCTTGAAAAACCTTCTCGTATTTCTGAATCAAGGATGAAATTTCTGATGGCTGGTGAGTCCCTTCTATCGATAATAACTCCAACTGCTGACATTGTGCGACAAATGCTGGTGCTCCCTTGCGAATAAGTTTCTTCATCTGTTGAGCGGAGATGACTTGAGTTGGTGGAGCTTGAAACCCAAACAACTTATATTTCCTTCCATCCAATTTGAATTTAATGAACTGCTTTTGGTGATTTACTGAATACATGCCTAGTGTTTGTAACCATTGTATCCCTAAAACAACGTCTACTCCTCCTAGGGGGACTGTTTAAAAACTGTACTCCATTTCATATTCGCTTAGTTGCAACTTGACTTTTTGGCACTTGCCTACTCCATCTATACGTTTTCCATCTGCTACCATAACTTTTAAATTTGCTACAGGGTAAGCAAAAATATTCAGGGTTTTCGCAACATTGACATCTACGAAGTTGTGCGTACTCCCTAAGTCTATTAGAACGATAACGTTTTGCTTCTTGATGTGACCTTTAAGCTTTAGTGTCTATGTCTTAATTATCCTTGTGATGGCTACAAAAGGAATTCGTGGCATATCTTTTTCTGATTCAGGACTAGGATTTGCATTTTCTTCATTGTTCTCTTCGTCAAAGCTGTCTTTTGAAGATTCTTCTTCTTGTTCAGCCTCGCAGTTGTACAGTTTTTGCATTGCGCATTTATGTCCTGCATAATACTTGTCTCCGCATTTCCAACATTTCCCATCTTTTTTGCTTTCAACACTAGACTGTGGTTTCCTTTCATTGCGCATTAGTGGTGGAACGTACTTGCTAGTGTTCTCTGACGATGGTTTACTTGACTTCCCCTTGGAATAGATGTTAGTTCTTTCGTTACTAGAATATGGTGCTTTGTGGAGTTTATATTGCTGCTCGATAATTATAGCTGCGTGTCCGTCCTCCTTAGTGGTTTTGGGTTTATGCAATTTTAATTCTTCACGAATGTAATCTTTAAGGCCACAACGATACATTTTTAACAGCTCTTCATCTGAGAACCCTCTCTGCCTCACTGCTAATACTTCCCATTCGTTAGTGTATTCACTCACTGATCCTTTTTGTTTCAGGTGAACGAATCTCTCGTAGACATCCTCCTCCTCCTTTTTAGCAAGGCGTTTTTAAAGTTTTGCCAATTGAATGTGCAACTCGTACATTTAGACGACCACCATAAAAACCAATTGTATGCTTTTGCTTCTAGGTAGTTGGATGCAGTCATGACCCTTTCTTGCTCGCCGAGTGTGGGGGTTGCTAAAAAAACAACGTCCATCTTATTTACCCATACGACAACGCCTTTATAGTTCTTACCATCATACTTAGGTAATTCATATTTGATTTTAAGATGGTTCCTTTTAGAAGATTCGGTATAGTACTGGCTTCCTTCAAAGTGTATTTGCGGAATTCACAACTTTTCGTGCATCCGGAACTCTTGATTTGGCGAATTTTCTCCTTTCGTGGTTCGGGGACTTTGCGTGGCTGAAGGTGGATTAGCTCCTCTATTGGATTGTCTCACCATGTCTTTTATGTCTCGAATATTTTGTGCCATGTTGTTTTGAGTCTTCCCGAAATTGTCTTGCTTCCTTTCGACATCGTCAAGGCATTTTCGCAGTGTGTCGAGCTCTTCTTGAATTTTTTTGAATTATCATGATCCATTTTGTTCTTTTTCTTCCTACTGGACCCAATTTTTAATAATTATATATATATATATATATATATTTTTGTATAAATAATCATATAATTATAAATTATATAAAATATATATTTAATTTAAATGTTTAACTTATATTTGGTATAGTCGTTTATAATTATAAATTATATAAAATATATATTTAATTTAAATGTTTAACTTATATTCGGTATAGTCGTTGTCCACCGTTTGACTTGACCTGTTCGAAGTTGACCCGAACGACCTATTCACGAAACTCATGTCGTATCAGATGTCGCGGTCACGTTTGTTGACTATTATGGTGGTGTGCGTAAGTTGAGCAGGGTTCTCGACAGCGACACGACAGGAGACGGGTCAGGGATGGACGCAGATGGAAGGCAGAGGCTGGTTGATGATGGACATAGGAGAATGCAGAAAGGGACGATTCTGAGGGTGCACGAGAGCGGGATTGTGATGCGGTGAACGTGTGCAAGAGGAACACAACGGGGACATTGCAGATAGATGATGGGGCTTGCATCGAACAACGGTGGCTCGATGATTGTGGAGGGCCCGCAGGGCCAGCGTCCCACAGGGGGTGTGGTGCTGCCTGAAATGGGTGGCTCTGATACCACTGCTGTAATTTTTCTTGTACGCTTGATTTCTTAGACTGCAGGTAATTGAAGATACAATATAATTTATGTGTATAAATATTTTTTATTAATCTGAAATGAATGAATGCTTTACATGGCCATGGCGGTTCTCCTTATATAGGAGTTGATTGGCCATGCCAATGTAGAGGTAGTGATTCGAATCCCCAGAGGGTTTGCGCAGTTCAGGCCAGAAGGGCTAGATTTTCGTGGTAAATCTCTCTCTAAGTGAGTCGACAGAGAGGTAAGATTTCTGGATTAAAATCTGTTAGCGACAAAAGGAGCAGTGCAGCAGAAGATTCAACGAAGAGAGGTTCCTCTGGTGGGACGCAATTTTTTCCTGTAGTAGTTGTTGGGGCAGGGTAGCATCAGAAATCGTTTGAAAAATAGCGCAAAGATGGATACTTAAAGTGTCTCAGAATTGTCTTCCAGATTAGAAGACGAATTCACATGCTTAGCAAATTCAGCGTCAGCAGATGTTTGGTACATTGATAGCGGGGCTTCAGCTCATATGATTGGAGTACGAAAACATTTCTCGAGCTATCAAGAAGAACAAATGGATTTCTAGATTACTATGGGAAACAAAATGAATTGTACCCCAGTAGGTTGAGGTGCCATAACATTTCAGACGGAAGTAGGGACCAACATCCGAGCCATCAATGTTTTGTATGTGCCAGGATTATGAATGAATCTGATTTTAGTGTCCTAGTTACAGGACAAGGGATATGATGTATACTTCATTGGAAAGAAAGTATAAGTCAAGCATCCAAGCTAGAAGAAGAAGAGAAATTGGAATTCAAAGCAACAAATTGTATAGGTTGCAGCTTGAATCTCCAATGGCACTGATAGGGAACAACTATAATGGTGGAAAGGAATGAAATGAATTATGGCACAGGCGAGTGGGACGCTTACACCATGGAGCACTGAGGATGCTCAAAGAGACTGTTATAGGAGTACCAACCCTTAGTAGTGAGCATGATGATTTATGCAGAGGATGCGTACTAGGGAAGTACGCTAAACCAACTTTTTCTAGAAGTAACAATAGAGCAGAATGTGTATTGAGATTGATACACTCAGATATTTGTGGTCCAATGTCCACAAGAGCTCTTAATGGTGGTGAATACTTCGTCACCGTTATTGATGGTCACTCTAGGAACACTTGGATCTATTTCTTAAACACCAAGGATGAGGTCTTTGATTGATTTAGAGAGTTTAAGGTTCTCGTTGAAAATATGACAGGGAAAAAGATAAAGGTATTGCATTCAGATAATGGTGGAGAATATACGGACAAAGACTTCACAAATTTTTGTGCAAAGGAGGGTAACAAAAGAGAATAGACAACTCCATATAATCCGAAGCAGAATGGAGTAGCAGAGTGGAAAATTAGAACTATTGTTGGGGCAACCAAAGCTATGTTGTATGATCAAAACTTGCCTAGATTTTTGTGGGCAGAGGTATGCAACGCAACGGTATATATCCAGAATATAACTCCTCATAGAGCATTGGGGAAGAGAATGGTCGAAGGTGTCTTCACAGGGAAGAAGACGGAAATAAGTCATCTCATGATGTTTGGAAGCATGGCATATTGTCACATTCCAGACGAAAAGCACAGTAAACTGGATCAGACTGCAGAAAAGGGGTACCTCGTAGGATATAGTGAGACCTCAAAGGCATACATAATCTACATTCCTAGAAGCAGGAAGATTGTAGTAAGGCGGGATGCGAAGGTCATGGAGGATAGAGCCTTCAGGAAATCTCGAGAGATGCCAGCAAAAGGTCAGTCTTAAGAGGTTCCATTAGTCCAGTAGCAGTAGGGGTTGCAAGGAGGACAAGCAGGAGTACAGACACCTGGATCGAGTATAGTGACTATTACCAGTATTTCATTAGAAGAAGGAAATCCAGATAGTTCTCAAGAGATGGAACAGTAGGATCAGGAGGAGGAGTTGATTGAGCCTCCCACCACTAGTGGTAGAACCAACAGAGAAGTACGACAGGCATTGAGGGACGCAAAGGAGTTTGTTGGAGCTCCTAGAACCGAGAAAAGGCAACGTAGACAACTTGATGGATACTAGGCCTTGGTAGATCAGGTTGAAGAACTCTTTGGCTTTCAGGAAGCCGTAAAACACCAAGTTTGGGTGGGATGCCATGGTAGAAGAGTACAATTCTATCGTGACGAACGATGTTTGGGAAGTAGTACCTAGACCAGAGGATAGATCAATTGTAGGATCAAGAGAGATCTACAAGATCAAGTATGCTGCAGATGGCAGTATAGAGAAGTACAAAGCTAGGTTCGTGTCCAAGGGGTACGCACAGAAAGAAGGAATAGACTATGAAGAGACCTTCACCCCAGTAGCTCGTTATACCTCTATTAGATCCTTTATATCCCTAGCAGCTCAAATGGGATGGGAGATTCACCAGATGGATGTCAAGACAACATTGTTGAGCAAGGTGATAGAAGAGGAGGTGTATATAGAACCAGTGTTGCGAAAATCGCGATAATATCGAAAAATCACGATTTTTTGAGTTTGGCGATGTCATCACCCGATTTTTACGTTAATTTTTGTTTTTTTATTTTGTTTTGTTTTTTGTTTTTTTTTTTGTTTTTGTCGCAAAAAATCGGGATAACTTGAAATAATTGCGATTTTTACGAAAAAATCTTGATATATATATATATATTGCCGATTTTTTGATGAGGAGGAGGAGCAATAGGAGGAGGAGGTGACACAACCTACCCAGGCTAGCCGTGTCACTAGTAGAGGACGTAGTCTACCTCTTGTAGCCCCTAGTTCTTCAGCTTCTAGAGCACAACAGAGTCCACTGCTGACTCCACGGACATCTACATCTAGAGGGAAAGCTATTGCATTTTCTCGCAAGAGGGGTAGAGGAAGTCAGTGGTACTAGTTATTTGGTTCATTTCATTGTATATGACATTATGACTCATGATATGAGATACACTATTATATTTTTTGTTGATAAGCTTGTTCCTCTTGATAGAGTGGATGAAGCTATATGTGGAACAATTCCTCTCTACTGCAGAGGAACTAGGAACGTCTTGTGAATGGAGTGAGGGGCCAGGGCAAATAATGAATTAAATTTATAAAAAGACGAATTGAAACCCTAAAGTATTAAAACTAATGTTAAATTTTAATTATAAACAAAAGTTTATTTAAAAAAATCCGGCCCCTGGACCCCCCAGGTCCCCTCTCGACCCCCTCGATCCCCCACGTCCCCTCTCGTCCCCCCTCGACACACCCCCCCCTGACCCCCCACAACCACCCACGACCCCCTTTTCGGAAATGACCCCTCAGCACAAAGAAATGACCCCTTGGCACATCCCCCTGCGTACCTTGTTTTTTGGAAGTGTGGGGAAACGACCCCTTCTCGTCCCCAAGTCCCCGGAGCGCGGGGGAGCTAGGAAACTAGACCCCTAGGGGGGGGAGTCCCTGTGGTACACTGATCTAATTTGGACTGTTGATTGATCAACGAGAGGATTATAAGAGAAGGCTTGATGGGCACTTGGAGAACACACTAGAGGCAGATACTTAGTTACCTGAGTAAGATCGGTTTTCGCACTGGTCGAAGTTCGGCAAGAGAAAATCGAATCAAAGGGAGAGTTGCAGGTGGAAAAGAGAGTGAGGGTAATCAACATCAGTTAGGGGTGCAGGAGCAGAAGATGCAGAGTAGAGGTAGTACAACGCAAAAGCTGTGACGTAGAGGAGAAGACGCAAAGGCAGTTTGACGTTGGGACTGCGCAGTCCTCACGCAGGAGCTGACGCAGTAAGAGGCAGAGGGGGCAATAGGTCCTCTCTTGGATCAGAAACCAGCTGGGAAGTGTCTTTAAATTTTCTCTCAAAGATTCCTCTTTTATTCTGTTGGTTGTAACTTGTACATGAGATTTTTGCTGAAGAATAATAAAGAAACCCTCATTTGTTGCACCGGTTTTCCCACATTGTGTTTTTCTGGGGATGATTGTCAAAAAATAACTGTGTCATTGTGGTTATATTTGTGCCAGTATTTTTCTTTGCATTTACTTTCTGTAGTATTTTAATTGTGAAGGCTGCAGTAGAATTTATTTCGATATTTGCCGTAAGAACACTGGAAATAACTTATTTCTGAGTTAATAAGTAGAAGAAATAATATTAATCATTGTAGTTGGATTTCTATTTAGAAATTTTCACACAAATGGACTTGCAGATCACTATGGGCAACAAAACTAAGTGTACTCCAGTAGGGAGAGGCACCATAGATTTTTAGACGGAAGCAGGAAGTAGTACTAGCGCCACGAATGTACTGCATGTGCCAGGATTAGGCATGAACCTAATTTCAGTGTCCCAGTTGCATGACAAGGGATATGATGTATACTTTGTGGGAAAGAAAGTATATGTCAAGCATCCTACTTGGAAGAAGGTGAGATAGATTGGAGTTCGAAGCAACAAGCTATATAGATTGCCGATTGATTCTCCAATGGCGCTGATAGGTAGTGATAACAACAATAGAAAGGAGCTAAATGAACTATGGCACATGAGGATGGGATACTTGCAACATGGAGCACTCAGGATGCTCAGAGAGACTGTAACAGGAGTTCTAGCTCTTAACAATGAGCACGATGATCTATGCCGAGGATGTGTACTTGGAAAGTACGCATAAACAACGTTTCCTAGAAGTGATTGTAGAGCCAATGGCGTGTTGGGATTGATACACTTAGATATTTGTGTCCCTATGTCCACCAGAGCTCTTAGCGGTGGCGAATATTTCGTCACCTTCTTTGATGACCATGCTAGAAAAACTTGGATCTACTTCTTAAAGACCAAGGATGAGGTCTTTGATCGGTTTCGAGAGCTTAAGGCTCTCGTAGAAAACATGACAGGGAAAGAGATCAAGGTACTACATTCAGATAATTGTGGAGAATACACGGATTCAAAATTCACAGATTTTTGCGCAAAGGAAGGTATCAAAAGAGAGTGGATTACTCCCTACACGCCACAGCAGAATGGAGTAGCGAAGCAGAAGAACATGACCATAATCGGGGCAGCAAAGGCCATGTTGTATTATCACGATTTTCCTAGATTCCTATGGGCAGAAGCATGCAACGCAACAGTGTACTTTCATATCAGGACACTCACAGGGCTTTGGGGAAGAAAATGCCAAAGGGAGTCTTCTTCAAGAAGAAAACCGAGGTAAGTCATTTGAGGATATTTGTGAGTGTGGCCTATTGTCACATTCCAGATGAGAAGCATAGTAAGTTAGATCAGACTGCAGAAAAGGGCTATCTCGTAGGATATAACGAGACCTCAAAGACATATAGAGTCTATGTTCGTGGCAACATGAAGATTGTAGTGAGGTGAGATGTAAAGTTCATGGCAGACAAAGCTTTCAAAAGATCTCGAGAGATGCCTATAGGAGATCAGTGATCAGATGTTCCTTTAGTCTAGTAGCAGCAGGGACAGCAGGTAGAACAAGCAGGGGGACAATCACAGGAATCGAGTACCGTGATCAGCGCTTGCATCTCCTCAGGAGCAGGAGATCCAGGATGTTCTCAACAGACAGAGATGCAGGTATAGGTAGAGGAACAGATTGAACCTCGCACCACCAGTGGTAGGACCAATAGGGAAGTGTGTCAGACCTTGAAGGATACGTAAGAGTTTATCAGAGCTCCTAGAACTGAAAAAGTCAACGCAGACAACCTGATAGATAGTAGGCCTTGGTGGCTCAGGTTGCAGAACCCTCCAGTTTTTAGGAAGCCGCACAACATCAGGTGTGGGTGGATGCCATGGTAGAATAGTACAGTTTTATCTGACAAATGATGTGTGGGAGGTGGTGCCTAGACCAGAGGATAGAATAGTTGTGGGTTCTAGGTGAATTTACAAGATCATATACGTTGCAGATGGCAGTGTAGAGAAGTATAAGGCTAGATTCGTGGCAAAGGGGTATGCACAAAAAGAAGGAATAGATTATGAGGAGATCTTCACCCCAGTTGCTAGATATACCTCTATCAGATCCTTCATATTCCTAGCAGCGCAGATGGTATGGGAAATTCACCAGATTGACGTTAAGACAACATTCTTGGACAGGGTGATAGAGGAAGAGGTGTACATAGAGCAACCTGAGGGCTTCGAGACTCATGAGAAGAGAACTCATATATGCAGATTGAAGAAAGCCCTGTATGGGCACAAGCAGGCACACAAGGCATGGTACGGTCGGATTGACAATTACTTGCAAGAGTTGGGATTTGTCAAGAGTGAGGTAGATCCCAACCTCTACTATTTGATGGTGGAGAATGAGCCTTTCATTCTGGTTTTATATGTGGATGATCTATTTTTGACAGGATCATCGATGTTGATTGAGGATTGCAAAAGGGACCTTGCAACAGAATTTGACATGAAGGATATGGGGCTGATGCACTATTTTTTGGGGTTGGAAGTATGATAGAAGAATGGGAAAATCTTCCTTGGGAAGGGAAGATATGCTACAGAAATTCTAAAGAGATTCAGAATGCAGGATTGTATTCCCATGCTAAAACCCATGACTATCAACTGGAAAAGGATAGATGCCTCAGGGGACAGGGAAGTCGACCCCACCTTGTATAGACAACTAATTGGGTCACTCATGTATCTGGTCAACATCAGGCCAGACATTTGTTTTGCTGTCAATACCCGTAGTCAGTTCATGGTGGAACTGAAAAGGGTATATTGGGCAACAGCTAGGCACATTCTCAGATACGTGCATGGAACAGTCAGACTCAGGTTGAAATATACTCGAGGAGATGATGTCAGGTTGAGCGGATTCACAGATGTAGATTGGGCAGGTAGTTTAGTGGACAGGAAAAGTACCTCTGGGTATTGCTTTATCGTTGGATCAAGGATGATTACTTGGTGCAAGAGGAAGCAAAGGTTAGTAGCATTGAGCTCAGCAGAAGCATAATGTATGGGTGCTAGCACAACTACGCGCGAAGTTATATGGCTTAGGAAATTGCTGGTGAGTTTGTTTAGAAATAAAATGGGAGCGACTAGTGTTTACTGTGATAATCAGAGTTGCATAAAACTCTCTGAGAATCCAGTATTTCATGATAGGTCAAAGCTCATTGACATCAGATGTGATTTCATCAGGGATTGTGTTCAACATGGGGCAGTCCAGCCGCTGTATGTCCCCACAGGAGGTCAGGTGGTAGAAATACTCACGAAAGCTCTAGGGAGAGCTAAGGTCATCCAGTTCAGGGAACAAATAGGTGTGGTGGAGAACCTGTTTCAGTAGCAGATGGATTCTCAATTGTAGCAGTAGCAGATGAGAGGGAGTTGCAGTGTAGAGGCAGTAATTGACAACAATTCAGTAAGGTCAGCAGCAGCACAGATGCGACTCATATCATAGTTGCACAGTAGTGATGGTCAGAGTAGCCAGACATCAACAACGTGACAAGAGGTAAAGCAGACACAAGGTGTTGCTTCAGTGAGTTGCAACACTAGAACACATTCTTCGCTAAGAGGGAGTGTTGATTTTTACTGCATCGGATGTGTTCTAACCACAAAATTTTGTGGAGAGGCTAGAATAGATGTGTTCTCCAAAACCCAAAAATTGTTTCTGGAAATTCCACCTAGAGACAACTTAATTAAAATAATTAACTTTTTTAAATGATTCTCCCAAGACTAAGGCATTGATCTACCAAGAGGTGGTCACTAAAAATTAATTCCTTTTCACCTTCTTCTAGGTCTAGCCAAGTTGGGTTATGTAGGGCATCATTTTCTTGATAAAATAGCCCAAGAAATAGTTTGATCTCCTAGCCTCTCTTGTGCTGGTGTGTCCTCAAGGCCTCCAATTTTGAAGCCATTCCGACAGTGGGGTTGTGAGATAACCCACGCCCTAGCTTTGAGATCAAACTTTGCCCTAGTGTTCCCAAGGCTAGTGCCTCATAGGATCAAATTGTCATCTCTTCTTGCCATAGCCAGAATTCATCTAGCAAAAATATATTTCCCTCTCTCCATTGTGAAACAAGATAGAATTCACCTTGATAAGAAAAGATAATGATAAGAAAAGATAGTCTGGCCTTTCTATGATGTTTCAAAACAATAATCGTTTGTGTCATTATGTATATTTCTATCTTTGTTTCATATATTGTGGGGGTAGGTATCAACATATTTTTTCATAATTTTCTTGAAATTGTTTTCTGGAATAAGCAAGAACAGATTCTTGGTAATTCTCTTTTGTCCAGTTGTTTCTGTGCTCACATAGCCGTTGGTGCATCTCCACATGGGCTTCTCCGATCAGCTCCTCTCTACTTACTCATAAAAAAAATATGCAATTTTTTAAGCTTTGTATTTCTTCACTTTGGAAAATCACTCTTATTTTGATTTTAATGAAAACTTATTGGGAACTTTTATAAATTTATTTTGCTTTTATCTAAAGTAACTTAGACTTCACCTGGGCTTTCCTTGTCTTCTCATGCTCAAGGACTCCAATATTTTTCTTATAACATGTTGGTTTTCTAATGATAAGCACAAGTGGAAGATAAGAATGATTATTTTGTTTTTCAAAGATCCACGTATGCAATGGGGAGATACTCTTATATTTATTCATGAGGTGTTTTATAATACCTTCCTGACCTAACTATTTTTATCTAATGACACATTATGATTAATAAGTATTTATTATAGTCTCTTTAACATGTTGCAATTTTATCACATTAAACTAAGTAATGGGGTTTTATTACTCCAACAATGTTGACATTGCCATGTTTTAAATACTGGTGAGTTGTATTATGAGCTGTAGGAATTTAGCCGTTATAAATCAGTAATTGATTATTTCATGCTAAGAACAACTGTGTCTGCCGCTTATGGTCTTTTTATGTCATGCTGCATAATAAGAATGAAAAAAAGAGAGACTAACAATTAATAATAATAATTAGGAAGGAAACCATGAATTTGCAATGGTCCTAGAGTGATTTTAGAAAGCTTATTTATTGAATGTCTATTTTTTTGCATTTGGAGATCTGTGTGTGCAAACAGGCTGTGTTGTACTCTACAAAGAGGTGTTGGTTGTGGTCAGCTATTGATTTGAAGGAATGCATGCACAAGTTTTTTGGTTGTTTGTTAATTTTAATGTATTTTGCAAAACGGAGTCCACATTACCATAGATTATCCATACTTGTTTTTGAAATTTTAGTCATTCTTTATTCTAGGTACACTTCTAAGATGCTACTGGCAGCTATTGATGAACAACATGGAGGCACTTATGATTTCCTTTACTTGCCAATTGATTTTAAGGCAAGTTTAATAACTCTGTCAAAGCAAATGCTGGTTTTCTTACATTAGAGGTAGTGTTTTGTTCCTCTCAGTTTTCTAAGAGGTTAATTTCTGTTTACAGAATAAATGCAACGTGGGCTATGCTTTTATAAATATGACATCTCCATCTCATATCATCCATTTCTATCAGGTCTGCTCCTTTGAACCCTTGGAAGAATTTTGAGTTTTAGAATTTGTTAATTTTATGGTTTCTGTTTTTGTTTGACATATGAAGTTTTATATTATAATGGTGTTACCTTTAATCAAATATGTTAAACTAAGAGTTCATTTTCCCTTGCACACAGTAGAACATAATTCTTCTCACTAGAAGTTGAAAAGCAGTATGTAAAAAGGAGGTGGGCAAAAATTGGGAGAAATGATGAAATTATGAACTTTAGCAAAATGGGGTATTTTTAATCTTATCACAGCTTGGGAATGTTTGGAATGGGCAAGAAAAATGAAACAGAATATTTTCATCCTGAAGATCGAGTTTGATGGGGCCTATGGCAAAAATGGGATTTGTTTCTTGGCATGTTTCAGTGGTTGGGTATTTGTAGTGTTTTTACACAAGCAGTCAAAATCCTCTTATCGAATTGCTTCACCATAGTCTGTGTTAATTGTGCATTTTCAAATGCAATTCCCCTTTATAGAGATGCATTGGTCAGGGCTGTTTACAGGTTCCATCTCTATATCCAATATCAGCAGCTGCATTGGAGTATGTCCTGAAGGCTTCACATGTTTAGGAGCATGTTCAAGGAATTATTCCTCCAGAGGGTGGTCAACTACATATTACCCATTTTCTTGATGATTTTGCACTTACCCTGGTCCTCATATGAAAGATTCTTCCAATGGAATGACGATCCGCCTATATACTTTTGTTAGATAAGCTGAAACCGTGGCGAGTGAAGAAAACATAGTAGTTGTTTCAATTGGCCAAGAAGATCCCTTGAATGGCTTGATAAAAAAGGGAAGTTTATATGATCAGGTCAGAAAATAAGGTATTTGAAAACCCCCCTTGGCATTAATGTGTAAGATAAGGATATTGTTGGAGAATCAAGTAGGGCAGCTATTAAAACAATTCTCCTTTTACTTAATAACTGTTTGTGAAGTTTAGTTAGCTTCTTATTATTCTTTGATAAGTTCTCTTCATCAAACAATTATCAAGAGCATAAACCATAAAAGACAATGGACACAAAATATAGGCTCCAAGCCAGGGCAAAACCCCTCCAAGGGGAAAACTTAGAAAGAACTCTTTTTATAGAATCAATTCAAATGAGGAATCCAAGACCTAAAGACCAAAGTCAAAGCCTCCTCCTAGCTCCAAGTCAGCCCTCCACGAAATCCTTCCTTCAGCAAGTCAAAGTCTTCAAAATCAACGAAAGTCAAATCTGCTCCAATCATAGTTTCAGCCCTCTACTTCATACCTGCAATTCTCAGCCTCCCAGCTGCTGCGGAAACCCTAATTTTCGCACTTGTGATAGAATACAAGCCCAAAAATGAAATTTTCTTGTTTCTCTTTGACTTTCTCTTGCTTCTTTGCCCTTTTCTCTTCTTGCTTCCTCTTTCTTGTTGAGATCGAACTTCTAAGTGTGTCCAAATGGATCGAAGTTCCTTCCTTTATACCTTCCTCATGAGGTCAAATAGGCCTCTTCTAGGACGACGTTTCACTGGGAGGGCCGACTTGGTCTTGGAGGTCAATTTGACTTTCTAGACTCAAGGATAATATCTTTTACATGTTACAACTTGGCCAAATGGGTCATATACAAATGATAATGGCTCTTTTGACTCGTGAGAAATATATTTTTGGCTTGACAAACCCTAGGAACATGAAATATGTGCTGGACGCTAGGAAACCGGATTCGTCCTAAACCCCCTGCGAATCTCGAATCCGGCGAATCCGACACGATTCAGTTCGGATTCGTGTCCAAATCACAGGACACGGACACGTCGTGTCTGAGGGCGTGTTGCGATTTTCAGGGGCGTGTCGCGATTTTAGGACACGTGTCCGGTTTCTAGGACTCGCTAAGCTCAGCGCGGGTATGAAAAGGGCGTGTTTGCTCATTAATATTTTCATTTGGTAAGTGATTTGTGCTGTTGCAGCAAGGAGTAGAGCATTTTGGCAGCTTCATAATCAAGTCTAGGCCCTAGTATTGATATGCTATTCATGGTAATGTTAAATTCTTAAAGTAAAAGTGACATTCTCCTTAATCTTCATTTTCATCCTTTTACTTAAATTTTTAACATTACCATGAAATGACTCAGGATGTTTGAGAGTGGTTCCGGCCTCATTGGATTTCATATGGAGAAAGTAGAATTTTAGATTTCATTCAAAATCCAGCAGACTTATCAGTTTTTCAGGATTTTAGGATTGGGGGATTGCAATGTTTCCATTGAATTTTGTCATGTATTAGGGTATGGAACTCGTATTTAATCAAGAGCACCAAACCAAGAGCTTCTGAATATGTCGCTCCCGCTCCCGTTTTCGCTCCCGCTCCTCGCTTTCGCTCCCGCTCCCAAGTAACACTGTTCCTGATGATATGGGTCTGGACACCATTGTTGAGTTGGCATTGGCCAACATGGATCTCAATGATCCAGTGCAAGAACCTGTTAGATTTGATGACTTAGAGGGGTCAGCCTCCATACTAGCAGATGCAAAGGCGACTATGGATACAGGGGAGGAGGAGGATGTAGAGGAGAGCAGTGGGGACCATGATGATGGGGTCAGTGATGCTGATTCTGATGCTGATTGATGCCTTGAGGCTTGTATACCTGTAGTTGTTTTATATTTTCTATTTCTATTTGCCATTGGCATTGCACCAACACTACCTATGTAACACATTTTGATTTGATGACTTAATGAGAAAACTACAGTTGTCAGTGTGTTTATCTTACTATCTTGTAGTTGTAAGTTGTCTTTCAGTTATGAATTATGAATCATGATTTAAATTTTTAATAGATTTATCATTTATGTGACCAGTACCAGCATTTATTTGAATTTTGTATGTACTATGCATGCTAATAGCTATAGATGAAGATCTATGTTTGAAATCAATAAATTTGTATCATTAATTAAAATTTGTGTAAGAAATATGATAATATATATATATATATTTTAAATATATAGTATATATATATATTTTTTAATAAAATAATATATAACGTGTCCTAACGTGTTCTGTTCCGGGGGGTCAGCGTGTCCCGAATCCGACACCACGAATCCCGAATCCTACGTGTCCCGAATCCCCGTGTCAGGTGACTTAGGCTGGACGTAGTAAACCATTCAAATGAAGCAAGAAACCGATACTTGAGAAATAATATTTTTCTTTCTTCCTTTGCTTGTAGCATAAGATATACATAATGACATGAGTACAATGACAATTATGAAGGCCGAAACTAGTTACATTTTCCAACAGCCTTTATTAACGAGGGAGGTATTCATAACTGTACAACTGTACAAGGATATTCTCAAACTGAAGAGTTCTAATAAGAAGAGTCGGATTGATAAGCCATCTTTTAGCATCAACATTATAACCAACATTTCCAACATAGTAAGGCCTTAACTGACAAGCTCTATCTATATCAGAGCATAGTGTTGGGAGCCTCTACGTTAGACACACTACCTCTTAAGGCACATACCCCATCTGCATGTTCACTAGGTATGTCCTTTTAGGACTATTCTTTTTGTGGATTTCCAATCCTCAAAGAATATCGGTCCTCTTCGACCACTCTCATCTTGGATACCTTCTTAATCCTCAAAGAGTTTCGGTCCACTTCCTATCTTTGTAATGACCCATTTCGAAATACACATAGAATATGATTACTAGCATGCGTGGGAGACATGTATATGATAGCTACATATGCATGTACTACACTAGTATACTTACTAACAGGTGATGAAAATATCCAAGTATAGGATAAGTAAAATAATTATTGAAAATGCGAAGTAAATACCTAACTCATAGGGGATATAATGACCACTTGGGGTACTTAATATGTGCATTGTGTACCACCATCATAAACTATAATATATTATACCAAATAAAAGGTTAATGCAAGGCGTTACAATATATATCATACAAGACTAATGGGAATTGTAATATATTTTTATATATACAAACAAAAGGGGGAAATTATAACATACATATAAAATATATTAACCAAATAAAAAGGAACTATAAATTATTAATTGTATTAATAACAATTGTATATTTTATATAAAGGGACTAAAGGCAATTAACTAAAAGGAATATATGATATCAACCGAGGAAACAAGTGAAAACCCTAGTGGTCATTATGACCACCTCAAAAGGAGGATACTTGACAATCTTAGAATTCCACGTGTCGAAAGGTTGGAATTACAGAGCGGACGAACTGTTGGGAGATAATGGCCTTGGGAGGTATAAGGATAAGGGATACAACAGAGGGGGAGAAAATTTGCCTCGGGGAGTTAGTTAAGTGAAGGAAAGGGAATTATTTGAAATTTTACAGAGACAGTAGGAATCACAGACAAAGAGGTAGATTGAACTTGATTGTTCTTGGAATTTTGGGCATGGGGACTAGAAGATTTGTCTTCTGGATCTGGGGACTGTACAAGTAAACCCTAGATAGGTTGGGAGGTGAAAGAGCGGTTTGATAACTGCAGTAGCGGGAACAACCACAGTCCAAAACACCTTCAACTGATTCCAGGTATTCTTCTACAATTAAATTTTTTAAATTCCAGTTACTCTCTGGTTAAAATTGCACAATTAGGGCTTTACATTGTTTGGTTAAAATTGCTCAGTTTGGGCACTACATTCTGGTATCAGAGCTTGAAAATTTGCTGGACTTGACAGGTTTGGCCTGTTTAGGGAAATTTTGTCTTTTCTCTTTTCTAGAGGGATGGTTTTGTTGCTCCATGCCCACATTTGTCCTCCAAAGTGCGTATATAATATAATATATATAGCTCAAAGCTAGGTTAAGAAGCAGTCTAGGTGGGGTTTGCTGCTGATGAAAGCACACACGTGTTTGCTGTTGAAAAGAACAGTCCATGTTGCACGGTTGTGTAGTGGGAAGTTAGTGAGTCATGGCAAATGGGCCACTTGGTAAAAGCCTACGACTTCATACTATTCGTATGTGTCCAATTTTTTTTCCATTTAAGAAAAACAAAATCGAAGGAGGTCAATCTTTCTGCCATTAATTTGCATGACTGATGGTGGAATTTCAACTGATAGAATGTCTGGGGGTTGAATTGATTGAAAAGTTCGTGGGTTTTGAACATGGGCCAACCTTCTAGAACCCTTAAAGTTTTATCACGGCAAATCTGGTTCCCGACTACATCGTCAGGAAATTCACTCGAGCTTTCTTGGCCAGATGTTTGCACCTCGACTATAAGCTCAATGCTAGTCTCCAGTTAACGCATGAATACTCTCACAGATACATTGTATGCAACATTCATAAATCCTCTGGGTTGTTGGGTCTCCATCATTTTCTTTGTAGTCTCAGTTCAGAGTCAAGAAACTCAGTTTTTGAATATATTTCTCTATTCTACTCATTTAAAAAAAAACTGAAATTTTGCATTATCTTCACATACACCAAAATAACCATAAAATTAAATTCCTAAACATAAATATCAATATAAATTCCAACCAAATTATTTGAAGGGAAACCCCCCAAAAAAAAATTAAATAAATAAAAGGGTTTATCCACTGGTTAACTCTTCTCTGTCTCAATCCAACCCTCGTTTCCCTCAAATAATACAGATTGTCATGCAGATTGAAATCGGGGCTTATTACGCATTTACAAACCATTCTGGGTTCGTAGGAAAAGGTGGGGCAATTGTTGAGTTTTTATATATATAAACGATCATAAAGCAACCCATTTCTTCATAACCTCTCACTCGACCCCACTAAATAATAAAAATATAAAAATAACAAGAAACAATTTAAAACTCTGATTGGTGCATTCTATCTTCATGCCAGTCAAACATTTATGCTCTCGGTTGATTTTATTTATTTATTTTATGATTTCAATATTCAACATTTTTCGTTTTGTTTTATATTTAATGTCTTTTCTTACATCGATCACCATGTTTGCCTTAGGATTAAAGGAAAAACCAAATTAGTTTATGAGGACTATACTGCGTAACTTCTAGGACGAGCATATTAGATATCTTGTTCATATTTGGTTAAAAATTATACCAAAGTCTTTACCAATGTTCGTAATTACCTTTTTACAAGTAAAACGTAGGTTTCTACACATGTAACCTTTTATATTAAAAGTAAGCACAACTTTGTATAGTCGCAAATATAGCAATGTTTAATTTCTTAGTGCTATTACTTGGGATTCCACGCATCAATTCCTTTAGTTGCATTTGCTCCATTATAAATGTTTGTTGAGGGTATAAAAGGAGAAGTTGTTTTGTCACCAGCTCATGCATTGTCACTAATAGCAATTGGAGAAGGTAATAACTTGAATCAATATAACCATTACTTATGGGTGGGTTCTTTTCTTTTTTTGTTTGAAGATTTTTATAATATAGGTTTTCGTATTTGCTTCTCTGATTTGTCAATCTTTATGTATGACATTGTTCTCCTGGAAATGGATGGTAAATTTTGTCTGTTGTACACATATTTTCTTTGTTCCTTGATAATTGTAACCAATTTTGCTCACTTTTGCCCAACTTAGTGGCGTGATTAATTTTATTTAAGGGAATGTAATTGCCACACCTTGGCGAATTAACTACATAATGAGCTCAACGAAGTATGTTAATTATTGATAATTAAATACAACAAAAGCAAAATGCGACAACTCCCTTAATTTGTGGATGGCTGCCAGGCTGATTGCATCGTTACTCCATAATTGAGAGGCTTCTGCCATAATTCCAACTTTAATCCTCGAAATATCATCTAAGGTAATTATTATGCAATGGGAAAATGTCGTTGTCCACTCAAAACTCTGTTATTTGAAAAATTGTCCTGTAGAATGATTAGAAATTGCCCCTATAGCTTGATGAGAAATCAGTGGTCTCTTCTTTGTTGTGAAAATTGATTCCTTTGATGATATAAAATATTGCCAAGTGCTCTTTTCATTGTTGAGTTATTGGCTTTTCCCTTCACCTGTAATGAGATGTGATTTCATTTGCTTTTGAGCTTTTAATGCTTTAAAAATGTTGCTTTGATGTTATTTGAGTAGGGTGAGGCCTGGGAACATTTCTTTGGTTTTTAAATTTTCAACTCAAAGCAAATAGAAAGGCAAAAAGCATAAAAAAGTGGTAGTAGATTCTTCTGGAAACCTATGAAATTTTCTCATTATTAATTTATCGACGCCTTGTTATGAGTAGAGCTGGTATGAAATGCCTCTTTAAAATATATATATATATATATATATATATATATATATATATATCGCCACCACCGTCGTCATCACCATCACCATCACCATCGCCACCACTGATACCATCATCAACACCAACCGCTTCAGCACCAGAATTAACCATTATAATGCACTCATTGGAAGCCCTATTGGAAACATTAAAAGGGCTGCGAATAACTATTACCAAGGAAGAGCAACCTCACTTTGAGGAAAGAAACCCAAAGGAGCCCAAAGGTTTTGATTATAGACAATCAAAGGAAGATATTTCTAGGGAGCTACAAAAAAAATAAACTTCCAGAATTTTCAGGAGGGTGAGCTGGTGAATGTGTTGAAGCATGGCTGGAAGGAATGGAAAAATGTTTTGCGTTAAGAGAGTATTCTTCTACCTCTAAGACAAAGATCACTATATTTTAGCTTAGGAAAGTGCTTTGATCTGGTGGGGAAATCTAGAAAAGCAACTACATCTCACGTCGGACAACGTTCTTTGGGAATTGTTTGAAGAAAGATTTCGTGCAAAGTACTTTTCACCCTATTTTCAAGAACAACGGGCCAAAGCCTTCCACACGTTAATCCAAGGTAATAAGATAGTGGAAGAATATGAGATAAGGTTTATGGAGTATGTGAAATATGTTCCTTATCTAGATACTGACGAACGTCATGTTGAGCGTTTCGTATATGGATTAAATCCTCGAATCAGGGCCATGGTTAGAATGTGGAAGCCATCATCAGTAGTTGAGGTAGTTGAATGTGCCCGCTATGCGGAAGAGCATCTAGGGATAAAAGGGATGTTAGACTGGCATAACCTCCACAACCAAGATTTCTAGGGAAGACTCCCTGGAACTTGTTCGAGGAGAGTAGCTCGAGACCACCTCCTTATGGTAATAGATTTACTCCAAGAGGAGTAGGAGCAAGAGCTCCCATGATGATTAATACTGTAGCTTCTAAATCGTCTAACACAAGTCAGTGGAAATCTCGAGGAACTACTAATAGAGGAAGAAGCATGAAAAGAAGTAGCACAAGAGGCTGAAGCTCCTTTTCTGGAAACTCACAATTTGACTCAAGGGGATCATCCTAAGTTAATTGTTGGTGTTGTGGAGGACCGCATTTGCAACGTGATTGTCCAGAAGCCTTGTCAAGTATAATGCATAGAGTAGGAAAAGAGCCATCATAAAATACCCAGGGTAATCAAAGAATCCATGTAGTAGTCAACAACAGCAAAGCAGAACATTAGTCCACTGTAATGGAATCCTCAGGTACTATTAACGACATAACACTCAATCTTATTTGATACAGGTGCGACTGATAGTTTCATTTCATCATATGCATTAAATAAATGTGGGCTGACAGCTTGCAAGCAAAATGATTTCAGACAGGGGGAAATGACTTCGGGAGAACTTCAATATGTAGATATAAGTGTTGAGGAATGCAAAGTTTATCTAGGGATCTGCTCAACTAAATTAAGAGTTTATGTCACAGCCCTAGGAACTTATGACCTTGTCATAGGGATGGTTTGGTTAGAAGCTCATCAAGCTTGGGTAGGCTATTACAAGAAAATAATTCTCTGCATAAATGATGAAGGAGAGACGATCCAAATCCAAGGTATTAAGAGGAAGGTATCTTTACGCTTCATCTCAGCAATGCAAATGAAGCGCTTCATCTCGACAATGCAAATGAAGTGTTGCTTAAGGAAAGGATATTGGGTATACGCAGTTCAAGAAGTAATCAAGGAGAAAGGGTCATCCTTAGAGCAATATCTAGTGTTATCTGAATTTTCAGATGTTTTTCCAAAGGAACTACCAGGATTACCACCTGAAAGGGAGCTTGATATTAAAATAGTATTGAAACCTGGTACAAAACCAATCTCTAAAACACCCTACAGAATGACGGCTCCTGAACTTCAAGAGTTACAAATCTAGCTGAAGGAACTACTGGATATAGGACACATCTGACCTAGCACTTCGCCTTGGGGTGCACCTATAATTTTTGTCAAGAAGAAGGATGGTTCCTTGCGGCTATGCATAGATTATCAAGACTTAAATCGAGCTACAGTAAAGAATAGGCATCCAATGCCTTGAATTGATGACCCCTTCGACCAAATGAATTCTGTCTTTTAAAAAACCGATCTACGATTCGATTATCATCAACTAAGAATTAAGGAAAGCGATATCTCTAAGACTGCTTTCCGAACACATTTTGGGCATTATGAGTTAATAGTGGTACCATTTGGTTTGACCAATGCACCAACAATATTCATGAACCTTATGAATAGTGTTTTCAACAAATATCTCGACCAATTTGTACAAGTCTTATTAAATGATATTCTCATCTACTCCAAAAATGAAAAGGAGTATGAAGAACATTTGTGGATAGTATTATCTTGCTTAAGGGATCACCAGTTATATGGAAAGTTATCCAAGTGTTCCTTCTTTCAGAAGAAGATTCATTACCTAGGTCATATTATATATGGTGAAGTGATCTTAGTAGATCTTGAGAAAATAAAAGCAATCATGGAATGGTTGATACCAAAGAATGCACAAGAAGTGCGAAGTTTTATGGGTTTAGCCGAACATTATCGAAGGTTTGTAGAATGGTTCTCAAAAATTGCAAAGCCTATCACAACCCTCCAACGTATAGTAGTCAGATATGAATGGACTAAGGAATGTCACACGACATTCTCAGAACTTAAAAGATTGTTGACTCATGCACCGAGCTTGCGAGTACTTGATATGGACAAAGACTTTTCCGTATGTACAGATGCATCCAAGCAAGGATCAGGTGCAATATTAATGCAAGATAGAGGAGTAATAACATAGGAAATTAAAGCCTCATGAATAACTCTACGCCATGCATGATTTAGAGTTAGCCGTTGTAGTGCTAGCTTTAAAGATATGGAGACACTATCTGGTAGGGAGAAGCTTTATGCTCAAAAGCGACCACCAAAGTTTAGAATATTTGTTTACCCAAATAGATTTGAATGCTAGGCAAAAACGATGGAGTGAATTCTTAAGTGAGTATGACTTTGGAATTTCATACATTAAAGGGAAAGAGAATGTAGTGGTAGATGCTTTAAGTAGAAGACCACGAGTATTTTCCCTCATACCTATCAAAGTAGCTGAAGCTAGTATTAGAACATCTCTTGAGAGATAGTTGGTATTTAAAAGTAAGGTCCGAGTTTGGTAGTAAAAATCCAAAAAAACCTAAGTTTGAGGGATATGAACTAGAAGATGATGGAATTTTGCGATTCCATGGAAGGATGTACATTCCTGATAGTGGGGATCTCTGAAACACCATCCTTAAGGAAGCCCACAGAGCATTGTATTGTGCACATCCTGGTGTAAAGAAAATGTATGCTGATACAAAGAAACTCTTCTTTTGGGCAGGCATGAAACACGATATTGTCCAATTCGTTGCAAAATGTCTTGAATGTCAGCAAGTGAAGGCTGACCATTGTCATCCAGCAGGTCTCTTACAACCTCATGACATTCCTATGACCAAATGGGAGATAATTTCTATGGATTTTATTGTCGGGCTACCTCTTACTCCACAAAGACATAATGCCATTCTGGTTGTGGTGGATAAATTAACAAAAAAACGCCATTTTTTTTTGAAAGAGATACCTATGAAGTTGCTAATATAACTTAAGTATTTATAAATGAAATTATCAGATTTCGTGGAGTACCTAAGAATATCATATCAGATAGGGACTCTCGATTCACTTCAAGATTCTGGACTTGTATGCAATTAGCCTTGAGAACTCAATTAAATTTAAGCACAACTTATCATCTTGAGACTGATGGGAAAACAAAAAGGGTGAACCAAGTAATAGAAGATATGCTGAGGATATACGTTATGGATCAATATACAGAATGGGAAAAATACTTTCCCTTAGTTGAATTTGCATACAATAACAATTATCACAGTTCAATCGAGATGCTTCCATTTGAAGCATTGTACGACAGACCTTGCAGAACACTATTAAGTTGGGACAAGTTAGAAGATCGAGTCACAGTGGGGCCAAAATTAATCCAAGAGATGGAGGAACATGTAAAACAAATTAGGTAACGATTGAAGGAGGCACAAGATAGACAAAAGACAAAACAGTTATGTTGATGCTCACAGGACAAATAGGAATTATGAAATAGGGGAAAAAGTTTTCATCCGCATCAGACCAAACAAAAGAACCATCCAGTGTGGAAAAGGAACAAAGTTGTCACCTCGATTTATACGACCATTTGAAGTCTTGGGAAAAATTGGACCTGTCGCCTATCGTCTTGCACTGTGACCTGACTTAGATAAAGTTCATAATGTTTTTCATGTATCTGTATTAAGACATTACATCGCTGACAAATCTCATAACCTTCAATAGAATGAACTTTATCAGACGAGGGAACTATTTCGGTCGAACTATTACGTAATACGTATATTGGAATGTAGGGTTCGGTAGTTGAGGAATTTCTTGGTAGACCAAGTTAAGTTCCAGTGGGACACGTATAACTGTGGATCAGCTACCTGGGAAGATACATAGACCATATGTTAGAAATACCCCAAGTTGTGCTGATTTTGAAGAACTTAAAACCTTATTTTATATATGTTTACTTTATTTTTGGATACTTATGACTATTATTTTGAACTACCACATGTAAAGAAGTATGTTATTTGCTTAACTTTGCTAGTACATAGTATATGTTATTCGCTTAACTCTGCTGGTATAGAGATACCAATATGAAGTATGTTATTTGCTTAACTCTGCTGGTACGTGGTATATGTTATTCAGTTAACTCTGCTGGTATAGAGATACCAATATGAAGTATGTTATTTGCTTCGCATCACTGGTACATGGATACCAATATGAAAGTATGTTACATGTTTAACATTGCTGATGCAATATATTAATATGAATTATGAATTATGTTGTGGATATCATGTCTATGATTTTATTTTACATATCAACATGAATGATGAGATGGAAATAAAAGAATGAATACATTTGACTATTTAATGTGAAAGAAAACTTACAGATGTATTAGATAGCCATAGCCAAAAATGATTATATAAATTCAAAAGATCAATAGCATAGATGACAACATATAAGGAATGCACAAAAAAATTGTTATCTAAATATGAATGGATTTGAATATATTGATGCATATGTTATAATGTGTGGATAAGTATTTACATTGCAGATAATATCGTTTCCAAATCAACCCACGTGATGACAAAACTCCAAGAACAATTGAAACTCAATGAGATTCCATGATAGGGTATTGACCCTAGTCCTACTAGGATGGGTGGAGGTGTTGCCCACTGTTTATCCTCCAAAACCTGGAGTCATGGGAGGACTGTGCGAGTCACACTCCTCTAGACGTGTGATGATGACTGCCAGATGCCTACTGGTAAATCAGGTCGATATAGTTGATGCTATTACCCTTGAGTTTTATGAATGTTTAGATCAATATAGTTGCGCTATGACATATTCCAGTAGAGGATAGATAAGATGGGAGCGAAGAGATTAGGAAGGATAGGATGATTCTAGAATATGCTTGGGAACCCAGTTGGGGCAGGGCATGATTATTAAGGTTGTAAAATTTTAAATGTTCAACAAAAATTTAATTATGAAACACAATTCTTACATGATTATATTAAATCGCTAAATAAATTACGGATATACTATATAAACCGTAACTTCGAGACGAAGTTTTCTGAAGGAGGGGTGTATGTAATGACCCATTTCGAAATACACAAAATATGATTACTAGCATGCATGCGAGACCTGTATGTGATAACTACATATGCATGCATTGCATGTATTGCACTAATATACTTACTAACTGGTGATGAAAATATCGAAGTATAGGATAAGTAAAATAATTATTGAAAATACGAAGTAAATACCTAACTCAGAGGGGATATAATGACCACTTGGGGTACTTAATATGTGTACCACTATCATAAACTATAGTATATTATAGCAAATAAAAGGTTAATGCAAGGCGTTATACAAATGGCGTTATAATATATATCATACAAGACTAATGGGAATTGTAATATATTTCTATATATACAAACAAAAGGGGGAAATTATAACATACATATACAATATATTAATGAAATAAAAGGGAACTGTAATTGTTAATTGTATTATTAATAATTGTATATTTTATATAAAGGGAGTAAAGGCGCTTAACTAAAAGGAATATATTATATCAACTGAGGAAACCAGTAAAAACCCCTAGTACACATGACATAAAAATTAAGTAATTATCTATCAAACATTTAACCAACTATGTTGACCCAACGCATAATAAGGTACGAGCGCCTCAAAAAGAGGATACTCGACAATTTTAGAATTCCACGTGCCAGAACGCTAGAATTACAGAGTAGACATTGCGCTGGGACACGGTGGCCTTGGGAGGTATAAAGATAGGGGATACAACAGAGAGGGGGAGGAAATTTGGCTCGGGGAGTTAGTTAAGTGAAGGAAAGGGAATTATTTGAAATTTTACAAAGACTGATCTGATATTATGATCTTAGATTACTTTTAAGGTATTACAGACTCATGTGCATGGATTTGCCTGCATTACTTAGAGCAACGGATCGATAAGATTGCGAATAATGCAGACAATGAGCAGTAAAGAAGCATAATAGACAAACACACGTAAACACAACAAATTTAATATGGAGTTCACCCAAAACTCTTGTGCTACGTCTCCTGGTCCAGCCTTCAGTGGTGGTCTCTTTATTATGTCTTCAAGGGCAGAGTTTTACAAAGTGTGAGCTCGAATTGAGTCTCAACACCACAGATGCAAATAACAAGAGTTTTTGCTTGAATCCCTCAAGCCTCTCTGAGTACACAGACTCTTTCTTTTCACTCTCTGCCTCTGTTTTAGCTCTGTCTCAGTGTTGCTTGTCTCTATCTTTTGTCTTCTACGGCTTTAAAGCCAATTGGCGCTGTCTGTTCGTTTCCTCTTCTCAGGCTCTCTGGCTCCCGGCCTCTGTCCGCTCGAATCCCTCTTCTGAGCATTAGCAATCATGGCATAACACCTTTAGGGGAGGTGGCCACCTGTTCTGCAACGGAAGAGTGCATCGGGTCTTCGAAATCCCCGAAATAGCCATTCTCTGTTTACACAGAGAAATACATTCAAACACGGGAAAAATCCGCCAAAACACAGTTTTTCGGACTTCAAAAGTCCTTAAATCTGCTTTATACTCCTATCGGGTCCGCTTGAAATCGCTTATCGCATGTCGCAAGTACCCATTCCATGGTTTCCCTTTGTATTTTAAAATACATTAAAAACATTGAAAATATCGCAAAAATGGCTTTATGCAGACTTGAAATATTATACATATGCATTCATAAACCCTTTCGGGTTTGGTTTCATCGCATCGGTGCATTCCCTTCGCTTTTCGTTTATTTAACGAAAACGCGAAAATACATAGAAAAATGCCATTTTACGGAACTCAAAATATATGGAATATCGTTTATAACTCTATCGGGTCTGGCTATCGCATTGCATATATATATATATATATATATATATATAGTCCCGCTCTTCTGTGTAGCTCTGATGCGATATTGCGATGCGATTGATCGCAATCGCATATCGCACATACCCCTGGGCCATTTGGTAAGCGCTCCATTGTGGTTTGTTGACGCGATATTGCGATGCAACTTGGCCGTCAATCTGCGCGCTTGATCGACGGTCCTCGTTGACCCTGCTGATCGCTGTCGCATATTCCATGTAGTAACCTCCGATAGCCTCCGCCTGTCACCGCCGATTGTGATTTGCCGATCAGATTTGGACCGTTGATTGGCCAGATCCAACGGTTCCCGTGCATCACTGTCCAAGTCGCCGATAGCTCTGTTTGGTCATTTCTTTGTGTTTTTGCCTCTCGATAGTGTAATCCGATATTTCTAAAACTTCTTTTGCGATGGTTTTTTGGATTTTGAAGACTTAGAGGGTGTTTTGGATCCATTTTGGATCAAAGACAGAGTACGAATCACAGACAGAGAGGTAGATTGAGTTCGATTGTTCTTGGAATTTTGGGCATGGGGGCCAGAAGATTTGTTTTCTGGATCTGGGGACTATACAGGTAGACCCCAGATAGGCTGGGAGGTACAAGGGCGGTTTGATAACTGCAACAGTGGGAACAACCACAATCCAAAACGCCTTCAACTGATTCTAGGTATTCTTCTGCAATTAAAATTTTTAAATTCTAGTTATTGTCTGGTTAAAATTGCAGAATTAAGGCTTTAGATTGTCTGGTTAAAATTGTGCAGTTTGAGCACTACAATCTTGGATTCTTTATCCTTAAGGAATATCAATCTCAGATGCTTATCCAATCCCCCATTCTCTCTCCTAGTTCCTTCACTAAGACTTACTTCTGTTGGTCCTGGTCTTGTGCATGACACATGGAGATTGTGATGTCTAACATCACTCCCTCTCAACCAGAGAGGAGATCCTCATTCCCTCTTGATTAGGTAATAGATCCTTGCTCGTCAAACATTCAAGGAGACTTTTTACTGCCTCTCACACATAGAGGAGATTCCTTACTCCTTTTCAATTGGGAAGCACATAACCACAAGTTCTTTAGCTTGTCTTCATCAGTTACTAGTTCTTATGGAGATCTTGAAGTAGTAGTTGCATGGCTCCTCCTCTCCTTTGCATCTCATCATATTGAGCTTTTATCTTGATGGATTTAATGTAGCTAAATTGTGACAGGGTTTGGGCCATCAACCTTTTATATCACTTTCCGCTAGTCATCATCAACAATGGCATTATATTGAGCCAATCAAAATAGAGCTAATCATAGCTCCCTTTAATTATTAAAGTGATCTTTACTGTCATTGAAGCATAAACATTAGGTTGTCTTCTTGTACAATTACCTTTTAATCCTAAGAAGATGTAAACATCTTAACCATATAATCCTGCAAGGATTACCAAAGCCATTCACTCAATCCATGTATTTATTAGATTGAGTCCAAAAACAAACAGTTGTAGATACACTTGCCTCAACTGCGATTATGCACTTATACAACATTCTTCTAGGTAGCAAAACTATGTGCCAACCAGATAACCAATATCAATATCTTAATTACCTCATCATGATTGCCTTTCATCAAATGATCATATTTTGCTTACTTGTATCCTTTGAGATCAACATCCTTCTTCATGGTCTATCTCTATATTGTACAAAAATCCTTCTCCATGCTTTTTGATTTGAATCAAAGTACCCATGGAGCAAGCTGCAATATCTTTTTCCTTGGAGTTGTCATCATCAAATCTCCTTCTTTCTTCAGGAGACCATATGTGATGCTGATCGATATCATTGTGTCTATGCCATGCTATCTTAGGGAAGAGTCTTGCTCTTTAGCCTTTCCCAAGCATACTAAACTTCTTGTTCCAAGCATCAAGTAACCCCATGGAAGTTCTCTCGAGCACATTTTTACGACCATCTCTTTCTGCAGGTTTCATGTAGACATGAATTCTATCTTCTAGAGAGGAATTACTTAAAAACTTGCATATCTTGACTTCCATACAACCATCTAGCCATCGTTTCTTTGAATGATCCTGCTTCTTACCCATATCATAGATTGGATTTCCTTACTTAAGAGGAGAAAGACTTCAATTCTGCCCTTCAAACTACAATTTGACCATCATCATCCTTTCATCCTTCAAGATCATTGATTCCATTCTAAATGGAATATAGTCAAGTCATAATGCTTCTTTTAAAGAACCTTCGCTAAATGATGATTCTTATTGGAGGATCTTGATGATCCTTTTTGCAAGATGACTACATCTAACATTATGTTAGAAAATGTAATGATTCACCTGCAACTATAAATAAAATGCGAATATTAGTATACATACGAGACATCCACACGATAACTACGTATGCATGGACCCGCATGTATTGCACTATATATACGCTGGTTATTATAGGGAAATGTATAAACCTAGGTAGTGAATTGATTATCGAAATAAATCCCTACCTCACTAGAATATCATTAATATATCAAATTAGATAGATAATACGTATACCACCTTATATATATATATATATATATGATAAACCCTTAATTAAAAGAAAATGTTAATTTTAATTTGCATATTATATTTAAAATTAAAATTGATAAAATCATAATATGAATTAACTAAAATTATAAAACTAAATAAATTAAATTAATTTATTAAATATAAACTTTAATCAAATCAAGCCTACATATGCAAATAAAATCAACAAAATCAAATGAGATTTGATTTTATAAAAGTTACACGTAATAAAAACAATGACACAGAGATGGGTGGAAGGCATTGGATGGAGAATTAAGAGGAGGAAGGAAGTATTGAGGAAGGGGGGTAAAAATAAGAGGAAATTTCTGAGAGTCTCAATTGTTCTTAAGTTTTTGGGCACGGGGGACCTGATTGCATCAATTGGAATGTACTCTCGAACTGAGTATCTAGGTTGTACTCAGTTTGGCTGGGAGGTTTTAGTCTTTTGGTAATGGGAGCAGGAGTAGGAGCAAATCAGAAGCATCTCCAACCACATAAATATAGGTAGGTACTCAACATCAACTGATAAATTATGATATTATAGATGCTAGTTAGATCCTGATAATAGTTTTCATATTATATTTAAGGTAAATGTTTTGAGTAAATTATTTTGAACCTTACATTCTGGTATCATAACATGGTTTTCAAACCCTTGGGATCTTACAAGCCCTAGAAGTAACTAATCTTGGTATTTAAATGTATAAATCTGTCAACATGTCTACCTTGACTTAAATTTTTTCTTTCTTATTGACAGTGTTCGGTTCCTGTCAAAATTGTGAATAAGTATTATGTGTTGATGTCTCTCTTCCTTGTAAGAGATTTCAGTAGGTTAAGAATAGTTTTTCAATTATTCCCAAGCCAAAACCCTTCACCAAATTACAGATGTGTTTCCACTTATGCCTGAATCTGAGCTCATGGAAGGGGATTCAATATGTGTCTAGAAGATTTGTATAAAACAAACAAACAGGGCCTAAAAGCTATCCCTAGAAATTCTCTAAAGATATACAACCCTTGAAAGATTAGATATGACTTGAAGTACTCTGAATAGACGCTAAAATTGCATTAAAAATCAGTCAGGATATTAAGACATTCGATCATCAATATCTGCTTTAGACATTTATCATATATTATGGCTGGACCAAAATTACACATATCAAATCGGCAAAAAATTACATCCTTGGAAGGCTGAATAGATCTTAAGATCAAGCCCTAGGCATACTGTACATACATGTTCGTTTATAAGTGCAGCCCTTTAAGAGTCAAATTCTTTAAATTTTCTTTACACGAATTATCCATGGAACCCAATACAATCTGTAAAGCAAATTATATAGATATAAAAAAAAATCTTCTTCTTCGCTGGAGAGATTCGACCTCTTGTGGGAAAGGCACGTATTAAAAAAATGCCGCAATCACTTGGACAACGATTATTAAGTATCATTGCCGACATGGAGTTTGCGAAAGAGGTGAGGAAGCATGTCCGACCACCTTCGGTAACGCTTTATGTTGCACATCGAACTCGTGACTTATTTTGCGGTGGTACATTCACACCCAACATACTAACCATGACAATCAAAGCGAAGTTGCCTGCCCGATAATCAATAGCTAAATCTAGGGCAAAGAGCTGGCCTGCAGCCCTGAATCAAATGTTCATTTAGCATCTGAAGCCATTGGTGAAGCAAGTGATTATGCACCTGAAATATAAGTAGTAGAGGCAAAGGTGACAGAGGCTACAACAATTATAATACCTTGATTCCTTCCACTTTGATAACTAGATCTAGATAGAGACCTAATAGTAGTTTACGTAACTCCCTGAAAGCATGTCGTGAGTTCGACTAGCCGGATGGTGGAGATACTCGACTTTAAAGCTGGGTACTATCTCGATTGAGAAGATCCGAGATTATAACATATACTAGTCATTGGAGTATGGTAGTGAATATTCTGCTTGCCGCATGGGTACTGCCAACTATAGATATATTAGTTGGACGCAAGGCTACAGACTCCAGGACTTGCTCCGAATTGTTGGGTTGCTCTGCTCACATCACAAGATCAAACGAAATTGGCAGCACTGGTTCAGAAAATATATACAATTAACTCCTCAAAGCTAATACCGATAAATTGGTCCAAATAAATAGGCTGGGAGCTTAATGGGGAAGATAGATGATGGCACAGTGTCAAGTGAAATCAGACCCAATCGACCGGTGGATGGAAGATCAACACGCGTGAAATGCTCTCTTAATCTGAATTTGTGGTAGAGACATCCCTTTACGTTTGGCAAAACAATGATACGTCGAACAATTCATCCTTGGTCAATATTAAAGTAAAAATTCATCATTTTTTAAATTTAACATTATATAAAACAAAGCCTCTTTAAGCCTTCTCTAATTTTAACCCGACGACTCCATATATAATGAAGCTACAAGACAATGCTTAGGCCATCGAGCCAATAGAAGGAGCCACGACGGACATTATGTTTAACTCTAGCATTGACCTATATTGTGACTTATAGCTCATTATTTGGACGTTGTTTGATTTGTGGATTGGCTTTAAAGGTTTTACCCACATAATATTGATATCTCTTGATATAAATCTTGCAAGGAGTATACATGATGTGGATATTACATGGTCAATTCATATTAGTTCGAAACTTACTGTGTACAAGGTGTCTTACTCGATATAGTATGATCTTGACATTAAGTTTATGATTAAACAAATTTGTATTAAAAGAAGTTTAGTTTAAGATTTTAATAGTTTGTTATTGAAGCTTCGTGTACATGCTAAAGTTTAATCTTTATAATGTATATGACATAAATTATTATAATCTTTATAATATTTTAATCTTTAATTTTAACTAGTTATTTAGTATCATGTTATAAACACATAATTATAGGACATTGTTATAATGGTTTTATATTATTTATATCCCCAATATAGATATAAATTATATGTTTTATTGTGATTTATCATCTCCATGAGACTTTGTATTGAGAATCTATATTATATGAGAAATTATATTGAGAATGTATATTATAGGAGGATTTTATTGAAATAAATTCTAAAAGATATTAAAATCTTATCATAGATTAAGGTAAGCGTAATACATAAGTTAAAATTTAAATACTAATTTCCTTAAAATTTATAATATATATTACATTTAAAATTATGAAGTAATACTATGGTCTATGATGACGCATGCATTTCATTAAGAATTATTAGACATTAGGATAGAATACCATGCATTAGGACAAGGAGGTCGCGATACCACCCTGCTTGACTTCAGTACCAGTAAGACTTGCCTAATAGCTAAAAATATAGCAAAACTATACTTGTTTGTGAGCTTGAATTGGCAAAATTATAGATGTTAAATCAAAAAGTATACTTCAGATTCTCATAAATTTTATTATCCATCCAGGAAACCTACGATGGTAAGGACATATCAACGACAATGATGAGTAGCATCACCATCACTGAGACCACCACCGTGATCATCGCCATCGCCATCGCCATCACTACCACCATCAAGAGCATCATCAACGGCAATCGCTCTAGCACCGGAGTTAACCATTATAATGTCCTCTTTTGAAGCCATATTGGAAACATTAAAAAGGTTGCGAATAACTAATACTAAAGAAGAACAACCTCAACTTGAAGAAAGAAATCCAACAGAACCCAAAGGTTCTAAGTATAGACAATCAAAGGAAGATATTTCTATTGAGTTGCAGAAAATTAAACTCCCATAATTTTTAGTGGGACGAGATGGAGAACGTGCTGAAACATGGTTAGAAGGAATGAACAAATGTTTTGCTCTAAGCATGTACTCTTCTACTTCCAAAACAAAAATTTTCGTATTTCAGTTAAAGGAAAGTACATTGATTGGTGGGGAAATCTGGAAAAACAATTACATCTCACAATGGATAATGTTCCTCGGGAGTTCTTCGAGGAAAGATTCCACGCCAAGTATTTACCTCCTTATTTTCAATAGCAACAATCCAGGGTCTTTCATGCGCTAGTTCAAGGTAACAAAACGGTGGAGGAATATGAGATAAGGTTTATGGAGCTTGTGAATTATTTTCATTATTTAGATTCTGACGAACGTCAAGCGGAGCGCTTCGTATATGGATTACATCCTCGCATCAGGTCCATGGTTAGGATGTGGAAGCCATCATCAGTAGCCGAGGCAGTTGGATGTGGCTGTTATGCAAAAGAGCATATAGGGATAAAAGGAGATTGCAGGTCAATAGAACCTCTATAGCCAGGATTTCCGGGAAAGACGCCTTTGAACTTCTTCAGAGAAAGTAGCTCAAGGCCACCTCCTTATGGTAATGGATTTACCCCAAGGAGAGTGAGAGGAAGAGCTCCCATGATAGTTAATACTATAGCCGTTGAATCATCAAACACAAGTCCATGGTAATCTCGAGGAACTGCTAATAGAGGGAGAAACATGAGAGGAAGTGGTACAAGAGGACAAAGCTCTTTGTCTAGAAACTCACAATTTGACTCAAGGGGACCATCGTAAGTTAATTGTTGGGGATGTGGAAGACCGCATTTTCAAAGTGATTGTCCGGAAGCTTCGTCAAGTATAATGCATAGAACAGGGAAAGAGCCTTCATCAAATAACCAAGGTAATCATAGAATCCATGCAGTGGTCAACAACGACCAGGCAGCACATGAGTGCACTGTAGTGGAATCCTCAGGTATTATTAATAGCATAAAACTCAAAATCTTATTTGATAGTAGTGCCATTGATAGTTTCATTTCGTCATATGCATTAAATAAATATGGGTTGGCAGCGTGCAAGCAAAACGATTTCAGATAGATAGATATGGCCTCAAGAGAACTCCAATCCGTAGATTTAAGTGTGGAGGAATGTAAAATTGATTTTGGGATCTGTCCAACTAAAATAAAAGTTTATGTCACGGCCCTAGGAACTTATGATCTCGTCATAGGCATGGATTGGTTAGAAGCTCATCAAGCTTGGGTAGACTATTATGGGAAAAGAATTCTTTGTATAAATGATGAAGAAGAGGCGATTCAAATCCAAGGTATCAAGAGAAAGGTATCTTTACGCTTCATCTCAACAATGCAAATGAAGCATTGCTTAAGGAAAGGTTGTCAGGCATATGCAGTTCAAGAAGTAAGCAAAGAAAATGGACCATCTTGAAAACAATATCTGGTGTTAGTCGAATTTTCGGATGTTTTTCCAAAGGAACTACGAGAATTACCTCTTGAAAGAGAGTTGGATCTTACAATAGAATTGAAACTTGGTACAGAACCAATCTCTAAAACACCTTACAGAATGAAAACACTAGAACTAAAGGAATTGCAAATTCAGTTGAAGGAACTATTGGATATAGGACACATTCGACCCAACATTTCACCTTGGGGTGCCCCTGTAATTTTCATTCAGAAGGATGGTTCTTTATGACTACCGAGACTTAAATTGAGCTATAGTAAAGAATCGATATCCATTGCCTCAAATTGATGACTTTTTCGACCAAATGAAAGGAGTTGCCGTCTTTTCAAAAATCGATCTACGATCAAGTTATCATCAATTAAGAATTAAGGAAAATGATATCTCTAAGAGTGCATTCTGAACACGCTTTGGGCATTATGAGTTCATTGTGGTACCATTTGAGTTGACCAATGCATCAACAATATTCATGAACCTTATGAACAACGTTTTTAGCAAATATCTCGATTGATTTGTACAAGTCTTCTTAGACGATATCCTCATCTATTCCAAAAATGAGAAGGAGCACGAAGAACATTTACGGATAGTATTATCTTGCCTTAGAGAACACCAGTTATATGGAAAGTTATCCAACTGTTCCTTCTTTTAGGAAAAGATTCATTATTTGGGTCATATTATATCTGGTGAAGGGATCTCAGAAGATCCTGAAAAGGTAGAGGCAATCATGGAATGGCTAATGCCGAAAAATGCACATGAAGTGCGAAGCTTTATGGGATTAGTTGGCTACCATCGAAAGTTTGTGGAAAGATTCTCCAAAATTGCAAAGCTGATCACAACCCTCCAGCGCACCAATTTTGCGAGTCCCTGATATGAACACAGATTTTTGCTGTATGTACTGATGCATCCAAGCAAAGATTAGGTGCAATATTAATGAAGGATAGAGGAGCAATAACGTATGCCTCAAGAAAGTTAAAGCCTCATGAAGAACTCTATGCCACACATGATTTAGAGGTAGCCGCTGTAGTGTTAGCTTTAAAGATATGGAGACACTATCTAGTATGGAGAAGCTTTATACTCAAAAGCAATCATCAAAGTCTACAATATTTGTTTACTTAAAGAGACTTGAATGCTAGGCAAAGATGATGGAGTGAATTCCTAAGTGAGTATGACTTTGTAACTTCATACATTAAAGAAAAAGAGAATGTAGTGGCAGATGCTTTAAGCAGAAGACCTCAAATATTTTCCCTCATACTTATCAAAGTAGACTTAAGGCAATGAGTACTAGAACATCTCATAATAGATAGATGGTATTTGAAAGTAAGATCCAGTCTTGATAGTAAAAAGTCAAAAGAACCTATTTTGAGGGATATGAATTAGAAGATGATGAAATTTTATGATTTCATGGAAGGATGTACATTCCTGATAATGGGGATCTTCGAGATATTATCCTTAAGGAAGCCTACAAAGCATTGTATTGTGCACATCCTGGTATAAAGAAAATTTATGTTGATACAATGAAACTCTTCTTTTGGCCAGGCATGAAATACGATATCGTGCAATTCGTTGCAAAATGTCTTGAATGTCAACAAGTAAAAGCTGATCATTGTCACCCAGCACTTCTCCTGCAACCTCATGACATTCCTATGACCAAATGGGAGATAATTTCTATGGATTTTATCACTAGGCTACGTCTTACTTTTCAAAGACACAATGCCATTCTGGGTGTAGTGGATAAATTAACAAAAAGTGCCCATTTCATTCCTGTAAGAGATACTTACGAAGTTGCTGATGTAGCTCGAGTATTCATAAATGAAATTATCAGATTTCATGGAGTACTTAAGAAGATCATATCAGATAGAAACTCACGATTCACTTCAAGATTTTGCATTTGTATGCAATTAGCTTTAGGAACTCAGCTAAATTTAAGTACAATGTATCATCCTGAGACTAATGGGCAAACAGAAAGGGTGAACCAAGTATTAGAAGATATGTTGAGGATGTATGTTATAGATCAACGATCACACTGTGAAAAATACTTACCCTTAGTTGAATTTGCATACAATAACGGTTATCACAGTTCAATCGGGATGCCTCCATTTGAAGCATTGTATGACAGACCTTGCAGGACATTGTTAAGTTGGGACAGGTTAGAAGATCGGGTAATAGTTGGATCAGAATTAATCCAACAGATGGAAGAACAGGTGAAACAAATTAGACAACAATTGAAAGTGGCACAAGATAGACAAAAGAGCTATGTTGATGCTCATCGGACATACAGGAATTATGAAGTATGGGATCAGGTTTTCGTTCGCATCAGACCAAATAAAAGCACTATCCGATTCGGAAAAGGAAAAAGTTGTCACTCCGATTTATTGGACCATTCAAAGTCATGGAAAAAGTTGGATCTGTCGCTTATCGTCTTGCACTGCCACCCCACTTACATAAAGTTCATAATGTATTTCATGTATTTGTGTTAAGACATTACACAGCTGACAAATCTCATAAATTTCAATGGAAGGAACTGTAGGTATCAGGCGAGGGAACCATTTCTGTCAAACCATTACGTATACTGGAACATAAGGTTCGACAACTCAGGAACCGTTTGGTAGACCAAGTTAAGATCCAGTGGGACAAGTAGCACTGGATTGACTACCTGGGAGGATATAGAGATCATATGTTAGAAATACCCCAGCTTGTGTTAAATTTGAAGAACATAAAGCCATATTTTTTATATATTTGCCTTACTTTAAATCAGACATTTAAAACTATTTTGAGATGATCACATGTAAATATGAAAAATTTATGTGTTATGGACCTTGATTTATGTTATTTGCCTAATTTTACTGGTACATGGATACCAATATGAAATATGTTATTTAAAAAGTTTAGTAATTGATTAACCTTGCTATGATATCTGAATTATGAATTATGTTATGGATGAGAGAACTATAACTTTATTTCATTTCTGTATATCGACACAATCAATGAGATAAAAATAAAAGAATGACTACATTTATGAAAGTTAACTTATAGATATATGAAGTACACAAAAGTGTTATTGAAATGCAATTATTTTGAATATATTGATGCATATGTTATAAAGTATGGGCAAGTGTTGATATTGCAAATAGTATGGTTACCAAAATAACTATGTGATGACATAAACTTAAGAACAATTGAGGCTCAATGAAGTTCCATGATAGGGCGTTGACCTTGGTCTCACTAGGAGCAGTGGAGGTATTACCCACCGTTTATCCTCCAAAACCTGGAGTCATGGGAGAATTGTGCGAGTCATGCTCTCCTAGACGTGTGATGATGACTGCCAGATGCCTATTGGGAAGTCAGGTCGACATAGTCGATGTTGTCATCCTTAGGATCTATGAATGGTTAGATCAATATAGTTGACGCCATGACATACTACAGTAGAGGACAGATAGGATGGGAGCGGAAGATATTATGAAGGATAGGATGATTCTAGAGTAGCTTGGAAGCCCGATAGAGGTAAAACATGAATATTACAGTTCTAAAATTTTAAAAATATTCAAGAAAACAAATTTAAGTACTCCATGTCAAATAAATTCAATTTTGAAATACAAAGGCTTATGTGATCGCACTAATCGTTAATATACTATGGAAACCCTAACTTCGGAATGAAGTTTTTGAAAGGAGGGATGTATGTAATGACCCACCTACAACTATAAATAAAATATGAATATTAGCATACATACGAGACATCCATACGATAGCTATGTATGCATAGACCCGCATGTATTGCACTATATATATACTAGTTACTACAGGGAAATGTATAAACTAAGGTAAGGAATTGATTATCGAAATAAATCCCTACTTCACTAGAATATCATGAATATATCAAATTAGATAGATAATATGTATACCACCTTATATAAATGAGAGGCCTCGCTCCATTATTTGAATCCATTCTTTGAATCATGTACTTGCTCTAAGAAAGCTCTTGTAACTTTTTTCTGGTTAATAAAATGCAAAGACTTTGGGGTTTCAGACCGTGGTGTTCCTCTTTCAGATTCATATGGTAATATTGTTGTTAATATTCTGCTGCTTTTATTTGTATTTGTTGGATAATAGCCTTTTGAGGATTGATCTGTGTACAAGTATCTTGCACAAATTTCCGAGTTTTTTAAATATCATTTTGATTTGATAGAAGTAGCAGGTATCTCTATTTTTTGATGATCTCATGATCATTTTTGAATCTCTATTAATCTAACAAGCAGATCTAAGTGCGCAAAAGTTATCATTCAAGATTTCGGCATTTGGGGAAGTTCTTAGTTGGACCAATTGACTCTCAGTTTACATAATTTAAAGAGCCCATTGTTTTTAATTTCTGAAGTTATCTTATAAATTATTTTATTTGCAGGGTTTTTCTTAGGCTCGTGCCTCTTCAAAATTTCAAATTTATTTTTAAAATTGTGCAAAATTTGTTTAAATCTGGCTAATACAGGGTTTTGATCTGTAGAATATTATTGTAGATTTGTACATATCAAGTTTTCTAATTCATTGGGGTTTTGGCTAGAAGTTGCAGGAAATGTTGGAGAAGGGTATGTTTCCGGCCGGAAACGAAATGGAAACGAGGAAACTTATACCGTACGACTTGGAAACTCGTTTGCGGCCATGCTGGCCCATTTCTCGATGAGGAAACGTGCCCAGTACGGCCGAAAACAAGTTTCCAAGATGTATGACGGAGTTTCCTCTTCTAACTTGACTTTTTCTTGTATTTTTTTAATATTTTTTCTTCTAATTTTTTATTGGGCGACTAAAGTGACTTTTAGCTGCTTCTAGATGCCTCTCTCAAGTTAGAAAAGTGACCCTTGCCTCGTTCTTTCATCACACAATTGAGCAAGTCGTTTGTTTTGGAGACTGACGATTTTAGCAAAGGAGAAGAGAGGAAGAGAGCAGTGGTTTCAGCTAGGGCGTTTTCAACAGTGAGCAAAGGAGATTTCAGCGACGAGAAACATATTTCAGCAGCAGATTTGGAGTGTAGAGTTTTCAGTTGTGACATTCTTTTCTTTTGGCTTAGCTACAACCATATTTCTCTTGTCTTTTTTGGCATTTGGGGTAGCTTCAACTACAAAAAACTAATTTGGATAAGCAACATTCATTTTCTTAGTTTTTCCCTACTATTTCTTCAATTTTTCGAGGGTATATGTTGCCAAAAATATGAACAATGTTTTTTCTTTACAAATTTGTTTTTTTAATTTTATTTTTGCCCCAATGGCTTCCAACCAAAGTGTAGCTACAAGTTGAAGCCCCAGGGCCAACCCAAGCGCTGAATATTATCCTCTTTGGATGCATGTTCAGAAGCTTAAAAAATGTGAAGGTGGTGGCTTATGGGAATGGCGATATAATCTTTGCAATAATTCGTACAAGGGCTCCTACCCAAGAGTGAAGGCACATCTTTTGCATGGAGGAGGATAGGGGGTTGTAGGTTGCACAAAAATAGCAGACCCATTGGCAAGGAGGGCATATCAAAGAGATCAAGATGAGGCGGATGTTATTAAGAGAAGGCATGATGAGCTTAGTCAAGATACTCCTCAAGCTCCATCTAACTTTGAGACAAGGATTGTAGTTTAAGCAAGAAAGAGGAGAGCCAGTGCCACTTAACAACATGAACAACTAGCACCCAAAAACACTAGAGGGGTATCCCCTTCAGTTTTGATAGCAGAATTGCTAAATTGGTGAATGTGCAAGCGAGAGAAGAAACTGATTCCAGAGTGGCTAGGTGCATTTATGTATGTGGTATCCCATTCAATGTTGTTCACTCTCCTTACTGGCAAGATATGATAAGGGCAATTAACAAAGCTCCTCAAGGGTACAAGGGGCCCAATTATGAGAAAGTCAGAACTCAGCTTCTCAAAAATGAGAAGGAGCTTGTGGAGGATATTTTATCACCAATTTGTTCTTCCTGGAGTAGCTTTGGGGTTACCATAGTCTCAGATGGATGGACAGATACGAGGCGCAGACCATTGATAAATATTATTGTCACTTCCCCCAAATGAGCAATGTTTATTAAGGCGGAAGACTGCTCAAGAGAGGTAAAAGATGCACAGTTCATTGCTGATGTTATTATAAAGCTATTGAACAAATAGAGCCTAACAAGTTGGTGCAAGTTGTGACGGATAATGCACCAGTTTGCAAAGCTGCAGGTTTAATTATTGAGGGGCCGCATGACCAAATTTTTTGGACACCATGCATTGGCCATAATCTGAATCTGATCTTAGAGGAGATTGACAACAAAGTTTCATCGATAAAGGAAATCATAGGGGAAGCAAGGGAGATTGTCAAATTCATCACCAACCACCACCAATCTCAGGTAATATTTCATGAGTACTCCAAATTGGAGTTGTTAAAAGTTGTTGAGACAAGATATGCCTCAAACTTCTTGATGTTGCACCGCCTTGTTGAGGTTAAGCATGCATTAGTTTCTATGGTGGTGAGTCAACTTTGGATTGAGTGGAGACAAGCAGATTCAGAGCGGGGATATATGGTGCGTAGATTGTGCCTTGATGAGGATTGGTTGAGCAAGATATATTTCTTGCTAAAGTTCACAACCCTGTGTTTGAGCTTCTTCATAATGCTGACACTGACCAACCTTTCTTAGGAGAGGTATATGATGGCATGGATTCCATGATTGAGAAAACTGTGGAAATCATTTCGCAAGAGTCTCTAGAACTTTTGTTTGTTGATGATCATTTCGCTGATTTAGTCAAGAAAATCATTGTTGATAAGTGGAACTATTTCAACACTCCATTGCACACTTTAGCACATGGCTTGAACCCCAAATTTTATGATGAGGAGCTTATTGCTCAAAGCAATGGGAAGAGGAAGGCACCCCATAAGGATAGAGAGGTTGCTAATGGGGTGAAAAAAGCCCTTATGAGAATGTTTCCTGCTCCTCTACACATGGAGGTAAAGGAAGAATTTGCCAGTTTTGCTGAATGAATAGATGATTATGTAGATATATCAGCTTTGGAGGAGAGAAGCACCATGAATCCAGTTAGGTGGTGGATTTGTCATGGAAGAAATGGTGTACATTTGCAAAACCTTGCCATTCCTATTCTTTCACAAGTGGCAAGCTCTTCATCCGCAGAAAGGAATTGGAGCACTTATGGTTTTATTCATTCTATGAAGCGCAATAGGTTGGGCTCACAGAAGGCAAAGGATCTTGTTTATGTGCACTCCAACCTTTGCCTTGCATCTCGTAGGGGTCTAGAATACAACAATGGTCCTTCTAAAGAATGGGATGTGGATGCAGAAAGTCCTAAGTTGGATCTTTCTTTTGCTGCCCTGAATATTGAGGTCTAACTTGGAAGTGGAATTGGCCCATCATCTTCTAAAGAATGGGATGTGGATGCAGAAAGTCCTAATTTGGATCTTTCTCTTGCTGCCCTGAATATTGAGGTCTAACCTGGAAGTGGAATTGGCCCATCATCTTCTTCAGCACCACCATCCACTGTTGAGCATGCTTCTGCTTCTATTTTTGATGACGATTATGATGATGAGGGTTAGTCTTTTGTCTTTATAGTTCTTGCAGCCTTATATAGTCTTTATTGTACTTGTAGCCTCATATATATAATAAAGGTTGATTTTGGATATTTCGATATTGTTATTTTCATTATGTGATCATTCATGAGTAAATGTGATGCAATTATAATGTATCATGTATGCTTTATGATTGCACATAACATTTCTTAAATGTCCTAAATTCTAATATATATATATCGCGTTTCCTCGTTTCCAAAATTTGGGGGGGGGGGTTTGCGTTTCATACTTGGGCCCGTTTCGGAAACTTGTACCTATTTCCTCGTTTCGTGGAACTTAGGGTTTTAGGTATTTCATATTTTTGTATATATATGTTTTGTGGTTTGCTATCTTTTGTTTGTGCAGGAACAGATCTGAAGATTGCAGGTGATTTTTGTAAATTCCAGAGAGAGATCTAAGCCCAGAATGGCTTCTCTATTTTGTTTGCAGGGTAAAGATAAATGCTGGAATTTCTAAGTCTAATTGTTAGAAACTCTTCATGTACTTTTCTTATTTATTTTTGCCTACTTGTTCTGATTAATTAACAAGTTATTTACCATGTAAATACTGAAAATAAATACAAGTACATGTTCAACACATTACAGATCATAAATTGAAGGAAACAAAACAAGCACACAAGTGACACCGTTGTTTTTGGACCAATGTCCCTGGAAAAACCCAATGCGGGAAAACTGGTGCAGCTATCTGAGGGCTTTAATTATTAAGTAGCTTCAGAATACAATCTGGGTGTCAAGACCAACTCAACCAATAGAGAATAATCTCGGCAGTAGTACCTCTCAGTCGGAGACAGATGTTCCGGTTGAAACCCCGGATAAACACTCCGACAGCTCCCAACTCCAATTTGCCCCACGAAAAACCCCAACGTCAACCTCTAGGGACTGTGTTAACCCTTCTGGCCCAGCGTCTGCCCAACGTCACTCTAGCTCACCCTGCGTCAGCCTCTGGTGGCATTGCGTCAACCCTTAGAGCCTCTGCGTCACCCACGCTGGCTCTTTGAGGCACTGCGCAGCTCCTGGCTGGCTCTGCGTGAGCCCTGGCTGGCTCTGTGTGAACCTCTGGCTGGCTCTGCGTCCCTCTCTCCTGGCTTCTTTGCTGATCCTCCTGGTACTATCTCTGCCTCTCTGCTTTTGTATTCACTGCCCCTCAGCTGCAACTTTGATCACTATTTGGACTTCATTAGCAAACCCTGCCCTAGAAGATCGAAATCTTGATCAACTCGGTGTGTTCTCCAAGTGACTCTAAAGCCTGCTCTTATACTTTTCTCGTTGACAAATCAACGGCCGTGATTAAGTCCTTAATCATTGGCTAAGATTAACTCTGGCTTGATCCATGAATTTTGGACCCTTCTAACACAGTTTTATATTAATTCACATTAATATTTTATTTTCCTTTAGTTTAGACTTAGGGATTCCATTAAAAATGTTAATTATTTCAATATGTCAAAAACTGTTTAGAATCTGCCCAAACCATTTATGGGTATTGGAGATCTCATGTGCTTCAGCCTTAACACCAATTTTCGTGGCTAGAGCACATCCGATGCTACCCCAAATCAACAATAAATTCGAAGAGGATTGTGGACAAAATTTTTTAAGGGCCTGGAGGACCTGTTGGCCATCTCCAGCACCTTCTCGGTCTCCCTTCAATTCTCAACATCCCTTCTTCATTCTTGGCCTGCCTCCATTTTCAGCCTCCCCTCTCCATTCTCGGCCTCTTTTCAGCTCAACCATTCCACCCTCAAGCCTCTCCTCCTCACCAAAATTTTATTTTCCTAAATTTTTCGTAAATTTCCCTAGAAAATTTAAGAAGTTTTTAACAAAGTTTTTTCACAAAAAATTTCGGAGTTGAGGATTTTCAGTGATTCGGGTAGCATATATTCAAGTGTCTTCAAGCCCCTAAGGTCTGACTGGTGCACACCCTCTAAACTTTCCTCATTTCATTTTGAAAGCAAGATTAATACTGGCATAGATTTGCAATTAGTTGGAGTGTAGCAACATATTTAGTTTACATTTTTACTGTTGTACAATTGCAGAAATAGAAGTTACCTTCAGTAACGTTTTGCATACAAATTTATGAAAATTGTCACTGTTGTTTAGTAGTTTATACTTCTTTTTGCAAAATGAGATGATGAAGCTACTTGAATAGGATGTAACGAGAACTCTAATAATCTCTTGGTTACTGTAGACTTGTTACCTGCACATATAATAGATGGAAAATACGGGGCATCATGCTTTCGTGGCGTCTCATGATCGCACATGCTTGGATGAGACCCATAAAATCGACTGATAGAAGTAATTTTCAAATGCATTATTAAAATCTAAATGCCACTAATCTATCATGAGAAATATCATATGACATTAGTTCTAATGCAAAATCGGCATGCATTGCATCCTACCTACCATGCATATGGTACAATGTCAAGTCTTAAGGAAAGGGGTGATATGACTTAACTTGACCGGCAAGGTCATCTAGCACAAGGTTCATCATACAAAAGGAAACATCTGCTGATGGGGATACTTTAGATCCTTAAGATTCTTTGATGGAATCTTCATTGAAAGGTTCACCGGGGGAAGCAAGTGTTTCATCAAGAATTCCAACCTTGTGGAATTCATGGGATGATGGTATGATGACATAAAAGTGAAGCAGATCAAGGGATTGAAGCTCTTTCAATCAAGGAAGGTGTTGCAGGAAGTCTGGATGACCCAAAGGAAAAATGAGGTATGTATGGTTACATTTGATATTGTTGAAGTCATGTCAGATGGTTGCAGATATCATGAGCTAATGCTCTATCTTAAGAGCATGATCAAGAGAAAGGATCTCCTCCCTCAAGTGGATGCAGGAATGCATAGGTCACACATTCACTAGATGAAATGAACATAATATGTCCTCATATTAAGTATGAGGTGGTTGACAACAATTGAGGAACTTTGATTGGAAGCCCCTGGGAATGTTATGTGTGAAGAAAGGAAGGAAAAGATCATGGAATATGCAACCATGGTAAAGGCAATCAACATCGGAAAGACCAAGAAGATTTGACTAGGATATCTCCATGAAAGATATGAAAGCTTTGATGGAGTCTGAAAAAGAAAGAGACCCTTGAAAATATATATCTTTGGGAGATGTGTTGATATGTATGCAAGATGCTGATGCAAACTAAAAGATGTCATGATGAAAGACAATCACAAAGGTAATGTTGATTTTAATGTTCATTCATTTATTTTTGAATATTTGGATGGGTTTATGCAGGGTTGCCAAGGGGAGATCTATGGATGTCTTCCACCACAGATGCACATGTAGTAGGATGAAAAATTCTTAAGTAAACATGGCATGAAGGAAGGCCAGATATCGATTGATGGATCACTTTCCAATGATGACATGGCTAACTCATGGATGAAAGTGATGGATGGACGGTGCCCTATTTAGAAGTCCCAAACCTGAAGACTCCTAAATAACGAAAATAAGTTCATGACATCATGAGGAGGAGTTCTTCAAGCAGCTGGTTGTCTGATCATCTCGACCTAAGGAGTTGCCGTAGGTCCCTAATTAAGAGGTAGCTTGGAAACAAGTTTCTTACTTGTAAGAAACTTGGAAATTCCTAAGCCAAGAGGGAGATTAGGTACATTCCTTTTGTAGGAATGAGTACATTACTTTATTGGAATAGATATGTCCTCCCTAATTAAGAGGGAGAGATAGCCACATCATTTTTGTCTTCACTTGGGAAGACAAATGGAGGATTGGGTAAGCATCTGGCATCCAATGCTTTCTGAGGTGTATTAGGGCATCCAAGATAAGAGTAGTCGTTGAGGACCACTATTCTTTGAGGACTGGCAATCCAGGATAAGAATAATCCCGGTGGAACACACCCTTGGAACCCGGGTGGGGTATGTTCTGGGAGAGACAATGATGAGGGTGTCTATACGACATTGGTCTCGCCAGCATTGTGCTCTGATCTTGTGGAGATATAGAGTTGTTAGTCAAGGCCTTCGCTGGTTGATATGATGCTATACAGATGGATTACTAATCCGACTCTTCTTATGAGAAATTCTTTAGATTGACAATGACCAAGTAGCATTATGAATACCTCCCTAGTTAAGAGGGAGTGTTGAAAAGTAACTACTTTCGGTCTTCATAATGACATGTGTAATTGTGATATTATGTAATTGATGAAAAGAAGAAAAATAAAATTATTATTGTAGTGCTTGTCTCATGGGTTTCATGAGCAAGGTATTTTATTTTAGTGATGGCTCCCATTGTTAGCCTTTAGGATTTGTCATCTAGTCATAAAAGTCAATTTGAGTCTATGTCATGTATGAAAGACTCTTCTTGGGCATATTACACTTGGGTATGAGTCAATAGAAATGTCAAGTAGCCCTCCAAGATTGAGGACAAGCATTAACCTCAAGTCGGCTTCAAAATGGAATTAATTGTCTCCTCCAACAGTCACGTCGGCTCACATACATGACAAGTTGGATAATTACCTAGGGCAACAACTATATATAGTTCAATGCATCTTCATTTCAAGACAAAATTTTTAGTGATCAAGTCTGAAGTAGAAAAGTGCAAAGTGTACAACAAGGAAGTGAAAAGGATCACCAAAGGTCTAAGCTTCAAGTCTTGGGTTTGTTTTAGGGTGTAGTCGCTGTCACATGTGCGAAGAAAAGGGTAACCATTTGTTGCAATAAGGTTGAGTTTCAAAACCAATAAGAGTGGAGTCATAAGGAAGGCCAAGTTACAAAGGAAGTATCCTCCACGTTAATCGAAGGAAATCAAGGATTGTCATCTACATGTGCAAGGGTTCTGATTTAGGACTGAAATGTTGCAAGCCTGAAACAGAAGAAAAGAAGCTGAGGTCTAAAAGGAAATCGAAGCAGAAGGAAGGAGTAAGAAGTTGACCATCGTTTATTCAAGACGGCATGATTGGAAGCTTGGTGTCTTGGTCTTGGAGAAGTGTAATAGGTCAAGGGTCTTGGTCTTGGTATTCGTCAATTGGAATCTTTATAAGAAGAATTTGTTCGGGTTTTCCTCTCAAAGAGTGAGATGTTTTGGCCCTAACTGATAACCTATATTTTGTGTCTCTTGTCTCTTTATGGTTTATGCATTGGTAGCTGTTTGATGAAGAACACTAATAACCTAAGTAAAAGAAGATCCTAATCTAAAAAAAGTAAAAAGCACTCACAAGCAGTTACTAATAGAAAAGAAATCACGTAATCTCTATGCTCTAGATTTTTCAACATGGGCAAGGGGAGGGGGAAGGCTAACACTATGTGGACCTAGTGGACGAATGTGGATCCAAGTGGGAAAAATGATGAATGGGGTTATAATGAGTGGAAAGGGTGTGATATATGTGGATGAGGGAGCGGGACCATGTAACCAAAATAAGGATTTCCCATGTAGTACCATCCCTAAAGCTCAAAGGTTAGTAAAAGAGATCCCATGGGACTAGGGTCCAAGGTTAACAACGAGAAGAAGTCTAGGAGATAAGAGCATAGACCTAGCCTACTCTTTCTGTTGAATCCCCTTATTAATCCATGCCCAGAAGTATTCATGATAAGCAAAATACAATACTCAATTACCAAATGACAAGGCATACCTTTAGGTTTGAGAGGCCCACCTTCAAACATACGATCATAATAAATGGGTGAGCAACTACATCGCTGGCTCAGGTGGCGGAGAAATGGCACAATGAACTAGTTGGTAGTTGACTGCAAGGGGCTGTTGGCTGGCGGTTGAGACCATCTTGGAGAATTTTTTTCTCGTAAGGATATCACCCACAAAATGGTGGGTAACACAGCCTAGTCTAGGCAACCTCTTAGACTACTTAACTTTCCCAAAACGATGCTTCCCCCTACTTGCAATTACAACAAAATCTCGACCTGCATAACAGAGAAGCCCTTTCCTAAAATGTGCCCAGAATTGCCTCCTCGAACTCTACCAACTGTCCTATGCCGAACCAAACGACAAACAAAGACAAAATTTGTTCCTTTCCTCTGCTACTATTCAACTCGGCTATCTGAAAATTTCGATGTTCTTTTCTCTGTCCTTGATTGAGATTGAATGCTCAATTATTTTCCTTCGATAACAAAGTGTCTTCAAGAGAGAATGATAGTAACCTTCATTCCTTGAATGAGAGCTTGGTTCTTCTTTAAGATGATGAGATCTTCTTTCTTATGCCCTTCCTTGTGTCCTTAGCATATGTATCCCTTTAACAAGCAACCTCATTTTATGCCAACAAGATGATCTTCAAGCTGCCTTCTCTTCACCTTAGCTCTGATACCATGCTGGAGAATCAAGTAGGAAAGCTATTAAAACAATTCTCCTTTTACTTAATAATTGTTTGTGTACTTTAGTTAGCTTCTTATTATTCTTTGTTAAATTCTCTTCATTAAACAACTATCAAGAGCATAAAACATAAAGGACAATAGACACAAAATATAGGCTGCAAGCTAGGGCAAAACCCCTCAAAGGGGAAAACCCAGAAATAACTTCTTTTCTTCTTATAGAATCAATTCAAATGACGAATCCAAGACGCAAAAACCAAAGTCAAAACCTCTTCCAAACAATAAGTCAACCCTCCAAGAAATCCTTCCTTTAGGAAGTCGAAGTCTTCAAAGTTAACGAAATTCGACCCACTACTTCAGACCTACAGTTCCAACATGCAATTCTCAACCTCCCAATTGCTGCAAAAACCCTAATTTTCGCACGTGTGAGAGAATACAAGCCCAGAAATCATATTTTCTTCTTTCTCTTTGACTTTCTCTTCCATTTGCCTTCGATCTTCTTGCTTCTTCTTTCTTCTTGAGATTGGACTTCTAAGTGTGTTCAAATGGATTGAAGTTCCTTCCTTTATATACCTTCCTCATGAGGTCGAATAAGCCTCTTTTAGCTTGAATTTTCATTGGGAGGGCTGACTTGGTCTTGGAGGTCAATTTGACTCTCTAGACTCAAAAATAATATTTTTTACATGTTACAACCTACCTAAATGGTTCTTATACAAATGAAAATGACTCTCTTGACTCATGACAAATATATTTTTGACTTGGCAAACCCTAGGAGCATGAAATACATGCTTGACCTACTTGACTAATCAAATGAAGCATGAAACCCATGTGTGAAAAATAATATTTTTCTGTTTTGCTTGTAACATAAGATATACATAATGACATGAGTACAATGACAATTATGGAGACTGAAACTAGTTACATTTTCCAATAGATACGTGAGATTAGGTTCTATTACCGGAAAAACGAGGACCTTTAGATTAAAGTCCCAATGGTATGGCACTAGTCTTGTGGAACTAGTAGGTTGGCCACGATCACCTTAGCAACTCTACTTTGCACTTTAGACCGATAAAGAGGTTCCTAGCAAAATGGGGCTTCCCTATTGGTTTCTAAGCTCACTTCATATGTTATAGAGTGGGAGTAAAGAGAACCTTGCAACAATGAAAATGTGAGATGAAAAAGAAATAGGGGTTTGGTGTGATGAAAAAAAAGAGGGGGTTGGTGTGATGATAAAAAGGGATGCCAATGCCTTATTCATTTGGGTGATGGAGTCATTCATGTTGATGTTTTGGGTAGCACTGGGAGTATTCCCATGCGTGGGGCAAGTGGGCTATGTGATGGGGCTTTGCACCCACAAACCAATGGTATTTTGATAACCCATGGAATAGACCCATAGTATTGCACGCTTTGGAAAAGTATAAGTGCAAGGTGTTGAAATATGTAACTAGGTTCGGTCTTCATAATGACTTATATAATCTTGATTTTATGTATTTGATGTAAAGAGAAAAATAAAATTTATTATTATTTTGTAGCATGGGTTTCACGTTTCAAGGTCATTTTATGGGTTTCACGTTTCAAGGTCATGGCTTCTAGGGATTTGTCCTAGATTCAAGAAGTCATTGTCATATGTAAAGACCCTATTGGGCATGTTGTATTATGGAAAAGAAATTTATTTAGTGTCAAAAGAGTCAAAAGACTCCCTCCAAGATCAAGTCGGCCTGCAGTCTACAAGTCGACCTACAAGAAAGGTCAAGTCGGCCTCATGATGACAATTCGGCTCCAAGGAAAGGCTATATATATAAGCCATCGACCACATTTGTAGAACATACATTCGATGGCACAAGAAGCAAATTCGATCACCAAGGAAAGAAGCCTAATAGCTAGCAACAAGAGGAGAAAAAAAGGAAGGTTGAAGAGTAGTGTTGAAGGACAATTTTTAGGGTTGAACCTTCTCACACGTGCAAGGAAATTAGAGCATCCTACTGTTGCAGTAGGGCCGAAAATTGTAGTCAAAATTTGGGCTCAAAACAATCAGATTTGAGTGTTGAGTTATCAAGAAAGAAGAAGCTCCCTAAGCGAAGGAAGAAAGAGACCTAATCTACCATATTCCAACCACACATGCAAACTAGGGTTTTTGTTGGAAGGCCGAGAATTATAGTCAAGAATTGTAGGTCCGAATTTGTAGTCAAATGAGAAGTTTCAACAGGTTTGAAGCAAGTTTTACTAATGTTGACTTTGTGGAAGAGAAGCTCATCGAAGGAAAGGTTGACTTGATCTTGGAGGGGTCTTTGTCAAGGGTCTTAGGTCTTGGAATTCATCATTTAAAGATTTTATAGGAAGAGAAGAATGCTTGTGGGTTTTCCTCTCAAGAGGAGAGGTTTTGGCCTTAGCTATCAGCCTACATTTCGTGTCCTCTTGTCTCATTGATCTTCATAGTTTGGCAGTTGTTTGATGATAAGAACATAATAATAATCAAGTGAAAGATGAAATTAATTACAAGTATATCAAGTTAAGTAAAAGAACATGACAAGCAATTATCAAAGTAAGAGAAATCATCCTAAACTAGCTTCCCGTGATTTCTCAACACAAGGATGAGTGTGTCATTCTTGTGGCTTGGCAAGATCGCCGAGAGGGCCTAGGAGAGCTTATATGGCGAAGAGGGCCAAGCAGTGCACAAAGACATGCCAGAGCATGAGACATTGAGAGAGAGATTCTCTTAAGTATGCAAGACATCTGCATGGGTAATATTGCAGGTTTGCTGTGAGTGAGATACTTAGTGTGTTGAGTTCAAGGAATGAGCACTGAGTGGCAAAGGAGATCCAGATCAGCTAGATCGATGACAAATCCAAAGCTTGATCTACTAGATCAAATCCAGGGTAATTGTTGTATATGTAATTTCCTTGAGGGCTATTATCCGTTTTGAGGAGCCCTAGATTCTTGTTGAAGGACTAATAAGAATTGTGTTTTGGGGCTGAAATTTTGTGTTTATTGTGCATGATTAAATTGCTGGTTTTATAAGTTTTGTTGTGCTAAATTTGTTTCTGGTTAGACACATCAACATGTTTTAGTTCATTAGATGTGTAAAGCTAATAGGAAGCTATTACCAAATATGGTGTGTGTGTGCACAGAGTCTAGTGCCCAAAATTTAACAATTCAAGCAATTCTAGAGGGTGTACTAACATGGAGTAAGGGGCAATAGGCAATTGATAGATTTGCACAATTGTTAGCCTTAACTTGAAGGTCATTCTATTGATGATTAGGGACTATAAGTAGCCATTTTAACATGTTGTATAGTAGCCCTAAGTTGGTTGTTAAATCTTACATAAATGTGAGTGAAAGGGTTTAAAAGATCCACAACTCAAAACAATGGTGAAGGTGGGCCCTTCCGAAGATTATCCACAAATATGCCTATTTAAGTGATGTGTAACTTATTATATTTTTATCTTGAAAGCAGATAACACGAAAGGAAAATGGGAGAATGAATGAATCTAAAGTTTAGTCAATCTTTTTTGTCATGTTACATTTATCATTATCAACAATTTATCACTGAGGATGTGAAATTTAAATTATCGGCAATATTAGGGAAAATGTAAAAAATTGTTAGGAAACTAAAAAAGATACAAAAATAATCTCTTTTGTTTTTTCAATTTTTTAAAACTTATAAAGCAACACCAACATCAAACAAACACATTGCTACATAAATATGAAAATAAAATTGATATGTAGGATGTCAAGTGGTACATAGATATCGATATTGAAATATGATATTTGTGCAATGTCATAAGACCTGATAGAATGATACAAAATCATATAAAAAGAATGTATCTCATAAGATGAATCATGGCAATGAAAACAATGGATTTTCCCTTGTTTGCTTCGTGGAAAATGGTCACATCATCCTCAACAATGTTTATTAGAACCAGACCAAAAAATACATGAAATATTCAAATTTTGGAAAGAACATATAATTAATGTGCATCCTTTTGAATCTAATTATTATACACAAATATGTAAAGTTACCCATTTATATAGCAAGGGTGCATATAACCAAAGTAGCACTTAGTAGAATCTGTGTTTTATTGAATTTGTAACTATGGCCGATCTTCATAATGTATATTTGTCCATTTGATGTGCTTGTATTAATTATTGTAAAGCATATTAAATGCTAGAGTCAAAATAAAATTGATTTTGAGTCAGAGGTTTGTTACCCACCACTTGTGGGTGACACCCATAGGAGAAATTTTTCTCCTAGATTGTCTTCAACCGACAACCATCAACTCCTTGCAACCACTGGAAAGCTCGATGTGCCATCATCTCCACCGCTTCACCGAACCATTATGCACCCTCAACCATCTGTGATGATATTATGTTTGAAGGTGGGCCTTCCAACTCCGAAGGTATGGCTTTCATTATGTAGTTGGGTATCTTTGCTTACTTATCATGGACACTTTTGGGCATAGGTTAGTGGGGGGATTCAGTGGAAAGAAAGGGCTTGGTCTGTACTCTTGTCCCCTTTTCCAACTTGGTGGTTAGTCTTGTATCCTAGTCTAGTGGGATCTACTCTATTGGCTACTAGCTTTAGGAGTGGCACTACATGGGAAACCTCGATTTTGGTTGCGTGGTCCCACTTCCCGACACCATATACATCATTCCCCTCTGCTCATTATAACCCCTTTTCACATGTTTTCCATCCGAGTGAACATTTGTCCATTGGGTCCACAAGGAGCTATCCTCCCCCTCCCCTTGTCCACACTTTGGGTCAGGCTTGGACCAACGCCCTGGAGGTTGATGTTGCTAAAAGAAAAGTTAAAAGCATAATTTGGCCACTTACAACAGGAAATGTACCATAAAATGCCAAAGATGGTTGGGACATACAAATTTAGGACGTGGGCAAAAGCCAACATGAGCTCTACCCCTATCATCATGGTCATCACCCTAGTTCCTAGGGCCCCTATTTTGCCCCCCCGCATCACTAAGGAACCCATGATTGTCCCAACCCCTAGTGGGCGTTGAAGTGCCCAACCTTAAAAGGGGTATTCACCGCTAGGAGTTTATATGTAGTCTTTGGGATGAATTTCTCCCCATTTGTGTCGCCATACCTCAGATCAACTACTTCAGGAAAGACTGCAGTTCTACACTTGTCTATAGCAGGGAGCCGAATAGCTTATCTTGGATCCAGATCAGCCCTAAGGACCAGCGAAGGGCAGTTATCTCTACATTTGCATTCAGTTTTCTTGGTCCTGTATATCATCACTTGTTAAAATTCTGAGATGCATACCAACAGTCAAAATATTTACTTTCAAGCAGCACTTCTGATCCATAGATCCTTGCGTGAGAATTAGGCAGTCCTCTCTCATATATGTATACTTGTCTGCAGCCCTATGTGAAGTCGATCTGTTACAATAATGAAAAAGACTATTTAGGTTCTATTTGAGTTTCAGAGCTACTTCACATTACAACTGTCATTAAGATCTGCAGAAGCCTTGCCACAGTTTTGGGAATCTTGAATCTCTGACTACAATTGCACTCTTTTGCATCATTTACCCAGATGACAAAGATCAGTGTTGTGATATTTTAGTGAATCTGTGAAAAGCCTGGCATCTTCTCCAACAATAGTATCGTCAATCAACAAGGCCTTTTGTCATTGCCTCAAGAACATTGTGCTGACAAGAACTTTGGAATCTCGGCATCAAACCACTCCGTTGCTAGAGAAGGCTATCTCTGTGGCAGCTCTCCAATCTATTGAAGGTATGATTCAACCCTTAAATTGGGCAGACATACATACATGCTCTGTGGTGACATGGCAGGCATACATAGATGATATACATGACAGACATATATACTTGATCTTCTGTGATGACACTTATCCAATGTTCTTAAATCCCCTAACACTCATTCGACTTATCTGTGGCTAAAGCAATCTATGGTTTCGCTTTTGTTTGAAGTCAACCTTGTACACCAGTTAACTGATCTGGCATCTATACAAGTCTCTGACTGAATAAAGGTAAGAGGTCTTCAAGGTCAAGGATCCATTTTCAACAATTCAGGCAATAGTATCAGTCTTTGAAAGTTAAATGCTCATCACTTTCATCTAAATAGAACAAGCATCTAAGGAAGTCATCCTCAAGTATCTCTAGTCACAACAGCACTTCAACTCACATAAGGTATGACTTCTGCATGATGAAGGAATGGCATCATATTTACAGGCAGACCTATATCGGCATCATCATACACACATACATACAGTCAGCATTAGAAAAAGCTAATTGGTATCTGTTTGGCATCCTTGCAAGTCATTGAAATTCTGATCGAAGTCATGACCTTGGACTTCTAGCCCCTCTTCAAAATCCTAATCATGTAAATAAAGTCTAGAAAAGAAGAGGCACAGTTCTCCTATTATTCTAGGTATCTCTAAAGAAAAAGGAGTCGAGTCTTCTATGTGTAAAGGAGACCTTGGACGTTAGTAAAATCTTATCGCATTGCTTTTCGGTTTTTGGATAGTAGCTCGAAAGGATTAATACATATGTTCATTCTACTGAGATAAATGATGATAATTTACGTTTCTGTTTGAGATCCATGACTTGCACAATTGACATAACCAAGCTCAATATTAGTTCAGCCATCTTGTGGAAACCTTCAGTTTTACAGTAGCTTCAGGCGTCAAGAAATGGAATCTTCTGAAAGCATCTGATTCAAGTTTTGAAAAGAAAAAATTGAAAACTCCTGTACAGTCATAGGAATATTCAGCAGCAGAGCAGAAACTCTGTTGAAGACAGGTCTCTAGGATAAGGTATTAAATCTTTCAAGGAGGATAGTCTACCTGAAATGGAAATCTGAAGCTACCAGTCAAGGACAAAACCATGCCCATTAAAGATTCTTGGTTTCTTCCCCATGTATGGCATCAGTCCTGCTATGTGTGGCTCTATCCTATGTATTGCTTCTCAGCTTATACAACTCAGCACATTCTATGGTCTCTTTTCTGTCCTGCATTATGTATAATATCATTACAGTTTAATAGCCATGATGATATGATGTAACGATTGATGATCTTGTTCACAATCAAAGTTGTGAACAAGACAGTGTGAATTTTGATAGCTTATCTTTTGAAAGGTTATTTACTATAAAGAAGCTACAGGGATCTGCCAGTAAAAGAATTTTCAACACCTTTTGGCTTTGATAAAAGGTGCAGCTCACCTGAAGCTTTTATTCTTGAAGAACAGCTAGATGAAGAAGTGCATGACACTTTGGATCAAGTTCTCTGTATCAGTCCTTATCAGCGTGAAAACAGAGGTAACCGGAAGAAAGTGCATATTACATTCTATGCCTCGACAAGCACGACAAGCAGAAGATCCTGAGTCCGATATCCTAGTTACAATCTCATGAAGAATGATTATATAGGTATGAATACCCGAATGAGAAAGACTCCTCATTATGGATTGAGTAATTTGATGCATTGTAGTCGTCATCTAGCAATGAAGGATCATACAATTGTGTTGAGATAATCTCATGGGAAGATTTCTTCTTCTTGATTGAAGAAGGACCATAATACTCCTACAACAAGACTTCAGAGGGAGGTATAAAATCCCTGATAACTTTGCTTGTCCGATTTTTGATGAAAGCAAGTCATGACAGTTGAGTTTAATGACTCTGATGAACTGCATATAAGTTGCATAATTATGATTGGATAATTCTAGCACATGGACCAAAGGATTAGTAACATGTTGCAAATGACTTTATGCTTATGAGCAAGCTTACTTTCCCAATATTTAGAGGGAGATATGATGTTTATTGATAATGCCTGTCCATCAGATAATGATTCTCCCATTTATCATTATAAGATCAAGATTATCTTTTTTTAGAAAGACACTGGGAGTCGTGGATAGACCCTACTATGAGGATCCCAACTATACATTGAGCTCTAGAAGACCTGGGGTACTTATTGAGATATGGGCGACCATAGGGTGTGTGGTTCACCTTCCCCTATAGGTGCACAGTGTACAAGGTGAGTGGTTCACCTTTCCCTATGACAGATGACATGTGTAGGGTGAGTGGTTCACCTTCCCCTACAATTTATGACACGTGTGTAAGGTGAGTGGTTCACCTTCCCCTACTGTTGATGGCATATGCATAGGATGAGTGGTTCACCTTCTCCTATGGCATATGAACAGGATGAGTGGTTCACCTTTTCCTGTGGATACCACAATGAGAGATGCTTATAGGCATTTGTTGACATGTTGGTGGGACGTGGTTCATCCTTTCCCCAAATGTAGGATGCTCATTCCCTACGATTGATGGTTGACATGTTGATGGGGCGTGGTTCATCCTTTACACACATGTAGGATGCTCATTCCCTATGATTGGTGGTTAACATGTCAGTGGGATGTGGTTCATCCTTTACCCACATGTAGGATGCTCATTCCCTGTGATTGGTGGTTAACATGTCGGTGGGATGTGGTTCATCCTTTCCCCACATGTAGGATCCTTCCTACTATTATTGATTTGCATGTGTGTAGGAGGTGGTTCATCCTTTCCCTACTCTTGGTGTTTTGCATGTGTGTAGGATGTGTTTCATCCGTTCCCTATGTGTGATTATGGCATGTGTTTGTTGGATGTGGTTCATCCTTTCCCTACGATGATTGAGATATATGACTGTAGGAGGTGGTTCATCCTTTCCCTACGATGATTGAGATATATGACTATAGGAGGTGGTTCATCCTTTCCCTACGTTTGATTATGACGTGTTTGTAGGATGTGGTTTCTCCTTTCCCTACAAGACATTGTGAGTAGGATGTGATATATTCTTTCCCTGCTAGTGTTCTTGCATCATCCTACCCATGTAGTCTGGGACACATGGGAAGTACCTCTCGTTTGGCCAATTTGTTGGGAAAAGTGGTTTGGGACCATAGCACTACCGATGGACACATCATGTACTGTCGTACTCCCTATGTCTAGGATGAATGATGTTTCTTCAACTTAATCACTTGGGATCAAGTCCGATTGGAGTTAACCCTTTGGTTATGTGGACTGACTTCTGTCAGTGGAGAGTGGTAAGGTCTTGTGAGTCACTCTCGATCGATTCTTCTTTATTATTCATATTAGTGTTCAACAGAGCAGAGCAGAGATGAGATTCAGAGATGGTTCATATCAACAAGATGGCATGATGATCGATGATGATTGACAGGTGGAATTCTCCCTAGTTGAGAGAGTGTTAAAATTGGCAACTAGGGCCAAATTATACTTTGGACAACTCCTTTGGGGAAGATAATTATGGGATTGAATTCCTCTTTTCACCAAAATTGACCTAAAGATCATCAAATTTGGTTAAGGAGAAGCATGATTTTGAATTTATGTTTCTCTCATGTAAAATTAACAAGGTCGGCCTCACATATATGTTGGCTCAATAATCCCAATAGTCATGTCTCTTGATCCCAATGAATTGTATATATTAAGGTGTTGTCTCCCTTAGTTGACAACAAGAAAAGGGCCTCATGATGTGTGAAACAGCCGAGGCTTTAGAGAAGGATGAAGGACTACTTGTTTTGGGTTTCTCTTTCATATCAAGGCCGAGATTATGTGATGGATAGCCGCAGGAATTAAGGGAATTTTGGGCTATGTCTATGGGTCTATTTGCTATTACAAGACCACATTCAAATACAATATATGAGGCCGAGTTTATATGTAGTCTTTGGTATGAAATTCTCCCCATTTGTGTCACCGTACCTCAGATCAACTACTTCAGGAAAGGCTGTAGTTTTGCACTTGTCTATAACAGGGAACCAAATAGCTTATCTTGGATCCAGACTAGCCCTAAGGACCAGCGAAGGGCAGTGCCTTATAAGCCAAGGTTAGCCGTAGTGGAATGGAGGTGTTTTAGGTTGGCTGAGTGAGATAGTAGCAAATAGTATGCAACCCTAACTAGACCATGTGTATCTTCTGTTGACAATGTGCTAGAGTTGTAGCTATTGAGCCACTTTCATGTCTAAGGTTGGACTTTCAATTTAGCAAGTCATTTTGACTTTGATCTATTGTACTCTCTCTCTCTTTGCTGAACATTTGATATTAATAATAAGAAGATTTGATCAAGGGTTTCCCCATCTTGGGGTTTTTCCCTAGCTTGTGCCATATTATTGTGTCCTCTTGTCTTGGCTTGTCTTCGTCATTTATTGCATATGTTCTTTCTTCAATTACTGTCAATATGATAATGATTCATGTGATTGCCAATGGATTAATAAATGGGCTAATTTGGAATATTGAAGCAACTGTCCTAAGCAAAGAACATGTTAACCTAAAATTAACAGCTTTCCTAAGGTAAATCTTTTATTCTCTTTGTGCATTGTGATCTCTATTGTTCTACTGTTTTTGTATAGTTGAATTTCTGAAGTATAATTGTTGAATGATATATTAGAATAATTTAAAAAATAAACATCAAAGGTAATTATCAGTATTTCAGAAATGTTGTGCTAGTCTATATTGCACTTAGAAAATCAACATGGTATTAGAGTTTTGGTGAAGAAAGGAACATCGAGATCACCCTTTAAGAAACCCTAGAAGATCATTGTATTGAAGTCATTCTAGTTGATTTGCATCCATGGCTTCTATGAAATACGAGAACAAATTGGAAGGAGCCTCAAACCTCAGAGCTTGGAAACTTAGGATTGATCTTATTCTCGCAAAGAACAAAGTTTTAGATACTGTAGTAGGGAAGGTTGTAGAACCAACATATGTTGCAAGGAAAGAGAAGTTTAAGGAGGATGACATCACTGCCATGAGTCTAATAGTGTACTTCATTAGAGTTCATCTAATCCCCTACATTGTAAAACATGATACTTCCAAGAAAATGTACGATCCACTAACTAATCTATACACTATCAAGAATTTTGGTCAATTCGTGAGTTTGAAGAATGAGCTTTGTGATATAAGGATGAAGAATGATGACACCATGGATTCATACTTTGTAAGGATTTCACAAATAAGAAACCAAATTCAAGCAATTGGAGAATTTTTTCTTGATCAAGAACTTGTGACTACAACACTAAATGGTCTTCCTAGATAATGGGATGCATTTGCAGTAGGTATAAGTAGTTGGAAGGAAGCTCCTTCATTTGAACAACTATGGACATCTTGTGCTCAAGAAGAAACAAGGCTTATTTCGAGGGAAGAGCAAAGGAAAGAAGAATTTTGCTTCTCAACATAAGAAGTCTTCGCAAAAGGAGGACATGTCAAAGATTCAATGTTATGGTTGTCAGAAATTTGGACTTTTTAAGAGGGATCTACTAAGGTGGCCAACAACAAAAAGGGAAAGGGAAAACAACATGCTACTGCAACTGAGATTGAACATGGGCATCCAAAGAAGGCTAAAGGTGACAAAGATTTCTTTTATTTTTATGCTCTTATAGGTTCCAATCTTGATAATGATGATATGTGGTTGGTAGATAATGGTCCCAAAGGGTAGAGCTTGGAGTTAGGCATAGTTATGTAGTCAAAGGAATTGGAAAGGCATCCATAGAGGTGGAGTCTAGTAACGAAGTGCATCTCAACAATGTTCTATAGGTACTAGGTTTAAAAAAGAATCTTGTATTTGTTTCATGTTTGGAAGATAAAGGAAATAGAGTAGCTTTTATGGATGGCAAAGTACTTTTATGGTCCAAGGGCTCTAGTATAGATGATGCCATGGTTATTGGGATTTGTGAAGGAAGATTGTATAGACTTGTGACTTGACCTGCTCAAGCCCTAAGTGCATGATTAAATCAATCCAAGTGTGTTGTGGCATAAAAGATATGGTCACCTTCATTATAGAGCATTACTGCAATTGAATCAAATAGTTTCAGGTGTCCCTGAATTGCAAATAGAGCATGAAGGTGTTTGTAAAGGTTGTGCACTTGGGAAGAATATCAAGAAACCATTTCCAAGATGCCATCAAATTTCACAAAATTCCAACGGTGGGATCTTTAGATATTGGCAATTGCAAGCCTTAGCCCAAGGATCGTCTCTTGCCCTCATTTTCCTTTGGCTAGTGACCTCATTTGGATCATTGCACATTATTAAAAGAAGATTTGTCCATTGATCATCTTCTCATCCAGAATTAGGTCAAGCCCCTCCTTGAGTGATAAATTCCACTTCCTTGACCTAATGTTGGGTCCACTTAGTCTCATGTGGTCCTGCAACCTAACAACTCCAATTCCACAAGGATAATACAAAGACCATTTCTCCATAAGGAATCATCGTTACAAGATATATTCCCAAACCCTAGCCTCAAGAGTCCTTTTAGCCCTTTCTAGAGAGTCTATCACCTTGCTTCCCGAGCAAGAAAGCCATACAATTGAGTCTCTCTTATGAATAGGCCTTAGGTATCACTCCTTATCCTCTTATTGACTTATTCATCTAGTGATTCCCCTTTATACTGGGTCTCCTCCCATCGTTGAAAGTTCGTAAAGAGCAGGGAGCCTTAATTGAGGTGACAGTTGGTGGTCGCTCTGTTGTTGCCCTTGACCTAGTAGTTTCCCTTTGGGATCCCGTCCTAGGACCCCTGCTAGCTTGAGTGACAACAAATCCTTCAAGAGAGTTTTGAGGTGTGCATCTCTTGAACATCAAATCTTCCTTTTAATGAAGCCACTAAGGTTTGTAAGAAGACTATATTTCTTTCTCACCCACTTCATCAAGGCCATCTTCATTAAATTTGCCCTGGGTATCTTTTTTGCCCATCTACATCAAGGCACTAGTCTATGAGGTGTTGATCAATCTCTCTTTATAACGATTTTCTCTCTCTTCTCTCTAAATTCTAGATATCTAGGGTTAAGGTTAGGGATTTCTTGAAATATTTATAAATCGTAATTTTACTTGATGTGTTATTTCCCTTTTAGTAGGGATTGCATTTATAATTGGTAAAAAGCAAAATCTAACATTAATTGCATAATAAAACCCTAATTGTATTATTGTAGGACTGACATGATCTTTCCTATTGTTGTTTTATGCATGTTTCAGCTATAAAAACTCTATTGCAAACCTTAATGCTTTTATATCTAATTGATTGTCTTGCTCCTTTATTGATCCACCATTCTAAGGCTACTTCTTTTGGTTGTTATATGACATTGCATGCCATATCATTGAAGATCCATGAAACCCTAACTTATAACAACCTTCTAGTTTATTTAATTGATCTAAGAATGTAATACTTGAGCTCTAGTAAAGAGTGTTTAGGCCTTCTTGGGCCTGCTAGTACCTTTCCATCACATCAAAACCTTCTTATTAAATACCCTTTAGATGATCTATACAGGGAAGCCTACCTTGTGATTTAATTTTCCACTAAATAGTTGGAAAAATGTTGTTGAGGTGACAGTGGTGGCCATTCTCTTATTGCCACAAGGTTTGGATTTGCCTAGTGAGGCTTTGCACTAGGCCTGCTAGATTCTTCTGTATCATGGAACATTATGCATCATGGAGAAGGGCTTCGAGCCCTAGTTGACATGTGGTATCTTGCGTCCTACTATGAAGGATTGGCAATGGTTTGAGGATGCTTGAGGCTTTGACAATGTTCTTGTAGGGGGTAGCTGACCTAGTGGAGCACATTGTTTTGGAGGATAGATGGAGTCTATGGAGGCTTGTGATGGAGTGGTGTAGAATTCTCTTGTATAGCTACATTATCATGGAGTCTTTATTGTGCACACCATTGCCATTAGAGCATGATACTTGTACTTTAGAGTGGATGTCCCACTTGTGTGGCCTTCAAGGGCCCATGTAGGTTTCACGTAAGGGCTTATGCCCACATAGTATTGTTGGCATTCCCTACCTCTCTTATAAATAGAGGAAGGAGAGTATCGTTCCACAACATAGTCATTCACTTGGTTGTATTCCTCTTGTGATGAGATGTAACTAAGAGAAAAGAGTGCACACTTCGTTTTTCTCCCTTAAGTCTTCTCTCTCTCTCTCTCTCTCTCTCTCTCTCTTTGTTGAAGCACTAAAATTTCTAAGTCTTCTTGGAGCATGTTGGAGTTCTAGAGTTAGGCTTTATCCCTAGAAGATTGGAGATTATATATTTTGATAGAAAACACTAAGGTGGATTTGTGAGGAAGAGAAGAGGACACATCTTGCCTTGGAGATTGTGTTGGAGAAATTCTTGCACTTGGATCTTCTTGGTTGAGTTAGGGTTTGTTGATTTATCCTAGCTAGCACTTTTTTGGATAGTTGAAGTTTTTGTATTAGCCTTAAGAGGAGGATATGTTATGTAGTTGTACTTCACCTTGAGCTTATATATGAATTTTCCAACTACCTACATCTTTTGTCATTTTCAGATTTGAATATTAGCTATTAATGTTCTTCATGCTTTTCTTTTGTTACCCACCACTTTGTGGGTAATATCCCTAAGAGAAATGTTTTCTCCATGATGGTCCTCACTTGGTAGCCACTGACCCCTTGCAACCACCAACTAGCTCGTTGTGCCATTTCTCCGCCACTTGAGCCAGCAATGTGGTCCCTCACCCATCTGTCATGATCGTATATTTGAAGGTGGGCCTCCTAAGCCTCAAGGTATGCCTTGTCATTTAGTAATTGAGTATTTTAGTTGACTTATCATGGAAACTCTTGGGCGTGCAATAATGGGGGGATTCGGCAGAAAGAGTGGACTAGGTCTGTGCTCTTGTCCCCTGGGTACCTTTTGGGATGTTAACCTTGAACCTTAGTCTCGTGGGATCTCTTTTATTGGCCTTTGGTTTTCTGGGATGATATTACATGGGAAACCCTGATTTTGGATGCGTGGTCCTGCTCCCAATTCACATATATCACCCCCCTTCCACTGATTATAACCCTTTTCATCACCTCTCGCACCTAGGTCCACATTCCTCCCTTGGGTACACATAGGGTTAGCCGCCCCCTCCTCTTGCCCACATCTTGGGTCGGCCCTGGAACGATGCCTTAGAGGTTAATGCAACTTAAAAGAAAAGAAAAAGCATAATTGGCCACATTCAACAAGAAATTATACCACAAAATGCAAAAGATGGCCGAGATAAACACATTTAGCACGTGGGCAAAAGCCATTACATGAGCTCTACCCCTTCCATGGCCATCACCTTGGTTTCTAGAGGCCTTAGACGCGTCTCTTTTATCATGCAGGAACCCATGATTGTCCCAACCACTGGTGGGCAATGAACTGCGCCACCTGAAAAGGGGGTATCCACTGCTCTACTTTACACATCATGCTCTCATTCCTTTGAGCCCCAAGCAGCTGACCAAAGAAAATGATAAAAGGCAAAAGGCATACAAAGAAGGGTGGAAAAATCAAGGCCATGGTAACTCATGTACCATGATCACTCCCTCCTACACATCATTTACCCAAGTGTGGGCTTCCCTTTTTTTGACTACTGTTGTACCATGGCATGTGACCCAGGTTGTTCCCCTTCATCCCCTACTCTGTTCCATCATTGTATTACATGCCAACACTATTTGAAAGATGTACCATGGACATATCACTCCCTTTGGAAGCAAAAACCACTTGATAGGATGATTGATTAACTCCCTTTGGAGCATGGAGACATTAGCACATGCCAAAGCCCATTATGGAAGGGCATGCCATTATAGAATGCCCACTTGTTTTCCATGGTTTGTAAATTCTTTTACTTGATTGCTTTAATGACTTGATATGCTCGAAGGTACGAGGATGCATTGGATTCTATTATGCAGGATTGCAAATGGTGTCCATTTTGGGTTTGGTCTCCCTATACGAGGTCTTAACCCTCCAAAGGGCTACATTGGCACATATAGGGTGTGTGTAGAGAGCCATGGGCCTCCACAACAGTAGGTACCATTCCATGAGTCCCTAGAGTCATTTAGAGATCATTATTGGTTCACCTGTTGGACAAAGAAGATGAACCTGGTTCACTATGGCCAACTGACCCCATAGTTACATTATGCACTTGAAAAGTGACGCAAGACTTGTATGATGATGTGGCATCATTTACACTGTCATCTGAGCCCTTGCAGATGATCTACAGGGATCTTCGATTTGTTTGGAGACCCATGAGGACACTTGTGTTCCTCCACACCCATTACTTGGAGGACAAGGGGCCACCCCTTTGTCCATTGCTTTTGGGAGTCCTTTTTCACATTATGGCACCTCTGGACTTCATTAAGCCTCCTCCAAGGCCCAACGACATGCATTATTTGATCATTCGAGCTCTTGAGAGGCTTATTCTTTTGATTTTGAGCTAGTTTGGTTGGCTTATCACCAAAGGTTAGTTATCTTGTACATTATTTTATTTTAGGGGCTCAGTTAGGCCTAATTAGCTAAATTGAGTTCATTAGGAAGTGTATAAATGGAAGTGTGATGGAGTCATTTGATCATCATTACTTGGATTGATCTCTCTCTCTTGAAAGATTTTCGCTATTTTTTTGGAGGACAAAATTGGGTGGATGGATGAATTTTGATGTTTGGATCTCTTCATTTTTGTCTTGGAGCTTCTATATTGGCATATGATGATTATTGGATATACTTGTTCTCACATGTAAGTGCTCTTTTAATGCTACTCTATCATTTCTTATGTCACATGCATGTAGTTGGGGAATTTTGCTATAATAGGCTGAAATTTGTTACTTTTCTTGTGTGAAAGAGTGCAAATTTGTCTTTTATTAGCGTTGCATCATGTCATGGGACATGTTTGAATAAGGGAATGTTCCTAGAGGTATTTGTTGAAATTTTATCTTAATAAGTCATCGCATATTTTCCATTGAAGTATAAAGATCTTGAAGCAATTGTCCCATGCCTTATTTGCCATGTGAATTGTTCTAGAGACCTCCTTGATGAAGTGAAACCATCCTAAACATTCAAATCATCTTGACTCCATTTCCCCCAAAGGATTAGGCATTGTTCCTCCATAAGTGATCACCCTAAAACATATTTTTCTCACCTTTCTCTCTTTCTTTCTAGTTCTAGCCTAAATAGGTCTCCTAGGGCATAAATTATCTCACAATCTAGCAATCCAAACACTTCGATTTTTGGGCCACAACTATGTTGTAATTGTCTCTAGAGGCCCTCTAAATTTGAAGCAAATTCGATTGTAGGATCTCGAGATATTGCAAGCCCTAGCTCGAGGACCATTTCCTGCCCTAGGTTTCCCTTGGCTAGTGACCTCATTTGGATCATTGCATTTGATTCCAAGAAGATTTATTCATTGATCCTCTTCTCTTCCACAATTAAGTTGAGCCCCTCCTTGAGAGACCAATCCCTCTTACTTGACCTAATTTTGGGTCCACTTGGTCCCATGTGGTCCCACAACTTTTCGAAGATATTCTCACAAAGACCATTTGGAAACCAAGCCTTCACAAGGGTTTTTAGGACTAGGTCCGTCCTTTACAAAGCTTATTTGGAAAACTTAGCCCTTAAGACCCTCTTGGCCCTTCTTAGAGAGCCTTTCATCTTGCCTCTTGGGCAAGCAAGCCATATATTGAGCCTCTCTTGTGAATAGGCCTCTTCAGGAATCACTCTTTTCCCTTTATTGACCCATTTATCTAGGTGATTCCCTTCATACTGGGTCTCCTCCCATCGGTGAAAGCCATTGTTTTAAAAACCGGCCGTTTCGAAACCGAAACGGCCGGGTTGATCCGAGTTGATGCTGTTGGGAGTGACCCGGCCTTGGAAACGGTCCGGTTGGCCGAGTCACCCATGACTTGGCCGAGTCATTCAATGACTCGGTCGAGTCATGGGTGACTCGGCCAACCCGGCCGTTTCCAATATGACTCGGCCGAGTCACAAAGGGACGGCCCTCCACACGTAAACAACATTTAAAAATTGATTTTTTTGGGATTTTTAAATTGTTTAATGTTTGTTTTGGATCTCAAACTGTTATACCAACCACTGTCTTACTAGAGCTCTGCTATATCGTTATAAGTTGTGCATTATTGTCATGCATATGTATAGATTATATATATAGTATATACTGTGTCAACTATTATGTATAGATTACTGCTATGTTTAATATGTATACTGTTATGTAGGCTGTGTATACTATGTAAACAACCAAGTCAGGAGATCAAGTGTTGAATCAAGTTGTTGATGAGAAACTGCACTGTTCTCATTGGCGTGGTGCATTTATTTCTTGAAGTTACTCATTGATATACAAAGTGATTACTGCCACTGTCTTATAGTGAGAGTCAACAACATATATTGACAATCGGATGTCAATGTCTTGCAGAAGTTTCGTTTATGCAATAAGGTATCGTCCAAATTACAATTGAAATGTCAAACGATGCCCTGGATGAGGGCCTACTCTTGCACTCAACAAAATACCTAAGAGACTCAAAGTTACAAAACAAATTAATGCAAAAAGGACCTAAACAGTACTATGCTGCTGGTTATAAGGCCTAAAATCTGCAGTTAATATAACTTTTCCTCAAGCCCTACTACACATGTCCGAGCCCTAAACACTTTACTTGAGTCTTCAGTGCAAATGATTATCCACAGTCAAGCATAAGTCCTGTAGTTCATTGTTAGTGGATGTCGAGTTCTTTGGAGCAGGTCTGTAATAAAATTCTGGGTGTGCAATTGAAAAGGAATCCCAACCGAATCACAAGGGAAAAAGGAAGAGAACAGATCTTAAGGATAAAATAACCCTAGAGTCTAGACTCAAGGTAAAACAACACCAGCGGATCAAAAATACAATAAAGTTCTGAAATTATACTCAAAGAATTACCCAAACAAATTCCATTGGAACACACAAAGGAATACAAATTGAAAATTTGAAACCCTTACCTTGACACCTAGAGCTACTGTATTTTTTTTTCACTGTTCTGATGATGATGATCCAGAGATTGGTCGAGATGATCTTGGCTCCTCTGGCAGTAGCTACTAGCCAGTAGTAGTGTAGCTGCTAGCAGTGCTGCAGTGGTACTAGTATTGGAGTCTGGTCACCATCACAGTTTACTTTTGTTGTAGAGGCCATTTCTAGCCTCCTTGGTTATTTGTATTTTGTTTTGAGTCTTTGATCATGTATGACAGTTGACTATGTAATTGTATTGCCATTGGGTACCATTTTGATATAATGGATTGGTTCATGAGCCTAGTTTGATCATATGCTGTCTTCCATCTATATTATAATGCTGTGTGTTTGGAAACATGAATGAAAATCTTTAAAATTATGTTTAAAATATTTAAAATTATGTTTTTTAATAAAAAAAATAAATATTTAATGTATTTTTTACAACGACCGAGTCATTGAAATCGAGCCGGCCGAGTCATTACCGTTTCAGAGTCGGAGTCGGAGTCGATCCTCGGCCGAGTCGGAGTTTTAAAACATTGGTGAAAGCCCATAAAGAGTAGGGAGGTTTAGCTGAGGTCACAGTGGGCTATTGCTCCATTGTTTCCTTTGACCTAGCAATTTCCCCTCTCTGATCCCCTTCTAGGACCCCTACTAGTTTGAGCGGTAACATTTTGTCGCCATTGTCGGGGACACGAGACGTGTGTTTTTTCCCCATACAACATATTGCCATATCATTACAAAGACCTAGTTCTTCATTGAACTTTAAGGTTGATGCTTGTAGGGTGAAGCAAGCATTTTCTAGGCATCGTTAAGCTCATCTTGGCAACTCTTACATAATTTACATGCATATCTCAAATAGGTTGTCTTTCTTTGATGATTTTCCCGCTTTGGATGTCGCTAGCGTTCCTGGCCACCCTAATCATGTCACAGGAAGCATGGTACGCGGGGTGCCCATGTTTGATGGTGATCCACTCTCTGCAATTGACCATGTAGAAAGATTTAATGCACATGCTTCAAAAGAGAAAATGGTTCACCAGGACGTTGTTATGTTGTTTTCATAGGATCCCTCGGTGGTCATAACTCATGGTTGCATGATCATGAACCTGAGAGCATCTCATCTATTGAGGAGTTCGTTGATGGCTTTCTTAGACACTTTCAAGTGTAGTTTGCATTAAGCATCCAAGAGGAAGCCTTCATTGAGTGTCATCAAGACATTGAGAATCGAAGTAATGAGCACGAAGAAGAGTCATCGTTGGGTCCGCACAATGAAAAGGATGATTCTAACAACATGTGTGTAGAAAAGAATGAGCCTATGGAAAGTGAAGCTGAGACTAACCTTACCTTTCTCAAAGATAAGACTCCTGATGATTCTTCTCTTAAGAACCTTGAGGAAGGTGATCCCATTAGCCCCTTGGAAAATGACATTGGAGATTATTTCCATATTGAATAGGAGAAATGGGAAATTCTTGGTTGTCTGTTTGACTTTAGTTGCATCTACGACACTGACAAGGAGGATGAGTGTTGAGAGTGGTCCTCCCTTTCTCCCGAGCATTTTCTATGATGACATATCCATTGATACCTTTGGGAAGGAGAATTATCATTTTCCCTCGCATGAAAGGGAGCCATTGGAGATGATTGATTCCCCTTTTTGGGAAGACCCTATCTTTGATACCAACAATGATAGGATTGATAAGGTCCTTGCTCATACCTACCTTCCTTATGATTCCGGGAGTGTAATTGAATTACTTGAACCTCTAGAGTTGGATTTTCAAGAAAAGGATCCCATTGAAACTTCACCTTCCCCTCTTCCCTTTCCTATTGTTCATCACCTTGAGTCCTCATCAAATGATCCCCTCATCCCTCGTCATATGATCTCAAGTGACCATGAGCCCTTTCCCCCTTCCAAGTATAGTGTCAAGGAAGAGCCCTTCGTTGGTTATACTTTATCTCCTTGGACATACCTTCAGGGTTTTGATCGATCCATGACCTCCTCTCTCCAATGTAACCATCACCTTGAGCCACCTATTGGTTGCACTCCTCCTTTCCATCACCATTTGTTCTCCTCGCATCACAACCTTGTGGCAACTACAAAGCACAATACTATGAGTAATGATTGTGATAAAAATTTCTCAAGGATAATCATTCATTCCACCATTGTGTACTTAGAGGGAAGGGTCTGCATTTTGAGATTGACTCGTGTTCCTTCTCTTAGGGATTCCTCTTACCTCACATGGAAACAATATTTTCCCACCTCCCGCTTGCAACATCCTCCAATTGTTTGGGTTTGCATTCGCTATGGGATTTTTTGCATGAGTAATCGTATAGGCAGACATATTTATATTGATTTAATGATATGTTGGCGGCACTGGATTTATGATTACACTTAATATTAGCTTTGCTGTATGCATGTTAGGGTAGGATGCATTGCATGCTCGTTTTCTCATTAGAACTAACATCATATGATATTTCTCATGGTAGATTAGATGCATTTAGATTAAATTTGCATTATATGTACTTTCCTGTTGATTTTCTGGCCTAACATTAATCATGGGTGATCATAAGACACAATAGAAACATGCTACCCTGGTCATTTAGTCTTTGAAATGTGCAAGTAACAGGTCTACGATAACCAAGAGATTGTTGGTGTTCTCATGTCCTCTCGTTTGAGTAGCTTCGTACACTTGTCTGAGAGCTCATGTCCTAGTTGGAGTTAGATGTTACCCACCACTTTGTGGTTGATATCCCTACGAGAATTTTTTCTCCATGATGGTCCTCAATCGGCAACCAACAACCCCTTGCAACTACCAACTAGCTTGTTGTGCCATTTCTTCACCACCTAATCCAGCCATGTGGTCCCTCACCCATCTGTCATGATCATATGTTTGAAGGTGGGCCTCCCAAGCCTAAAGGTATGCTTTGTCATTTAGTAATTGAGTATTTTAGTTGACTTATCATGGGAACTCTTGGGCATGGAATAATGGGGGGATTCGACGAAATGAGTGGACTAGGTCTATGCTCTTGTTCCCTAGGTCTCTTTTGGGATGTTAACCTTGAACCCTGGTCCCATGGGATCTCTTTTACTGGCCTTGGGTTTCTGGGATGATATTACATGGGAAACCTTGATTTTGGATGCGTGGTCCTGCTCCCCAATTCACATATATCACCCCCCTTTCGCTCATTATAACCCTTTTTATCACTTCTCCCACCTGCGTCCACATTCCTCTCTTGGGTCCACATAGGGTCAGCTGCCCTCTCCCCTTGCCCACATCTTGGGTCGGGCTTGGAATGATGCCCCGAAGGTTGATGCATCTAAAAGGAAAAGAAAAATCATAATTGGCCACATTGAACAGGAAATTGTGCCATCAAATGCAAAAGATGGTCAAGACAAACACATTTAGCACGTGGGAAAAAGTCATTGCATGAGCTCTACCCCTTCCATGTCCATCACCCTGGTTCTTAGAGGCCTTAGATGAGTCTCCTTTATCATGTGGGAACCCATTATTGTCTCAACCCCTGGTGGGGGATGAACTACCCCACCTTAAAAGAGGGTATCCACTGCTCTACTTTACACATCGTGCTCTCATTCCTTTGAGCCTCAAGCAGTTAACTAAAGGAAATCATCAAAAGGCAAAAGGCATACAGAGAAGAGTGGAAAAATCAAGGCCGGGGTAACTCATGTACCACGATCACTCCCTCCTACACATCATTTACCCAAGTGTGGGCTTCCCTTTTTATTGGCTACCCTTGTACCATGGCATGTGACCGAGGTTTTTCCACTTCATCCCCTACTTCGTTCCATCATTGTATCACATGCCACCGCCATTTGAAGGATGTACCATGGACGTATCACCCCATTTGGAAGCAGAAACCACCTGATAGAATGATTGATTAACCCCCTTTGGAGCTTGGAGACATTAGCACATTTCAAAGCCCATTATGGAAGGGCATGCCATTATCAAGTGACCACTTGTTTTCCATGGTTTGTAAATTCTTTTATTTGATTGATTTAATGAATTGATATGCTGGAAGGTACAGTGGCGCATTGGATCTTATGCAAGATTGCAGATGGTCTCCATTTTGGGTTTGGTCTCCCTATACAAGGTCCTAACCCTCCAAAGGGCTACATTGGCACATTTAGGGTGTGTGTAGAGAGCCATGAGCCTCCACAACAACAGGTACCATTCCATGGATCCCCAGAGTCATTTAGAGATCACTTTCGGTGCACCTATTGGACGAAGAAGATGAAGTTGGTTCATTATGCCCAACCGACCCCACAGTTATATTATGCACTTGGCAGGTGACCCAGGACTTGTATGATGATGTGGCATCATTTATACTATCATTCGAGCCCTTGTAGATGATCTGCAAGCATCTTCCATTTGTTTGGAGACCCACGAGGACACTTGTGTTCCCCCACACCCACTTGGGAGTATCATAAGATTACTACTTGGAGAACAAGGGGCCACCCCCTTGTCCACTGCTTTTGGGAGTTCTTTTTCATATTATGGCATCTATGGACTTCATTAAGCCTCGTCCAACGCCCAACGACATGCATTAATGATCATTCGACCTTTTGAGAGGCTTATTCTTTTGATTTTGAGCTAGTTTAGTGGGCTTGTCACCAAAGGTTAGTTATCTTGTACATTATTTTATTTTAGGAGCTTGTTATCGCTCAAACTAGCAGGGGTTCCTAGAGGGTCACTTGCTAGGTCAAGAGCAAGAATGAAGCTAAAACCCACTGTCACCATAGCTAAAACTTAGTTCTCTTTACGGACTTTGACCAATGGGAGGAGACCCAATATATAGAAAATCACTTATGAAGAATATAGATCAATTAAGATGGGATGTGAAGTGATCTTGATGACCCTTTCCTAGGAGAGACTCAACATGGAGCTTGCTTGCCTTTGAAGCAAGGTGTAAGGTTCTCTACGATAGGGGAATTGGGATTTGAGGGCTCGGCTTAAGGAAAGTGACTTGTAAAGGAGCTTCCTAAACCCTAAAATCCTTGTGGAGAATTCATTTCGACAGACAGTGGCAGCGGTGGATTGGGAGTGACCTAAGAGAAAAACCTTGGTTGATTGGGAGCTGATTGGAGGAGAAAAATGACTCAAAAACCCTGGTGGATTGAGCGCTGAGGAGGAGAGGATCAATTTTCTCCAGCAAACCGATATGGGCACCAAATTTATGTGTTTTGTTTTGGTATTTTTTTTTTTTTTTGGTTGGGTTTGGATAACCCATTGTTTATCAAATATTTTTCAGTTGATTTGATGGTGTTTTTGTTTGTTAAATTGTCAAAAATTCAATGTGTTTTGTCATGTTACTCATGTATGTAATTTTTTAAAATTTTTGTAACTTGCAATTCTTATTTTGCCATAGGTTCACCATTCAACTTCAAAGTTCAAAGTTCAAACTTCATTTTACAAATTTAAAATTCAGGAGTCAAGAGTTCATCCAAGTTACAAACATGCCAAGGAAATTGGACCCTCTGTGGGAATTTTATGAACCTGATGGAAGGTTTGATAGAATAGATTTGAGTTGCAAGTTGTGTGGGCATCATATGTCGGGGGGATTTATAAATTGAAGTATCACTTTGCACAAATCCCTGGATTTGATGTAGGGCCTTGCACAAATAAAAATCCGAAAATCATCCAAAGAGCCATGAGATCATTGGAAGAATTAGAGCACGAGAGAGAGGCTAAAGCAAAAATGAAGAAGCAACTAGCAAAGAGGGTGTTAGGCTTAGGTGAACAAGGAAGTGGCACTGGTTTTACTTCAGCATCAATATCTACAACCAACCCGATAGTTGCCTCATCATTTTTTGTTTCTAGAACCACACCTGGTTCACAACCATCTATCACTTCAATGCTTAAAAAAACTGAGAAAGAACAAGCTGACAAGTTGTTGGCCAAATTTCTCCTTTGGAGTGATATTCCTTTCAGCGTTGCAAGGAATAATCCATTTTTCCAGCCTGTTGTTGATGCTATTGCAACTGTTGGCCTAGGGTACAAAATCCCTTCTTATGATGACTTTAGAGGCCGGATTCTTCAAAATGAAAAGGTTGACTGCACCAAAAGATTGGAGGAGTTTAGGGCATCATGGGCACAAACAGGATGCACTGTGATGTCAGATGGTTGGACCGACCAAAAGGGGAGAACCCTTATAAACTTCTTGGTTAGTTGTCCCAAGGGGACAATGTTTATGAAATCTATTGATGCATCTTCACATATCAAAGATGCAAAAACTTTATGTGATTTGCTGGATGTGTTTATTTTGGAGGTGGGTGTAGAACATGTTGTCCAAGTCATAACGGACAATGCTGCAAATTATGTTGCTGCTGGCAGGATGCTTATGGAGAGGCATCCTACTTTATTTTGGACGCCTTGTGCTGCACATTGTATTGATATGATAGGAAAAATTTCCTTTGTCAAAGATATTGTTGACTCATCAAAAAGTATTACAAAATTTATATATAATCATACATCTATGCTTAGCTTGATGAGAAAATTCACCAACAACAAGGAGTCGGTGCGCTCCACCATTACACGGTTTGCCACTAGTTTCATATCTCTTCAATCCCTCTTGAATTCTATGTGGGATGTGAAGAGAATGTTTCTTTCAGAGGAGTGGTGTGCTTTGACAATGAGCCACAAACTAGAGGGAGAGGCCATATGTAGATTAGTTTCATACCAAGAAGACTTCTGGGCGGGAGTGCAGGAGGTGTGCACCGTTACTGAACCTTTGGTAAAGTTTCTTCAATTAGTTGATGGTGAGAAGCCCGCAATGGGCTATTTGTATGAAGCCATGGACAGGGCCAAAGAGTCCATTTGGGCCTACTATGATGATAAGGTAGATGAGGGGTTTCATAAACAACTCCTATGGGAAGTGATTGATGAACGATGGAACAACACACTCCATCATCGCATTCACGCTACAAGGATCTACCTGAACCCCGCATTTTCTTACCCATGTGGGTTCGTATTTGTTGCTGAGATCATGGATGGATTCTTAACCTGTATTCAGAGGATGGTGCGATCTCCAGCAGAACGTACAGAAATCTCCAAAGAAATTGAGACATACAGAATGGTAGGTGGCACATTTGGCTTTGACATGGCTATGACTGATAGGATGACTAAAATGCCAAGGATTTTTTAGTTTGTTTCAAATTTCATTGTCTCTTTAAGTTCATTACTTCATACTTTTCTTCAACTTTCAAATTTCATTTTTTTTTCGTACATTTATTTAAATTTTTATTTGTAATTTTTTTGTAGATGCATGGTGGAGAATGTATGGTGCTAGGGTACCCTTCTGCAAAAGCTTGCCATTCGAATCCTCAGCCAAACATGTAGCTCCTCAGGATGCGAGCACAACTGGAGTGTATTTGAAAAAATACACAACAAGAAGCACAACAAGTTAAATTTAAAACTTAAAATATTGCAAATTTCCAAATAATTTTTTGAATTCATTAAATAATAATTTTTTTATAATTATTAATTCATGATCTTTGTACAGGTTGGAGTCCCAACGACTTAGTGACATGGCTTACGTCTACTACAATTTTCGATTGTGGGTGAGACAACTTGAGAGGATACCTGATATGGAGGCCATCTCATTGGATGGGATTAACACCACTGCTGCATGGAGGGTTGACGCCGAGAGGCCTCTCATGGAGTCTGCGGATGATTGGTTAGAGCAGGAGGTAGTGGAAGGTGTAGAGGGGGAGGAGGAGGTATTGGAGGAGCAACAAGAAGAGGAGGTGATACCACCTACTCGAGCTACCCTTGTCACCAGTGGAGGACGTGGTCTACCTCCCATAGCTCCTAGTTCTTCAGCTTCTAGAGCACATTAGAGTCCACTGCCAACTCCACTTGCATCTACATCTAGTGGGAAAGAGAAAGCTATTGCATTTTCTCGCAAGAGGGGCAGAGGAAATCAATAGTATTAGACTTAGTTATTTGGTTCATTTCATTGTATATGACACTATGGCTCATGATATGAGATACATTATTATATTTTTTGTTGATATTTTGAGGCTGAGTTGGGACTCAGGAGTCAGGAGTTACTATTCAAGACATGATTCACTGTTATGTGTGATGTAGCACTAGAAATGACATTGCACATCTTATATATTAGTTCTTTTATCATATTTATGTGTCAATGTATTTATTTTATGTTGTAGATGCTTTAGATATTAAAAAAATTGAAAAAGAATGAAGATTTTTGTATTTTACGATTTTTTTCCTGATTTTTATGATTTTTTTTCGATTTTTTCCCTTGCCGATAATATCCTGATAACGATAACTGCAACATTGGTCAAGAGGAGGGAGTTTAGTAACCAATGATGATTTTGACCTAAGTGACGAAAAGAAAGGGATCAAAGAAAGGATTTTTACTTAAATGTGCTAAAATGATCCCTATGAGGTACTAGCCTATGGAAACCTAAAGCAAAATTTGGTCTCAAGGCTAGGACTTGGGATATTTCACAATCCCACCATCGGAATCTCCTCAAATTTGGAGGGGACCTTGGAGACTGACCAGGCAAAAGCCCGCAAGAGATCAAAGTTTTTCAATGGGTGGTTTGTTGGGAAAATGATGCCCTAGGAGGCCTAATGTGGCTAAACCTAGAATAAAGAAGAAGAAGGTGAAGAAAAATGGTTCGTAAATGATCACGTTATGGTAGACTAGTGCTTAATGCTTTGGGGATATTGGAGTCAACAAGAATAATGACAATGGACTTCGTTTCTAGGCCAAGGAGGCTTTAAGGATAACTTCGCTAAGCATTAAGGCAAAGGAGAGGCACTTTAAAAGCTTTTATACTTCGTTTTGCAAGATGAGATGGCTTATCAAGATAAATTCAACCATAGAATTATCCCTAGGAAAATTCGTTCAAATACATGGCCCATACATAGAGTAACACTATATAGAAACATAATTCCACAATTTCGCAGTAAATGCACACAACAATTAGCGGTAGCATAGCGAAAATCCCATCATCAATGCATGTGACAAAGTAAAAAAAAAAAGATAGCATTAAATTTTGTACTTACATGTAAGAGAATATATCCAACCATCAACAACTTGGCAATCTAGAAGCTCCAAGACAAGAAGAGATGATCCAAACAACAAAATTCATTTATGCTCCAAAATTTCATCCACCAAGAAGGAATAGCGAAAATCTCAAGAGAGATACAAGTCCAAAGCAAGTGATGATCATAAAATGAATCCTCATCACTAAAATTTATTCACTTCTAATGAGTTTCATTTAGCTACTTGGGCCTACATGTGCAAATAAGTAGCTTTTGGTGACAAACCCACCAAACTAGCTCATAAACAAAATAATAGGCCTCTCAAGGGGTCGAATGATCAACAATACATGTTGGGCCTTCTAAGAAGCCTGATGAAGTCCATAAGTCCCACAACCATGAATAGGACTCCCAAAAATAGTGGACAAGCGGTTGGCCGCTTGTTTTCTAAATAATAAACCTGTGGTGCTCCCAATGGGTGTGAGGGCACACACGTAACCTCGTAGGCCTCCAAGTAGGTCGAAGATGCCTGTAGACCATCTGTAAGGGTTCGGATGATGGTGTAAGTGATGCCACATCAACATACAAGTCGTGGTCATTTGCCAAGTGTGTGGTACAATTGTGGGGCCGGTTGGGCATGGTCAGACAGGTGCATCTTCCTCTTCCAATAGGTGAATCTCGAGCAATCTCTGAACTTCTCTGGGGTTCCATGGAGTGTTTTCTATTGTTGTGGAGATCCATGGCTCTCAGCACACATCCTACATGTGCCAATGTAGCCCTCTGGAGAGTTAGGACCCCATATAGGGAGACCAAACCCAAAATGGAGACCATTTGCAATCTTGCATAAGATCCAATGTGCCCCCTACCCTTCCAGTACAATAAGCCATCAAAGGAAATCGAGTTAAAGAGCTTACAGACCATGGACAACTAGTGGGTACTCATAATGACATGCCTTTCCATAGTGGGCTTTGGCATGTGTTAATGTCACCAAGCTCCAAATGCGGTTAACCAAGTATCCTATTAGGTGGTTTCTACCTTTAAAGGGGAAAGTATGTCCAAGGTACATCCTTCAAAGGGTGGTGGCATGTGATAAAGAGATGAATGGAGTAGGTAGTGAAAGGGGCAGCCCTGGGCCACAAGTTGGGGTACAAAGGTAGCCAATAAAAGGGAAGCCCACACTTGGGTATATAATGTATAGGAGGGAGCAGTCGTGGTACATGAAGTGCCCCAACCTTGATTTTTCCACCCTTCTTTATATGCCTTTCGCCTTTTATGATTTTTCTTTAATTGACTGTTCGGGGCTCAAGGAATAAGAGCATGATGTGCGAGATATAACAGTGGATACCCCCTTTAAGCCTTAAGGTATTGTGGTTCATTTCCCACCAGGGGTTGGGACGTTCATGGGTTCCTGAATGATAAAGGAGGCTCATTTAGGGCCTGTAGGAACCAAGGTGATGGCCATGATGATTGGGTAGAGCTCATGTATTGGCTTTTGCCCATGTGCTTAATGTGTTTGTCTCGACCATCTTTTGAATTTTGTGGTACATCTTTCTGTTGAATGTGGCCAATTATGCTTTTACTTTTCTTTTCAGCTGCATTAACCCTGGGGCATCATTCCAAGCCCGACCCAAGGTGTGGGCAAAGGGAAGGGGAAGGTTAACCCTATGTGGACCTAGTGGAGGAATGTGGACCTAGGTTGGAGAAATGATGAATGGGGTTATAATGAGTGGAAGGGGAGTGATATATGTGGATGAGGGAGCGAGACCAACCAAAATCATGGTTTCCCATGTAGCAACATCCCTAAAGCCCAAAGGTGAGTAAAAGAGATCCCACGGGACTAAGGTCCAAAGTTAACATCCAAAAGAAGTCTAGGGGACAAGAGCACATACCTAGCCCACCCTTTCTGTTGAATCCCCCCCAATAATCCATGCCCATAAGTATCCATGATAAGCAAATTACAATGCTTAATTACCAAATGACAATGCACATCTTTAGGTTCGAGAGGCCCACCTTCAAACATACAATCATAACAGATGGGTGAGGGACGACATGGTTGACTCAGGTGGTAGAGAAATGACACAACGAGCTAGTTGGTGGCTGCAAGGGGCTGTCGGCTGAGGACCATCTTGGAGAAAAAAATTCTCCTAGGGATATCAGCCACAAAATGGTGGGTCACAAGGCTCAATTAGGTCTAATTAGCTAAATCGAATTCATTAAGAAGTGTATAATTAGAAGTGTGATGGAATCATTTGATCATCATCACTTGGATTGATCTTTCTTTCTTAAGAGAATTTTTCTATTTTTTTTGGAGGATGAAATTGGGTGGATGGATGAATTTTGATGTTTGGATCTCTTCATTTTTGTCTTGGAGATTCTATATTGGCATATGATGATGATTGGATATACTTGTTCTCACATGTAAGTGCTCTTTTAATGCTACTCTATCATTTCTTATGTCACATGCATGTAGTTGGGGAATTTTGCTATAATAGGCTGAAATTTGTTACTTTTCTTGTGTGAAAGAGTGCAAATTTGTCTTTTATTAGCGTTGCATCATGTCATGGGACATGTTTGAATAAGGGAATGTTCCTAGAGGTATTTGTTGAAATTTTATGTTAATAAGTCATCACATATTTTCCATTGAAGTATAAAGATCTTGAAGCAATTGTCCCATGCCCCAATTTCCATGCGAAATTGTTCTAAAGACCTCCTTGATGAAGTGAAACAATCTCAAACATTGGAATCATCTTGACTCCATTTCTCCCAAAGAATTAGGCACTGGTCCTCCATAGGTGATCACCCTAAAACATATTTTTCGCACCTCTCTCTTTCTTTCTAGGTCTAGCCTACATAGGTCACATAGGGCATCAATTATCTCACAATCTAGCGCTGCAGTTTTATCTAGAGGCCCTCCAAATTTGTAGCAAATCTCACTGTGGGATCCCAAGATATTGCAAGCCCTAGCTCGAGGACTGTTTCCTGCCCTAGGTTTCCCCTTGGCTAGTGACCTCATTTGGATCATTACATTCTATTCCAGGAAGATTTATCCATTGATCCTGTTCTCTTCTACAATTAGGTCCAACCCCTCCTTGAGTGACCAATCCCTCTTACTTGACCTAATTTTGGATCCTTTGGTCTCGCGTGGTCCCACAACTTTTCAATGATAATCTCACAAAAACCATTTGGAAACCAAGTCTTCAAAAGGGTTTTTAGGACTAGGTCCCTCCTTTACAAAGCTTATTCGCAAAATCTAGCCCCTAAGACCCTCTTATCTCTTCTTAGAGAGCCTTTCATCTTGCCTCTTGGTCAAGCAAGCCATATATTGAGCCTCTATTGTGAATCACTCTTTTCACTTTGTTGATCGATTTATCTAGGTGTTTCCCTTCATACCAGGTCTCCTCCCATCGGTGAATCTCTGTAAACTTTAAAGAGTATGGAGCTTTAGCTGAGGTGACAGTGGGCTATTGTTCCATTGTTGCCCTTGACCTAGCAATTGCCCTTCTAGGATCCCCTTGTAGGACCCATGCTAGTTTGAGCGGTAACAGATTTTACAGCTATTTATGTTTTGCTGATTGGACGTAAGTATAAGGGCTGATTATTAAGTGATTTGACATCTAAACAAGAACATAAGGGACTGAATTGGCTGTCGTAAATTTCACTAAAAAGGGCTGAAACTTGTATCTTTGTTTGTTATCTTTTCTACTTGAATTGCCAAAAAGTTTGTGGCTGTTTGAAGTGAATTATTGTGGTTTTTCCACTGATGTTTTATTGTGTAGTTAACTGTCATAAAGGCTGAATATTCCAAGGCTAAGATCCAAAGAACCCTACAAAACCCCCCAAGCCCCAAGATGTAGGAGACCAAGGTCACATTGTTTTATTTCATATAGCTCTGAAATGTTGAGACACTGTTACGTCTACTGAATTTGGAAAGACCCCTCAATTCTACTTTCTTTGTGAGGTCCTTCGAGTTTGAGACCATTATCAAACACACTGAAATGGGGTCCCACCTTTAAATTTTATGGTTAAAATTTGACTTAAAGTTGATATCTACCATATAATTTAGTGCTGATATTTTTTATTCTTATTTTTAAATTAATGTGCTGATATTTATCTTATAATTTATTTTTAGTAACTTTTAAGAATTTAATAATTAAGATAAATATAAAATCAGAAGAGAAGGGTTCTCTTGACGGACTTGACTTTTATGCAAGTAGATTTAAATGATACATTTTGGTTTATGCATCATTATATGGCATTGGATTAGGGTTTACGAATGGGGGGCATCCTTTTTCTTATTCTTTTTGTCTTTTTTGTCGTGATTTTATACCTTTTGATGGGCCCTGATTCTGATTTGAATTCACCAGTTCTGGTTCCAAGCAGACCTGGTTTGTTTTTTCAGAACTGGACTGGGTTTCATCCTAACTGCTAATAACTGGCTGATTCCAGTAACACTGGTTTTTACTTTAGCTTGTCCCAAGCGCTGGAGCATCAGCATACTAGGAGTGGAATGCTTTTGGTGTATGTGATGTGTATAATTTGTTGGGCTTGAGAGATGGCCCTTTGGGTGGCTTTAAAAATAATTGATATAGAAATAGTTGCATACACACACACAGATGTGCAATTTATGATGCATTTGCTGTGATAGTCCTCTGCTATATCACTGTTGTATTTTTCAAACCTACGCTACAAAATGTAACAATAGACTACTTGTTTCATGTATGGGATAAATTGTTGATTTGGGGTAGCATCGGATGTGCTCTAGGCACGAAAATTGGTGGAGAGGCTAAAGCACATGAGATCTCCAAGACCCAGAAATGGGTTGAGCAGAATCTAACTAGTTTGGGAGATACTAAAATAATTAATATTTTTAATGGAGTTCCTAAGTCTAAACTTAGGAAAAATAAATTATTAATGGGTATTAATATAAAACTGGGTTAGAATGGTCCAAAAGTCATGGATCAAGCCAAATCTAATCTAAGCCGTTGATTAGAGAGTTAATCTTGGCCGTTGATGGACCAACAAGAAAAGTATAGGAGGCGGCTTGAGGGTCAGTTGGAGAACACACCAAGAGAGATCAAGAACTCGATTTTCTGGGGCAGGGTTTGCTGAGGAAATTGAGTGAGTGATCAGAGTTGCAGTGGAGGGTAGTGAATACATAGCAGAGAGGCAGAGTTAGTACCAGGAGGATTAGCATAGAGCCAGGAAAGGGACGCAGAGCCAGCGAGAGGCCACACAGAGGCAGCCAGGAGTTCCGCAGAGCCAGAGAGGGCCAGCGTGTGAGACACAGAGAGTCCAGGGGCTGACACATAGGCTCTAGAAGCTGACGCAGAGCCTAGAGAGGCTAACGTTGGGTCAGAGAGACTGATGCAGGGCCTAGAGGTAGCATTGGGAGCATTTCGTGGGATAGACTGAGAGTTGGGTAGGGTGACGCAGTTCCTATCAGAGTGATGCAGAGCAACAGAAGCTGCATTGTCGTTGTGGGATCGTTCATCTAGTGTTTTAGCCGGAATATTTGTTTTCGAATGAGAGGTACTACTGCTGAGGGCATTCTCTGTTGGGTGAGCCATTTCTAGCACCCAGGTTGTATTTTGAAACTGCATAATAATAAAACCCTCTAAATAGTTGCATCGGTTTTCCCGGATTGTGTTTTTCCGGGGACATTAGTCCAAAAACAACGGTGTCACTTGTGTGCTTGTTTACTTTCAGTTGATGATTTGTATGTGTTGATACTGTACTTGTATTTATTTTCAGTATTTACATGGTAAATAACTTGTCAAGTAATTGAACAAGTAGGAAGAAATAAGTCAGATAGTACAGGAAGAATTTCTAACTTGTTAAACTTAGAAATTCTAACATGGTATCAGAGCATTGTTGCATATCACAGAATAACCAAAGGCATCAGCCGAGCAGAGGAGTAGCAACAGAAAACAACTGTCTCGAGTGACAGAAGCTGTTCCTAGTATAAGGTAGCAAGGAAGGGATGACGCAGAGTGCCTACATCATCAGTTCGAGCGAGGGGGAGGATCAGTGCAGTGGCAGAGAGGAGCAGACCTGACCTCCGTAGTGCCTGGTCATCTTTCTCAGCCAGGAAGGGTTGATGCTGTGGCCAGGAGGTGCAGATTTTTTCGGTGCCAGGATTCTGCATAGCCTAGAGGCTCAGTTCTTCAAGTTGTCGAGGTATAGGGGGTTGCAGATAATCTGCGGAGCGAAGCTGGTGAGGTATTGTGGTCAGAACAATACCTAACAGGGCAAGACCAAGGAGGAGGGATTTCCATAAAGGAAATCGAGACTCAAAGGGAGTCGAACCGAGGACTTCCAAGAGGGAAGTAAAGAGACTCAGAGGAGTCAGAAGAAGAGCAACAAGATGGCAGTGAATGGGTTGAGAGATCAGGATAGACCAGACGGAGCTTCCAACTTTATAGTCAGGAAGGCCAAGATCTTGTCCATTCTAGACAGGTATTACATCAAGCAGTTCACCTTGAAAACGATAGCGATCCCAGTTGACCCAATTGAAAATGAGAAGTACGAGGAGGCAATGGCTAGGGCAAAGTGCATCATCCTTGATGGGGTCAAGGATCATGTGGTGCAACATATTGTCGAGAAGGACATGACAAATGAGATGTGGGAAGCCCTGAAGAAATTGTACCAGCACACTTCCTTGTAGATGAAGATGTTACTTGAAAATCAGCTGTGGTCATCCCAGATGGAGAAGGGAGAACAAATAGATCTCTTCCTCGATGGATTGGAGGAGATCCGTGATCAGCTAACTTCCATAGGGGCCACGTCGGATCAGGGATTGATGGTGAGGAATGCATTGAACGTAGTCTCAGAGGATTGGGAGGTATTTTTCCAGAGCATACTGGGCAAGTCGAGCCTTCCAGATCTGAGAGGAACTGTGGGCGGCTCTTTGTCAAAAAGAGATCAGACGGGTGACGAAGGTGGGAGATAGCAAAAAGGGGTCAAAATCAAGAAGGAGGAAGAAGAAGATGTGGCTCTCGCATCTGCAGGAAAACAGGAAAAGAGGAAGAAGAAGGACCTATCCAAGGTCAAGTGCTTCCATTGTGGGGAATAGGGTCACTATGCGAACCAGTGTCCTAGGAAGAAGAGCAAGGGAGAGACTTCTTAGACGAAGGCAGCGCCAGCGAGAGTGAAGAAAGAAGTCGAGATTGATGACGATTGTGCCATGAGTGCTCATGTGTCACTTGAGAAGTGAGGAGACATCGAGCTGTAGTCAGACGGACTATAGGAGATGACGGGCACGATCCTTGAGGTACCCAACCTCTTGGATTATACCTTGCTACGGGAGCCCCGAAGAGGAGTAGCAGGATTGACAGATGTCGGTAGAGACGGATGCAGATGGAGTGACAGGGAGTGCTACAATGCAGGAGTCCCGGGACAACAGGCTACAACAGTGCGAGAAGCACGGGAGTGTTGTACTAGTGCAGAATGGCAGGAAGAGGTGTGCAACCGTGCGAGATGCATGGAGTTGTTGCAGCAATGTAGAGGTCAGTAGAGGGAGCACTTGTTAGCGACAGAGGGAGCTTCAACATCCAGAGTCTCTAGCCTGACAAGAATGTTAGAGTTGGGTGGATCAGTTACTTCCTTCTCAGTAATTGGGTTGCAGTGCAACAGTTAGCAGTGGTAGTGCTATGGGTAGTACGATGCAGCGTGAGGAGAAGGGGATGCAGTGCAGATGCATTGTTGGGTTTATAGAAGCAGCATCACAAATGCAGAAGGAGCTGTTGTACAGATGCAGTAGTGGCAGTGGCAGTGGCAGGGTCATGGGCAACAGTACATGATGGAGTAGTGCAGAGGATGTTGGTCGGGGAGGCTTAGCATCAGCACAGGGACCGATGCTGGATGATCAGGGTGATACTCAGTGAGGAGTATTATTAGAGCACAGTCCTTGCTAAGAGGGAGTGTTGATTTGGGGTAGCATCGGATGTGCTCTAGCCACGAAAATTGGTGGAGAGGCTAAAGCACATGAGATCTCCAAAACCCAAAAATGGTTTGCGCAGAATCTAACCAGTTTGGGAGATTTAAAAATAATTAATATTTTTAATGGAGTTCCTAAGTCTAAACTTAAGAAAAATGAAATATTAATGGGTATTAATATAAAACTGGGTTAAAATGGTCCAAAAGTCATGGATCAAGCCAAATCTAATCTAAGCCGTTGATTAGAGATTTAATCTCGGACATTGATGGACCAACGAGTAAAGTATAAGAGGAGGCCTGAGGGTCAGTTGGAGAACACACTGAGAGAGATCAAGAACTCGATTTTCTAGGGCAATGTTTGCTGAGGAAATTGAGTGAGTGATCAAAGTTGTAGCTGAGGGGCAATGAATACATAGCAGAGAGGCAGAGTTAGTACTAGGAGGATCAACGGAGAGCCGGGAAAGGGATGCAGAGCTAGCTAGAGGCAACCAGAAGTTGCGCAAAGCCAGAGAGGGCTAGCGTGTGAGACGCAAAGGGTCCAGGGGCTGACACAGAGGATCCATAAGCTGACGCAGAGCCCAAAGAGGCGGACACTGAGCTAGAGAGGCTGAGACAGGGCCTAGAGGCAGCGCTGGGAGCATTTCGTGGGACAGACTGAGAGCTGGAGAGTCGGATAGGGTGACGCAGTCCCTATCAGAGTGACGCAGAGTGACAGAAGCTGCATTGTTGTTGTGGGATCGTTCATCGGGTGTTTTAGCAGGAATATCTATCTCCGACTGAGAAGTACTACTGCCGAGGGCATTCTCTATTGGGTGACCCATTTTTGGCACCCAGGTTGTATTTTGAAACTGCGTAATAATAAAACCCTTTGAATAGCTACACCGGTTTTCCCGCATTGGGTTTTTCCGGTGACATTAGTTCAAAAACAACGGTGTCACTTGTGTGCTTGTTTACTTTCAGTTGATAATCTGTATGTGTTGATACTGTACTTGTATTTATTTTCAGTATTTACATGGTAAATAACTTGTTAAGTAATTGAACAAGTAGGAAGAAATAAATCAGATAGTACAGGAAAAATTTCTAATGAGTTAAACTTAGAAATTCCAACATAAATGTAGTTCATGCCAACTTTTTTTCTTAGAAACTAAATGTAGGGCTGAAACATTTCTCCAAACGGTATGATTTGATGAAAGTTATTTTTTGTGATATCTTTGGTGAATGCTTCTACAACATAATCTGCACTGCTGAGGATACGCTGTGCCAAAATGTCATCAAGTTAGACAATATCAGGCGCATAATTTTCTTTCTTATTTTGAAAAGTGCTACTTATAGTAACAAACCATATGATTCAGGGATAATATACAACTGGACACTAATTGGTCAAGAGAAGAGCCTTTCGGTCAGACTGTCTTAACCTGACAATCTCTCGTATCTCTTGTGGGAGAGTATTTTAGTTCTACACTGCAAACATAAGTCATGAAAAAGACTCTTCCTAAAAGAAAGAGTGGACAACATAGTTCCACTGAATACGACTTCACATTGAAACTACCACAAAACATGTAGTTTGTGGCTCGGGAAGGTACTTTTGCATAGGCCTTGTGTTTAGGCATGCAGAAGTCGCCCACATTTCACCTTAGAATATTTGCTGATGTAACTTAGCCTAAGTTAAACTTAGGAAAATGCACACAATTATATGTTGGCTTATTGAGCTAAAATAAAAAAAAACTAGACAAAGTAAATTATTTACTTTAGTGATTAAGTTTTAATCTTAGTTGATCTCAAAGGAAGCGAGATCTAATCTCGGTCGTTCATCACATTGAGATTAGGGTTAGGGTTAAGATTAAGGTTTTGGCTCAATGTAAAGTTATGAAGGCAATGTTAAGGTGAGGAGATGAGACACAACAACAACACAAGATTGAGAGAGGCTTCTTAGTGAGCATGTGCTGGGTTCGAGAGAGTGCTGTGAGGCTGGTGATCGTTTTGCATTTTCAAAGTTGGGCCAGTATCCGTGTCATGGGAGCCCAAGTAGTTTATGTGATTAATTTATTAATGAAGAACTGTTGATTGGGCATTGGGCAGAAATTTGTTTATATGTGATTCAAATCCAGTAATTGTTTTTGCTTTTTCTATATTTTTGTGTTAGGAATCTAGTTGTGTATTCGTTCAGTAATTAATTGTTGGGAACCAAATATCAAATGTTGGGTTTGGGACAGTCTAACATGGTATCATAGTTGAAACTCAGAATCGATCTCAGAATCGCAGGTGTCGGGTTTATGTTGGATCGTTGAAGCCAATTTGGCTGGGATCATAAGAATGATTTTTTTTTATTAAAGACAGCGAGACTTTTATTTTTGGGGTCGAGTTTTCTATTTTCTAGGAAAATTTTGTTTTGAGCAAAAAGAAAGGGCAATCTAAAGAAAGTTAAAAGAAGAAAATGAGAGGCTCATTTTTTTTCAAAAAATAAAAAGTAAAAAATAAAAAAAAGTTTGAAAAAGTCCGAAGGGGATGTGGCCGACAATCAGGCCAGCTAGCCGCCAACAGCAGCCGCGAGGTGCAGTCAGGCTAGCCAACCACCAATTGTTGACAGAAGTCGCGAGGGATAGCCGTCGAAGTCAAGCACCACTATCAGTGATGGAAAGTTGGAGAGGTGGCCAAAAAAGAATGAGTTAGGCTGACATACACAGATAGGATCGTGATTTTTTTTGCAGGATTTGTATGTTGAGAGCCGAGTGTCAAGGCAACACTAACAATCGCTGAGTAGAGGGACACAATTTTCGGCGGAGAGAGGCCTAAGCTGGGCAGAGCGACTCAGTAAGAGCTAAGGTGGAGTCGACATTGCTGACAATAGCGACAAAGCAAGACAAAGTTGTTAACACCGAGCTAGTTGAGGTTGTGACCATTGATCGACAGGGAGTTGAACAGTGAAGGGTTGTGAGACCTTGTCAAGTGCATGTAGTGTTGACCCCCGTGGAGCAGACCTGTGATCATTTTGATATGAGTCCTCGTGATGGGTGTGAAGTGTGATTAAGGTGGAGAGGTGGTCTCATGCAATGGAGTGTGAAGGGTCGTGTCATCGCTCAAACTAGCAGGGGGCCTAAAGGGGATTCCTAAAGGGGACAACTGTTAGGCCAAGGGAAACAAAGGAGACTTAGCTCACTGTCACCCCAACTAAGACTCCCTACTCTTTAAGGACTTTCACCGATGGGAGGAGACCTGGTATATGGAAGTCACTTGTGAAGGATGAATCAACAAATGGATGTGAAGTGACCTTGTGATCCTTTTCTAGAAGGGGGTAAAGAATGAAGCTTATTTGCTTTTCAAGTAAGGTACAAAGATTTATAGGATAAGGAGGGGGGGATTTGAGAGTTGGGTTAGTGGAATATGCCTTGTAAAGGAGTTTCCCAATCCTGAAATCATTATTGAACTTGGCTTCCCGAATGGTTCTTGAAGAATTGATCTTTCAAAGGTATGGGACCACACAGGACCAGGTGGACCCAACCTAGGTTAAGGAGAGAGAATCTAGCAACCAATGATGTTCTTAACCCAGACAGGGAAGGGGAAGGATCAAAGCAAGAATTTCCAACTAAAGGTGTCAAATTCAACAAATGGATGTGAAGTGACCCCGTGATCCTTTTCTAGAAGGGGTAAAGAGTGAAGCTTATTTGCTCTTCAAGTAAGGTACAAAGATTTATAGGATAAGGAGGGGAGGATTTGAGAGTTGGGTTAGTGGAATATTCCTTGTAGAGGAGTTTCCCAATCCTAAAATCATTATTGAACTTGGCTTCCCAAATGGTTCTTTAAGAATTGACCTTTCAAAGGTATGGGACCACACAGGACCAGGTGGACCCAGCCTAGGTTAAGGAGAGAGAATCTAGCAACCAATGATGTTCTTAACCCAGATAGGGAAGGGGAAAGGATCAAAGCAAGAATTTCCAACTAAAGGTGTCAAATTGATCTTATAAGGTGCTGCTAGCTTAGGGCAAAGTTTGATCTCAGAGCTAGCGCTTCGGTTAATAACACAACTCCATTGTCAGAATGGCTTCAAAATTGGAGGAGGCCTTGAGGACACACCAGCGCAGTAGAGGCTAGTAGGTCAAACTTTTTCTTTGGCTATTTTGTTAGGAAAGTGATGCCCTAGGTGACCCAACTTGGCTAGACCTAGAAGAGTAAAGGAGAGGTGGAGAAATGAATGTTCTTTGAGTGATTACCAGTTTGTGGATTAGTGCCAAATCCCTTGGTGAGAATGGAGTCTAGGAGAATGATGAGAAAGGAACTTGTATTTTAGTCAAGGAGGCCTTAAGGGCTACTTCGCTTGGTCTTTAGGGCAAGAAGAAGAGATCTCAAAGCTTTTATACTTTGCTTTGCAAAAGGAGATGGCTTATCAATATAAATTCACCGGTGGAATTATCCCTAGGAGATTTCATTCACATACATGGCCCAAACATTGAGAGATGCTATATAGAAACAATAATTCCACAATTTTGCAATTATGCAATGCAACAATTAGCCCTAATATAGCGAAAATCCCATTCAATGCACATGACAAAAGTAAAACAAGAATAACATTAAACGTGTGTTCTTACATGTAATAGAACATATCCAACCATCAACAATTTGACAATAAAGAAGCTCGAAGATAAAATGCTCCAATCCAAACATCAAAATTCATCCATGCTCTAATTCATCATCCCAGAAAAAGTGCGAAATTCTCTAAAGAGAAGAATGATCCAATCCAAAGTGATGATGAGAAAATGAACTCAGTTCACTTGTATTTATACACTATTTAGGAGTTCGAATTAGTCTCTTAAGTCATTCGAGCACAGACCTAGCCCATTCTTTTCGCCGAATCACCCCATTAGTCCATGCCTAAAAGTGTCATGATAAGCAAACCACAATACTTAATTACCAAATGACAAGGAATACCATTAGGTTTGGGAGGCCCACCTTCAAACATACGATCATGACAAATGGGTGAGGGACCACATGACTGGCTTAGTTGGTGGAGAAAATGGCACAACGAGCTAGTTGGCGGCTGCAAGGGGCTGCTGGATGAGGACCATCTTGGAGAAATTTTTTCTCCTAGGGATATCACCCACAAAATGGTGGGTAACAGGGGTAAGGCTACATTCAGCATCAAGGAAAGGTTGTTGGAGGTTGAACATTTGTGGACAATGTGAGACGTGTTGCAGGTTGATAGAGAAGAGGTTGTTGAGAAATATAGGGGCAGTAAGATAGGCGATTTCTCTTACTTTGATAACTGCTTTGATGTATTTTTACTTAACTTCATTAGCTTCCACTTTCACTTGATTATAATTAGTGTTCTTATCATCAAACAATTACCAAACAATGAGACAAGAAGATATAAGATATAGGCGACCAGCCAGGGCGAAAACCTCTCCAATTGAGAGGAAAACCCACAAGAATTCTTCTCTTCTTATAGATCTTCAATTGACAAATTCCATGACCTATGACCCTTGACCAAGACCCTCCAAGACCAAGTCAAATCTTTCTTGCTTTCTAACAACTTCTGCAATTTGGATCCCGAGCAAAATCTTCTAAAACTTAGACTAGCAAATTCTTCTGCAACTTCAACTAGCAAATTCTTTTGCAACTTCGACCCAACAGCTTTAGTGCTTCAACCTTTCACAGCTTCGACCTAGCTGCAACTTCACAACTTTGATGTAGCTTCACAGCTTCGATGTAGCTTCAAAATTACGTCTTGCCTAGTGACTGTAAAAACCCCAACAAGAGAGAGAGGCCCAAAACTTCGATCTTGCTCTTCTCTTTTTTCGTCCTTTTCCAGCTTCTATCTTGTGGAGATCGAACTTTCTTGAGAGTGTGTCCAAATGAGGTAGAGTTCCTTCTTATTTGTAGGCTCTTGAGGAGTACGAATTACTATCTTTAGGCCAACTTGTCCCTGCATGTAGGTCGACAAGGTGTTGGAGGGTCTTTGGACTTTCTTTTGACTCAAATAAATTTTCTTTACAATATGTAACATGCCCAAAAGGGTCTTTCATACATGACAATGACTCAATTCACTTGTAGACTCAATGACAAGCCCTAGAAGCACTCAATGGGTGCTTGACCTAAAAATAATCTCCCTTGAGCATGAAAAACATGCCTCAAGAATAACAATAAAAATTTATTTCTCTTTTCGTTAAATATATAAAATCATGATTACATATGTCATTATGAAAATCAAACCTACTTACATATTTCAACACTCCCTCTTAACTAGGGAGGTATTCATAATCCATACAAGGTACTTGGACATTCTCACTGTAAAGAATCCTCATAAGAAGAGTCCAATTGGTAACCCATTTGTTTAGCATCATATCATTTGGCATTGTCACATAGCAAGGCCTTGACTAGCAGCGTTATCTCTCCACAAGATCAGAGCACAATGTTGGCGAGACCAATGATTTATAGACACCATCATCATTGTCTGTCAAGGAACATACTTCAGCTAGGTGTTCATAGGGTATGTCCTTCCAGGAGTATTCTTATATTGGATTTTCAAACCTCAAAAAATATCGGTCCTTTACGACTACTCTTATCTTGGATGCCCTACCATATAAAGTATATAAGATGTCAAATGCTTACCCAATCCTCCATTCTTTCTTCCCAAAGTGAAGTCAAGAATGATGTGTCTATCTCTCCCTCTCAATTAGGGAGGATATACCCATTCCTACAAAAGGAATGTGCCCAAGTTCCCTCTCATCCCGGGACTTGTCCAAGGTCCCTCTTAACCAGGGACTTGCTTCCATGCTCCCTCTTAACCAACAACTTGTTTCCAATAGTAGCTACGTATTCTTTGTTGGAGATCATGGGACCTATACCTGCGCTTAGGGATCGTCCTTTCAATGTCATGAATTTCTTTTTCATTATTATGGAGCCTTCATCTTTTCTTGGTAGGGCATCGACCATCCATCACTTTCCTTCACGAACAATGTCAGTCATGTCATCCTTTTCTTCATCGAAAAGTGATCTTCTAGTCCACATTTGGCTTTCCTTCATACAACTACTCTTTCCACATCATGTTTCTTTTAGGATCTTCTATCCCACCACATAAGTGCTAGTTGTAGGTGACATCTACAACTCTTTTTTTGGTAGCCCTGCATTAACCCATCCAGATGTTGTTCAAAAATAAAAAATGAACATCAAATCAAAGTTACCTTTTGTGATGGCCCTTCATCATGACATTTGCTTGTAGCAACATCAACATCCTGCATACATATTGACACATCTCCAAGATATTCAATGTCAAGGGTCTCCTTTCTTTCCAAACTTCATCAGAGTCTTTATACCTTTTCCATGGAGATGTCATGGTCAATTCTCCTAGTCATCGGATGTTGATTTCCTTTTCTACGTGCTCATAGTTGCATCTTTCACGATCTCTTCTTTCTTTCTTCACATATTGCTCCCCAAGAACTTTCATTCATAGTTCCTTCATCTTTGTCAACCACCTCATATTCCATATGAGGACATATTATGTTGATTTTATCTTATCAATATGTGAACTATGCCTTCATGCATCTTTCCAACAAAAGAGATCCCTTTTCTTCAATCATGCTTGTGAGGTAGAGCATTCATCCATGTTATCTGCAACTATATGATGACATGACTCAATCTTATCAAATACATGCATACATACCTCATGTTTTTTGGTCATCTAGACTTCCTTTGGCGGCTTCCTTGATTGAAAGTACTTCAACCATCTTGACCTGTTGCACTTCTTTGTCATCATACCATCATGCCATGAATCCCATACAAGATGGAATTCTCAGCGAGACACTTGCTTCTTCCAAGAGAGGTGAACCTTCTAATGAAGATTGCAACGAAGGATCTTGATTATCCTCATCCTGCAAATGTTGCTTCCTAATGATGATGATACATGATGAGCTCTTTCTATGCTAGATGATGTTTCTTTTCCCATAAGTACTAATGCTTTCGATGAGGTTACCAAGAGCTACTTCCTTTCTATTATGACAACTACAATCATATAGAATTCTACATCAACTATCCTTTCAAGATTTTCTAATGAGCTCTTGTTTTAACAATATGCTTCTAATATGATGCCATCTTCTACTAAGATGCATCTAGTCATAATGCTTCTCATCTTCACTGCCATGGTAGATGTCTTTTCACCTCCTACTGCTTCGGCTATGCATTGGAGGAACCCTAATATTGAAGATCTATCCCTTTGCATATCTTCTCGTCGGGTACTTCCACTTTTTCGATGATATGAGCTTCATTTCTTTCTTTCCTCTTGTTGTCCTTCTTGAATTTCGGACAATCTCTCTTGTGATGCCCATATTCTTGACAACCATAGCATTGGATCTTCAACATATCCTTATTCTTCTCTTTCCAAGGACCAAATTTTCCAAACCTTTTCTCTTGGTCATGGCAGCAAATGCTGGAACTTGTTCACCTAGTCCCACATCGCTCTTTGCTTTTAACTAGGTTTCTTCAGTTTTACACAATGACCAGAGTTCACTGAATGAGGTGGCTTCCTTCTTTCAAAAAATGATTGATACGAATTTGCCCCATTCATCAGGTAGTGCATTGAGTACCACGGTGGTCATTTCTTTATCTGACATGATTTCCCCCAACTCTTGAAAGTGGTCTCGTATTTCTGACACCCTCATGAAGTATGAGGCTATTCCTTATCCTTTTGATATCTTCATCTTGTAGAGCTCGATTCTCAATGATATCACTTCTCTTGTAGTGCTTTCGGAGAATAATTCCACTAGATTGTCATAGATGTCTTTTGACTTGCTACATATGGGATGAATGAATCCTTGATTGATTCTATAAGGATTCTTTGAGCCCTTATTTCCCCCTTCATGTAATTTGCTAGAGCTTGAGCTTCTTTTGGTGGTTCAACAATTAAACTGTTAACATGACCAATGAATTCATTTTCTATGAGGATCAAATCTGTCCTCTTTTTCCATGCAAGATAGTTTGTTGACTCGAGCAATTTGTTGCTCTCCTTGCAAAATGAAGTCATTTTGATAGATTCAAACATAGATATAAAGATGCATACTTGTGAAGATATTTCTTGATGACAAGATCTTCAACTTGATGCCTTCTTGATTTTTGATGATGATGTTAATAATAAATGTCTTCCTTCAAAAGTGATCTTGGACTCAAAGAGAGGGAGATCACCTTGAATCCTTGACGATGATGACAACACCTTCTTGCTTCCTTGAATTGGAGACTTCAAGATGCTTCAATGTGTAATCCTTCTTTGAGTTGATGTAGGGTCTTTGAGGTCTTCTTTTCCTTGTGATGGAGATTGTAAGCTTCCCAAGAATGCTTCAGTTGAAGAACCCTATCTTTGAGTGAGCTAGGGTTTTGAGGTCTTCTCCTTGTTGTTGCTTTGAGTAGTCCTTCTTAATGCTTCTTAGTTTGTTTGGCCCTTATGAATCCTTTCTTGATGATTCGATGTCCTTGATGTTGAATGATCTTCTTGTGCTTTGGCCCTTGAGTATCCTTCTTTAAGTTGCCCTTCCTTGATGTAGTCACCTTAGCTCTGATACCATGTTGAGAAATATAGGGGTAGCAAGATAGGCAATTTTTTTCACTATGATAACTGCTTGTGATGTTTTTTTACTTAACTTGATTAGATTCTTCTTTCAGTTGATTATAATTAGTGTTCTTATCATCAAACAACTACCAAACAATGAAGAACAATGAGACAAGAGGACACAAGATATAGGCGATTAGCCAGGGCCAAAACCTCTCCAACTGAGAGAAAAACCCACAAGAATTCTTCTCTTCTTATAGATCTTCAATTGACGAATTCCAAGGCCTAGGACCCTTGACTAAGGCCCTCCAAGACTAAGTCAAATCTTTCCTGCTTTCGAGTGACTTTTGCAATTTTGATCCCCAACAAATTTTTCTGCAACTTCAACCCAACAACTTCAGTGCTTCGACCTTTCACAACTTCGACATAGCTGCAACTTCACAGCTTTGATGTAGCTTCACAACTTCGATGCATCTTTAGACTTTCGTCTTGCCCAACAACTGTAAAAATCCTAACACAAGAGAGAGAGAGAGAGAGGCCCAAAATTTCTATCTTGATCTTCTTCTTCTTTTTCGTCCTTTTCTAGTGTCTATCTTGTGGAGATCGAACTTGCTTGAGAGTGTGTCCAAATGAGGTCGAGTTCCTTCTTATTTATAGGACCTTGAAGGGTACAAATTGCTATCTTTAGGCCGACTTGTCCCTTCAAGGAAGTCAATTTGATCTTTGCACCATGACGAAGTCTTGGAGGGTCTTGACTTTCTTTTGACTCAAATAAATTTTCTTTACAATATGTAACATGCCAAAAAGGGTCTTTCATACATGACAATGACTCAATTGACTTGTAGACTCAATGACAAGCCCTAGAAGCACTAAATGGGTGCTTGACCTAAAAATAAATCTCCCTTGAGCATGAAACCCGTGCCTCGAGAATAACAATAATAAATTTATTTTTCACTTTTCATTAAATACATAAAATCATGATTACATATGTCATTATGAAGACTGAACCTAGTTACATATTTCAGCAGAGGTGGCGGGATTGTCGTCAAAGGACAACTGAGGATGGTTGTAGGGGAATTGTGTCGTAAGTAGGATGCCACATTAGACATGATTGGAGAAACTGTGAGATGCAGTGGCCAACAAGAGTCGTTGGGCAAGGGATTTTTCGCAACAAGAATGGGCTAGTAGTTGTTGGTACAGCGAGTAGTAGCCGATGGTAGGAACAAAGGTCAACATCAGCAACCAACAGGGTTGGCGGAGGTTAACCCTCGGATGGAGAGATGAAGATCGTACTAATCAGGGGATTGACAATAGAATTTGTGGGTGTCTCAAAGGACCCGAAACAGACCCATAGTCATGCTAAGAATTAGGATAGGATCAAGGCTAGTGGATAGTAGAGTGTCCAGTCACAATATGGGAATGAGGTCAATGATCTACAATATTTCAAAGATGGGCTCATACTACAATGCGTTTAATGGGATTAGTATCATGCATGTAGTGAAGGGGGTTGGATGTGTCAGATTTCAACTAGAGTCAGGAGGATTTCTGGAGGTGATAGGGATGTTGTTTATTCCAGGGTTGATGGTACATGTGCTATCAGTATCAGCCTTGGAGGATGCTGGACATAGAATTTTGTTCGGGGATTGAAAGGTACTTCTATATTCAGAGGGAGCAACCTTGGATGTAGTTGTAGTGCTTGGCATCAAACAAGGGCAGGCATACAGGTTGTTGGGATAGCCTGTGGGTATATCGGAGTGGATCTTGGATATAGGAATAGTGTCAGTTATTGAGAGGAAGCAGGTGACGAGGAAGAGTGATTCTTCAAGTACTGCCAGGAGCCTCAACTAGTATGATATGGCATGGTTAGATGCTCAAGAGTAGGATCCTCGAAGCATGACTAGATGTGATAGGTTCTCAGCGCAGGTTTCAGATCAGGTAGCATGACAAGGTTTAGTGTCAAATGGAACAGCTACAAACACTAGGATGGGCTTGGAGATAGATCTAGGTGGAGGAGGTTCTTCTAGAAGTACCTCCCTCTCTAAGTGGGAGTGTTGAAGTTTGTAGCTCGGGAAGGTTTCTTTTGCACAGGCCTTGTGTTTAGGCATGCAGAAGTCGCCCACATTTCACCTTAGAATATTTTCCGATGTAATTTAGCCTATGTTAAACTTAGGAAGAAGCACATAATTATATGTTGGCTTCTTGAGCTAAAATTAAAAACTTTGATAAAGTAAATTATTTACTTTAGCGATTAAGTTTTAATCTTAGCCATTGAACTCAAGTGAGGTGAGATCTAATCTCAGTTGTCCATTACTTTGAGAGTATGGTTAGGGTTAGGATTAGGGTTTTGGCTCAATGTAAAGTTATCAAGGCGAGTTTAAGGTGAGGAGATGAGACACAACAACAACACAAGATTGAGAGAGGCTTCGCAGTGAGTCTGTGTTGGGTCCGAGAGAGTCTAGTGAGACTGGTGATCAGTTTTGTATTTTCTTAGTCATGCCATTGTCCCTGGTATGGGAGCCCAAGTAGGTTATGTGATTAATTTATTAATGAAGAACTGTTGATTGTGCAGAAATCTGTTTATGTGTGATTTAGATTGAGTAATCATTTTTACTCCCACTATATTTTTTGTGTTGGGAATCTAGTTGTGTATTCATTCAGTAATTAATTGCTGGGAACCAAATACCGGGTGCTGGGTTTGGGAAAGTCTAACAAACAGACTGTGGGACAACTAGAATGATACAATGCCAAACGCCTCTAAAATGAAGAGGGCCAATGGAGTTGACATTACTTGACAAGGTAGGAGCATAAATTCCAGAGAGTCATATGTCAAAAGTGAATGTGAATTTCCAAAATTCAAAGAAATAAGGAAGGGAGGGGCAATTCAAAGTTCCAACAGATTAAAAATACTAGATTCTAGCTCCTTTTCTTGACCATGAAACTTGATGATTCATGCCAGAACTTGCTATCCCTATCCCTATGGCTTTAGTGCTTCAATTGGTGATGCCAAAATTATAAGGTATTCTAAGCATAGAATAACTAAGTGCATGCTCCAAGACGACTGAGATACTAGTTTGATATTGGATGACTAGCATTTGACCATATTCCCAGGTCCAAAACTTACTTTTCCCAACCTGTTAAAGTAGCAGTAGGTCAAAAGTTCGATACCTCCTAGTGGCAATCACTGGGGCTTTATTGGTATTTGTACTAGTGATATCAGTTTTTATTCAAAAATTTATATTAGCTAATTTACTTGGCAGCTTCCTTCAATCATTTTGTTTATCATTTGATTAGGAATGAAGAATATGGTGAGGTATTAACAATTCTCATACAACTACATCTTGCAGGGATTCAATGGAAAGAAATGGGAGAAGTTCAACAGTGAAAAGGTTGCTTCTCTTGCATATGCTCGAATACAAGGAAAAGCTGCTCTTGTGGCACATTTTCAAAATTCTAGCTTGATGAATGAGGATAAGCGTTGCCGTCCTATTCTATTTTACTCTGAGGATCAGGAGGCTAGTGATCAGGTAATATTGCTCACAGATTTTGGCAGTAGTATTTGGGGAAAATGAACTTTCATATGATCTTTCATGTTATAGCTAGAAGTAAAATTGATTATTGTTACCAAGGCTTTATGTGGTTTGTCTTCAGGAGCCATTTCCTTCAGGAATCAATACCAGGTTTCAGCCATCAAAATGTTCAGGTGGCACTGATCTCCTTGAAAGTCCAACTCGGAGTGGGATCAAGGGTGATACTGTAATTGGAACTGTGGAAGCTACTACCCTTAGTAATTCTCAATCATCTGTAAAGTAATGATTTTTATACTAACATGTAAAGCAAGCTAAGAAATTGCCTGATCTTTATGTAACCAAACAATGTATAAAAGAAGAGTGCCTCTCAGGTTAGAGGCTTGTCATCAAGTGTATATTTCGACCATTTTTCTGGTTCCACTTTGGTGGCCATCTTCTTAAGCTATGTAAATCATAAAACTCATTCAAAGAGGGGTCACATTTCATTTCATCAAGCTTATGTGAGGCATTAATTGTATGAGACAGTGACAACTCATTATTGTCGCAAAATACTGTAAACTGATAGCTTGAAGGATTTGTGAAAAGATAGGTTCTTCTTCTCAATATAGCTGAGGAAATATTAAACTGAACTGAAGAACTAAGGTGGTTCATTTTTGAGCATATTGCAGGATTATTTAGGCATGTAAACTGTTGTACTACATATATTTGACTGGATATTAGGTTCCATCTTTTCTTGTGGCAACAGATGGGCTATCCAGCTTCGACCTATTTATATTTGTCACATACACTGAATTTCCAAATCCATATCAATTACCATTAACTTCTGTTCAATAATAAATAGGTGGGTTGGTTTCTCCTCCTGTTTTTGTCATTTGATTAAACTTGCCATGTTTCAGTTCACTGGAGAAAGAGATCTAGGCTTGATTGCTTTATGCAGCTAAATTTGCACAATCTACAATAAAGCTCAAGAGGCAAATGCCCTAAATATGTTTTGGATATAGTCCTTTGATAATAATTTATTACTTGGTCGTTACTAATTGATAATGGTTTATTACTTGAAAGTTTGCGTAGCCCTTGTATCTTGAAATGCAGAACATGTTCTAATGAACTTGTTAATATATTAGTTGCTTTTTCTGTGAAGTTGAGGTGAGATTTTTGAATTTGACTGAATTGTTCTATAGTGAAATTTCCATCTAAAAGAGCCTCATAGGAGTCAACACATCGAAGACTCATTTTCAGTCTTGGATCTCAGACATGTTTCAATTTTAAACGTCAGGCAAGACGTGAGCTTGTGGTATCTGGAAAAGCCTCATGGAAGTCAAAACATCAAAGACTCGTCTCGAGTCTTTGACCTCAGACATGTTTCATCCTTATAAGCAGCGTGTACATCAGGCAAGACACGAGCTTGTGGTCTAATTGGAAAATTAGTATTAGTTATATGTGATTTTGAGTTCGATTCTTCGCTAGCAATAAAAGCACGTCTGTGGTAATCATTAAGTGGGTTATTTGGTGTTGGGTATGACTGCTTTGATATGGTCACACCTAAAACATTATAAATATTGTAACCTATTGTTTGTGCTTGAGGGGCCTTTCAGTGAAAGGTAAATTTCATGCGATGAAAATGAATATGAGAAGAAAGAATGTGACATGTTAAAAGAACATGTAGGACGTGTCATTAGATTATGTAAGGGACCATGTGGCAAAAGGCTTCTGGCTAGGAATACCATCAAAGTTTGTATAGCTTGATGAGAGAAGCAAGGGTTGTATAATTGCGTAAAACTTTAAGAGAATGACGAGTGTCCAACAATATCTTCTATGCAGGCAACATAAAAGAAATTATAGTGCTGTTTGACGTACTAGGAAGGAGAACAACATGAGCTAATTGTGTTAACACTGATTAAGGCCAAGTCTTATTGGGGTTAAGTAGGTATATTATAAAGATGCATTACATTATATTCGAGAAAAACCAATTCTTGAAATAATATTTAGATAATTTAGAAAAATAGATTATTTGGCTTAAATTACGGGATAATGTATCATAGATATTAATAAATATAATTTTGTGATAATATTAGACACTTTAGAAAAGAAAGAACTTTGCTTAAAACATATATGTGCCATAGATATTAATCAATATAATTTTAGTTTTTGGTTTGATTTAGATGGATGGAGATGAGCAAGTTAAATTTATAAGTTAGATGGATGGAGAAGAGCAAGTTAAATTTATAAGTCAGATGGATGGAGAAGAGGATGTTAAATTTGTAAGTTATATTTTATTTGATATTTTTTGGCTATATTTTTTTTGAAAGAAGTATTGAAAAGCATGCTATTTCTTAAAAAATGGATATAAAATTTTGCTAAAATTACATTCATTATGGGGAGACTAAGTAATCAAGTTGTTTGATCAACTATTTTGAAATTGATTAAATTTTTAACAATTGTATTTTGTATTTTAAATTTGAAATCAAAATAAAGAAATTGTTCATTTTTATGAAGGGTATTTTTATTAAATTTTAATACTTATATTAATATTTTTTTTTTAAAGAGCGTTTTTGCAATAAACATGTATTTTCTTATATTTGAAATTTGATAATTATATATTTTGGAACATCGTTTGAAAAGTTAATAAGCAAATTCACTTTATACAACATTATTGAGGACATACATGCCATACCTCTCTTGATTTTGACTCAGTGAACTCCATTTGTGAATCACACTTTGTTGTTTTACTTTTATCCTTGATGGCTCTAATCTTTCCAATGATTCATTAACTCATTTGTATAGGATCCCAAGGACAAATGTATAAGTTATATTCAAAGAGCTCTAGTGTAATCTTGAAGAATAATCATCCTAGGTGTTCTTTCTAGTTGCATTTCAAATTAGTTGTCCTTGATGGCAATTCACTCGGATGACAGATCATAGTGTAGCAGGTCAATAGTAAAGATTCAATGATCAGAGAGAGGTATACGCAGGTTCACCTTGACAAAGGAGCGTATACACGCGGGTTAACAGACCAAAAGGTGCGTATAACATACACACACAATTTCACAAAAGGAAAGGCGCGTACATGTTGGAAAACTAAGTTTTGGTCTGTGGTATTTGGTCCATGGTATTTTGATCCATGGTATTGGTCCAAGGTATCTGGTTCGAAGTATTGACCCCAAGTATTTGGTCTAAGGTATTGGTCCTAAGTTGTTTTGGACCATGGTATTGAGAAAGGCCTAACACTATAAAAGAGGTGAAGATCATTAGGCCAAAAGGGTGTGCAAGGATTGAATATCTGATGAAGTGAGAGATCCAATATCCAGGTTATGCGTTTGTGATGCTTTGCTTGATCTGAACTAAGGATGCACCTATGTGGATGATGATGGATGATGGATCTGGATCTTAAGGCTTGGTATGTATTATCATTATGTGGTTTGATCATGAATAGACTAGATCTGAATTACTGACGCATATTTTATTCTATAAATGTTATGATTTGGGTATGACTGATGTCTGGTATAGCTGCAAAGTTATGAGTAAATATTCATAGATCTGTACGCGGGTTCACTTTGGTAAAAGCGCGTATACACAATGGTTCGGCTCATCATAGTAGCGTATACATTATGAAATATGATATCTGAATTAGCAGTTGGTTCTAGTGGTTGTTGCAGAGTTTTGGGTTTTGCTCTGTGTTCTGGTGACAGGTCTTCAGTGATTCAGTTGTGGGTGATTCAAAGATTGATGATGTTGATGTAATGCAATGGTTGTATTTCAGTGGTGATTGATTTTGAGCTTCAATGTTGTTGATGGGTCTAGTATGAAAATTGGATGAAACGTGGCTTTCAGATTATGGTGTTGTGATCCAAGAGTATCCAGTCTGAAAATTTATGAAACGTGGTCCCCGCAGGAAGAGAAAAGGTCATAGCCTTCTGTAGGTCGGCGCCTACATATTGGTAAACATATCGGCCAGTACAAGAGCCAGGGGGTTGGAGCTCCCTTCTAGTAGTGGTTGGAAAACGAGTGAAGGTTGGAGCCTTCAATAGGTTGGTGCCTACGTACTAATAAACATATCAACTAGTACACGAGCTAGGGGGTTGTAGCTCCCTTCCAGTAGTAGCTAGAGAATGAGAGAAGATTGTAGCCTTCTGCAGGTGGGTGCCTGCATACTTGTATGAGTCTGCACCAGTACAAGATTGTAAACAGGTTTTTCTTATATTAAAGGAAGACAGCAGCAGGTGGTTTTTGTCCTGCATTGGATTTCCACCTTATATCATGGTGTTCATGTGTGTTTCTTATGTGTGATGGTCTGTTATGTTTTTACTGCACCTGGTTACTATTATATGGTTAATGAAGTAATGATGCACTGATTAAAGATCAGCATATGATGAATTAACTGAATCATAAGTTTGTTGGATATACGCTAGTTTCCTTGAACACAGTTGCGTGTACACGTGGGTTACCTTCATTGAAGTAGCGTATATGAATTTGAGTATGGAAATAAAAAAGTTATTGATTTTCTAATACTGATTCACCCCCCCTCTCAGTATTATTTCCAACAATTGGTATCAGAGCAGGTCCTTTGGTAGAAGCTTGATCGCTTGAAGGAGATCCGTAGAACAATGGGAAAGAAAGCGCATCAGAAGAAGAAGACAACTCAAAGGAATAGCGACAACTTGCCATCAAGTGGAAGCAAGTATTCAGATTCTGAATCACCTCAAATTGAAGATGAACAAGCAAATGTAGCATCAAATCAACAAGATCTATTTAACAAAAGAGAGAGTGCCCTCCAAGAAGAAGTTTCCAGATTAAAAGCTCAGCTGGAGTGTGCCTTCAAAGTACGTCAAATGCTGCAAGATGAAGTGATATCATTGAAAAATAAGCAGAATGAAGAACTACCTCAAGCAAATAAAGAACAAGAAAATGAGATTCTCAAATTAGGGCAACAAGTGGAAGAAGGAAGAAAGACTACAAAAATCTTGAAGAAACAACTTCTGGAAAAGGAAGAGCAACATCAAGTTGAGGTAAATATCTTAAAAGGTAAATTAGAAGAAAATGATAATCTGTTACGATTTCAAGACAGTACTAAGATTTTGGATGATATTCTTAGTAGTCAAAGATCCCCTACTATCAAAATTGGTCTTGGTTTTCATGAATCTGTTGAAGGTGAATCTAGCTCTCAGGGTGAGGCAAGGAACTCTAATGCAAAACCTGAAATGCTCAACAAGGAGATAAGAGGTCAACCACATCAACAACCAAGGAAAGAAATCCGTCAAAGAAAATATTTTACTCCAAACTATGGAAGTGATAGTCGGTTATTTTCTCAGATGAATAATGTTGAGTGTTATGTATGTCATAATCTTGGACATGTTGCAGCGAGATGCAGAAGTAGAATGATGCAAGACCATCACACAGAAAGATCATCACGTTCCAGGTACTTTAAGGGATATTGTTTTGCTTGCAATATGTTTGGTCACAAAGCCATTGACTGCTACAGAAGGAATATGAAACATGTAAGATGTTATGCATGTAACAAGTTTGGACATATAGCAAAGGAATGTAGGAACAAAGTACGGGCACCATACCAAAAGGAGAAAACATCATCACAGTCGAAGATATGGAAGAAGAAGGAAGTACAGTCAGAAAGATGTGGCATAGTAGAGTATACAGACATGATAGACTTAGAGGGAGCTGAAAGTGTGAAACTTCAGTGTTCTAAATCTCATATGTAAGTTTCATGAAGACAAGTCGCGTATATACGCGAGTTCGAAGCTACACAGTCGCGTATATGTTAGTTTGAGGAAAAGCTGTGGGACAGACTCAGGAAAAAGGGTCTGATATGGTTCAGTCAATTATTTGCTCTGTTTGATGATGGTTACAATTTGCTGATGATGTGTGGAAATGTGTTGGTACTCATAAGATGTGTTTTTGATTCTAACTTGATGTATATCTGATTGATGATGATGCCTTGATACTTCTTGCTGATATATGCATGATCAGATCTGACAGTGAACAGATGGAACAGGTTCAGGGGGAGCATATGCTTCGAATAATGCATTGTTGGCATTATGGTTAGAAGTCTTTGGTGATGATGCTTATGTGGCTAAATGATACATCTTGCTACTTATTGTTGGTTGGTCAAGAGAATGGTATTGCAGGTTACAGGTCTGGATGTTGTTGACAGATGCTTATGGTGCAGATCATATATGGTGTATGATAGTTGTTGATGACTATCATGGTCTTGTTTAGATTGCTAGTCTTTGTTATAAAAGTCATGAATATCATTTGGTGTAAAGGTCTTGCAAAGACCTAATTTGTACCCCCACTATGCATGGGAAGGATCATGTAATAATTTCTATTTTCAATCATGTATAAACATTTGGTATACCCCCACTTGGTTGGGTGGATGAGTCAAAATGGTGTATCCCCACTTAGTTGGGAGATTGATGTATGTATGAGTCATTGGTGATAGGAAGGTCATACTCACTTAGTTGAGTTGTAGAGTCATATTATTCTTTTGAAAAATATTGTTGTAGACTCGGCATGTGCTCAGGGGGGAGCATGGATGGATTGATACATCTTAGCATGAACAAAGGGGGAACTCAATTAGAGATTTCAGCATGTACTCAGGGGGAGTATGGACAGTAGAATGTATATTAAGGGAGAGAATATCTTGGTCCACCCTTTGCCCTTGATGTCAAAGGGGGAGAGTGACTTGGTGTGGTTGTTGCCATCAAGTCTAAAGGGGGAGATTGTTGCCATTATGATACAGGTGATACAGGTGTTGTACTTTATGGCAACTCACTCAGATGACAGATCATAGTGCAGTAGGTCAATAGTAAAGATTTAATGATCAGAGAGAGGTATATGCAGGTTCACCTTGACAAAGGAGCGTATACACGCGGGTTAACAGACCAAAAGGTGCGTATAACGTACACATGCAGTTTCATAGAAGGAAAGGCACGCACATGTTGGAAAACTAAGTTTTGGTCCGTGGTATTTGGTCCATGGTATTTTGATCCATGGTATTGGTCCAAGGTATCTGGTCCGATGTATTGACCCCAGGTATTTGGTCCAAGATATTGGTCCTAAGTGGTTTTGGACCATGGTATTGAGAAAGGCCTAACATTATAAAAGGAGGAAAAGATCATTAGGCCAAAAGGGTGTGCAAGGATTGAATATCTAATGAAGTGAGAGATCCAGTATGCAAGTTATGGGTTTGTGATGCTTTGCTTGATCTGAACTAAGGATGCACCTATGTGGATGATGATGGATGATGGATCAGGATCTTAAGGCTTGGAATGTATTATCATTATGTGGTTTGATCATGGATAGACTAGATCTGAATTACTGATGCATATTTTATTCTATAAATGTTATGATTTGGGTATGACTGATGTCTGGTATAGCTGCAAAGTTATGAGTAAATATTTGCAGATCTATACGCGGGTTCGCTTTGGTAAAAACGCGTATACACACTGGTTCGGCTCATCAAAGTAGCGTATACATTATGAAATATGATATTTGAATTAGCAGTTGGTTCTAGTGGTTGTTGTAGAGTTTTGGGTTCTGCTCTGTGTTCTGGTGACAGGTCTTCAGTGATTCAGTTGTGGGTGATTCAGAGATTGATGATGCAGATGTAATGCAATGGTTTTATTGTAGTGGTGACTGATTTTGAGCTTCAATGTTGTTGATGGGTCCAGTATGAAAATTGGATGAAACGCGGCCTTCAGATTATGGTGTTGTGATCTAGGAGTATCCAGTCTGAAAATTTATGAAACATGGTCTCTGCAGGAAGAGAGAAGGTCATAGCCTTCTGTAGGCCGGCACCTACGTATTGGTAAACATATCGACCAATACAAAAGCCAAGGGGTTGGAGCTCCCTTCCAGTAGTGGCTAGAAAACGAGCGAAGGTTGGAGCCTTTAGTAGGCCGGCGCCTATGTACTAGTAAACATATCAGCTAGTACAAGAGCTAGGGGGTTGTAGCTCCCTTCCAGTAGTAGCTGGAGAATGAGAGAAGGTTGTAGCCTTCTACAGGTGGGTGCCTGCGTACTGGGATGAGTCTGCACCAGTACAAGATTGTAAACAGGGTTTTATTATATTAAAGGAAGATGGCAGCAGGTGGTTTTTGTCTCGCATTGGGTTTCCACCTTATATCATGGTGTTCATGTGTAATTCTTATGTGTGATGGTTTGTTCTGTTTTTACTGCACCTGGTTACTGTTTATATGGTTAATGAAGTAATGATGCACTGATTAAAGATCAACATATGATGAATTAACTGAATCATAAGTTCGTTGGATATACGTTAGTTTCCTTAAACACAGTTGCGTGTACATGTGGGTTACCTTCATTGAAGTAGCATATATGAATTTGAATATGGAAATGAATAAGTTATTGATTTGCTAATACTAATTCTCCCCCCCCCCCAAACCCCCACCCCCACCCTCTCAGTATTATTTCCAACACTTGCGGAAGCCTCTACTATAGGTTGTTATGTCTCTGGTTGCTGCTCTACTCTAAGGGTTATCAATTTAGATTTTCGAGTTCTCCTATAGGGGGTGGAAGTATCTAACTCATATCCACTCGAGAATAGGAAGGTAAGAAAATCTATGTTTAACCTATTTAGCTCTTCTACAACCAAGATTTTAATAAGGCCATGATGAAAAATAGAGGTGTCACTTGCATCAAGTTTGGCTTGGACCTTGTCTCCCACTTTCCCAAACTTCTAAATAGATAAAATGGAATGTCTAGAGGATTCTTACCATTGAAATGAAGTAGCAATTTGAAATGATATTGATACACCATGTTGAATCTGCCTTCACATGTGAAGTTCTTCTGGATGACCATTAAGAGCTTGGAAAAATGTTCTTTAAGGCATGTTCTGGGAATGCCTACAGTCATATCAATACTTTTATGTTCCTCTTTGAGAAATTCATCACAATTTTGCAGCTTGATCTTCTGGACTTTAAACCATACTTCTCCTGACCTAGGGATCTCTGTAGCACGGGAAATTGTGTCAGGAGACACTACAAAGTTTAGGAGACCAAATTTCGTTTCTGTTCGAGTGAAGTTAACAGTGAAGTCTTTAGCAATTTGTGCATGGAAACACTGTAGCTTTTGAAAAAAATGTAGGCATCCCACGCTAGAAAACACTTGAACAAAGGTAGGGTCTTCCTCCAACAATTTCATGTCCACAGGCTCATAACACACCATTGATCCTCCTTTATACTGTTTCATGTGTGCCATGGTTGCAACATGTAGGGTTCACCCTTGTCATCTTGTTGCCACCTGCAAATCAACCTAGAGACAACAAGACAACAGTGGACTCTAACGTAGAGACAAAAATACCTGTGTGAGAGCTAAACCAGTGTGAGAGACAACAAACCAATTCTTTGACAGCGTGAAGCTTATGGCAGCAAAGAAAAATACAAAAGAATGAGTTAGCAGCAAGGAGCTATGTGGTGTCAATATATAGGGAAAATGGACAAAGACTGGTAAAGTGCATCCATGACCCACCACAAGACTGACCAATCACACTTTTTAAACCAAAAGAACCATTACTTCACCGTTAAGCACAACTGTGTACTTCATCGCAATTTCGTAGCGGGACAGGTATTCGAAGAGACAAATTTGCTACAAAAGTGTCAGGAACTTTCGTAGCAAACCCTCGGTGTACATAACTAGAGTTGCTATGGATTTCTGTAAAACTGACAAAATTCCAATTATGAACAAATAAGCCTGACACACATGGAAGTTTGGAATTGAACTTTTATGATTGACCCTATCTGAACTTATATGGACCCCACATCATGACATGATGACCAAAAACCCTATGATCATGAACTTTATTTTGAGAAAATTTGAAAACCCTAATTAATTTGACCAACAGACTTGACAAACTATTCTTAGGTGTTATCATGGATAACAGATTCCACACAAGGTGGAATTATTAGTGAGACACTTGATTCCTCCAAGTATAGGTGAACCTTCTAATGAAGATTCTAATGGAGGATCTTGATTATCCTCGTCCTGCAAATGCTCCTTCCTAATGATGATGATGTATAATGACCTCTCTATCTTCTATCATTTGATGACTTTCTTCCAATCATATATTTTTCCATGCTTTCAATGAGGATACCATGAGCTATATTATAATGACTGCTACAACCATGTAGACATCTACTTAAACTATTATGTCAAGCTTCTATAATGATTTTTAGAGCCCATTTTTTCTTCAATCGCATGCTTCTAATATGATTCCATCTTCTAATATAATGTGTATTGTCATACTTACAATGCATCTTGTAAGACGGTAATGTTTTAATGATGGTAGAGGTATTTTGACCTCCTACTTTTCCTTACTATGTACCTGAGAGACCTTAATAGTGAAGATCTATCCCTTCCTTCTTAGAGTTCTTCTCATCAGGTTCTTTTATTTCTTTGGTGGTATGGGCTTCATTCCTTTATTTTATTTTATTGTTTTCCTTCTTGAGTTTAGGACAATCTCTCTTGAAATACCCATATACATCCATAGCACCGGATCTTTGATATATTGATCTTCTTCTTTTGCTGAGGACCAAACTTCCCAAACTTTCCTTTTCTCCTAGCCATGGCAGCAAATGCTTGACCTTGTCTGTTTGATCCAACATCATTCCTTGCCTTCAATCTAGTTTCTTCAATCTTACATAATGACCAAAGTTCATTGAATGAGATAGCTTCCTTCTTTCCACAAATTCTTAATACAAAGTTGCCCCATTCATTAGGTATTTCATTGAGCACAACGATGGTCATTTCTTTGTTAGACATTATTCCTCCCAACTCTTGTAGTTGGTCTCTTATTTGTGACACCCTCATAATATATGAGGATATCCATTTTTCCTTTGATACTTTCATCTTATATGGTTCAGTTCTCAAAGATATAACTTATCTTGCAGTGCTTATGGAGAACAATACCACCAACTTATCATATATTTCTTTTGAATTATCTGGATTTGCTACATAAGGGATGAGGGAATCCTTGACTGATTCAATAAGTATATTTTGAGCCCTTATTTCCCCTTTCATATATTTTTCTAGATCTTGATATTCCTCTTTTGGTGGTTTGACGATTGAACCATTAACATGTCCAATGACTTCATTTTCTATGAGGATCAAATTTGTCCTCTTCTTCCATGCAAGGAAATTTGATGACCCAACCAACTTATTGTTTTCCTTATAGAATGAAGTTATTTTGATAGTAGATTCAAACATAGATATACAGTTACTTACTTGTCAAGTGAAGATGTTTCTTTAATGATGATATCTTCAACCCGATGCCTTCTTGATTTTGATGATGATAGATGGTGTTTGCTTCCTTGAATATGACAATACTTCTTCTAGAGATGTCTTTCAAATATGCTTGAGATGTGATCCTTTTCTTCAATGTAAGAGAGATCACCTTGATTTATTTGAAAATGGCAATGCTTCTTCTTACTTCCTTGGATGATAATGTAGAATGTGGAGGCTTCCCAAGGTGCTTCAAATGTAGATTTATTCTTTCTTATAGTAGAGGTAGGGTCCTTGAGGTCTTCTTCTCTTTGAGTTGTGATGATGTGATGAATGGTCCTTATTGATGCTCCTTAGTTTTCTCAGCCATTATGTATCACTTCTTGATGGTTGAATGTACTCTTTGATCCCTTAACCTTTCTTGATATTCCTTTTGATGTTCCTTCTACAAGCTTCCTTTCCTTGTCTTGTCACCTTAGCTTTGATACCATGTTGAGAAAGTTAGGGAAGCTAGATTAGGTGATTTCTCTTATTTTGATAACTACTTGTGATGTGTTTTTACTTAACTTTATTAGATTCTTCTTTTACTTTATTATGATTAGTGTTATTATCATGAAACAACTACCAAAAAATAAATAACAATGAGACAAGAGGACACAAGATATAGGCAATCAACCAGGGCCAAAACATCTCCTTGTGAGAGGAAAACCCACAAGAACTCTTCTCTTCTTATAGAACTTCAAATGACGAATTCTATGACCTATGAACCTTTACCAAGACCCCTCCAAGACCAAGTCAAATCTCTCATGGATGAACTTCTCTTCCACAAAGTCAATGATAGTTAAATTAGCCTTCCAACAATTGTTTACTTCCTCTTCGACCTCAATTTTAGACATGCACTTTTGACTGTGATTCTCAGCCCTCCCACAGCAACCCTAACTTGTACGTGTGATAGTAATATGGCGAAGATGGTCTCTAATCTCCTTCACATGGGTAGTAGTTCCTTCTCTAACAACTTGGCATGTATGTATGTATATATATATATATATATATATATATATATATATATATATATGCTTCTTTAACCCTTTACTTGACTTCTTAACTTGACTGTAATTTAGTCTTGTTGTAGGTGAGAAGATGCCCTAATTATAGTCTGCACGTGTGAGATATTACCCCAAAACAAACCTTAATAAATCGAACTTCTTCTTCCTTATGTCTTCTCATTTCTTCATTGGATCTTCTAGTGTTTCTTGTACTTCAGATCGAACTAATGTTTGTTTCTTAGGTTCTAGTGCAAAAGTGGTTGACTAGCATCTTATATATAAGCTTCCTGTCCTAGCTTGTAGGCCGACTTGACACTTGGAAAGGACGATTTCTCTTTGGAGCATTATGACAAGGTCTTGGAGGGTTTTGACTCTAATAAAATTTTCCTTTACAATATACATCATGCCCAAAAGGGTCTTCCATACATTACAATGACTCAATTGACTTGTAGACTCAATGACAAACCATAAAAGCACTCAATGGTGCTTAACCTATAAAAATAAATTTTCCTTGAGCATTAAAACCATGCCTCAAGAATAATAATAAAGTTATCTTTCTTTTTGCATTAAATACATAAAATCATGATTACATATGCCATTATGAAGACCATACCTAGTTACATATTTCAACAAATTGAAGGAAGAACATGAAGGGACCTGTAAGGGATGTGCTCTAAGCAAGAACATGAAGAATGCATTTGCAAGAAGTGATACCAAATCTAAGGACATTTTAGATCTCATACACTCAGATGTATGTGGACATATGGGAGTAAAATATCTTGGTGGGCATTAATATTATGTAACCTTCATTGATGATTTCTCAAGGAAAACTTGGCTATACCTCCTCAATAACAAGGATGATGTATTCAAGAAGTTTCAAGAATTCAAGAATGAAGTGGAGAATCTAACTGAGAGAAATATCAAGACTATGATGTCTAATAATAATGGAGAATACACCTCCAAAGAACTCATAGCTTTTTTTAAGGAAGTTGGGATTAACAGGGAGCTCATTGTTCCTTATAATCCTAAACAAAATGGTATGGCCGAAAGGAAAAATAGAACAATTGAAGAATGTGTCAGGGCCATGCTACATGATCAAGATCCCTCAAGTCATATGGGAAGAAGCATGTGTGACAGTTGTCTACTTGTAGAACCCAAGTCCTCACAATATTCTCAACAACATGACTCTAGAAGAAGCATTTACATCAAAGAATCCAAGTGTGGATCATCTTCGAATATTTGGGTGTCTTGTGTCTATACATATATCCAAGGACAAGAGAAAGAAGTTGGATCCTACCAGTCTAAAGGGCATCTATGTTGGGTATAGTGTTTCATATAAGGTGTAAAAAATCTATATTAAGGAGGATCGTTGAATTGAAGTAGGCAGGGATGTCATATTTGATGAAAGTATAACTTACAAGAAATCAAAAGATGTTCCAATTGACTCTGATGAAGAAGAGATACCTATCTTTGAGGATATCTCAAGGGACAATGATGGTCAAGACCATACATCTACTCAAGAAGACGTTGAAGGTCCAAGTAAGCCTATGCAACAAGTAATTATTCCAAAAAATCAAAAGAGGCTTGCTTGGTTGATAGCTACTCTACAAGAAGCAGAAGGAAACCAAACTAAGGGTACCTTCAAAGAAAGTAAAAGACCGAAAAGGTATTTTGGGTATGCTACATATATGAAAAATCTCATTGAATTAGAACCTTCCTCCTATGAAGATGCAGCTAAACATCAAGAGGGGAGGTATGCAATGTAGGAAGAATACCATTCAATCATGAAGAACGATGTCTGATAAATTGTCCCTAGACCAAGTGACAAATCTGTAGTCACTTCAAAATGGATTTACAAGATAAAGCACATTGTGGATGGGAGCATTGATAAATACAAAGTAAGGTTTGTAGCAAGAGGCTTCTCACGGAAATAAGGTATTGATTACGAAGAAACCTTTTCTCCTATAGCTAGATATACAACAATAAGATCGCTTGTATATTTGGCTGCTACTATGGGATGGAACATCCATCAAATGGATGTTAGGAAAAATTTTCTGAATGGGCTGCTAATGAAGAGGTTTACATTGAGCATCCTTAAGGATTTTAAATAAATCAAAGGGAGACTCAAGTTTGCAGACTGAAGAAGGCTCTATATGGCTTAAAACAAGCACCTAGAGATTGGTATGTAAGAATGGATGCATACCTATTGAGGCTTGGTTTAACCAAGAGTTTTGTATATCCTAACCTATACATCATGGTGGTACAAGGTGAACCAGTCATCATACTCTTGTATTTGGATGATCTACTTGTCACAGGTGTAGAGCATCAAATTGAGGAATGCAAGAAGCAATTAGAAACTGAGTTTGATATGAAGGATCTTGAGATTATGCATTACTACTTGGGACTAGAATTTTGGTAGAATCCAGGTGAAAAATATCTTGGTAAAGGTAAATATGTGATCAATATTCTTTAGAAATTTGATATGATGGATAACAAGCCTATAATGAATCTTATTATTACCAATCTAAAGAAGTTGAGAAGTCCAGATTCTAGTCTGGTGGATCCTACTTTCTACAGATAGTTGATTGGGTCCTTGATGTATATGGTAAATACAATACCTAACATTTGTTTTGTAGTAAATGTCCTCAGTCAGTTTTAGATAGAGCTAAAACATGATTATTGGATTGCAGCCTATTGAGAAATGTAGGGCATTAATGATTAGGATATTTCTCTTCTTAATAATTGCTTATGATATGATTTTACTTCTTGTATTATGATCTTATCTTTGTTATATTATCAATGTGTTCTTTTCGTCAAGACAATTACCAAATAAATAATAGAAGACAAGAGACACAGTATGTAGGCTTGTCATCCAGGGCCAAAACCTCTCACTCTTTGAGAGAAAAACCCAATAAAAAATTCTTCAAATAGATATTCAATTGACGAATACCAAGACCATGACAAAGACCCTTGACTCTAGTGACCTCCCAAGACCCTTGTCACTAGTCTTGATGTTCTTCTTCTTCCCTCTTCTCAACTTCCTTCTAGAGAATCTCGGTCTCTACTCTTCCTCTCAACTACCCTAGAGAATCTCGGTCTCTACTCTTCCTCTCAGCTACCCTAGAGAATCTTGGTCTCTACTCTTCCTCTTGGATACCCTATAGAATATCGGTCTCTACTCTTCCTCTCGGCTACCCTAGATAATCTCGGTCTCGATTCTTCCACACTGCTTCTCTCGTCTTCCTTTCGCGAGATCCTATACCCAAACAATGTCACCTCGATGCAAAAACTAGTTCTTCCATCTTATCTCTATGCCTTTGGTCCTTCTTTATTCGAACGTGGGAGAGTATGTATGCCCAAATCAAATCTTCTAGAAGTACCCCTTCCTTCGTTATCCTCTCTTGATCTTTGCACTTTTCTCTAGCTCTTCTTCACACTTCTGCTTATTCTCTTCACCGAATTTCTTACCTCTAAGTGAGGCCATGTGTGGCTATATATACATGTTGCCTCATGTCCTTTAGGCCAACATGATCACAAGGAGGAGAGCAGACACCATCTTCTAGGTAACTCCATTCGTTGTAGGTCAACTTGAAGAGGGCTAGTGACAAGGTCTTGGAGAAATACTTTCAATAGACAAGTCTGACTCTATACAATGTGTAACATGACTTCAATACATGACAATGACTCTTTTATTCTTTATGACTAGATGATAAAATTCCTAAAGGCTCTCAATGGGAGCCTTGACTCAAAAATAAAATCTCTTGCTAATGAAACCCATGATGCAAGCATTACAATATTTTACTTTTCTTCTTTACATCTCTTTACATAAAATCACAATTACATGTCATTATGAAAACCGAACCTAGTTACACTTTTCAACACTCCCTATTAACTAGGGAGGTATTCATAATGGTACTTGGTCATTCTCAATCTGACTAATTTCTCATAAGAAGAATCAGATTGGTAACCCATTTGTTTAGCATCATATTGACTAGCATTGTTACATTGCAAGGCATTGACTAACAACTCTATCTCTCCACAAGATCTGAGCTCAATGTTGGTGAGACCAATGATTTATAGACACTTTCATCATTGTCTCTATCAGAAAATACTCTACACGGGTACTCAGGATATGTCCCATGATGACTATTCTTATCTTGGACTCCCCAACCCCTAAAGAATATCAGTCCTCCATGACTACTCTTATATTGGATGCCCTATCTCATCCTCAAAGAGGATCGGATGCCAAATGATTACCCAATCCTCTCATTATGTCTTCACAGATGAAGATTAGAATGATGTGTCTATATCTCCCTCTCAATTAGGGAGGACATATCTATTCCATTAAAGGAATTTACTCATCCCTTCACAAGGTATGTGCCTAAGCTCCCTCTTGGCTTAGGAATTTCCAAGTTTCTTCCAAGTAAGAAACTTTCCAAGCTCCCTCTCAAAATAAGGATCTTCAGTAGCTTCTCAGGTGGAGATGATGGGGCAACTAACTGTTTGAAGAACTCCTTTCTTTGATGTCATGAATTTCTTCTTTGTTGTAGAGTCTTCATCTTTTAGGGACTTTTACATATGACACATACCATTCGTCAATTTCATCTATCAGTCATGTCATCATTTATTTCATCGGAAAGTGATCCATCAATCTTCATCCGGCAGTGCTTCATGTTCTGCTACCTTCATCAGGCTTTCTTTTCCGGAAGGTTCTTGCATCCTTCTATAAGGTTCTTCATGGAATATATTTATAGTTCTTCCCTCGGGTAGTTCTTCATAAGCCCATCCAGATACTAGTTTATAAATAATGAATACTTAAATCATAATTACCTTGTGATGGTATTTCATCATGACATCTTATTGTAGGCATCGACATCCTACATACATGTTGACACATCTCCTTAAAGATATGTATTATCAAGGGTCTCCATATTTTTCTAGACTTTAATTAGAGTCTTCATATCTTTCTAGGAGATATCATAGTAAAATATTCTTGGTCCTTCAAATGTTGATTTCTTTTACCATAGTTGCATAGCTTCATGATTTTTTCCTTTCTTTCTTCACATATTTCATTTCTAGGATCTTCAGAGTTCCTTAGTTGTAATCAGAACACCTCATACTTCCATATGAGGACATATTATGTTGATTTCATCTAGCATGTGACTCATGCATTCTAGCATTATGTTGAGGGAGTATATTTCTTCTTTGATCATGCCTCTTAAGATTATTTATAACCATATGAATTTCACAATATTAAATTTGAGCATACATACCTCATCTTTCCTCTGAGCCATCCATACTTCCTGCAACAACTTCCTTTAAATGAAGGAATTTCATTCCCTTGATCTGCTTCACTGTCATGTTATCATACCATCATTCTATGAATCCCACAAGATTGGAATTATTGAAGAAACACTTACTTTTCCTTTTGATCGGTGAATCTTTACATTGAGGATACCATCAAAGAATTTTTTAGGATCTTGCATATCCTTATCTTGTCTATGATATCTTTTGTATGATAAACCTTTTTTGGATGACTTCTATAATTATCACTTGAGCTTTCAATGAAGTTTCTATACCCTACATAGTTGACTTCCATAGGTTTTGTTCCAGACATTCATCATATGTCACGAGTTCTTACTTTTAATTCTTCTACCATGATGTCATTTTCTAATATAATGCATCCAATATTATTTACAATGCTTCCTATCTACAACAGAAGAGTAACTTTTTAGTGAAGGAGATTCTTTCACTTCTTATTAGTCTTCTTTATCTCAGGCTCTTATTCTTCGGTAATATGGCCTTCTTCCTTATTTCTCTTTTTATTGTCCCTTTTAAGCTTAGGACAATTTCTTCGATAGTGCCCATATTCTTGACATCCATAGCACTATACCTTATCCATGTTCTTCTTCTTCTTTTGAGGACCAAATTTTCCAAACTTTCCTTTTCTTCTTGTCATAGCAACATAGGCTTGATTCTTCTCATTTGATCCTACATCAATCTTTGCTTTCAGTCTAGTTTCTTCTATCTTACATAGTGACCATAGATCTTGAAATGGAGTAGCTTCTTTCTTCCCATAAATACTTGAAGTAAAGTTACCCCATTCTTCTGGTAGTGCATTTAGTACCACTGTTGTCATTTCTCTATCAAACATGACTTCTCCCAGATCTTGCAGTTGATCTCTTATTTCTGAAATCCTCATAAAGTATGAGGCTATTCCATCTTCCTTCATCATCTTTAGCTTGTAGAGTTCCTACCTTAGTGAGATTACTTCTCCTACAGAGCTTACAGAAAACAACTCTACCAATTTGTGATATATTTCTTTTGAAGTTTTGAGTTTAGATGCATATGGGATACAAGAGCCTTTGATGGATTCTATGAGAATCCTCTAGGCCCTCACTTCAACCTTCATGAATTTATCATGTGCTTGAGTATCTTCTTTGGTAGGTTGGGTTACTTATCCCTTGATGTAATCCATAACCTCATTCTCAATGAAATTTAAGTCATTTCTTTTCTTCCATGCAAGGAAGTTTGAAGCCCCAACCAATTTGTTGCTTTCCTTGCAAAAATACATTTTGATAGTATCAAATGAAGTCATAAACTTACTTGAGTGATTGATGCTTGCTTTCTCCTTAATCTTGATGTTGATTGAATATTACTTCCTTAATAATTGATGGGAGAGGGAATGCTTCACGATCCTGCTTTGAAGTTCGATTATCGTGTGTCTTCTCGCTTGAATGCCCTTCCTAGACTTTAGCACCTTAGCTCCAATACCATGTTGAGAAATCTAGGGCATTAATGATTAGGAGATTTCTCTTCTTGATAATTTCTTGTGATATGCTTTTACTTCTTGTATTATGATCTTCTCTTCATTATATTATCAATGCGTTATTTTCATCAAGACACTTACCAAATAAACAATAGAAGGCGAGAGACATAATATGTAGGCTTGTTAGCTAGGGCCAAAACCTCCCACTCTTTGAGAGGAAAACCCAATCAGAAATTCTTCTTATAGATCTTCAATTAACGAATATCAAGACCATGACAAAGACCCTTGACTCTAGTGTCCTCCCAAGACCCTTGTCACTAGCCTTGATGTTCTTCTTCTTCCCTATCTCGACTTCTCCTGCTCTCCTCAGATTCCTTCTAGAGAATCTCGGTCTCTACTCTTCCTCTTGGCTACCCTAGAGAATATCGGTCTCTATTCTTCCACACTGCTTCTCTTGGCTTCCTTCTGCAAGATCCTATACCCAAACAATGTCACCTCGATGCAACAACTAGTTCTTTGATATTATCTCTATGCCTTTGGTCCTTCTTTCTTCACACATGGGAGAGTATATATGCCCAAATTATATCTTCCAGAAGTATCCATTCCTTTGATATCCTTCTCTTGATCTTCACTCTTTTCTCTAGCTCTTCTTCACACTTCTGCTTATTCTCTTCACCGAATTTCTTGCCTCTAAGTGAGGCCGAGTGTGGCTATATATACATGTTACCTCATGTACTTTAGGCTAACATGATCACAAGGAGGAGAGCCAACATCATCTTCTAGGTAACTCCATTTGTTGTAGGCCGACTTGAAAAGGGCTAATGACAAGGCCTTGGAGGAATACTTTACATAGACAAGTGTGACTCTATACAATGTGTAACATGACTTCAATGCATGACAATGACTGTTTTATTATTTTATGACTAGATGCTAAAATTATTAAAGGCACTCAATGGGAGCCTTCAATCAAAAATAAAATCTCTTGCTGATGAAACCCATGATGCAAGCATTACAATATTTATTTTTCTTCTTTACATCTCTTTACATAAAATTGCAATTACATGTCATTATGAAGACCGAACCTAGTTACACTTTTCAACACAGCCAAGCATATCCTAAGATATTTGCATGGAACCATACATCACTCCCTCTGGTATACTGGTAATGAAATCCAACTCATGGTATACATAGATTTAGATTGGGGTGGTAGTGAGACTGATGGAAGAAGCACAATAGGTGGATGCTTCAGTCTAGGGTCTTCCATTGTCTCATGGATGAGCAGAAAGAAGGATACAATTTCTTTGAGTAGTGTTGAAGTTGAGTATGTTGATGCAAGTGAACTCTATCAGAAAGTTGTTTGGCTCATGAAGATATTATCAGATTTATTTGAAGGACTGATTAACTCTACACGTATACATTGTGATAATGAAAGTTGTATAAGATTGACAAAAGACTCGATGTTTCATGCTAGAACAAAGCATATAAATAATAAGTACCACTATATTAGAAGCCTGGTATGAGATGGCGTCGTGGAGCTGCATTATATACCTACTAATGAAAAAGTAGCAGATATTTTGATTAAAGCATTACCAAACAAGAAGCTTGAGTATTTGAGATACAAGCTTGGTTTGGTAGACATCTCTTCCCTAATTGAAAGGGAGTGATGTTGGACAAAAAAAAAATATGGGTCATGCACTAGACCATGACTAACATTTTTAAGTCTTAGTGAAGGCCATTAAGGAAGATGGGAATCTGGAGGATTGGATAAGCACATGAGATTGGAACTTCTTATGGATTGTAGAATCCAAGAAAATAAGTTGTTGACTTATATTCTTTGAGGATCCAGGATTGGAAATCCAAGATAAGAATAGTCCTAAAAGGACATGCTCAGTGAACATCTAAATGGGGTATGTGCCTTAGAGGTAGCGTGACAACTTACATAAATCTTCCCAGCATAATACTCTTGAATGAAGATGAGCTTTTCTAGTTAAGGACTTCAAGGACAATGCTAGTAATGGTATATGTGCTTGACAAAGATGGTTTATCAATCTGACTCCTCTTATGAGAATGCTTCAAGGATGAGATTCCTTGTACCATGTGATGAGATTATGAATACCTCTCTAGTTAAGAGGGAGAGTTGGAAATTGTAACTAGGTTTGGTCTTCATAATGACCTATTTATAATCATGACATTGTATACTTTGTATAAAGAAAGGGAAAAAGAAAGAAAAAAAAATATATATTTTATGTAAAGCATGGGTTCCATGCTCAATTCTACATCAAAAGCATGGTCTTTGTGCTTCTAGGTCTTCATGCTTCTAGGTCTTTCTAGGACAAAGAAGAATTTATGTCATGTATTATAGTCCATTTGGACTCGTTGTAACAAAGGAAAATATTTATTTTGTCAAGAAAAATCCATTTATTCCTCCAAGTCCAAGTTACCCCCAGTTAAGGACAAGTCGACCTAGGGTAGAGCTATTCGACCCCTCAAGAAGGCTATAAATACAAGGAGCTCAACCTCATTTGGTACACTCACTCATCATCAAGTTCAATCTACAATAGCTAAAGAGAAGAAGAGCTAGAAGGATGAAGAAAAGAAGAAAATAAGTTAATTTTTCTTGGGATCATCTCTCTCTCCCCCCACACATGCGAAGTTAGGGTTTTGCTGCTGCCAGTTGTAGGAGGCCAAGATTGCAGGGCCGAAAATCTAGGATGAAGTTGCAATAGGTCGAAGTTTGGAAGATCCCTTGAAGAAGACCTTGCTGGGGGGATGACTTGGTGCTTGGGAGGATATTGGACATTGGTCTTTGGATCTTGGAAGTCTCATTGTAAGAAGATTCTATAAGAAGAGAAGAATTGTTTTTAGGTTTTCCCCTTGGAGGGGTTTTCCCTGGCTTGGAGCCTATATCTTGTGTACTTTTTCTTCTTGTGATCTTCATTGTTTTGGTAATTGCTTGATGAACAAGAAATAATAAAAGTAATAAAATGCCAATATATATCACAAGCAATTAAGGAAAATCATCTATAATACATGTCTCATGATTTTCCAAACATTCCATCCCATGAGTGTCTAGCTAATTGAAGAAAGGTCCTTTCCCGCTCGCCCAAGTCCATACGGTTGTTACATCATGGAGAAACCACCTGAAGTAGGCCCTTTTGGCCTCAGAAACGATGATGTTGCTGGTCCAACCAATGGTGAACGTGCACATAAGCAACTCGTCCATGCTCCCTCCGACCCACGTGGTGCCAACTCAGCTTGACTAGGTTCATGTTATGCTTGGTATGTTTTTTCATTGGTGTTTCTCAAAGTTAGATGTTAGAACAGAGTCAGCAAAAGGCTTTCTTGCAATTTCTTTGCTCAACTCCCTTTCTTTTTGTTTTTTGCCTCGCTTAATTGTAACAATAGCACCAAACTTTCTCTCCTTGGGTAGACTATCTGGTTTCCCCTTCTTGGGGTAGATGGTCTCCCTTTTGCATCCTTTTGTGGCACCTATGGGCCATGTCCTTCCATGCATCTTTGCTTGTACTCTATGTGTTCCATTTTTTTAAATAATGTAAATCATTTGCCAACAAAAAAAATGAAAAAACATTAAACATATATACATTTGAAAACATATCTTACAAGATTCTTAACCATGCAAATTCAACTCCATCTTACCATGGAGATTATCAACTTGTAAATATGATTTCCTACAATACCATAGCTTATCAATACCACATGCCCAATGATTCATTTCATATGACACTTATGCATATGACAATTTTTTTCAATTAATCAAATTTAATTAAAAGGGAAGAAAGGACATAACTACTTTTGAGATAAATCTCAATCTTTGATTTGTGGCTATTACTAAGAATATTTTAAAATATTATGTGGAGGTTAAATCCCTACCATCCACCTAAATTTTTTTTTTTTTTTTTTAACCACATGGTGAATTGGTAACTGCCAGGCCTAATCTAGGAGAGACCCAGGATCAAACCTCATAGCTGCCACTATAACACCAAGAGCATAACCAACCACCTGCAAGTCGGGTATACTAAGTTCCTATGATTTTAGCAAGAGCAGACTCACGGGAAAGAGGAATCCGCCCCTCTAGCCGCCACCACAGCAGGTCATTGTACTCAATGAGATTTGGAGGAATCCGCCCCTCTAGCCGCCACCACAGCAGGTCATTGTACTCAATGAGATTTGAACTTCGGTCTGCCTGGGCTTCGCCCATGTGACTTACCGTCAAACCACACATCACTGTACCATCCACCTAAAAATTATCACTAATAATTAAATTAAAATTTTGGAAGCTCTATTCCAAAAGAGGTGCAATTAATAATAATAATAATTTTAAAATATTATGTGTAGGTTAAATCCCTACCAGCCACCTAAAAATTATTACTGATAATTAAATTAAAATTTTGGGATCTCTATTCCAAAAAAGGTGCAATTAATAATAATAATAAAGTTATAATTTAGTTCATTTTTATGACTTTTTTTGTCCTGGCAACGTGAAATGTATCATGAGGTAAGACCTAGCAAAGTGAAATGATGTGACAAATTTTTACTTTTCATTGAAATATATGGAGATTTTTTATTTCGTCCCTATATTTATTTAGTAATAAAAATTAAAATTATGTAAAATTATTTGAATTTAATTTAGTGATTAAAAATTTATATCTTAAAAATAATAAATTAAAGTTGAAATTTTCCTAAAAAATTATTTTTCTATTAAATTTTAAATTATTTTTATTTTTATATGGAAAATGATTTAATTTCACTTGTAAATATAAAACGGTCTTATGCATTAAGTTGGTGCAATTAAAGAAGGGGTTAATCTACAGAGGTGGGAATTGTGTGAACACTGTATTCTCTGGTAAGATGGTGTCAAGTTGGGAATTAGAGTGGTGGGAATTGGTGTAGTGTTGACTTAGCAAATATAGGGTGCCCATATAAAGAATATGCATTTGGATCTAATCACTCAACTTGAAATTCAATGACGACAGGAAGATTGTATCCTATGTGATGGACAAAGTACATAATGTAGAGAACAAAACAGAGTGAAAAGATAATGAATGGATGCAATGACAAATTGAAGATCTAAAGTTACAGGTTTCCAACTTGACAAATAATTGGAATGGTTATGCTAGTACTAGCATATTGTCAATAACAAAGTGCCCAAATATAAATGAGTAAGTTCAAATTTATAAATGATCCTACTATTTTTCAATTAAAAATAAAATATATTTATCGTACCTAATACTATCATGGTACAAATTTACAAATTAATATAAATTTTATTTTTATAATATATAGATAAATTAAAAAAGAAAAATAAAATGTTAACGTTTAATTAAAATATGATGATTTTTTAAATTAAAATATAAATTATTTAAATTTATTTACAATTTTTTTTTGAAGTAATGTAAATAAATATATATATATATATTTTTTTAAGATACACTTTTGGTTCAAATTCCATAAAATAATAAAATTAATATCCCACAAATAATCATATAAATAATTCAACAAATATAAAGAGAAATAATAATTCCACAGAAATAAAGACAAATACCTCTCCCTAGCATGAGAGCCAATAAAGAGAATCTTTGGAAGAAATTGTGCGGAGAAAACCTTACAGATATTGCAAGGTGTTCGATCCGTGTCTTCCTTTTACCTGCAGATAGGAACAACATACAACACTAGTCATTCTGCACACAGTAACAACATGCATTAAGAGAAGTTGAAATGCGACTATTCAAATTAAAAATGAGTTATGCAGTAACATTATGCTTATTTTATTTATTATGCTCATGTATGAAAATGAAGTTTTCAAGAATTAATAAGTTTGAAAAATAGGTTATTTAGGCTGATTTTTTTTTATTGAATGGGAAAAATTATTATAATTTACTTGTTAGTAATGATTACTATTATTTTTTGTTGTTAATTGTGAATGCGGGTTGACTTACAACTTTTATTTAAGGAAAATCATTTTATCTGGAATAATTTACTAGCAGTTCGTAAGGGGGTAGGGTTGGGTTTCACTTCACTCCGGTTAGATGCCTCACCCTTTTGGGGCCTTTACGTCCTAGAAAAATGAACTCTTAGTAGAAAAAAATTTGAAAGCATACTCCAGACCCAATATAATTAGGTTAATAGACATATCTATTTTAACTTTGCGAAATAAATTTAAATATTTTAAAAATAAATTTCGCCACATTTTAAGTGGCCATGTATACCTGAGAGACAAACACATGCAGTAACATGGAATATATAAAAACAACATTAATATAAATAGCAAAACTAAATGGAAAAATATGTACAGATTAAAAAATTACAGATTTTTAAAATATTTCCGTTTCAATTTCAAAAACATTATTTTATTTTTTGTATTTTTGATATAAAATAGTTAAAAATTTATAGATGATAAGATGAAAAATGATATATCAATTACATTTATTAATGTAAGTGGGCTAGCAATTATTTCATAATAGCTAAAATTATTTAAAAAATCAATTACGACATGTATTTAAAATCTAACCTGAAAACCTAAGCTATATATCCAAAAAAACAAATAATTTGCACTAAACCATTAGAACTAAAATCATATAGCTGGAAAAACAAATGTTTTTCACTAAACCATTAGAACTAATTTTTTTTTGATAATGTGATGGTTGCTTTTTAAACAACTCTCCTGTCTTCATGTGCAGGAAAAGGTTAAAGGAATATGAAACAAACTTGGACGATTGTTGATTCCTTGATGTGACTTTCTCTCAACACAACCATTCCAAAGACAGCAAATCATCGTTTTAATCATCAATAAAAGGATTTTCAACAAAGCAAATCATCGTTTCAATTCATTTTTCCAAGACAGTCACCACACCCACCAGGTTGTCTTGTTTGTCTTGTTTTGTTAGGGTAATTAAAAAGAAAGTAAGAAAATCATTTTAACTGTTAACCAGGTGGTTTGTTTTGTTAGGGTAATTAAAAATAATAATAATAATTTTAACTTTTAGGAAGTTAAAGATAGCTTATAGAGAAGAAAATTATTTTAACGTCTACGATTTTAAAGATAACTGATAACACATATAACCTAAAAAAAGAATGGCTCACATTACAAATATTGAAGAGAGGTTGTATGTGAAAAAGGAGAACTGTGCAAGGTTTTGGAATTTCAATCAAGGTGTTAGGTTAATTTAACAACACAAATAAAATAATAAATTTTGGTTGAAATAGATTTAAATAAACAAATAAATAAAATTATAGGAAGAAATTTGATTTATCTCTCTTTTATTTATTTTTGATAAATTTACATTTAAAACTGATTTAGGTTTGTTTTATAATTTAAAAATACAAATATAAGAAAATAATATGTACTTTTAAGGTGAAAATTATTTTGTCACTCCACCTTAAATCCTATTTGGCAATTGGACATAAGCCTTACACATAATAACAATAAGATATACTTGGGTGATCACTTGTCAGACAAGTCAAAGTCATGGTGCAAAGTCATGGTGCAATAGCAATGGAGTTAAGTTCAATTTAAGGAAAATTACATAGCATCACTATTGTTGTTGCATTTTGTGATATATTTTCTAAGGGTCTCCACTCATCCAACTTGTGTCATAGCACATTACATTTTTTGGCCTATGTGCAACTTTCTAATCTCATTAGTTATTAGTAAAAACCTCCAAAAATCCTCTAGTTGAATGCCCCTCTAAATGTATCTTTTTAATAAAAATAACCTTCATTTTTAATAGCTATTCCTATTTTTATGGAAGACCCCTTTTTATAACCCCCAATATGTAGAAACTCTCCTTACCCAACAACCTCCATCCTCCAATACCTGCAATATATTGAATCTATTTTTTATATTTTTAAAACCCCCTTTATAAATTAACTTAATAATATATTGGTAAACAAGGTGAAACCCCATCCTTTAAAGTAACCTTGTTAAAACAAGATTTAAGAAAAAATATAAAATTGAGAAATTTTAAGACATGATGAACCACACAAGTAAGATTAAAACACCAAGGTTATAAAAAAATTAAAAAAAAAGAGGTTAGCAAAGCTTGAAAAAAGTAAATAAATCATCTATCAAGGCAAGGCCATCATTCTTTAGAATCCATAATAAAATGGAGGAGGTTTGGGTTAGTAGCATGTCTATGTTCCCCTAGATTCTTTATGGGACTAGATACTTTGTTATACAAACCAACACTACTTTCAATGAGGTGTACCATTGATGGTCGAAACAAATCTACTACCTTATTCTTTCATCACTTGGATCTCCCTACTTTTGGCTTGCTCCCTTCTTATTACTCCCCTTTATCATTTGTACTAACCAAACATATTTCTTAGTAACAAGCATGTTAGTGCAAAATAGGCTTAAGTTTTTATTTACAATACAATGAGATCATAATTCATGATCTATTTATTCATTTGAATACCAAGTATGTGCACTTATAAATTATAGCCATGCATTCAAAGCATTTGTAGTTGTAAGCACATAGTCATTTTCCATCCTTAAACATGAAAAGGGAAATCCAACCATCAAGCCACCACATTATAATTATGTACGGGTTAATGGGTATTTTTAATAGATTAAAAACATGTGGATATTGAACATGGGGAGAGAGGGCGGGTAGGATTAGGTATTTGCGGATTTGAATAGGTACTCTACCTGTGAAGGTGGTGTGAATATGACAATGGCTAAAGTTATACTAGTGCTTGAATAGTTATGATGCATGTGTGTGGTGTGAATATGACTATGTGAATTCATGTTGGCGTTTGAATAGGTATGATTTGTGTGTGCGTGTGGGATGAAGTTGATTGCAAAAACTATGTGTGAAGTTGGACTATGTTAAACAATCTATTCCCCTGCCCAAAATATCTACTCCACTATGATTTCATATTTCTCTTTACATGATTTCCATGGCGAACAAGAGTTGTGTCATGTCACAATATTAAGGGTAGAAACAAAAAGGGTCATTAAAGATGTCATTGAAAAAAATGTATATCAAGGATATCTAGTTAAAATGGGGGGTTTTAAAGCAATGGAAAGATGTACATGAGTGTCAGGTTCAACAAAATTATTTTTGGAGGTATTTCTTGTGATATGCCCTGAATTAGTATTTATTTGTGAATATGGTATATGTCAAGTGTGCTTGATGTTCTGGCTTTAAGACTTAACTGGGATTGGTTTATCAGTATCATGTTTCTAATAGTTACCTTATGTAAATATGTTTTGTTAAGTTATTAATAAAAGTATGGAAAGTAACTATGAGGTTGCAAATGACTAAAGAGAAACTATTAGTTGCAAGTTAGTGGTTGAATTTAATTACCCTTGATGATGTAAGAGCTAGGCATCTAATCTAAGGACTAGATTATTTAATTATAAAAAATTGTATTGATCAATAACTCTCCCAATAAGATAGGACGTTGTCTTAGGAAGCTAGGGAGAGTGGAGTTCATTAATGAGCCAAGTAACTATCTAACACCTAGTGGATAAGGAGGAGGTAGTTACTAACTACCAAAAGAATTTGGAAAAGGGTTGAGAAATCTAGGGCATAATAATTTACAAGATTTCTCTGCTTGATAATTTCTTGTGATATACTTTTACTACTTGATTATAGTCTTTTCTTTGTTATATTATTATGGTTTTCTTTCATCAAGGCAATTACCAAATGCACAATAGAAGACAAGTGACATGGTATGTAGGCTTGTCATCTAGGGCCAAAACCTCTCATCTCTTAAGAGGAAAACTCGATAAAAATGATTTTTATAGATCTTCAATTGCTGAATACCAAGACCATGATAAAGACCCTTGACTTTAGTATCCTCCCAAGAACCTTGTCACTAGCCTTGATACCTTGTCTCTTCCCTTTCTTGGCTTCCTTCTTGACCTCGAACTGCTCTCCTTGATTTCCTTTAGAGAATCTTAGTCTCCAACCTTCCACACTGCTCTTCTCAGCTTCTTCTAGAGAATCTCGGTCTCTAGACTTCACACTGCTCTTCTCGGCTTCCTCTAGAGAATCTCGGTCTCTAAACTTCACATTGTTCTTCTCGGCTTCCTATAGAGAATCTCGATCTCTAGATCAGAAACCCTAGAATATGCCTCTTAATTGGTCTCCTTAAGAGAGAGACCTATAATGCTTCTCTAACGCTTCCTTCTGCAAGATTCTATGCCCAAACAAGGTCACATCAATGTAGTAATAAGCTCTACTTCGATCTTCTCTTGATGCCTTTGGTCTTGCACATGGGAGAGTATATAACTCAAGACAGAAAGCTCAAAATAATCCTTCCTTTGTTGATCCCAGAAGAATTATTTCTTCGTTATCCATAAAAGAAACCTTCCTTCACTATACCTAGAAGAATCCTTCCTTCGTTGTACCCAGAAGAATCCTTCCTATCCCCTCTTCGCACTTCTGCTTTGTAGGCCTCTTCTTCACACTTCTCTTTACCAAATTTCTTGTCGTGTTTCTTGCCTATAAGTGAGGCTGAGTGTGGCTACTTATACACATCTACTTACGTTCATTAGGCTGACATGATCTCAAGTAGGGAGGTCGACTTCTTCTAGCAAGTTATTTCTTTGTTGTAGGCCAACTTGAAGAGGATAAGTGACAAGGTCTTGGAGGATAATTTACATAGACAAATTTGACCTTTTACAAAGTGTAACATGACTTCATTACATGACAATGACTCTATCATTTTATTACTAGATGAAAAATAATTCCTAAAGACTCTCAATGGGAGTCTTGACTCAAAAATAAAATCTCTTGCTCATCAAAACCCATGAATCAAGCAATACACTAATTTTATTTTTCTTCTTTACATCTCATTACATAAAATCATAATTACATGTCATTATGAAGGCTAGAACTAGTTACACTTTTCAACACTCCCTCTTAACTAGGGAGGTATTCATAATGGTCCTTGGTCATTCTCAATCTAAGTAATTTCTCATAATAAGAATTTGGATTGGTAACTCATTTGTATATCATCATATCAACTAGCATTGTCACATAGCAATGCCTTGACTAACAATGCTCTCTCCACAAGATCTTAGCTCAATGTTGGCGAGACCAATTATTTATAGACATGCTCATCATTGTCTCTCTCGGAACATACCCTTCCCGAGTACTCAGGGTGTGTTCCATCAGGACTATTCTTATATTGGATTCCCAGTCCTTAAAGAATAGGTACTCTATGATCACTCTTCTCTTGGATGCCCTATCTCATCCTCAAAGAGTATCAGATGCCAAATGATTACCCAATCCTCCATTATGTCTTCCTAAGTGAAGACCAAAATGATGTGTCTATCTCTCCCTCTCAAATATGGAGGACATATTCCAATAAAGGAATGTACTCATTCCTACAAAAGGAATGTACCTAAGCTCCCTTTTCGCTTAGGAATTTACAAGTTTCTTCCAAGTAAGAAACTTATTTTCAGGCTCCCTCTTAACTAGGGACCTACAACAGCTCCTCAAGTGGAGATGATGGGACAACCAGCTTCTTGAAGAACTACTTTTCCTATGACGTTATGAATTTCTCTTGTCATGAAATCTTCATCTTTTGGGACTTCTTCATAGGGTACAAACCATCCATCACTTTCATTCATGAGTCAGTAATGTCCTCATTCCTTTCATCAGAAAGTGATCCATCAGTTTTCATCTTGATTTGCTTCATGTTATGCTACTTTCTTCATGCTATAATTTTAGAAAGGATCTTACATCCTTCTATATGGTCCTCTTAGAAGTTATCCACATATTTTCCCTTTGGAAGTCCTTCATGAGCCCATTCAGATATTAGTTCAAAAATAAGAAATGAACACTTAAACCAAAAATTACCTTTTTGATTGTCTTTCATCATGAAATCTTCTTGTAGGTATCAACATCCTATATACATGTTGACACATCTCCCAAATATATTCATTGTCAAGGGTCTCTATATTTTTCTGATTTTCAGCATATTCTTTATATCTTTCCAGGAGATCTCCTAGTCAAATATTCTTGGTCTCGGATGTTGAATGCCTTCTACCATTGTTTCATATCTCATGACATCCTCCCCCTTTTCCTCACACTCTTCATTCCCAGTAGCTTCCAATCAGATTTCCTTAAATGTAGTCACCTCCCTTATGTTTCATATGAGAACATATTATGTTGATTTCTTCTAGTGTGATTTATGCCTTTCTGCAACTTTCAGGGGAGGATATCCCCTTTTCTTGAACATGTTTCCCAAGATGGAAATAGTGATTCATATTATCTGCAACCATATGAAATGAATTTATAATAACCTATGTAATCATACATACCTCATCTTTATTTTGGGTCATCTAGACTTCCTGCAATAACTTCCTTTGTACGAAAGATTTTTATCCTTTTAGACTTACTTCATTGTTATGTCATCATACCATTATCCCTTGAATCCCATGAGTTGGAATTCTTCATGAAACATTTTCTTCCTTTCTAGATCAGTGAATCCTCTTATAAGGATTCCATTAGAGAAACTTGAGGATCTTTCATCTCCTCACCCAGCAAATGTTTCCTTATTGATTATTGTATGATGAACCCAGCCGATGATGACATCTACTTCTTTCTATAAGTATCACTTGATATTTCAATGAGGTTTCCAAGAGCTCTTATTCTTTGTAATCAATAGAATTTATTCCAGACATTCTTTCTGCTTCCTATGTCAAGATCTCTTACTTCTAATGCTTTTATCACGATGCTATTTTCTAATCTGATGCATCCTATCTATAAATTACAAGTGAAAATTACCTTCTAGTGAATAATATCATCTCAGTCATAGTATAGATATTTTACTTCTTCCTTTTTAAGCTTCTTTGTCTCAAGTTCTTTAGCTTCCTCAGTAATATGGTCTTCTTCCCTATCCCTCTTATCCTTCTTACATTTAGGACATTCTCTTCTATAGTGCCCAAGTTCCTGACATCCATAGAATCTTACCTTAGCCATGTTCTTCCTTTTCTTTTGAGGACCAAACTTTCCAAATTTCCCTTTTCTTCTTGTCATAACAACATATGCTTCATTCTACTCATTTGGTCCTACATCAATCTTTGCCTTTAGTCTGTTTTCTTCGATCTTATAGAGTGACCATAGATCTTGAAATGGAGTAGTCTCTTTCTTCCCATATAGACTTGAAGTGAATTTACCACATTCTTTCAGTAGTGCATTCAATACCACTGTGGTCATCTCCATATCAGACATGACTTCTCCTAGCTCTTGTAGTTGATCTCGAATTTTTGATATCCTCATGAAGTATGAGGCTATTCCATATTCCTTGGACATCTTTAGTTTGTAGAGTTTTTCCCTTAATTATATTACTTCTCCTATAGTACTTACAGAAAACAACTCTACCAATTTTACATATATAGCTTTTGCAGTCTCCAACTTGATACACATGGGATTAGCGAGTCTTTTATAGATTCTATAAGGATCCTCTAGGCTCTCACTTCTCCTTTCATGAATCTAGCATGTGCTTGAGTATCTTCCTTTGTATGTTTGGTTATCGACCCCTTGATGTGATCCATTACCTCATTCTCAATAAGATTTAGGTTTGTCCTTTTCTTCCATGCAAGGAAATTTGCAGTCCCAACCAATTTATTGCTTTCCTTGCGAAAAGGCATTTTGATATTATCATATATAGTCATAGACTTACTTAATAAATTGATGATTTCTGCCTCCTTAATCTTGATGTTGATAAATGATTTTCTTCTTGAGATATTGATGAGAGAGAGCTTGATTCATGATCCTTTTTTAATGTTCTAATCTTCCTTGGTCCTTGAAGAGCTTCCTCAAATGATGACCTTGGAAATGCTTCAACGGTTTTGGTTTTCCTTCCTTCTTTCTTGAAGATGGTCTCAAGTCTCTTGTTGGTGTAGAATTCTTTGATCTAGGGCTTTGAAGATATTGAACTTTGTATTCGCTTGATGTCTTCTTGATTGAATTCCCCTTATTGGCTTCAACGCCTAAGCTCTGATTCCATGTTGAGAAATATAGGGCATAAGAAGTTACAATATTTCTCTTCTTGATAATTGCTTGTGGTATACTTTTACTACTTGATTATAGTATTTTCTTCGTTATATTATTATGGTGTTATTTTCATCAAGACAATTACCAAATGTACAATAGAAGACAAGTGACACAATATGTAGGCTTGTCATACAAGGCCAAAACCTCTCACCTCTTGAGAGGAAAACCCAATCAAAATTATTCTTATATATCTTCAATTGATGAATACCAAGACCATGACAAAGACCCTTGAATCTAGTATCCTCCTAAGAACCTTGTCACTAGCCTTTGTACCTTGTCTCTTCCCTTTCTTGGCTTCCTTCTTGACCTCAAATTTCTCTCCTTGACTTCCTCTAGAGAATCTTGGTCTCCGGCCTTCCACACTTCTCTTCTCAGCTTCTTCTAGAGAATCTTGATCTCTAGACTTCACACTTCTCTTCTTGACTTCCTCTAGAGAACCTCGGTCTCTAGACTTCACATTGTTCTTCTCAGCTTCCTCTAGAGAATCTCGATCTCAAGATTAGAAACCCTAGAATATGCCTCTTAATTGGTCTCCTTAAGAGAGAGACCTATGATGCTTCTCTTTGGCTTCCTTCCACGAGATTCTATTCCCAAACAAGGTCACTTCAATGAAAAAAGAAGTTCTACTTTGATCTTCTCTTCATGCCTTTGGTCCTACACATGGGAGAGTATATAACCCAAGACAAAAAACCTCAGAAGAATATTTCCTTTGTTGATCCTAGAAGAATCCTTTCTTTTCTATCCCCAAAAGAAACCTTCCTTCACTATACCTAGAAGAATCCTTCCTTCGTTATACCTAGAATAATCCTTCATATCCCTTCTTCACACTTCTCTTTACCGAATTGCTTGTAATGTTTCTTACATCTAAGTGAGGCCAAGTGTGTCTACTTATACACATCTTCTTATGTCCCTTAAGCCGACATGATCTCAAGTAGGGAGGTCGACTTCTTCTAGAAAGTTATTTCTTTGTTGTAGACTGACTTGAAGAGGATAAGTGACAAGGTCTTGGAGGATAATTTACATAGACAAATTTGACCTTTTACAAAGTGTAACATGACTTCATTACATGACAATGACTCTATCATTTTATTACTAGATTACAAATAATTCCTAAAGACTCTCAATGGGAGTCTTGACTCAAAAATAAAACCTCTTGCTCATGAAACCCATGAAGAAAGCAATACAATAATTTTCTTTTTCTTCTTTACATCTCATTACATAAAATCATAATTACATGTCATTATGAAGACCGAACCTAGTTACACTTTTCAACATTTTTCTTGTCCTATACTAGCATAGACTCACACAGTGTTGAACCGAGGTGAGAGGTATAGTGATAGAAAGAAAAGACAGAAGGCTAAGTTGGCTTGCAAACCATTGAAGCTTGGGGGGACCCTTTCGAGAGAAAGAGTCAAGGTTGGGTGGAGCGTTGCAGCTCCAACATTATTTTCCATAATAGATTAACAAGTCAGTACCTTAATTAATTTGTGTTTTTAATAGTTCTCATTTGCTAAGTTCTTTTATTTATAGTATTCTGTAGATGTAAGTTTTCTAAGTATACATGCAAATAACAAGAAATAAAATAGAATTTCATTCTTTAAGCATTAGATATGGCTTAGGTATTTTGTATATTCAAAACAATGAAATCATGGTATATATGTTTGAACATAATTAGTAATTTGTTTAATGTGGAATAATTTTCAAGAGTATTATGTGAACAAACTTTTACCATTGAATGCACAGACCATAATTCAACTCATAATTTAGTAAAAGTGTAAACATGTGTAAAACAAATACTGGTGTGGTGAAAACAAAATATAATACAATTAGAGTATTGTATGCTAGTAGTGTTATTCTCTTCATTTGTAAGCTTGGTTATACAGGAGTATAACCATAACATAATTGAATACCAAAGATATGGCTGAGTACGGTCTAATACAACAATAAATAAGGAGAATTTGAGTTGTAGCTCTAAGATAAAATTTAGTCCTTAAAGTATACGGATGGAATTTTAGGGAATAACAGGAATCTTTAACTGGTAAATTGAAGAAAAGCCTTAGTTACAAGTAGAGAGTATGTAACAAAAGGGGATAGCCAAATTTTATGGCTTTAATTAAAACGGGAAGAACCCAACAATGGTAACATTATTTTACAATGTATACCCAAGAATCTTTATTACAATATGAGATATTTACATAAATAGTCAAACAACAAGGAAATTATATTTTCAATCCATCTGGAATTAATAGTGAAAACTCAGTATACAATACAGTTTATGAGAAAAATTTGTTGATTTGTATGGACGAAAAGGACCATATTGCATTACAAATTGAACACTACTTCTAACTGAAGGCTTTCAACCTTAGTCATTTAATAATATAAACACGAAAAAAAAGTTTCTTTTAACAATAAATTCTCCTTCAAGGAAAAATCCAAAGCAACTTCCATGTCCTAGTACGTGATGAGGAAAAATCCAAAGCAACTTCCATGTCCTAGTACGTGATGAGAGAATAAATTTTATAGAAGAAGTGACCAGGGGGTATGATTTTTCTTACTTGTATAGGAAGGAGGTCGAACCCATTAAGAATTGAAAGGATTTGTGTTTGAGCTTATAGAAGAACCACTTGAAAGAAAAACATCAAGTTTTAGTGTATTTGGGAAATTCCAACAAGAAAAAATGGAAGATGGAGCTTATTAAAAGAAAATAATTTTGAAGAAGAAATCAGAGAACCTTGGAAAAATTTGTACTTGATAAAAGACTTTAACCAGAAACCACATATGCATTATATGAAATGACATAGAAACGCAATCAAAACAATGTTCGAAGATGTATAAAAACAACATATTCATATAGGGTTATTACCCTGTAAGTTTAATAAGTTCTGTAAAATTAAGCCAATTATGGTTTAGCTTATTCATAAGTAGACATGACTAAACATTGAAGCTAAAGATTTATCCTAGGTCGAACATAACCAAAATGTTCTATCTAGGGTTTTAACTTATAATCCCTAACATGTAAATTTACTAGGAGATAATACACATTGTGAGATTTTTATTTCTTTTAAGAAAATGTTAACTTACAAGTCGAAGAGTGAATCCTCTTTCAAGAGCGAACCTCTGTCAAGAACAAGTTCAGCCAAGAAAAGGTCAAAAGTTATAGTATGGCTTCATAGTGAAGTTGTACACAAGAGAAAATAAGAGTTTAGTTTAAAAACCCTTCTTTAATTGACCATAGAAAGCCATGTACTGAGAAATATATATATATATATATATATATATATATATATGATGTCACCAGAAGAAAGAGAAATGAAGAGAAACAATATTTGTAATAAGTTTAAATGAGCATGTGATCCGAGTAACATAAAATTACGTTTGCCAACAATAGAACCATAGAGAAGTCTCGGCATCCCTAATGGAAATACTCCCTATGAATCTACAAGAACAAGGATAATAGCTAATTAAAGCTAATAAACACAAATCATTAACACAAATCATTAACACAAATCATTATTAATGTAAAGAAATATAAGCATAACCCTGTAAATCGTCCTCATACCTAAACATACCAAATTCAACCATTTAGAACCATAATGCATTTCCACTCAAGGAGATTGGATAAGGTTTGAAGAGAGTATAGGGTTACAACTATTTGGTATTAATAGTGAATGGAGGAACTAAGACAATTAATGGAGCAGAGTAACGCTCTGTCTTAAAACCCAAATGGAAACAACGACAAATGAATGGTCGGAAGAAAGGTCGTTACGACCAAAACAAAACCCTAACAATGTATATCATTTATCAACCCAAATTACATTGCAACCGTTAATTCAAAATTTCACAGTTTTCCATGTTGCACCACGTGGAGGAAGGTGGAACCACCTTCGTGGCTTAACAAAATTGTTCCACGTATACAAGGGAGACCAGTTCGAGTCTATTGCCACTTCAAACGCAAAGCAAGGTTAAATATATAATGTAGCCATAAACCTTAAACCAACAGTACAATATAACATATAAAGAATTAAACATAAGGTGCATTAAACATGATTCTATATTCCATGGTAGGGTATTTATAAGGTGATGAAAAAAAAGTCCCTTTTGTATTCCTGGGGCTTGACTTGAATATTTAAAAGTATATATACCATGGTTATGGAAACGTTTAACATACAAACGCATGTAGGTCTAGGGAGATAGAAGTAATATCTTTTAAAAAATGAACCTTAGTATAAAACTTAAAGTATAAGGGGTAAAAACCCATAGTATATTAGAATGATACAATTACATCGAAGCCTAAATAGATACATTTACATCCATAATAAAGATATGGATTAGGGTGGATAAGAAGATACTATAGTGAGTCTAAGAATAAGACTATTTTAGTACATCACTAGTCCATTCATTAATTAAAAAGCATATTGGTAAGGGATATGTATTAAGGTTTGAATTGCATCTATGTATTGTAAAAGAAGGGTGGATAGTGATATGAATTGTGTCAAAATATTAAAGTATAGAGAAAGGGAATATTGTGTGAATATTGTATTTAAATTAATTTTTAAAAATGTGTGTTTAAATAGGTATATTACATGTGTTATCAGAGTTGTAGGTTACAAACATCAGACTTTTATGGATCTTAATTAAGATATTATTTTATGTGTAACGTACAGAAAAAAAAATATTACAGAAAGAAAACTGAAGAATGGTTGAAGATAATAATAGGAAGACTTGTGTAGGATCACGTGATGAGGGTAGAGAGCATGATTCTAAGAAGGGAATGATGAGGGAAGAAACTAGAAATCCAAATAACCATGAACCTCAAATTTTTCAAGTAGTTTGTAGTCTAAAATCATATTTAGATAGTGTAAAAGCTAACCAAGAGAAATTGTATAAGGCAAGAGATGAACAAGAAGATATAAATGGGTACATACTCAAGAGGTTAGAAGAAAACAGAGGCAGTATGAAAGTTGAAAGAACTCGTTAAAAAAAGACTATAAGTGAGTATCTAGACATAATTGAACCAATAAATTATAGTGAGAGTCAAAAATCTAAGTTTAATGATGAAATGGAAGAAAAAAAAGTTAGGGAGTAGTGTTTCTATGTCTAAGAAGAAAAAATTTGTATCCCAATTATAGGGGGAATTTAAAAAGATTAGACCTCCAAATTTTGACAGAGAATTTGAAGAAGGGGAAAAACCTTGGCCTTTGAATATGTCAAAATATTTTTAGGTTTATAATTACCCTAGTAACTTGAAGGTTGGATTGGCTACATATTAGTTGACTAGCAAAGCAGCTTTGTGGTGGGAAGAAAACAAAGCAATAAAGAAAATTAGAGGCAAAAACTTGACTTGGAAATTATTCAAGAAGAAGTATTTAATAGAGAGGTACTACAATGAGAAAGCTAGGGATTTAGATGAGTTAATACTGGGTCAGTTAACAATGGATGAATTTATGAATAAATTTATGGGCATGTTGTTGTATGTGTCATATCTTAAAGAAGAAAAGGAAAAAATTAAAAGGTTTATCACTTTATCTTTTTCCTACGAGGAGAGGATTGAATTCGGTAATCTAAAAATAATGGATAAAACAATAAGAAAAGAAAATGTGTGCTACACCTAGAATAAGCATACAATTTATAATTTTAAGAGTTGGTTGGAAAAGAAGAATGAAAAATTCAATGTTAAAAATAAAAGATTTAATAAACTTGCATTTTCCAATACTTTTAAAAGTGTTCAAGGGGGGAATTACAGTAGGAATGTGAATCAACAAAAGAATATGAGTTAGAGAAGTGGGAAAGTAACAAGAATAAGGAATTGGAGCATTGGTGAATCAAGTACGTCGCCAATCAATTGTTGGGGTTGTAATGAAGATCATCTAGGGAGGGATTGTCCACTAAATCCTTTGAATATGAAAGAAACAGTGCATAACATTTAGGAGGCATCTATAGTAAATGATGTTGCTCATAATATTTCAAGGATTAGGGTAACGCTAATGATAGACAAGCCGACCATCAATCCACCATGGTGGAGATTCAAGGTAAAATTTTTGGAAATATTATATCAATGTTAATTGATCATGGATCTATTGTGAGTTATATTTCTCCTTATATGATTGAAAATTTTGGTCTTAAAAAGGAAAAATGAACTAAACCTTGTTTAGTGAAATTAGGTACAAGAACCAAAAGAAGGGTTACTGATATTAGTAAAGATTGTTCAATATATTTAAATGGATTTCACACTAAACTGAATTTGAAAATTCCTCCTTTGGTATCATATGATGTCCTTATTCGCAAGGATTGGCTACAAAAACATAGGGTAGTCTTGAATTGTTTGGAAAACTCTTTCACATGTGTCAATGATGAAGGGGTGACTTGTATGGTAAAAGGGGTTCCAAGGGTCATTTCAGTGTGGAAAATATATGCCTTATAGTTAAAGAAATGTGCGTGAAATGGAGGTAAATTTTATATAGTTTAGATTGAACATCATTATAACAGTAATCATAAACCTTTTATAGAAGATTTTCCCATTCTAGAAAAATATAAGGATCTTTTTCCTGAGGAAATCCTAGGAATACCTCCATGAAGGGACATAGATTTCACTATAGATTGTATCCCTGGAGTGGTGCCAACATATAAATCTCCATACTGAATGAGTATTCTAGAGTAATGGAATTAAAGGTGTAGCTACAAGAGCTATTAGACAAGAAATACGTAAGACCAAGTGTGCCACCTTGGAGTGCACCAGTGTTATTTGTGAAAAATAAAGATGTAACCATTAAACTCTGCATAGACTACAAACATTTCAACAAATTGACAATAAAAAACTAGTATCCATTACCCAGGATTGGTGACCTATTTGATTAGGTCAAAGGAGCTATTATCTTCTTAAAGATTAACTTAACATCTGGATATCATTAGCGTTGAATTTTAATATTTTTTAAACTAATAATTACTTCCAATGATTTCTCCATTAGTTTAACTTGTGTCACATTCATCATTAAGCAATTATACATAGAAAATATTCAATAGTAAAACAATAAATCTGTTGGAAACACTGAGGGGGGGGGGTGAATCAGTGTTTCTTACTATTTTTTTTCTTTTCCCTTTTTTTAATTGTTCTAATGATTGCCAACAACCTATATAGATATGTATATGTATATACAGAACACAGAAATCAACAGATGAATTTAATGCTTTTATTAAAACTCAAGACAATGCAAAGAAATAAATACAATATAAGTATAAATCTGATTGTGAATAGTTTCCAAGCTCCAACTTGGACTTTAGTGAGGCTCCAACCTCCAGAGCACCAACTCTGTTTTGCAATGGTTCTGCACTTAGGAGCACCTACCCCAATGACTTCAATCCTGTTCATTTCTGAGGCTCCAACCTCTTGGGCTCCAACCCAACCTTGGTATAAACAGGTATGCTGTTGCACTCTATTCAGCTGAGGTTGTCTCACTCCTGCTCTCCTGCCTCTGCTGCTTCTGTTGCCTCTACAACCTCCGCTGCTTTTTCTGCCTCTTTTGCCTCTGCTGCTTCTACTATCTCACCCTCGGGTTCTTCACCACCATAACTGCACCAACAATTCTCTGTTTCTACTATTTTATACATTCCCATGCCTTTGTCCATTCGTTTCCACTTACACCGTCTCTTAGGCTTCCTCCTCAGTCGTTGTCGTTTCCTCTGACTCGCTTGATCTTTCAGCTTCCCTCCTTGATCGCTGTAACTGTTAGCTCTGCTATAAGATTAAGCTTTTGATGGGTAAGAAGTAGGTTTGGCAGTACTGGTTGTGCTTTCAAGAGGTTCGCAACAGTTTTTTTTTTCACCTTCCTCTCATTCAGTTTCCTTACACTCTTTTAACCTCTTGCTGCTTCTATTCTCCTCTAAATCCTTCCTAAACCTATATTCTCCTCCACTCTCGCTTTCAGCTGTCTCTATTTCTTCCATGAAAATCTTCTTTCCCCGCTTTCCTCCATCCTTTTACAGAACTCTTCGAAGCCCCGTGCCTTCATTCAATCCTCGAGATAACCTTCTCCCTGCCATAACAGTGGGAAACCTCTGTAATTAACCATCCACCTTGATCTCCACCGTCGATCACCCACGATCTGACGATCTTCGCTATGTTTACCACACGATTAAACCCCGCGCAATTTCCTCGTCATCTGACCGTCCGTCGCACGATTGGATGATAATCGCAAGCCCCGATCGCGCGACTTGCGCACACGTTAACCTGCGAGGGCGGTGGTTTTTGTCTGTTATGCGTCGTGATATTACGGGATCACGCAATCGTATACGGATACTGCCAAGCCCCGGTAAGCGGTGCAGGGAAACCGCCTGCCGCCTGAAACCGTTGTTCTCCCGCGCGTTAATCTCTGTGCGTCTTCCGCCTCCGTCAACCGTCAGATCTGCTGCATCCAGATCCAACGGCCTTCGTTCCTCCATCCATATTTCCTCCTGATACCTCCTTCTGATGTGATCTCCACCGTTGATTTATATGATCCGACGGATCACGATGCACTCCACCCGCTTCTCTCGATAGCCCCTGAAATTCATCCTCTGTCGTTCATCTGTGGATCCGACGGCCGTTAATTGTTCTCATCTTGTGCACACCTCCATTTATGTTAATGCATATTTATATGGTTTCTGCTCCGATAATATATTAAACGCATATATGGGCTTTACAGGCCCAATAAGCTTCCGATAGGCTTTTGTGGCCTATACGGCTCCCGATGGCTCTTGATAGCGTTATCTGTGGTATATTTGATCCTCTCGTCTCCATCTGCTCCGATGGATCTGTGTGATCCTCTTCTTTGGCTCTGTCTGTTCCTCTCGTCTCTATCTACTCCTCGAATATTGCCATATTGACATCAATGACAATCTATGTCCAACAATCTCCCCCTTTGTTATTGATGGCAATATTCTTCTGCTTTCTCCCCCTTTGACATCAATGGCAAAGGGATGCATATGGACTCCCCCTGTCAAACCGCTCCCCCTGTCCTGCTACATCTTTATGAATAAACTTGAGTGATGATAAAGAAATAACCCCCATCTTTTGACACAGATGTTCGAATGCTTCTTGAGGAAGAGGTTTTGTGAAAATATCAGCTATCTGCTCCTTAGTACTGATATATTCCAGGATGACATTTTGTTCAGCTACTTGTTCACGGAGGAAATGATACTTGATTGGTATGTGTTTGGTTCTTGAGTGCATCATATGATTTTTGCTGAGACTGATAGCACTTGTGTTGTCACAATAGTCGGAAATTGGTTGATCTTTACATATGTCAAGATCTTTTAGAGCTTCCTTCATCCATAGTATCTGAGAACAACAGTCTGCTGCAACAATATACTGAGCTTCGGCTGTGGATAATGATATGGATGTTTGTTTTTTGTTGAGCCAGGATACCAAACAGTCTCCTAGGAAGAATGCATTTCCACTAGTGCTTTTCCGATCATCTATACTTCCAGCCCAATCAACATCGGTGTATGCAGTTACAGTCAGTGTTGAGTCCTTTGGGTACCAAAGAACGAAATCAGAAGTTCCCTTCAGATATTTGAGAATTCTTTTTACAACTAATAAATGGGATTGTTTGGGAGCAGATTGAAATCTTCCCACCATTCCTAGTGCTTGCATTATGTTTGGCCATGTAGCTGTTAAGTATAGAAGGGCTCCAATCATTGACCTGTAATGAGTTGCATCTACTAGAGGGGAGTCATCATCTTTGCTCAGTTTGCAGTTTGTGGTCATAGGTGTGCTCATGGGTGCATAATCCTCCATTCCATATTTTTTGAGCATGTCTTTTAGATATTTGGTTTGAGATATACACAATCCTGATCTAGTTTGAGATATTTGAAGTCCAAGGAAGTGGGACAACTCTCCTATCATTGACATCTCAAACTCTTTTGACATGTTTTGAGAAAAATCATGACTCATTTCATCATTATTACTAGAAAAAATCAAATCATCGACATAAAAAAGAGCAACTAGTAACTTACCTTGATCTGTCTTTATGTATAGATTGCCTCCAGCCACTCCCTTTTTGAAGCCTTGTTGTTGTAGATAGTGATCCAGTCTTGCATACCAAGCTCTAGGAGCTTGTTTCAACCCATATAAAGCCTTTTTCAGCTTGAAAACTAAATCCTTTCCTGCTATTAGATCAAAACCTTCTAGCTGCTCCATGTAGACTTCCTCCTTGAGTTCCCCATTTAGAAATGCTGATTTCACATCCATTTGATAGATTTTGAATCCTTTTGAGAAAGAAAATGCCAAGAACATCCTGATAGCTTCCATACGGGCCACTGGTGCAAATGTCTCTTTAAAGTCAATTCCTTCAATTTGTGAATAGTCTTTGTAGACATGTCTTGCCTTGTTTCTGATAACCTGTCCTTCCTCGTTCATTTTATTTTTGAACACCCATTTGGTTCCTATTATGTTTTTGTCCTTTGGACGAGGTACCAGCTCCAATGTCTTGTTCTTCTCAATTTGGGTCATTTCTTCTTCCATGGCTTTTACCCAATGAGGATCCTTACTTGCTTCTACAAATGTTTCTAGTTCTATCATAGATAGGAGGGCAATGACTTTTCTCTTGGGTGTAATTGTTATCCTTCTTCGAGTCTGCACACCTTCATCTTTATCGCCAATGATCTGCTCTTCTAGATGGTGTCTTTAGACATACTTAATCTTAGAAGGGGTATTAGATGGTTCTATTTCTTCTTCTTCTTCTTCTTCTTCTTCCTCATCTATTTCTTCTTCTTTAGGTTCTTCTTCTTCAATGAGAGAGTCATCTTCATGTTCTTCAATTTCCTTTACTGGAAGATCTTCATCAACCTTTACATCAATGCTTTCCACTATTTTCTTCAGTCGATAATTGTAGCACTTGTAAGCCTTGCTCCGTGTAGAGTATCCAAGAAATATCCCTTCATCAACCCGAGAATCAAACTTTCGTGGTGAACCATCATTTATTTTTATGAAGCACTTGCTTCCAAATATCTTGAAGTACTTCACCGAAGCAGGTCTTCCTTTCCATAGCTCATATGGAGTTTTATCACAATTTGGTCTTAATTGAGTTTGATTCAGTGTGTAGACAGTTGTCCCTACTGCTTCTCTCCAGAATCTAGGTTATAAGTCTGCTGCTAATAGCATAGTTCTTGCCATTTCTTGGATTGTTCGGTTTCTTCTTTCAACTACCCCATTTTGTTGAGGTGTTCTAGTAGCCGAGAATTCCCTTTTAATTCCATGAATATTACAGAACTCACTAAACTCATTTGATGTGAATTCTCCTCCTTTGTCTGTTCTAAGGCACTTAATTTTTGATTCTTTTTCATTTTCTACAAGAGCTTTTAGATTCTTGAAACACTCAAAAGTTTCAGATTTATACTTTATGAAATATATCCACATCATTCTAGTATAATCATCAACAAATAACACAAAGTACCTTTCTCCTTGGAGTGCTTGATTTCTAGTTGGCCCACATACATCAACATGGATGATCTCTAAGGGCTTCAATGTAGAGTGTTCCTTTGTCTTGTGGTTGATTCTGGTCTGCTTTCCATGTTGACATGGACCACATACTGCTTGATTTGGTTTGAACAGCCTTGGGATGTCTCGTACAACTTTTATCTTGTTGATATTGATCAGATTTTCGAAGCTTGTATGTCCAAGTCGCTTGTGCCACAACCAACTCTCATCTATCTGACTCAAGTAGCATTTATTTTCTTGAATCTTGTTCAGAATGTAAATGTTGTTTGGTGTACTCACCCCTTTTGCCACAAGTTTCCCTGAGGCAGAGTTCCTTATTTCACAATCTTTGGTGTTGAAAACAACATTATGTCCTTCATCACAGATTTGGATGACACTCAAGAGGTTGTGTTTGAGTCCATCAACCAGCAGAGCATCTTGAGCTTTTCCTTTTCCATTGATCAGAGTAATTGTTCCTTTTCCTGCAATTCTACCAGATCCGCTTCCAAAGGACACATTCCCTTCCTTTTTTCTCAGTGAGACAAACTTCCTTCTGTCTCCTGTCATGTGTCTGGAGCACCTACTATCTATAAACCACTAGTTTCCATTATTTTGAGCATATAGAGCTAGGCCGCATTTGTCCATGTTGGAGTTCTTGCTACTCATCTTTCTTCCTTTGAGTGGGCAGTCTTGTTCATAGTGTCCATTATTGTAGCAGAAAGAGCAAATCAGATCAAATTTGGTGAAGGGATCAAATGAATTAAAGGTTTTGATTTGTCCCTGCCTTTTGGGGGCATATGAGTTGATTATTCTATCCTTTAGCTTTGTCTTTCACTTATGTGAGCCATACAATGTCTGGCTTGATGACCGAAGTTTTTACAGTGAAAGAAGTGTCCAAGAAAGATGGTTTTGTACTTGTTGAAGAAACCATGGTTTGAGTCGATTTCCTTCCTAGGAATTACTCCTCCCTCGTTCTTTGGATTTGCGATGGGCCCTTGGTGGAGTACAGGTTTGTATTTGTTGTAGTGTCCATGATTCAACTCCACATTCTTCTTTGGAGTAATTCTCTCTTCATTCTTGGGATCTGGGGTGCACTTTTCATCTTTTGGATTGTGGGAAAGTGCATCGGCATAGCTTTTCGCATTATTCTTAGTGCTTATTTTGGAGTCAAACCTATATGGAAGAGACCTTAATACCTTTTGAACAATGGTACTTTCTTCAACTTTTTCGTCCAATCCTTTCAGGGAATTTACCACTTCAGCTACTTGGAGGAGGTATGCTACAATATCTTCTTCATATTCCATCCTCAAACTTTCAAATTGTCCTCTGTGAGTTTGAAGCTTTTCCTTTTTGACTTTTGAGTCTCCATCGTACAAGCCAACTAGCTTCTCCCACATTTCTTTGGTCGAGGTACAGTGCATGATTTTTGTAAACTCGGAATCAGTGATTCCACTAGTGATGGAGTTCATGGCCTTTGCATTTGCGATGTAGGCTTTCCTCTCGTCTTGGTCTGTTGGAAGAGTGGAAGTAGTTTTGTATTCATTTTGAACAAAATGCCAGACTTCAGGTCCAAGGGACATTAAGTAGTAAGTCATTATTTTCTTCCAGAAACCAAAGTTAGTGCCATCGAATAAAGGAGGTCTTCCTGATGCTTCGTGGTTTCTCATCATGGCTGTGGATCCTTCTTCAAGCTGTTAGGCTAGTATGAAGAAGCCTGCTCTGATACCAATTTTTGGAAATACTGATGGGGGGGTGAATCAGTATTTATTACTATTTATTTTTTTTTCCCTTTTTTTAATTGTTCTAGTGATTGCCAACAACCTATATACATATGTATATGTATACACAAAACACAGAAATCAACAACTAAATTTAATGCTTTTATTAAAACTCAAGACAGTGCAAAGAAATAAATACAATATAAGTATAAATCTGATTGTGAATAGTTGCCAAGCTCCAACTTGGACTTCAGTGAGGCTCCAACCTCCAGAGCACCAACTCTGTTTTGCAATGGTTCTACACTTAGGAGCACCTACCCCAATGACTTCAGTCCTGTTTAGTTATGAGTCTCCAACCCAACCTTGGTATAAAGAGGTATGCTGCTGCACTCTATTCAGCCAATGTTGCCTCACTCCTACTCTCCTGCCTCTGCTGCTTCTGCTGCCTCTACAGCCTCTGCCTCTTTTTCCTCTGTTGCTTCTACTATCTCACCCTCGGGTTCTTCACCACCATAACCACACCAACAGTTCTCTGTTTCTACTATTTTATACATTCCCATGCCTTTGTCCATTCGTTTCCGCTTACACCGTCTCTTAGGCTTCCTCCTCAGTCACTGTCATTTCCTCTGACTCGCTTGATCTTTCAGCTTCCCTCCTTGATCGCTGTGGCTATTAGCTCTGCTATAAGATTAAGCTTTTGATGGGTAAGAATCAGGTTTGGCAATGCTGGTTGTGCTTTCAAGAGGTTCGCAACAATTTTTTTTTCACCTTCCTCTCATTCGGTTTCCTTACATTCTTTTAACCTCTTGCTGCTTCTATTCTCCTCTAAATCCTTCCTAAACCTATATTCTCCTCTGCTCCTGCTTTCATTTGTCTCTGTTTCTTTCATGAAAATCTTCTTTCCCCGCTTTCCTCCATCCTTTTACAGAACTCTTCGAAGCCCCGTGCCTTCATTCAATCCTCAAGATAACCTTCTCCCTGTCATAACAGTGGGAAACCTCTATAATTAACCATCCGCCTTGATCTCCACCGTCGATTGCCCACGATCCGATGGTCTCCGCTATGTTTACCGCACGATTAAACCACGCACACTTTCCTCGTCATTTGACCGTCCGTTGCACGATCGGATGATAGCCGCAAGCCCTGATCGCGCGACTTGCGCACACGTTAACCCGTGGGGGCGGTGGTTTTTGTCTGCCACGCATCGTGATCTTACGGGATCGCGCCATCGTATACGAATACCGTCGAGCCCTAGTAAGTGGTGTGGGGAAACCGCCTACCACCCGAAACTGTTGTTCTCCCACGTGTTAATCTTCGTGCGTCTTTCGCCTCCATGAACCATCAGATCTTCCGCATCCAGATCCAACGGCCTTCGTTCCTCCATCCATATTTCCTCCCGATACCTCCTTCCAATGTGATCTCCACCGTTGATTTATATGATCCGACGGCTCATGATGCACTCCACCCGCTTCTCCCGATAGCCCCTGCAATTCATCCTCTGTTGTTCATCTGTGGATCTGATGGCCGTTAATTGTTCTCATCCTGTGCACTCCTTTGTTTATGTTAATGCATATTTATATGGTTTCTGCTCTGATAATATATTAAACACATATATGGGCTTTACAGGCCCAATAAGCTTCCAATAGGCTTTTGTGGCCTATACGGCTCCCGATGGCTCCTGATAGCGTTATCTGTGGTATATTTTCTCCTCTCGTCTCCATCTGCTCCGATGGCTCTGTGTGCTCCTCTTCTTCGGCTCTCTCTGCTCCTCTCGTCTCTATCTGCTCCTCGAATATTTCCATATTGACATCAATGACAATTTGTGTCCAACAAAATCCAATAGGATCATAAAGAGATAGTAAAACGAGAGACACAAAACTTATCCTAGGAAAGCCCTAACTAGGGAAAAATCCAACAACCTTTTCTTAGAGAAATTGTTGAATTTAAGAAGAGATACAATCTTATTTACCAATAAAAAACAAAGTCAAATTGACCAATAACCAAAGCTAAGTCAAACAAAGAGAAATTTGGCCTCTTGAAATCTCAGCCTCCTAACATTTTGGTATGCTTCAGATTTTTCCTTTTAGTCTGCCTCATATTCGTCCTCTTGATCTGCCTTGAATTTTTCCTTATTCTACCTTAGATTCATCCTTTTTCTGCCTCATATGGTTATCCAAATTGGTGCCTTAAGGAGGATGAGTAGCCTTTATATAGTGATCTAATGAACCAAAATAGGTGTGTCTTTTGGGGTTGACCAACTTGAAGTTTTGGAGGAGTTGACTTGACTTTTGGAGGAAAATAAATTCAATTTTAAATTTTAAATATTCAATTTTTTTATTTTCATTTTCTTTTTAGGGCCAACTTGAATACCAACTGTAGCTAAAAAAATTCAACACTTCTTCTTCTCTAGGGAGGTATTCAGAATAACTTCTTTAGATGACCTCTTGTTGAAAAAATTCTCTATCCTAAGAAAAGGTTGAAATATCTTGCTATGTTGATGAATCCATCCACCTCATGTTCTTATTAAAGAACCATGTGGAAAGTATCTTGCATCATCATCAAGCTTGACAAGTCATCACTTGGAACCTAGTTAAAACATGTGACCTATTGTGAAACCCTGGGCTATTACCATTTCCTACATGCCAATTAAATGGTAACATACCTACTTGATGCTAAAAGTACTCACTCAACCCATGTGGGGAGAACTTTGGGCCTTAATTCTCTCTGGGCTATTCTCCCTAGCCACGTTACATGGCCCCTGGTTAATACCTTGACCTATCAATATCTTGATCTAGGGAGAATGTCTTCCCCTTGATGCTACAACATCAACACTCACTCTAACTGATGGAAGCATTCTCAACTACTCTAATATTGTCCCTAAACTATACAAAATTCACCTTAGGACAGAGGCTTAGTGAGAATTTCAGCATCCTACTCGTCTGTAGAAATGTACACGAGCCTCACTACTCCCTTTTGTATCGTGCCCAGATGAGTCGTACAAAGTTCATTGATATGTCATCACAATTGTTTCTTGCACCTAAGCAAACAATCCTACGAGTATCTACCGAAGCCACAATACTTCACAACTTTCCAAACTAGTTTTAATATACTTTTCCTTTGTAGTTTTGAGTGGGATAGATGTTTACTTTCTACCCAAGTAGCATCCAAATTGAATCATCATCCTAATGTGCTCTTCTTGTCTTCAACACTCTTTTCCCAATCTAAGTTTGTATGTCCTTGCATCTGCTTCCGTCACTGGAACCATCAGCACAACAGGTTGATGCTAAAGTAGATCTTGTTGTAGCAATTTGGTTACTCCCTCTACCACTTATATTATTCAGATTAGTTACCATGGAAGTTTCCATGGACTAGTTATCCATCATCCCAAATATATGAAGGATCGTATCCTTCCTTTGACAAAGGAAGATTTCATTGGGCTTCTTCCACACTTCCAGTCCCAAGAAGTAATGTATCTAGAAAAGATATTTCATCTCAAACTTAAAGCTCAACTCCCTCTGACATTGAAGTAGAGCTTGACTGCTCCCTCTATCACGAAGGGAAATCCTCCTACCCTTGTTGATCCCTCTGTCACGTGAGTCCTTTTGCTCTCGTCATATACAAGTCATATGATAACAAGGTCAACCAAGACTCATCAGATATCATTAGAGAAATTTTGATGTCTAAAATGGACCTCCTAAGAAATATTATAAAATAATAGTGGAAATAATAAAATAAGATTAGATTACATCTTCAAATTTTAGAGGGAAAAAGAAAAAACTACTTTTTCAACATGTATTTTCAGCTTATCTCTCTATAATTTTACTCAAATTTTGAGCAGGCGCACTCGTTAAATGTAGAATTTAATTCTTCATCCAAGGAGTACCCATGTTGCATACTTTTGATGGACCCTACTACATGAAAATTGAGAAATACATGAAAAAACATGATTTCAATCACGTTTTTAATGTATTTCTCATTTTTAGTGTAACATGTTCCATAAAAATTATGCAACATGGGTACTCCTTGGATGATGAATTAAATTTTGCATCCAATGAGTGCTCTAGATTGAAATTTGGGTAAAACCCTAGGGAGATAAGTTGAAAATATGGGTTGAAAAAATAGTTTTATTATTTTTTATCTTTTTACTTTTTTACTCCAAAAATGGTGAATCATCCCCCATGGTTGACATCATCATCTTGAATCCTGTTGGTTCTTATAAAGTTGATTTTGGTTGTACATTTTTGTTTTGAGGCCCATTTAGACCTCAAACTTTCTGTAATGCCATCCATCCAAGAATACAATGCCCGAGGTCTGTACAAAGCCTTTTTTATTCTACAAACACAATGTTTCCTCTCATGTACCTCAAATCCTAGAGGTAGCTCTAAGTACACTTCTTATTCCTCAATACATCATTGAGGAAAGCAGTCTCCACATCCACTTGATGTAATTTCCAACCCATAATAGAATCAATAGAAATAACAGTTTCAACATAAGTATACCTAACAACTCCCACAAATGTCTCCACATAGTCCTCTCCCTCTTTCTCAGAGAATCCTCATGAATATTTCTTTGTACTTATCTTTGCTTCCATCTTCCACATACTTCATCTTGAGATTAACTTGGAAGTCACCAATGACCTGTCTTCGACAAAATTTCCTCCATCATAGCATTCTTTAAATTTGTTGGCCTACGTGCTCCCTTTGATCTAGGAGCTCTTCTGGTCATCAGGTATGATTAGTACAATTTCTCTCTTGAACACAAATTATTGATCCTGGAAGAACCCTCTTGTCATAAATTTTTCCTTGTTCTTCCAATACTTCCATATGTTACCAGAGCTTTGGAAACCTTCACAATGTACTTGAAACCCTCACTAGGAGACCATGGAAGAAATGATCATAACCCAGAAAAAGAGATAGAGACAAGAGGTTGACCAAAAATAAAGTAATAATAAAGAAGAAATATATTAAGTGCTTGTCTTTGAGGATTGAAGGAAATTTTTCATCTCCCTCTTGATCCTTGCTTTCTTTGCAGAAATCGTAGAAATCCATCTACAAAATCATCATCTTCGTCCTCGTCATCATCCATTAATGCATGTTGTTTCCTTTCCTTCCTTGCATGATTTAGGGTTCCGTTATTCAGTGGAATCTTCGTTATAAATCTAGCTATAGGGTTTTATCCACAAACCCTGGGGATTTCTCATCCAAGACTTCTTGGTCTTCCAAATTTTCTTCAATATTTGTTATGTGCAAATTTTCTTGTTGTAGACAATATGGGTGGGACAATTCATCCACTCCAAAGACTCAGTTGTAAGAAAATGAGATTCTTCTAGTATTCAACATCCTTGGATATGTACTAGGGTTTCACAAACCCTTATTCAAAATATATCCTTCAGATCTTCTCTATGGTTTATGAACCCTAAGACTATCAGTACTTCCAAGAGGGGATCATAATTTTACATAATATTTGTATAGATATCTTTGTGCTCACCTCAATAGAAGTCATTCCCTCCAAGTTTCATAATTCAGCTTCCAACACCTTAAGTTCATTACCATTCTTGTTTAATTGTTTCTTAGAAATAATCTACCTCTCAATTTGTTTCCTTACTACCCTTAAAAAATCACTTGCAACAATAATTGTGTTTATGCACCCCTCCAAGCAATGGACATTATTGTTAAAGCCTATGGTACTAACATTAAATACAATACTCCAAATGTGATGTCATGCATGTTGCATAACATATGGCAGCAAGTCCCATGTAACATCACCAACACCACCCATGTCCAAGAGGATGGAGTTGACTAATGCAGTATCATGTTCTGTGATCACACCCGAAGTGTTTTATGATGTTTCCAACATCCGAATATATTATCTCTCTTACAGAGAATCTAGAAAGTGTCTTTTGAAGTTTGAAAATAGTGAGAATAACATAAGACTTGCCTAACAACTTTATCTAACAGGGAACTAAAGCACAATGTTTGTCCTACCTAAATTGAAAATTTAAACAAGGGCTCCAACTCATGAACTTATTTCACATAATAATCCCTTTCTCTTGAATTGTTCCTCTGTGCAGAGAAGGCCTCAATATATTCCTTATTTGAATGCAATGTAGTATCAATGCAGTTCAAAAGATCAGGAAAATTCTCTTAGATGGTACCCTCAAATTTATGAACCCCATATGGATAAAAAAAACTGAACAAAATCCATTGATTTCAGAAAGGTCTGTTACCATCTCATAAAAGTATCCCCCAACTGGTCTTGCACTCTTGAAGCACTTGTTTATAGGTGCAAATAAAAGTTAAAATACTAACATCATTTGTATCTTTAACAACATTCTTCGGGTACCAATCACAGATAATTGAAATTGTTGTACTTTTGTTCTATACAAGTTTCTCAAAATTATGCAAACCACACACGGGTCTAGATAATGAGGCAACATCTCCTGCATACCAAGTTAAATCCATATGCACATGTTGTTCAATCACATGAATTATATTCATATGATGGTGAACCAATGACTCCAGAACATATGGCCATTGAAAGTCCCTATCATTATTTAAGATTGTAATCAATTGTTTTCTTAGTACACAGTCCCTCAAGTGCTCTCTTAGAACCATTAGAATTATCTCAGGTGAAAAGAGACACCAGTGGTACTTCCACAACCTTTAATTTCATAATAACGAGCCTATTATTCTTAGGCATGAAAGATTTCATAGCAATACCATGTTCAACACAAGGAGACTACAAATATTTTTCATATTGTTGGCTGCCATTTTCTCCCTCTTTAAAGGTAACTTAAAACAATATGAATTTTTCAAGGTTTCTCTTTCACCCGTGCTTTGATACCATGTTGAATTTTTAAGATTTTCTAGACTGATAATTACTTCCAATGATTTCTTCATTAGTTTAACTTGTGTCACAATCATCAATAAGAAATTAGACATTGAAAATTGGTTTGGGTGGATAATGGTGGCCACCTTCCTATTCCACTTGAACCCCCAACATTTTTTTCTTTTAGTTTCCAAATTTTCAGCATATTTTCCTATTTAGAAAATTTTCTATTTTTGGCAGCTTTCAAGTCCTGAACTTCCAAAACAATTTTGAGGCGCTAAACATTGTTTTTTTTTGGAAACAGGAAAACAATGATCAAAGATCAATTTTTGTAGTCGAAAGTTTTTTTCCTTGGATAGAAATTTCTAACAGGCTATCATCCACGCCAAATGGAGATTGTATGTCAAAGTTATTACCTTGGGAAGTTGGTGTTCCAACTAACCCCATTGGGGCCCATACCTTTTGATGCTTCATCTCCTAAGGTTTTTTTATTTTTATTTATTTATTTATGTTTATGGTTTCTGATTATTTATTCATGATAAAAAGGCCTTTCAACCTCATTGTAACACAATTAAGAAGACATGTAGCCATCACATCTCTTCTCAGAGATAAGCTACCATCGCCAAAGCTAGCTTGCTTTCATTCTGCAAGTAAACAGTTTTCAACATTTGTTATTTATTAAGTGAAGATATATCATTATATCTATGTGTTCATGTTTTAAATCTATATTTCATTTTTTTCCTTCATAAATTTGGATAAAAAATCTTCAACAGTAGAATAATAAATTTAATAGGATCATAAAGAGACAACCAAACAAGAGACACAAAATTTATCCTAGGAAAAACCTAACTAGGTAAAGACCCAACAACCTTTTCTTAGAGAAATTGTCTAATTCAATAAGACATACAATTTGAATTTCTAAGAAAAACCAAATTCAAACTAACTAATAACCAAACCCAGGTCAAACTTGGTCAAATAGAGACAAATTCAGCCTCCTAAAATTTCATCCTCCTAAAATCTCGGCCTCTTGAAATTTTGGCCTGCTTCAGATTCTTCCTTTTTGTCGGTCTAAAATTCATCCTCTTGATCTACTTCGAATTCATCCTTTTCCTTAGGTTCATCCTTATTCTTCCTTAGAGGTCATCCAGATTGGTTCCTTGAGGAGGAGGAGGAGTAGTCTTTATATAGTGATCTAATGAGCCGAAATAGGTGTGTCTTGTGGGGTCAGCAACCTTGAAATTCTAGAGGAGCCCACTTGTCTTTTGGAGGCAAAAGAAATTCAATTTTAAATTTTAAATATTTTTTTATTTGCATTTTCTTTTTAGGGCCGACTTTAATACTGATCGTAGCTAAAAAAATTCAACAATTAGATCAGGATCAAAGACAAATATATTCATAAGACAACTTTCAGGACACAATATGGTCATTATGATATTGTCAACTCACTAATGCACTAGACACTTTTATGTGTCTGATGAATAGTGTACTCAGGCCCTATTTAGACAAATTTGTTATTATATTTATTGATGGCATCTTAGTCTATTCAAAGAATAAGGAAGAACATGACCAACATTTACAAATGGTTCTCCAAACACTTAGAGAAAATTAATTGTATGGTAAGTTTAGAAAATGTGCATTTTATCAAAAATAGATTCATTATTTAGGGCATGTTGTATCTGAAAGGGGATTATTGTAGATCCAAAAAAATAAAGGCCATTATGTAGTGGCCAATGCCTAAGGATGTGGTTGATATCAATTCTTTCATGGGGATCACAAGTTGTTATAGGAGGTTTATAGAGGAGTTTCCAAATTAGCTTACCCAATCACTTCCTTACAAAAGAAGGGAACTAAATTTGATTAGAATCAGAAATACTGGGACAAATTTGAGAAATTGAAGCAATTATTGACTAATGCTCCAATTTTAAAACTAGATGACCGCAACAAAGAATTTGTAGTCTATATTGATGCTTGTAAAGAAGGGTTTGGGGGGATATAATGCAATAAGTTCATGTGGTAAGATATGAATCTTGAAAACTTAAAGAATATGAAAACAATTATGCAACTCATGATCTGGAATTAGCAACTATTATTCATGCCTTGAAAATGTGAAGGCGTTATTTTATAGGGAGAAGATTTCAGCTAAAAACGAACAATGTCAGTCTTAAATATCTTTTTGACCGTACAAACTTAAATGATAGGCTAGCCCAGTGGTTGGCATTCCTTAGTGAGTATGATTTTGAAATAATACACATTAAAGGAAAAGAAAAGAAAATTGTGTATTCTCTTAGTAGAAAACTAAATCAGGTTTATGTAATTTTTGAAAGTAGTTGGAAAATAAATTTGATTGAAAAGGTGAGGATAGTTGTAAATTTTGATAAAGAATATGTTAAAATCAAGGAGAAAATTCAAAAATCAGATTCTTGAGATGAGGAAGAGAATGATTTTTCATCTAATGAAGAGGATGTGTTGATGTATAAAGACAAAATTTATATACCCAATGATTAAAACATAAAATTGTTTATCCTTGATTAACTGCATAAATAGTCTATAGCTAGACATATTGGCTATCAAAAGATAATAACCATGTTGAGAAAGGACTTATATTGGCTTAGTATGAATTCAGAAACAGAAAAATATGTAGCAAAATGTTTAGTGTCAACAAGTTAAAGCTTCCCATCAACATCTGACTAGATTATTATAGCCTTTACCCATTCCAAAATGGAAATGGAAAGTAATATACATGGATTTTATCATTGGTTTTCCAAAAACAAGGAAACAACATGAATCTATAATGGTTGTTGTAGAAAAACTTAGTAAAGCATCACATTTCGTACCTATAAAGTCTACTTTAAAATCCATTAATATAGCATAAATATTCATGAAGGAAATATTTAGATTACATGGTATGCCTAAAACTGTAATCTCAGTTCAAGATGTGAAATTTAGCTCTAAGTTTTCGAAGTGTTTATTTGCAGGCATGGGAACAAAACTAAAATTTAGCACAACTTATCATCCTTAGAATGATGGCCAAAAAAAAAGGACCAATCAAATCCTAGAGGACATGTTGCAAACGTATGTTATGGATATGCCCACTAAGTGGGAGGATTATTTGCATTTAGCTAATTTTTCCTACAATAATGGTTATAATACTTCACTAAATATGAGTCCTTTTGAGGTAATGTATGGGATAAATTATATAGTGCCTTTAATTTGGGATCATCCTAAGGATAGGTTGGTTTTAGGACCAGATATGCTAAAGGAAATTGACTAAATAGTTAAGTAGGTGAAACATAATTTGAAATAGCTCAAGATTGACAAAAGAGTTATGTAGATTTAAAAAGAGTTCACTAATAATTTAATGTTTGTGACCATGTTTATCTGAAAGTGAAACATAAGAAGAGTACTCTTAGAATTGGTAGTTGTGCCAAGTTTTCACCTAGATATTGTGTACTCTTTAATGTTTTAGCAAGGATAGGTCTAATTGCATATAGCTTACTCTTCTAGTAAGCATAAAAGTGCATGATGTATTCCATGTGTCTTTATTAGAAAAATATGTACATGATCAAGCTCACATATTTGATTGAAATGTTGTATAGGTAGAATCAAAGGGGGAGTTCCTAGCAGAACCTTTATGCATACTAGACCAGAGGGAAGTCATGCACTAGAAGAGTTATATCCCAAGTCAAATTTCAGTGGAAACACTTCAGCTTGGAAGAGGCAACATGAGAATTGGAAGATGCTTTTAAAGAAGCATATCCATCCTTATTCTGAAAATTAGGTTGAAATCTAGAGCAGACACGGGGATGATGTCAAACTCAAGTGGGGGAGGGTGTGATATCCCCTAACTTAGTGTTTATTTGTGAATATTGTATATGTCAAGTGTGCTTGATGCTCTGAATTTAAGACTTGATTAGGATTGTTTTATCAGTATCATGTTATTGATAGTTGCCTTATGTAAATATGTTTTATTAAGTTATTAATAGAAGTCTGGAAAATAATTTTGAGGTTGCAAATGGCTAAAGAGAAACTATGGGCTACAAGTTATTGGTTGAATTTAATTACCCATGATTATGTAATACATGCTCAAAAAAATAGGGAATCCTCTTTAATGGTAATTACTTCTTATGATTTATTTTGTTTAATCTCATCTTGCATACATTTCTCAACATTTTCCTTTCAGTATTCATCATAAAGCAATTATAGAGAGGAGCTCAATAGTAAAACAAAATTTCCATAAGGATCATAACGAAAGAGCCACACAAGAACACATCATTTTACCCTAGGAATACCCACATGGGGAAAAACCCAACAATCCTTTCCTTATAGAATCAATTCAATAAGAGAAACATCAAATTCATAGACAAACTAACCAGTAATATGACAAGACCAGCAAGCCAAAAAGATGTCAAGTTGATCCTCCACAAAACTCTGTCAAATGTATGCTACAAGGTTTGCAATAGGAGGCTGAAATTCAGCCTTCTCTCTCCATAGAAATTCCGGCCAAATTATAAAGAAATCATTATAAAATATTTAATTTGTTCCCTCTGTAGGTTTTAACCCTGTACAGAAATTACTTGCATACAATTTCTAAAAACAGAAAATAAACAATGAAAAGAATATAAAACAAATATACAGATATTTCCCCCTGGATCCCAAAACCAGGACTACCAGATTGATTTTTCATTATGTTCCTTTCAACGTTACAATACATATATATACATGTCGAAGCATTCATAAACCCCAATCCATTAACCCTAGATTAGAACATAATCAGTAGTTCCCTTGCCCAGATCTACAAAATACCATGGGCAGAAAACCATCATGACCAAAACCATGTGCAAAACCCATGCACAAAACCATACGTAGTTCCACCCACCTAATATAGGGTCTAAAAAAAAATTTGGGGCATTACCCCAGACCTCGTACAAGGGGGTTACTGCCCCCCCCGTGACCCCCTTGCGCATGCGACTATTTGTGGAAATAATATAACACACACCCAACTTTCTCCCACTTTTTGTTTTCTTTTCCACACAATGGGTCACAGGAGAGATTAGTCCTTGGTCTAGCGCTGCAACACCCATTGATTCTCTGCACCAAGAAAACTTCTCAAAACTCATAGACTTCATCAATGCATATACAACATTCTTCAAAGTGTCCACCTTTACCAGCAACACCTTTTTGTCCTCAGCCATATCCCTCACAAAGTGATACAATGTGTTTTGTCATTGAATGATAACCAGGGTTCTTTTCCAAGAAAATTGCACTTTGGCTATCACAATCTATCCTTATAGCTCGTTGTGCTAACCCCATACTTGAACACAATCTCTAGAAGCAAACTGCTTCCTTTTTTTCATAAGTGGCTTCCATGTATTCTACCTCTGTAGTTGAAAGTTCCACTACAGATTGTCTCTTGCTCATCCAACTAACTGCATCTACAAATAGGTTAAACACATACCCACTTGTAGATCTTCTCTGATCCTAATCTCCAGCCCGGTCTACATCAAAAAAGCCACGGATGTCCAAAACTCTGTCCAATCCTGCTCTTCCTTGGTAACATAGACCATAATCACTAGTGCCACACAAATGCCTGAAAACCCACTTCATTGTTGTCCAATGCTCCTTCCCTAGTTTTGACATAAACCTGCTCAATACTCCCCTTTCACGTGCAATGTCTGGTCTAGTACATACCATTGCATACATCAGGCTACCGACTGCACTTATGTATGGAACACGGGACATGTCCTCTTCCTCTTCTTGTGTCTTGGGACATTTTTCAGTAGATAACTTTACACCTACAGGAATAGGAACCCTCACCTGTTTACTATCCTGCATATTAAACCTCTGCAGTATTCTCTCAACATACTTCCTCTAGTTTAACCAAAGCTTCCTCTTTCCTTGATCTCCTTTAATTTCCATGCCCAAAATATAGTTTGCAGCACAAAGATCTTTCATGTCGAATTTCGAGGACAATTGGGTCTTCAAATCCTGGATAATTTCTTTTTCATTCCCAACCAGCAACATATCATCCACATTGAAGACTAGATAAATAACATGGTCACCAACTAATTTAAAATACACACAGTGATTTTCTTTGCTTTTGGTGAAGCCAAGTCCCCATATAAATGTATAAAATTTCTGATACCACATCCTTGGTGACTGTTTTAACCCATACAAAGACTTTTTTAACTTTCATACCAGTTCTTTCTTACACTTCACCGCAAAGTCTTCAGGTTGCTTCATGTAGATCTCTTCTTCTAGATCCCCATGAAGAAATTTTGTCTTCACATCCATTTGTTCTACCTCAAAATCAAAAGCAGTAGCAACAGATAAAAGTAATCTAATAAAAGCTACCTTGGCAACAGGAGGAAAAATATCACCAAAATCAATTCCCAACACCTAGGAATAACCTTTTGCTAACAACTGAGATTTGTATTTCTCCACCTTTCCTTGTACATTCATCTTCTTCTTAAATACCCACTTGCTGCCAATGAGTTTCCTTCCAGTTGGAAACTCCACAAGATCCCAAGCCTCATTTTTGTGCAAAGATGCCATTTCATCAACCATGGCCTCTTTCTAGAGTTTTCCATCCTCTGAATCTATTGCTTCCCTCACAGTTCTAGGATCATCATTGGTAATAGATAAAGAAAAATTTGAACAAAAAGAAAATGGACTATACCTTTCTGGTTGCCTTCTTTCTCAAATTGATCTTCTCACAGTTGGAGTTTGTGGCTCTTCATCTTCTGATTTCTCTTCAGCTGTAGAGTTTGATTCTTCCTCCTTTAGCTCAAACTCTATCTTATCAGGTTCCTTTGGTAGGAATTCATGTTTAATAACATCTTTCATATCTCTAAACAACATATCTTGGTTGTACACAACCTTCCTTGTTTATGGGTTCCAAAGCTTATAACCTTTTAAACCATCCTTATACCCAATAAAGATGCACCTTTCATATTTACTTTCCAACTTTGTTCTTTTCTAATTTGGAACATGTACATATGCATCACATCAAAATACCCTCATATGTGAAAGAGAAGGTTTCTTACTAGTCCATACCTCTTGTGGAGTCTTATCCTCCAACGTTGATGAAGGTGATCTGTTGACTAGGTAACATGTAGTCTCCATCGCATTTGCCCAGAATTCATGTCCTAACCCAGAACCATTGAGCATGCTTCTTACCTTTTCCATCAATGTCTTATTCATTCTTTCTACAACTCCATTTTGCTGAGGTGTGTATGGAGTAGTCTTTTGTCATGCTATACCACACTCCTTACAGAACTCTTCAAATTCCTTCTTACAAAACTCTCTATCATTATCTATCCTTAGCACCTTTATCTTCTTCTCTATCTAGTTTTACACCAGAGCCTTAAATTCTTTAAACCTGTCAAAGACTTCAGATTTCTTCCTGAGGAAATATATCCATGAATTCCTTGAGAATTCATCTATAAATGATACATAGTACACAAACTTACCCAGTGATGGAACTGACACAGGTCCAAACACATCACTGTGCACAAGCTCTACTATCTGTTTCGCCCTCTTAGCACCAGAGGGGAAACTCACCTGATTCTGCTTCCCATATACACAATGTTCACTGAAATAAAAATCCATAGAGAAATTAGACATACCTTCTACCATACCATTACCATGAAGTATTCGAAGGCCCTTCTCTCCAATACGTCCAAGCCTTTGATGCCATAGCATGGTCTTTTCTCCAGAGACCACTCGATTTTCTGCTCTGTTTTCAGAAACCACAGAATTTTTACACCCATCAATAACAATGATACCCTGAATCTTGTACAAAGTTTCAATCTGAACTCCCTGCATCAATACGAGCGTTGTCGAACCATCTTACAAGTATCTTTCTCAAACACTATTTTTACACCTGCATCATCTAGCTTGCTTACAGAAATTAGATTTCTGACCAATGCAAGAATATGAAGAACACCCGAAAGTGTTCTAATCCTTACACCTTGCAACTTTAACTTGACTTTCTGCGTCTGACAATTCTAGCCTTCCTATCATCCCCTAAGGAAACATCACCACCATCATAGCTATCATACTCACAAAACCACTCCCTGTGGGGAGTGAAGTGAAAGGATGCACCTAAGTCAATCAACCATGCCTCATGATCTACATGTGTACTTGAATAAATAGCCAAGTACACATCCCCACCTTCATTTGAGGTGGGTTTTACCTCTGCAGAAGGAGCATCATCAGATCCCTTTCCTTTCTCAGGAGATTTAGATTTATAGTTCCTTTTGAAGTTCCATTCCTTTGCTCATTTCCAACAAACCTTTATAGGTTTTCCTGGAGATTTAGATCTCCCACTCAAGGACTTATTTTTGTTTCTGTTCTGGGACCGTCTTCGTACAGACAAGGCATCACCATTCTGGCCCTCCATATTTTCCATCTCATCTCCTCCGATAGCAAGGATGATACTATTTCATCAAACTGTAAGGAAGTTGCATTGCTACCTATTGCAACAACTAGACTATACCACGAATCTAATAGAGAACACAACAAACTGATGCACTTATCTCCATCTGAAATTTTAATACAATAGATAATAACTAGCTTACCATAGTATTAAATATATTTAGATGCTCTGTCACTGAGTCTCCATCTTTCATCCTCAGGTTATAAATCTTTTTCTGTAGGAACAGTTTATTCACCAAAGACTTAGATTGGTACAAAGTCCCTAACTTGTCCCACAAAGCCTTTGCCGAAGATTCCCCTGATACTTTAAGAAATACTGAATCTGAGACACAAAATCGTGTTGTGCTCTTTACCTTATGATCCAACTTCACCCAGTCTTCAACTAACATTGTTGTTGGTTTAGTGCCCAGATCTACCGCGATCCATTGATCTTTATCCACCAATAGATCCTCCATCTTAATTTTCCACAACTCAAAACTATGAGCATTAAATTTCTTGGTCTCTATCTTTCCACTGCTCACCATCTTCTTTCACCACAAGATCAATCCTGTAGATCTCCCACTAAACAGGGTCTACCACGGGCCCGAGCAAAACCCCTCAGCAGTAAAAGTGTCCCCTTAAAGCCGAAATAGCTCTCATACCAAATGTAGGTTTTAACCCCATACATAAATTACCTGCATACGAATTCTAAAAATATAAAATAAATAATGGCGAGAGCATAAAACATAAAAATGATATACACAGAGATTTTCCCATGGATCCCAAAACCGGGACTACCATATTGATTTTTCATTATAATCCTTTCATTGTTACAATACATATATATACATGCTAAAACATCTATAAACCCCAAACCATTAACCCTGGATTAGAACATAATCGTAGTTCCCTTGACCAGATCTTCAAAATACCATGGACAGAAAACCAACATGCCCAAAACCATGTGTGAAATCCATGCACAAAACCATAGGTAGGTCCGACCACCTAATATAGGGTCCAAAAAAAAATCACAGGGCATTGCACCGAACCCCGTGTAGGGGGGCTACCATCCCCCTGCTATGCCTAACACAATGTACAGGAGGGGTTGTTGCCCCCCTAGTGACCCCCTCGCATGTGGGGTAGTCGTGGAAAGAATATAACACACACCCAAAAAAATTTAAAAGAATAAATAACTAAGAGTAAATTTACAAAAAAAAATGCAAGTTAAGGAAAAGCTTAAGATAAAATAAAATTTGAATGATGATATATGTATTATGTGTGTGAATATTTTCCTTCCATTTTTTGTATGACTTTTATGATTTAATAGATGAGAAGAAGGATGTGAGGCATTTTTTTCCCTGGGAGAATTCCGGGATAGGATGGATTTACTTGTAGAGGTAGTTGATGTTGATTTGGGGTAGCATCGGATGTGCTCTAGCCATGAAATTTGATGGAGAGGTTGGGCCACATGAGATCTCCAATACCCAGAAAGGGTTTGGGCAGATTCTAAACAGATTAGGAGATATTAAAATAATTAATAGATGTTAAAAGATTCTCTCATGTGATTTCTACCGAAATATTTTGTTTAAAAGATATTAAAATAATTAATATTTTTAATGGAGTCACTAAGTCTAAACTTATGGAAAATAAAATATTAATGTGTATTAATATGAATCTGTGTTAGAATGGTTCAAAAGACATGGATTTAGCCATATCTAATCTTAGCCGTTGATTAGGGACTTAATCTCGGCCGTTGAGATGTCAACAGGAAAAGTATAAGAGGAGGCTTGAGGGTCACTTGGAGAGTACACCAGAGTGATCAGTCATTTTATTCTCTAGAGCAGGGTTTGCTAAGAGAGATAGAATCGGTGATCGAGAGAGCAGCTGAGGGGAATTGAGTATAGAGAAACAGAGAAGGCAGATATTGTGCCAGGAGAGCAACGTAGCAGCCAAGGAGAGTGACGCAGAGCCAGCAAGGGCTCACGCAGGGCCATGCAAAGGGAGCCAAGTTCTGTCTGACGAAGAGGCCCAAAAAGCTGACACAGGGCCTCCTGGGGCTGACACAGGCCAAGAAAGGCTGACGTAAGGCTAGCGTGAGATAGAGAGGGGCTAATGCAGTCCAGATTGGGCAGACGCTGGGGTTGCGGAGCAGTTTTGTGCTGAGGAGTTGCCGGAAGGATTTTTCCGAGGTTTCAGCCATGATATTTCTCTCAAACTATGAGGTATAGCTACTAAGGAAATTCTCTGTTGGGTAGTCCCGCTTCGGCACCCAGATTGTACTTTGATATTACTTAATAAGAAAATCCTCAAATAGCTGCACCAGTTTTCTTGCATTGGGTTTTTCCAGGGACATTGGTCCAAAAATAATGGTGTCATGTGTTGTGTTTGTTCTTGTTTCTTTTAGTTGCTGATCTATAATATGTTGAGCATGCACTGGTGTTTATTTTCAGTATTTACTTTGTAATTAACTTGTTAAAGAAAAATAACAAGTAGGTAGGAATAAATCAGAAAAAGTGCATGAAGGGTTTCTAAACTAAGTAAACTTAGAAAATTCAACATGGTATCAGAGCGTGATTGCAGATCACAAGAGGACTAAAAGACATTAGCCGAGCAGAGAAATAGCAGCATAAAACAATCGTCCCGAGGTGACAGAAGTTGTTTCTAGCAGCGCAGAAGCCAAGAAGTGTGACGCAAAGCCAGCCAGAGCCACGCAGAAGAAGCCGAGAGATGTGCAGAGCCTCAGAGAGGTTAGAATTGTTGACATAGAGGGACAGAGGGCTAACACAGGGCATACCAGGGCTAATGTAGACCCATCAGGGGTGACGCAGAGCCAGCGTGAGGTAGAGAGGGGCTGACACGATTCACAGAGAGGCAATTGCTGGAGTCTAGAAGGCTGCAGAAATATTGCAGAGTGGAGCTGGTGAGGTACTGTAATCAGAATAGTAGTTGACAGAGCAAAACCAGAGGAGTTGTTACCGAGGGTTTCTAGTCGAGGAACCTAGATTAGCAGTGCAGTCGCACAAGACGATCAGTGTAGGGGGCATCTCGATAAGTGGCAGAAGGATTTCCAGAAGGGAAATCAGGACTCAGAGGGAATCCAGAAGAGAACTTCTAGACGGGAAGTAGAGACTCAGAGGAGTCGAACAGAGAACTTCCAGGAGGGAAGTAGAGGAGCGCCATGGCACTACACAGGGTAAGAGACCAGGATAGACTAGACTGAGCATCGAACTTCGTAGTTTGGAAGGCCAGAATCTTATCAGTGCTTGACAGGAATCGTGTCAAGAACTTCGCCTTGAAGGATATAGCCATCCTAGTTGACCCCAATGATAAAGACAAGTACAAAGAGGCGATGGAGAGGGCCAAGTGCATTATCCTTGATGGGGTCAAAGATCATGTGGTACCACATATAGCCGAGAAGGAAACAACAAGTGATATGTGGGAGGCTCTCAAGAACCTGTACCAGCATACTTCTGTGTAGAGAAGAATGTTGCTCGAGAACCAGATGAGGTCGTATCAGATGAAGAAGGGTTAATCGATTGACACCTTCCTCAGAGGATTGAATGAGATCCGAGACTAGTTGACTGCTATAGGAGCGACACTAGATCAGGATCTTATGGTGAGGATAGCCCTGAATGTTGTCTCAGAAGATTGGGAAGTGTTTGTCCAGAGTATCCTGGGTAGAGGGACTCTTCCACCTTGGGACAAGATGTGGGAAGCTCTTCGCTAAGAAGAGATCAGATGGCAATCGAAGACAGGTAGCAGTAGCAGAGGGATCAAGGTCAAGCAGGAGGAGGAGGATGTGACCCTAGCATCTGAGAGAAAGCAGGAGAAGCGGAAGAAGAAATATCTCTCCAAGATCAAGTGCTTCCACTATGGGGAGATGGGTCATTATGCGACCCAGTGCCCAAGGAATAAGATTAAGGGAGAGTCTTTCAAGACTAAGGCAGCGCCATCATGGGCAGAGAAGGAAGTTTTGATAGAAGATGACTATTCCATGAGTGCACACGTGCCACTTGAGCGGAAGTGGGGAGACATTGCGCTGTATTCAAGCGGACTACAGGCGTTGAGGGTCAGGATCCTTGAGGTACCCAGCCTCTTGGATTAGACCTTGCTACGAGAACCCCAACAAGGAGTAGCAAGATTGGATGAGTGGGTAGAGACGGATGTGAATGGAGCGGCAGAGAGAGCTACAGTACAGGAGTCCCAAGGCAACGCAAAGATAGCAGGTTGCAGCAGTGCAAGAGGCAAAAGAGTGTTGCACGAGTGCAGGAAGGCACAACGAGGTGTGAAACGGTGCGAGATGCAAGGAGTTGTTGCAATAGTGCAGAGGTCAGAGAGAGGGAGCACTTATCAGTGACAAAGGTAGCATCAACATTAGTGGGTGTTTCTAGCCCAACAGGGAGGTCAGTTGGGAGATCAATTACTTACCTCTCAGTAACTGAGTTGCAGTGTAGTAGTGGGTAGCATGATGCAACATGATAGAGGAGGTGCATTGAAGATGTAGTGCTAAGAGGAAGGACCGGCAGCAGCATGGATGCAAAGGGAGCTGTCATACAGATGCATCAGTGGCAGTGGCAGAACCATGGGCAGTAGTACAGGAGGCAAGAATGCAGAGGATGTTGAGTAGGAAGGTCTAGCATCAGCACAGGTACCGATGCCGGATGATCAAAGTAATACTAAGTGAGGAGTATTGCTTGAGCACAGTCCTCACTAAGAGGGAGTGTTGATGTAGCATCGGATGTGCTCTAGCCATGAAATTCGGTGGAGAGGTTGGGGCACATGAGGTCTCCAATAACTAGAAAGGGTTTGGGCAGATTCTAAACAGATAAGGAGATATTAAAATAATTAATATTTTTAATGGAGTCCCTAAGTCTAAACTTAGGGAAAATAAAATATTAATGTGTATTAATATGAATCTGTGTTAGAATGGTCCAAAAGACATGGATCAAGCCAGACCTAATCTTAGATGTTGATTAGGGACTTAATCTCAGCCATTGAGATGTCAACAAGAAAAGTATAAGAGGAGGCTTGAGGGTCACTTGGAGAGTACACCAGAGTGATCAGTCATTCTATTCTCTAAAGTGAGGTTTGCTAAGAGAGATAGAATCAGTGATCGGGAGAGTAGTTGAGGGGAATTGAGTATAGAGAAACAGAGAAGGTAGAGATTGTGCCAGGAGAGTAGTGCAGCAGCCAAGGAGAGTGACGCAGAGCCAGCAAGGGCTCATGCAGGGCCACGCAGAAGCAGCCAGGTGCTGCGAAGAGCACCAGAGAGGCCAGCATGTCTGACGTAGAGGCCCAGAAAGCTAACACAGGGCCTCCTGGGGTTGACGCGGGGCCAGCGTGAGACAGAGAGGCGTTGACTCAATTCATATTGGGCAGACGCTGGGGTCGCAAAGCAATTTTATTCTAAGGAGTTGCCGGAAGGATTTTTCTGGGGTTTCAGCCGGGAGATTTCTCTCAAACTATGAGGTATAGGTTCTAAGGAAATTCTTTGTTGGGTATGCCAATTTCGGCACCCAGATTGTACTCTAATATTACTTAATATGAAAACCCTTAGATAGTTGCACCCAGTGACATTGGTCCAAAAATAATGGTGTCATGTGGTGTGTTTGTTCTTGTTTCTTTTAGTTGTTGATCTGTAATATGTTGAGCATGCACTAGTGTTTATTTTCAGTATTTACTTTGTAAATAACTTGTTAAATAAAAATGACAAGTAGGTAGGAATAAATCAAAAAAAGTGCATGAAGGGTTTCTAAACTAAGTAAACTTAGAAAATTCAACAATTGATTAAGGGCTCAAGCATGGTCAACTATAGAAATAGATAGTATTGTAGTTAAACATATGGTTGGTGGAGAGTTTTCCCTTACACATTGGTTGTAGTTTGTTGGATCATAGTAATGCAACAGTTCAAAAATCACATGTTACATAGTTCTTTGTTCTACAAGTAAGTTTCTCACCACTCATCACTATGGTGTATTATGTACCAATCAATTGAATTGTTCCTTATGTTCGATGAATGATGGTCTTGAATTTATATAATTAATTTTGAATTTAATTATTTTTTAAGTTTAGGCCATTACATATATTAATTTAATAATATGGGGAATTACACATGATAGTTGGGTGCAGCTATGAAGGGGAATATGGAGTGGAAAATGGCTGACGAAAATTGTAACACATAAAATCAACCTCGAGTTTGTAAATAACATGTACATACAAAACTTAGGTTGGTGATCTTATACATATTGATTAAGCTGGTGAGCTGAGAATTACTTTTGGGGGTCGGCATGCCCATGTGCATGTATGTGTATATGTTTTGGCGCTAAATTGCCCATGTGCATATGTTTTTATTTGTTTTGAGGCTAGAAAGTCTGGTGTTGTAAATATGATATCCCATGCATGTTAATAAATGCATTAATATTGCAGACCAAATAAGACAAAAAGAGTATGGGAGGAAGCTAAGAATCCATGTGAATTAAAAGGAGGCTTCATATGACTTAATAATTATAATAAAAGTGCATTGCCTTTTAACTAAATTCCATGAAGTGAATTGACGAGTGCCAAGTGTTATAAAAGAGACATGCAAATAAAATTATGTGTGTGGGAATTATGGAGGGGCCTCGATGATCTAATGGGGAAAGGGACGTAGTAGGAACTCCTGTAGCCATAATATTTTGGACATCCCTATCTAACTGAGATATACACCTTGGAGTTAGTAACATAGCCCAAGCGACTACAAGCACATAGAAGGAAATGCACTAATTGGGTGTGGGTTGATCAGGGGTGTGAGCCTGTAGGTTGGAGGTTTTTGTCTCTAGATGGAAAATAGGGGATGAACCTGTGACAAGTTTTGTAAATATGATATCACATGCATGCTAATAAATACATTAATATTACAAACCAAATAAGACGAAAAGGGTATGGGAGGCTAAAACTCCATGTACATTAAAAGGGGGCTTCATATGACTTAATAATTATAATAAAAGTGCAATGGATTTTAACTAAAGTCCATGTATTGACTTTAGGGATGTCAGGTGTCATAAAAGAGATATGCAAATAAAATTATGGGTTTGGGCACTATTGAGGGGCTTGCAGGATCTGATAGGGAAAGGGAGGAAGCAGAAACTCCTGGAGCCACAATGTTCTAGACATCCCTTTATAACTAAGATAGACACCTTGGAGGTAGTGGCATAGCCTAAGGGACTACAGGAATAGAGAAGGGGATGCATTACTTGGGTATGGGTTGGTCGGGGATGTGAGCATGTAGGTTGGAGATTTTTATCCTTAGATGGAAAATAGGGGATGACCCTATGACAAGTGGGATAGGATTTCCATTATGAGGGCTTGGAGGGTGCCGGGAGACCCCGAAGGGTAGCAAGAACTCTTGGAGTCGCATTTTTATGAGAACATCCATGTCCGACTAAGTTATACACCTTGGACATAGTGGCACAGATTAAGGGACTACAAGAATAGAGAATGGGGTGCATTAATTGGGTGTCGGCTAATGGGGGATGTAAGAATGTAAGTTGGAATATGTTGGGGTATGTTGTAGTATTCACCTCCATTATCTGATTTGAGATACTTCAACTTCTTTCCTGTCTCATTCTCAAGCAAATCTTTCCATTTCTTAAAAATATCAAAAACATCTAATTTATTTCGAATACAATAAACCCAAGGTTTCCTAGTTGCATCATCAATAAAAGTAACATAATAGCGAGAACCACCAAGAGATGATACCTGAGCAGGTCCCCATACATTTGTATGCACAAGCTCTAATTTTTCACTCTTCTTTTCTTTCCCAACTCTAAGAAATTTGACTCTCTTTCTCTTTCCATAAACAGAATTCTCACATAAATCCAAATCAAGATGCTTCAAACATGGCAACAAATTTCTGGAGTGAAGAATTTGCATCCCCTTCTCACTCATATTCCCAAGCCTATGATGCCAAAATTTCGTATTTGCGCCTGTGGAGGTTAAAGCATTAGAAAAATTAGAAATACCATTGCAATAATACAATGTACCAACATTTTATCCTTTTTCTATTACCAGGGCTCCTTTAGTGACCTTCCAGGTTTTGTATATAAATGTAGTTACACATCCTTCACCTCCCAACTACCATATGAAATTAGAATTTTCATCAAATCTAGAAAATTCTTTATCTCGTTCAATAACCATTGGTTTCCATTCTGTTATTTTATAAAAAAACTTACCCATTCCCATGGTTTTACAGGGTTTATCATCAACCAAATGAACTTATCGAAAATCTCCTTGAACATAGTCATAAAAATGTTTTCTATCAGGTGTGCCATGGAATGAAGGCCCATAATATATTATCCAGGCATCAATAATGTTTTCTAATGAAAGAATCATTGCATATTGCAACACATCACCTTTTACATTTGCTTCATGATTGTTTTCATGTTGTGTGCCTCCTTCTTTTCCCTTTTGAGAATTACAATCTTTCTTCAGGTGTCCCTTCTTCCCACATTTCCAACACATTATCCTTGATCCAGATTTGGATCTACATTTTCTTGACTTACTCTAATTTCCTAGGCTCCTTCCTCTTTCCATTTTTATTCCCCTAGTCTCTACAGTTAACACATTATTTGATGTCTCACTGAAGATTTTCCAATACATTTCCTCGCTGTAGATGGCACCAACAACATCATCAAACTTTAAAGTACTAGATCCATAGATAGAGTTACTAATAGCCATGAATAAGCCATTCCATCTTTCTGGCAATGGGCACAAAAGAAATAGAGCCCTAATTTCATCATCAAAATATATCCCTACAGAACTTAACTAACTAGTAACTGTGTTAAATTAAGTTAAATGATCAGCATCAGATCCACCTTCTGACATATTCATATTAAATAAATGATTCATAAGAAATACCTTATTTGAGGCCGATGAATTTTCATATAGTTTGGCTAATGTCGTCATTATACCCTCTATTTTTCATTTCCTTTGAAATGTTGAATTCCACTGACGCTGCCAGACACAACCATATTGTTCCTAATGCCTTTATGTTGAGAAGATCCCATTATTCTTCTATCATACTTGCCGACTTCTTTGATTTTCTGCTCAATGGTAGGTAAATATCTTTCTGATACAAATAATCCTCCATTTTCATCTTCCATAGCTAGTAGTTTAAGACTAAACCTACCATCTTCTGTCATTGGTCCAACTCAAACCGGGAACCCTTGTTTCTTGTGAGTTTATCAGCCAAATAAACCTACGACTCTGATACTAGTTTCTATAAATTAATTAACATGGCACTTGAACATATAAAATATTGCAAAATCACAAACATAGAAAATAATAAAACAAGAGAGACACATATATGTGTGGTTCACGCAATTTGGGCTATGTCCACAAAGAAACTGTTAGTGTCGGTCTTGAAGCCCTCCATCAGCGATCAAAGCTCTTTGCATTTGCATAGGTAGGTGTCTCATCAGTGTCAAGTTTTGCATCCCGTTAGGCATGCCATAACCCTGATGGAGGAGCTGGTCTATTTATACCCCTCTTGGCTTTGCTGGATCAGGTCATATCAGTCATTAAGCTCTTTCAAGCTTGTCTTGTTTTGTCTTGAGGTCAAAGTCCTAGGTCTAGGGTTTTGGTCATTTATCTCTGCAAGGTCATGTCTCTGAAAGTCCATGAGTGCTCAGCAAGCCAGAGGAAGGAATTGTAAATATGTTTCTTCGATATTTTTATCTTGTACAGTGAATTTTCACCTTGGATTTAAAAACTCTGTTTTTAAAGCCAAGGTCATTTTTTTTTTAAGTTTTTGTAAAAAGTGATGAAATTTCAAAAGACTGCAGCGGACATCATGAAAACCCTGGTCCCCTTACCGAGATCCCTCAGATGATCTACCTGCAAAAAGAATCAAGAAAAAGCACTAAAAGAGTCGATTTCAGGGCAAAAGGAAGCCAAAAAGTCAGTTTTATAAAGTGTCAAAGATAAACTTTAGAAAGTGGGTTTGAGCATTAAATTTTTTCAAATGGAGTTTATAAAAGTTCAATTTCCCTCCTATTAGTCTCATTGTGCATCCAAAGCATGGTTGAGAGAGAGTGAGCAAACATCAAGAGCATTGGACGAAAATTGGTCAAGGTTCGAGCTCAAGACAGGCGCGCGACCCGTCAAGCCAGGCGTGCGACCCGTCAGGTGCGCGCGACCCGTCAGAGGCCATCCAGCAGTTCAGTTTTTGAACAGGCGCGACCCGTCAAGCGCGCGTGACCCGTTGGGAGCGGCGCGCGACCTGTCAACCTGTTCTCTGCAATCTCCTTTCAAATTTTCTCAATCTTCCTCCAAGTCATCGAATTTGTTCAAGCATAGAGTTCAGCACTTTTACAAGCAGAAACAACAGTACATTTTGTCCACTCTGATCCTCAAACATGTCAGAAACCGAAACATATGAGCAGAGTGATGACCAAGCATCAGTGTCAGAGGTTGAGGTACAGAGGAGGCCACATAGAGGTGGAAAAGGTGGCCATCACAGGAGAGAGGAGCCTACTTCTTTGGTAGGTCTACAAGCTTGTCCTTTGGCAGTTTCTTGCTTTCAGTACATGTCCTGTTATGAGTTTTGTGAGAGGATCTCTCGGATTCAACATCACTGAGAGTTGGCCCACCTCTTTGTCTTGCACTTGCATGAGGGACATGTTAACCTTGCTGGGGTGGATTTCATTTTGACACCCGAGATCATTGCACAGGCTACAGGGATTCCAAATGTCGGGGAAATTTGTAATAAGCGTAAGGTATTGGATACAGTTCACTTTGAGCCTTTTGTCTGGCCACCATTCATGAGACATTTGGCTAGTGTGTTTCCTTTCAGGTTCCTCTGGAGTCAGTATGCCCCCATGTTGAGACTCATTATGCTTTATTTCACCTGTGAGGGCAGATTTTCCCAGGTATACTCATATCACATTCGCCTCTTGATGCACTTCACTCGAGTGCGGATGATGAACATCCCGGTCTTCTTTTATCAGAACATTGAGAGGATGGTCTCCGTCATGCAGAGGAAGAGCCCGGCCCAACAGTACAGGAGCCTATGTCATTATGGTTTGATTCAGCTCGTAGTCTTGCATCAGTTGGCTCAGCAGGGCATCTCATGGGAGGAGTTCATTTCCCGTGAGTTTTCACAGCACCACCCCAGCCACATCTTGAGGTCATTCAGGAGGAGGGAGGACCATCTCAGCAGCCTGATATTCCGGTCACTCGACATGTTAGTTCCTCACCTCAGCTCACTTATCAGAGAGGCCAGAGGGCCTTGTTTGCAGCAGCTCGGCAAGTACTATCTCCACAGTAGGTGGAAGGGGTCTCGCCTTCATCATCGGCTCAGCGAGTGTTATCTCCACATCAGGTGGAAGGGGCCTCACTTTCTTCACTCGCACAGGTACCAGAGAGGGGCAAACAGCCCATGATTGATGAGGGTCCATCAAGAGTTCCCGATATTGAGTTTGTTGACCTTGAGGCCAGTTCTCCTAGCCAAGAGGCAAAGGAGATCATTCAGCATCTCAGAGCTGAAAATGATGCCTTGCAGAGGAGATTAGAGGGGGCACAATGGACCATCACCTACCTTGAGCAGCGCAACAAATAGTTGGAAGATGAGCAGGCACTTGATGAGTTATGGAGGATTCGTAGTGACCGAGTCTTGAACCGAAGAAGACCCGGTGATCCATTGCCCGCTGACCGAGAGTCCATTCTCATCCAGGAGAATGCACACTTGGAGAGGCTGTTGGCTAAGGCCAACCAAGAGAAGAAATTGCTGAGGAACATGAAAAACCATTACTGGGCAAGAATGCATGTGTGCAAGGCCAAGATGAAAATGTTTCAAAGGCGGTTGTCCGAGGCCCTTAAACGGAAAAAGAGGACCAATCCACTCCGTATCTTGGCTGAGGCTTCCCTCAAAGATCAAGGCACTAATTAGCCCAGCCACAGCACAAAACCCAAATTTTTTTTGAGAATTTTGGGTGAATTTTGACATTTTCAGGCAATTTGCAGGTTTTTCCCATTAACGGGTCTCACCCCACGCGCGACCCTTCATCATGGCAACTCTTTTTGGCGAAAACTCAGCATTTCTAGATTTTTCATGAAAAGTTACATATGCCCATGGATGGACTTGATATTTTGTGCAGTTTTGGTCCCCCAAAAGGTCAAAAAACTACCAAAAAATGACTTTCTGGCCCTTTTTTGAGTTGCAGAAACCAGTATTGGGAGAATTAAGTTTTGATAGGGCAAATGACCTCCAAATGCAAAAATTCCAGTTGGGTTGGAAAGTAGACTCACAGACCTTTCCAACAAGCCCACTTTTTCTTAATTTTGACACCTGCAAGTGCCTCAAACATCGCTCCAAAGGCGCGCGACCCGTCAGGCAGTTTTTGCCAGATTGCATTGTACAGCCCAGAAAACGCAGTTTTGACCCAGTTTTACTTTTTGGGATGGAAGATGATTATCTTTGATGTAATTATTGTAACTCTAAGACACTTTTACTCTTGTTTAACACTTCTAGAAGATTCATTCATGTAAAGGGTAAATATTTAATGAATGGATTGGTTTCCTAGCTTATAGAGGCAAGTTGTTTTGACTGCCTAGATTGTAGTGCTTAGTTTAGAAGTGGTTGAAACAGCTCCTAGGATAGTGAGCTCGACCCATGGAGGCAGGGAAAGAGGTTAGATCATCTATATTATGTACTTTCTTGCTCATTTTCATGGTTGGACTCTTGAGGGAGAAGCTATCATTGTATTATTTCACTTGTATCTCTGCAATTTTTGGCTAAGGAAAACCAGGGTTTTGCAGTCCTTTTTGGGATTCTTGTGGTTTCATGTATTGATGGAGTGCTTCTTAATGTTCTTGTAAGTATGTTATGTGATTCATCTTCTTTCTTTCCTTCTTCATATTAAACGAATGAAGTGTTAAAGTAAGAATTCATGCTTGCCATGCTCTGCTTTTAAATTTGTTTAATTTCTATGTTTTCTACTGTTTAAGGAGAATTCAAAGTATTATTTGCTCTCCTTAGCTCCTCACCGGTATTTTCCATCCACTCACCTCAATCAAAGGCATCAATACGGTCTCCTACCTCGCCCCAAAGAACCCCCTGCAGAAACTGTGTCAAATCCCCGCACCCAAAATTGCAATTCCTCAATTTGCCACCAAAAACCCAAAAAACCCCAAATCAACCTTTTTAATCAGTTTACTAGCCTAATATCAGTGTTACCTTGTTGGTCATCTCATCCCATTGAAGATCTGCCGAGATTGACCGGAGAGAGCCTTCTCCTGCCCCGTAGGGCTAGCTACGAGGCTAAATGGTTTGATGTAGCCTTGAGGTTTACCTTTCTCAGCCTGAGGTGAAATTTCAAGCGCTAACAGAAACATCCAGGCCTTCCTTTTACATTATTTAGAAAAATGAATAGATATAACCTATAGTGAATCTTTTGTGATTTCCTCTTCAATCTCACACAGTCTTCTCTCTCTTTCTCACACAGAGAATCATAATACACAGTCGTAAGACAATTCCCTCATATAAACTGAGGGTTTCCTTCTAGGGAAAAAACCTTAAATTAACATAACTTCTATTGTCAGATATTTCACCTAATGAACGACCCAAATTGACTACGAAATTATAATATTTTACAAGGAAACTTTTATCAATTTTTTTCTTCATGGGGGGGGAGGGGGTGCTCATACAATCATCCCCCCCCCCCCAAGGAAATCCTATGGGTGGCATTTTTGCCCCATTACGAACTAGGGTCCAACGCAGATAAAACGAGACCTTTGAATCAAGAAGATAATCAGGATCCACACCCAATAATACATGACACCATCAAGTGAATGAGGTGCACTTAAATGTTATGTTTTTCATTGCACAATGCACACCATAACCATTGAACTCATGTAATGCTTATTGTTGGATCCATCAAGCATCTTATTCCCTTTTATCCAAGCAACAAATTTTCACCCAATAGGAATATTTGTCATATCATGCAATGGTATTTAACCCTTAGATCCATTAGGTGGATTGTGCACCATAAACATCCACGCTACTTTCCACCCAATGTGGATTATCAACGGTTTCTCTCATTTGATCATGGTCGTAAGATCCATTGGAGATGAAACTCCATTTTATCCCCCATGAAAGTTGGAACCCAATGGGTGATCTAGGCCATTACTGGAGAGATATTATGGTTATCAAATCCATCAAAGGTGTAACTCCATTTTATCCCATGCACAAGTTGGAACCCAATGGGAAATTTGGGTCGATGTGGGATCATTGTAGCCGTCGGATCCATTAGAGGTGAAACTCACCATAAACCTTTGTGCATGTTCCATCCTGATAAAAGTTTGGGCCATTGGATCAGAGAATCCTCAAACATTAGATTAGTCGGGTGCACAACCTCACTATAGCCTTTGTGCATGTTCCAGCCCAATAATAATTTGGGTCGTTGATATACTTCAAGATCAATTTTTGGGTCTGTGAGTGAGCAAGTTGCCCACCATTGGAAAAAAATGGAGAAGGAACCCTATTCATAGTTGTATCCAATCAAGGACTACCACATGGAAGGTACCACATGAATGGTGGAGTCTTGGTGGGGACCAACATGCAAAAGATAAGGCTACATGTACCCCAAGTGTTTAAGAAGAGCCATGCAAATCAGTTCATGTCGAAAGGGAACTAAAAGCCAAATATGTGCAGGAAGTTACTTTCAAAAGAAACAAGAGTGCACAAAGAAGGTCTATATAAATGAAAACATTTATAAAGTAGAGTTACAGGAGGATCTAATTTGTCAAGGGGGTAAACCAAAAAAGATTTTAGAAAATTTTCCAAATTTTTTACTAATGTTTCCATTCATTTGTTTGTAGGGAATTTTTGAGGGCCTAAATGACTTTTTCAAGTATCAAAAAACCATGACAACTACTTGTATTAGTGGTACAAATAGTGTTTGTAGCTCAAATAAAAGAGATTAGAGAGATATTTCCAAAAACATATTACAATCACCAAACAGAACCATTATGAAGATGTTATGATTGAAATATTGTAAAGGAAAAATATGGTATGCAAACACTTGAAAAGGATGTAACTCTACAATCAGAGCGCAAATTGGGGTGTCGAAGAAATAAATAAGAAACTATGTCAAAATAGAACATATCCATGGAGTTGTATTTGAGGTTTGGAGGCACAATTGTTTAGAAAATTTGAAAAAAAATGTTATACCAAAATAGGGGAAATTGGATTCAATTGGCCAAAACTTTCAAAGGCCATAACCTTTAGCTCGAGGATTAGATTTGGAAAAATAGATAGTCAATAGAAAGTTATTTAAAATAAGAATAAATATGTCAAACATAAATTTTGGTTCGGGATAGGAAATTCCTCAGAAATTTAAAAGAAGGCTACAAGTGGCCTATAAGGTGGGAGCAACATGAGGATCAGAAGAATGGGGGATTCCTAATGGTCCTATAGCCATGAAGAAGAGGTCAAATCTATGAACATTAGCATGGGTAATAATGAAATAGATTCAAAAGGGCATTTGATATGTTATGAACCAAAGGATCTAACAAAGCATGAAAGGAACTATGTCATTCATGATTAAGAGTAGCTATTATACATGCGTTAAAAATGTTGAAGAATTACCTTACGAAGAAAATGTTGGAATCATGAATTGATCATAGTAGTATGAGACTTTTATATGGACATCCAAATTTAAATGTTAGAAACATTATATGGATGGAATTTTTGGTCAATTATGATTTTGAAATTAAGCAAATAAAAGGTAAGGAAAATAGTGTGGTTGATGCACTTAGTAGAATGGTGCATACAATGCACACTACAACCATAAGCATATGGAAATATGATTTAAAAAACAGAATTTTAGAGGCTGAAATTTAGATCAATGATACATGGAAAAAAACAACCTATATCAAGGTAAATTACATCCAAAGTACAAGAATTACGAAGTAAGAAAGGATGGAATTATTTTCTACAAAGGTAGGTTTTATGTGCCAAAATTCCCAGGGGCCGAAATTTTTTTGTTGAATGAGATGCACAGGGTACTTTATGCTAGACATATAGGGTATAAAAATACAATCAAAACAGTCAAGAAATAATACTTTTGGCCAAGTATGAAGAAATAATTGGTTGATTATATAGACAAGTGTTTAGAATGCCAAAAAGTTAAGATTGAACATAGACACCTAGCTAGATTACTAAAGCCAATACCCATTCTTGGGTGAAAATGGGAAATTGTTTTTATTGATTTTATTAAAAATTTATGTATAATTGTGAGGCCACATGATTCGATCGTGATAGTGGTGTAAAAACTCACTAAGGCTTCCCACTTTATTCCAATGAAGTCAACACATAAGTTAATGTTATTGAAATTTATATGAAGAAAATTTGCAGGCTACATGCTGTTCCCAAGGAAATTATTTCAGACAAGGATCCCACTTTTACATCCAAATTTTGGATAGGTTTGTTCAAGGGATATGGAACAAGCTTAAATTTTAGCACAACATACCATCTAGAGTCAGATGGTTAAATAGAAAGAGTCAACCAATTTATTGAAGATATGTTAAGGATGTATGTGATGGAAAAACCATCGAAATGTGTTGAATGTTTTCACTTGGTGGAGTTCTATTATAATGATGGGTACCAAGAATCTTTGAATATGAGCCCATTTGAAGCTTTATATGGAAGAAAATGAAACACACATGTGAGTTGGGACAATCCAATTGACAAGGCCATTATTGGTCCTAACTTGCTTAGGGAAATGGAAGAGCAAGTAATAAAAATCAAGTCAAATTTGAAGGTTTATTGGGATAGAAATAAGATTTATGAATATAAGAGCAAGTTAAACAAGCAATTTAAAGTTGGAAATAATGTCTTCTTGAGAGTGAAGGAAAAGAAAATTTCATTAAAACTGGATAGTTGTGCAAAGTTGACAGCAAGATATTGTGGGCCATTTGAAATCCTAGAAAATATTGGTCTAGTTTCATGTAATATATGTTAACCATGTAATTGTCTAGAATATGATTTAACTGGAACCCGAGGGAGACTTTCAGGTCCAACCAATGCAAATTTCACATAAGAAGGTCAAATTTCTCTCGAATCAAGTCATCGATTTGGTAAAGGTGCAATGGACCCATTTCAATCCTAAAGATGATACATGGGAGCATGAATATGTAACGAGGGAAGAGTATACCCATCTATTTTGATAATATTATTAGATATATGTATATATAAAATGCACTGCAGATAGTGCATAAATAAGGGGGAGGGAAATGTAACACCACAACCTAACCTCGAGATTGTAATTAACATGTACATACAAAACTTAGGCTGGTGAACCAATACATATTGATTAGGCTATTGAGTTGAGAATTACTTGTTGGGGATGGAATGCTTGGGTGCATATGTTTTTATTTGTTTTGAGGCTAGGAATCCTAGTTTTCTAAATATGATATTCCATGCATGTTAATAAATACATTACTACTATAGACCAAATAATATGAAAATAATATGGGGGAGATAAGACTCCACGTGCATTAAAATGGGGCTTCATATGAATTAAAAATATAATAAAAGTGCATTGGCTTTTAACCAAAGTCCATGAAGTGACTTGAGGGGGTGCCAGATGTTAAAAAAGAGACATGCAAATAAAAGTATGGATGTGGGAACTATTGAGGGGCCTAGAGGATCTGATGGGAAAAGGGAGGCTGAAAGAATTCCTAGAGCCACAGTGCTCTAGGCATCCCTGTCTGTTCAAGATAGACACTTTAGAGGTAGTGGCACAAGTTGAGGGTTATAGGAGCAGAGAAAGGGGTGCATTACTTAAGTGTGGGGTGATGGGGGATATGTGCCTATAATTTGGAGGTTATCAACCCTATAGAGAAAACAAGGGGAGACCTTGTGATAGAAGGGTTCTTGAAGACCCCATACAGTAGCAGGAACCCCCTAAGCTGCATGAATCTAACAATATCCATGTTTGGTAGATGTAGACACCCTCGAGGTAGTGGCAATACTTAAGGGACTACAAGAGTAGATAAGGGGGGTGCACTAATTGGGTGTGTGATTATGGGAGATATGATCCTATAGGTTAAAGGATGCTAGGGTTTGGTACCTTGACTCATTTTACTTATGGTGCTAGTCGTGCACCCATTTTTGGGTGAGTTGTCACCTTATGAGTCGAAGACCAACTTGAGGGTGACCCATTTTTGAAATAAAATGAGAAACATGGTCTATGAATGGGAGGAACATTTGAGGTTTGCAACTACTCGGCATTTTTTATTAGATAAGTGTTTTTTTTTTGTGTAAGTAAGCGTTTGTATTAAAGGAAAATATAGTACAAAAATCTGCAACTGCAGAGAACGGGCCGCTAAACAGCAGGCCTAGCTTCAGGAGACTAGAAAGAATAGACTGCCCACCACGCAGGGTGGCATAGGACCACAAGGCTGAAAGGGCAGCCGGAAAGGATAAAATATCCACCTCGGCTCCCAAGAGAAGAAGAGACTAGAGCAGAGCTGAACAAACTGAACCAGAAGAAGATGGAAAACCAGACCAAACCAAAGATTCTACCCAACGGGGGTGGAATCATTTGGTCTACCTTTTTTCCCTTTCTTTTTACCGACTTTGACCCAACTATTTGGGCTACGTTGGTCAAGAACAATTTGTAAACTGGGTTGGGCTGGAGGTGAAAGCTCCTTGTCTGAATCCGAAGGAGATGACACATGAGTTCGTTTCTGAGAGACGGGAGGGACTGATGCTTCCTCGTGACGCACTGAAGGAGAAACCTGTTCTGGCATTTCGTCCATGACTTCCTCATCTTCCTCCACGTCTTCTTCATCTGAGCTGGAAAAAACATCCATTGGGGGAGGATCATGAGGTTTCCAGCTTTTGGATTTTGGCTTGGATTTGGCTTTCTTTTTTTGGAAGGGCAGTGACGGGCACGAACTTTGAAGGTGCCCTGTGAGATGACAATTTCGGCACCGAAAAGCTGTATTCTCGAAATCCAGAGGTTGGGTCCAATGGAAATCACCTATTTTGAGAATGATTTGATCCAGAAGTCCTTTGCTTATGTCTATTTCTGCGCAGATTCTGGCGAAGGTATAAATTCCTTTTAGCCCTCTTGAGGGATCTGTGTTGAGGTAACGACCCAAGGAGTTGCCGATGGCTTCAAATACAACAAAGTTCCATAAATGCGCTGGAAGGTTAGGAAGTCTAACCCAGATCGGGAGTTTGGTGATGACTGCTGAAGAAGGATCGAATTCTGGGAACCACGGAGTGAGGAACAGACCCACAAAATTCCAAAACCAAGGGCTTCAGTTAAGACTCTTTGGTAATTGTCAGGATCAACAAACAGTGTAATAAAGAATCCTTTGGAACAGAAAATGACCTTGCAATTGTTGGTCCAATTTGCATGAATCCATTGGTACAGATCTGCTGTGCTAGGCCAAAGACCGTTGAACCTGCAAATGATGCCGAGCTCTGCAAACAGCTGGTGTTGCTTATCCAACAGGGGATGAGATATTTCAATGGTGGGGGAATCCTCCAGCTTGTCCACTAAGAAGGGTTTGGGAGCTTGAGCGGGAGGAGCTCTTTCCTTGGGCTTCTTAGAGTGGACAACATCTTTATAGGAAAAGCCTGCAGCTGAAGAGGATTGTCCAACAGCTCCCCCTCTCAGACGCATGGACAGGGTAATGGAGGCATTTCTTTGAATATTATAAGTGGACAGGGGACAGGTATCCTCCAAATGTTTACCTTCATAGAGGAGACGCTGAAAAGTTGTTGGAATCCCCGCCTTATTTTCCAGGCTTAGCTTGAGGTGCTGCACCAGATCTGAAGATCTCACCCAGAGTAGCATTGACTTACCAGAGATAAGTGCGATCAGAACCTGGAATGGTTCTGAAATATCTGTTTTCTGCGGGCTGCTGTAACCCTGATAATCAGGAAGACTGGTAAGCACGTCTCTGTCTGGGAGGGAGGCACTCCAAAGACTCACGGCTGTTATATTTACAAGGTTATCCTTAGGCCAAGCCTCCGCTGAGACTTGAGAGTTGGGTCGGAGACTTAATACCTTTCCAGCGAAATCCGTTTGGGCTGGAACAGAGACCAGGCCCCTGTTTGGGAGAAAATCTCGAGGGGGCGTTTTATCAAACACATGCCCTGCATCCTCCTTGGTTCCGACAAAAGAGGGTAGCCGAAGCTGGTGCGGGACAGCCAAGCTCCAAGAAACCCATACGCTCCATCTCCTCTCCCTTTGGATTTTGCTGGCTACTGCAGAAGAGACGCCAACAGTCAAATCTGAGCAGTTTATTAGAGTCAAACTAAACCTTTCTCTTGGGGAGAACCTTCCCTCAGAACAGTCGGCTTCTTCCTTTTTGAGACCCCACGAGGCTGAAACCATAAATGGCTTCCGGCTGTGTGGAGTGGTGGCTATCTCCATAAATCTCTGCGAACCTGCGAGATCCTCCGGGCCAAGAGCGTCGGCATAAAGAGAGGAAACCTTCTGAAACCTCCCGGCGGCGCCGCTGAACCAGCTCCGCGGGCCAGTCGAACTGACGGCAGAAAAGCGATGACGGGGGGAAGGGCCATTAGGCTTTGGCAATGGAGCGATGGAGGCTGGAACCATGTCCATGATCTCTGCACCTGGAAATCCCGTGTTCGGCTTTTTTTCGCCTCCTTCGCTCGTCCCGCTCTTCCAAACATACTTATTAGATAAGTGTTACTGCTACTATTTATTTCAATTATGTTGTAACTAGTTATGTATTCTTCCTATGTTGTTTGTGAATTGCAAATTAAATGATACTTTTATTGAATTATATGCCCATATATGAGTATGGAATTTTATAGTACATTCTAACATGCATAGCACCCATATAAGAAGTAAAATAAAATAATAATTCCCACAAAAATGGGTTATATGGATAACAGGCACAGAAATATGCCTCGGTGAGTGGTTGGGGGCATTACACAAAGCTTGTTGTCCACCAAGGTTTAAATGTCCAGTATGAATCAACTTATCGAATTCATCAGAGTTTGCAGCAAAATGGATATAAAATGAATTATTTTGTTTTTATGTTCCTTCCAAATAACATTTGGTCTTCTTCCTCAACCTCTTCAATTCCCCTTGGAGCCTTTGTTCAAAAAAAAACATCTAAACACGTGCTATGAAATTAATTAAAACTTCTCAATTATGAAGTACAATATGTAGAAATAAATTACACTTTCACATAATTTCATTTAATATGTTTTAACAAGGCCCAAATTAAAGCATATAAAACTAAGAATGTAAAGAGGAAAAAGGGAATTGATTAATCCATGACTCAGGGAAAAACTCGTAAAAATTATGTTTCATGATTAGAAAATTATGCTCTATTGACCCATATATGGTTCACATGTATTAAAGTGTATAAAGTATTGCATGGCTTGATATCTTTATGTTATTCTAAAAAAATTAGGTGGGGTCCCCTAGTGAAAGTATTATGGATGATTAATTTTGTTTTTTATGCAATATATTGCTATATGACATTAGCGCCATTAATGGTTTATCACCATCTTCTATGCATATTGTTCAATTTTGAGAAAACCTAAATACATTTCTAAGGTTAGTTATTCATAATACAAAATTAGTAACATACCAACTCTAATACTTTAATTAACTGTAGAAATGAATTTTGTTTGTACTTTCTTTCTTTGTGATCCTAAAAGGAACTTATATAATATCTTTACTGATATAGATGTAGGGTCACTCTAAACCGTAATCTACATGTTATATAACCATCATGGTGATGAATAAATTTTCATATTAATCATATTGATATTAACTATTATATATATAATAGGTAAATTTATTCATGACCATGATGATTATATAACATGTAAATTAATTTTTAGAGTGACCCTACATCTATATCAGAGAATATATTGTATATGTTCCTCTTATGTGTTGTGGGGGAAAGTATCCAACTCGGAATGACCCTAACCCACTCTAAGGGTGACAGTTCCTTAGCAACAGCTGAAAGCAAAGCTATCTAAAGTTTCTTCTTTATGACATGCAAGAGATAAAAGGAAGAGATCCACTTACTGATGTCTTGCGCAAATGGTCGATCCAATCTCCTTTGATCGCCGCTTGCTCCCAGCTCCAAGTCTTTTCACGGGCCCAGCTACACGAGATCCTGCAAACAAGACAAAGAAAGGAAACTACAAGAAGCATGCATGCATAACTGATTCAAGGATTAGCATAAATCAAAGACGCAAGTAAGACAACACACTATTGAAACACATGCGAATAGAAGAACCTCAAATGCTTTATTAATATATGGAAGTAAGGTTCAGGCGGTGATACAACCATGAGAGGTCCAATCCAGCATCACCTTCCCGACGGAGAGAAATCTCTTCTTCACCTCCCTCAAGCAATCACCCAATGCTCACAACTGTAAACCAACAGCAATTCTTCGCGCTAAATTCCGGCCTCCAGATCCCATGGGATGAGATCCTTATATAGAGTTTTGGAGTGAAGGTAAGTCATCTTGATGTGTGACTTGTTGTCCTCTTCAACTCCAGTTGTTCTTCAGTCCTTCACTCAGAGTTTCTGCCTTCCACTTGGAGTTTTAGAAGCTCTTAACTCATCATTAGGCGAATCTTATCATCAAGTGTCTTTTTAGAAGCTTCCTGGGCACTGGCACTTTGAGAAAAAGATTCCTCCACATGTCCAAGTACGCCCAACGCAGGTAGCCTTTGTTCTACTTGCTATGCAACGCAGGTAGCCTTTGTTGTACCTGCTATGCAGCGCAGATGCCTAGTGGAGCAGCTGCAATGATCCAAAACTGACCTGTTTTTGAGTGTTTTTCAGTGGAGAACTGATTTGCAGTGTTGTGGTTTGCTGACCTTGTTCCTCTAAGGGTAAGAACAACATGTTTAGGGACTTTGGATCCCTTAGATTATTGACATTTCATGCTCTATGCTGTAAGGCACAAAAATGTCTATAACATTATGATCACAAAGAACTAAAGTATTAAAAAAAAACTGCATTTCTAGATTTAATCAAATTATTAGAGTTGGGATGTTACATTATGGTATCAAAGCCTAGTTCATGCATTGGAGTTGTGGAAACAACACACTTTTCACATTGCTTTTTCCAAATTTGATTTAATGAACTAATGTAATTTGATTTTTGGCTGTAACGGGTATCATGGCTAGAAGAGTAGTAGGAAGGAGTAGGGTTGCAAGAGGGCACAACATGGCACCACCTTTGCAGTCAACTCTAGTCACTCTACCTATTGATGGGGAGCATATTGTAACACCATAATAGATTCCTGCTAGAGAATTTTTGAACCTAATGAGATATTTCCAATAAATTTTTGAAACTTTAATTAATGCTTGGAAAGAGAATAAGGAGGACCCTCCACTATGACCAAAGGGTCCCAAAATACAACAAGAAACAACATGCATTGAAAACTTGAAAATCAAAAGTTTTTGAAATTTTATGGATCCATGAATGGACAAGCCACGAAAGCATTGCTAGAAAACATCACCATGGGTTTCACATTGAGATAATGTGAGGATGGGAGTGTTTTTGATCCAGGTGGATATTGGTGGCCACCTGCCAAGTCCACCTGGACCCCCACCATTGTCTTTCTCAGCATTTTCAGTTTCCTTAATTGTAGCACAACTTACTATTTTTAGCAGTTTTTCGGGTCCTGAACTTCCGGAGCCGTTTTGAGTCCCTAAACGACGTTTTTTGGGGAATCCGGGGGCAACATGGGTCCATGGAATGGACCGATGTTTCCCGTTCCAACAATGGTAGTACTCGGATAGATCTTTCTAACGAGCTATTGTATGCGTCAAACGGAGATCATATGCCAAAGTTACGACCCCGGGAAGTTGATGTACCAATTTACCCCAAACGGGGCCCACAATTTGGCGTTTCATCTCCTAGGGTTAGGTTTTGGAATGTTAAGGGTTTTTCATTGTTTCTCAACAATAAATAGGCCTTCGAGCCTCATTGTAACACAGTTCAGAGGCATGTAGCCATCACATCTCTTCTCAGAGATAAGCTACCATCGCCCTAGCTGGTTTATTTCCATTTCTGGTTGTAAGCATATTTCAGTATTTTCCATTAATGAAATGAAGTATTATTTCCGCTGCATCTTTGTGTATATGGTTATCTCTGTAATTTGTTGCGTTCCTGTTTAAATCCGGATCAGTGGTATCAGAGCGATCTGCTTTTTCTCTGTTTTTCTTTGCATGTCCCCAACAAGGTCGGGATATAAGGAGTTAGGGCTTGAACTGGTTGAACCTTTGCAAGACCAGCCTCGCAAATCCCGACGGCCTCCCATGGCGGACGAGAAGAAAGACGAGGGGGCAGGAGATCCCATCAAAATCTTGCTCGAAGAAGCCCTCGAGCGACAATGGAACGCGATGATGGATAGCTTTGCCCAGATCCTTCAGCGGCTACCCAGAAGCAACGCATCGGCTTCCAGAAGCTACTCGAGAAACACCACACCCTTTAAGGTACAAGTTAATTTTGAAATCCCCATATTCGAGGGTCAGATAGACGCAGATGCCGTAGATAAATGGTTAAATCTGCTAGAGGGTTATTTTTCTGTTCATGAATTTTCGAGTCGGGAAAAGATTGTTTTTGCTCTTCTCAAAGCAGCCCCCCACGTCAAGGACTGGTGGGAAACCTACTGCGAGCAGAAGGATGAAAGTACTGGCTCACTATTTTCAGCCGCACCCACCTGGGATTCGTTCCGGGATGCCATCAAGGAGCAGTACTACCCTGTTGGAAGCTATGAGGATGAATACATAAAGTGGACCACGCTGCGGCAGGGAAGGGACCAAGACGTGCTGGAGTTCACCAATCTTTTCCATACCCTTCGCACAAAGTTGGGTATCAAGGATTCGGAGCAACATTTGATACTCAAATACCGTGGTTGCCTGCACAAGTACATCCAGGAAGAAATACAATTCCTAAACATCCCCTCGCTCGGCGCAGCATACCGATATGCTGTCAAGGTCGAGCAGAAGTTTAAACAAAAGAAGCGAGACTTTGGATCTGCGAATCCAAAGCAGGGGAAAGGTGCCCCTAAACCACAAAACAAAGGACAAAGCCAAGGCGGGACAACCTAAGACAACCAGCCGAAGCTGCAAGCAAAGAACAGCGCCGCGAAGCCGAGAAAGGACACTGGAAAATGGTGCGAGTTCCATAAGAGCTCCACTCACAACACAAGTGAGTGTCGGGCCAAGCAGTCACTGGTGGTTGAGCTAAAGGTTTCAGAATCAGATGCATGTTCCGACTCTGAGTCAGAACCCGATAAGGGGTATGAAAATGGGAAGCAGATCATTGATGCGGATCCCAGCGCCACTGTTGCTACCGCAAAGATCCAGAAAAATGAACCCGAAGATCCAGAGGAGGAGGAGCGTCTCTTCCACTCCCAGATGTGGGTAAAGGGCTCCCCGATACAGTTCATTATTGATAGCGGGAGTCAAAAGAACCTCATTTCGGCAGAGGTCATGAAGCGGTTGGGCTTACTGACCACAACATATCCACAACCATACACCATTGGGTGGCTTCACCAAGGACGAGATCTTCGCGTGAGCCAGCAGTGTCGCCTTCCATACAACATCAAGCCCTTCACGGATGAGGTATTGTGTGACATTGCTCCCCTTGAAGTTTGTGATGTATTACTAGGACAACCATACTTGTGGAAGTGACATGCTGTGTATGAATCAAGGCCTCGTGCTATTATTATTACATTGGGAAATAAGTTGTTCAGGATACCAGAGGTAGCACCACCTGCCGCCATCTCTTTGATTACTGCAAAACAATGCAGTAAGATCATTTCCAAAACCAGGAAATTTGTTTTCCTGATGATACGCCCTCAAGGAAAGAAGAAGACAGTGGCCGCGGCCTCTAGACGGGGTCCCTCTGCACGACAACTACAGATGGACAAGATTGTGGAGGAGTACGAGGACATCTTCACCTCCCCGGCAGGGGTTCCTCTGCACTGTCAAGTCAAGCACTCCATCGATCTGACCCCAGGGGCGCCGCTACCTAATGGACCAATTTATCGGCGCTCCGTTCTGGAGAACGATGAAATCAAGAGGCAGATTCAGGAGCTCCTGCAGAAAGGTCACATCCGTCCGAGTTCATCGCCCTGTGGGAGCCCGATCGTGTTGGTACAGAAGAAGGATGGGACGTGGAGACTCTGTATTGACTATCGGGCGTTGAACAAGATCACTGTCCGTAATAGGTACCCGATCCCGCGGATTGATGACCTCCTAGACCAACTAAAGGGGGCGAAATATTTCAGCAAGATCGATATGAAGTCAGGATATCACCAGGTACCAATCGAACCCTCTGATGTGTGGAAGACTGCCTTCAAATCCAAGGAGGGCCTCTTCGAATGGTTGGTCATGCCTTTCGGATTGATGAATGCTCCTGCAACCTTTATGAGGCTAATGGATGACATCTTGTGGCCATTCACCAACTCCTTTGTAGTAGTATACTTGGATGACATTATGATCTTCAGCGAGAGTTGGGAAGAGCACCTCCACCACATCCGACAGGTTCTCCAAACACTGCGGCAACACAATCTATGTGCCAATTTGGAGAAATGAACTTTTGGCATGACCCAGGTTCAGTATCTGGGATACATCATTGATGAACAGGGGGTTCATGTCGATCCAGCCAAGATCCAAGTCATTCGGGATTGGCCCTCTCCAACCACTCTAACAGAGCTCTGCAGCTTTCTAGGTCTTGCCAACTTCTACCGCAGGTTTGTGTTGGGGTTTTCTCATATTTCTTGGCCCTTGAGTCAAGTCACCAAGGGAGGGGCTAAAGCAAAATTCTTTTGGTCTGAATCTCAACAGAAGGCATTCATGGAGCTGAAGGATCGCCTCTGCACGGCACTAGTGCTCGCGTTACCAGATTTACAACAACCATTTGAGGTCGAGACAGATGCCTCTGACTATGCTATTGGGGCAGTCCTTACTCAACATGGACATCCAGTGGCATATCACAGTGAAACACTTTCAGACACAGTCCGGAAGTACCCCACTTATGATAAAGAGATGTATTCCATTATACAGGCCTGCCGACAATGGAAGCATTACATTTTGGGGAAGGAAACGGTCATCCACACAGACCACCGACCCCTGCAGTTCATACAGACCCAAGGGAAATTGCAGAATGATCGCCATCAGAAGTGGTCTACATACCTGCAACAGTTCCATTTGAATATCAAGTATAAGAAGGGCAACACCAATATTGTTGCAGATTGCCTCAGTCGACCACCGATCATGGCATTAACCACCGTGCTCAACTCTTGTGGGCACGAGACTTCTGATTGGCCACTTCTCTACAAAAGCGACCCAGAATTCGGCCACACATACCAGACACTCTTGGAGGGTCGGCATGTTGCAGATTTTCACCTCCAGGATGCCCTATTATGCCACCTCGGTCACCTTTGTGTTCCTTCAAGCGAGCGTGCCAAGATGATTTGGGAAGCACACTACAGTCGGGCTGCTGGGCATTTCGGGGTCGAGAAAACAGTGGCAGTACTGCAAAATTATTTCTATTGGCCGAATCTTCGACAGGATGTTGGGAAGTACATCCAATCATGTACTGCCTGTGCCATTACCAAACCAACCATTAAGAAGCACGGCCTCTATACCCTGTTGCCTACCCCTAGTCGACCTTGGGAATCCATCTCCATGGATTACATGTCAGGCCTTCCTTCCACTAAGCATGGAAATGACTGTGTTTTTGTGGTCGTCGACAGGTTCTCGAAGATGGCCATTATGGTGGCCCGCAAGAAGAATATCACAGCAGAAGCCACTGCTAAACTCTTCTTTGAACGAGTGTGGGTGCACTTTGGGATCCCACAGTCTATCATCTCAGATCGGGACAGTCGGTTTCTCAGCACGTTTTGGTCCAGTCTCTGGTCAATGCTGGACACCAAACTCACGAAGTCCACAGCCTTCCATCCTCAAACTGATGGCCAGACAGAGGTTGTCAATAGGATGATGGTGCACATTTTGCGCATGTATAACTCAAAACATCCACACACATGGGACGAGAGCCTGCCCTATGTTCAGCACAGCTACAACCGAGCTCTTCACAGCTCCACTGGCCATAGCCCTTTTCAGGTGGGTTTGGGATTCCAGCCACTATGCCCCATTGATGTGGCCATGCCACTTGTAGCTACTCACATGAATTCATCTCATGTCCAGTCCGAAACAGATAAGGCCACCAGCTTCATTGAGCGCATCCAACATATTCGCCAGTAGGTCCATGACATTCTTGAGAAATCAAATGCCAAGTACAAGCAGCGACATGATCAACACCGGGTGCCACACAAGTTTCAGGTGGGCGACAAAGTCTGGTTGCATTTGCAAAAGGAACGCCTTACGGGAGCCTATCGGAAATTGAGACCACTCCGATATGGTCCTTACACCATTACTAAGGCTATGGGAGACAATGCATTTGAGCTCAGCATTCCCCCATTCCTTGGCCTGCACCCAGTGTTCAATGTGGACCGCCTTCGGCCATACTTTCCACCATTGCTCGACACATCCGACATTGCAGAACATCTCAAACCCACAGAATTAAATCCAGATTGCATGGAACAAGCTGCAACTGATCGGATCATGGACACACATATCAAGAACACTCGCCAACAGAATATCCAACTGTATCGAGTTGTCAAAGCAGGCCAACTCCTTCAGCAGGGCAAGTGGCTCACCAGGGAACAAGTTCAGCAAAAGTTTCCTCATCTCATGGAGGAGCTCAACGCAATGGGGACCATTGCTTCCTAAGGGGGGAGGAATGATCCAGTTGGATATTGGTGGCCACCTGCCAAGTCCACCTGGACCCCCACCATTGTCTTTCTCAGCATTTTCAGTTTCCTTAATTGTAGAACAACTTACTATTTTTAGCAGTTTTTCGGGTCCTGAACTTCCAGAGCCGTTTTGAGGCCCTAAACGACGTTTTTTGGGGAATCCGGGGGCAACATGGGTCCATGCAATGGATCGATGTTGCCCATTCCAACAATGGTAGTACTCGGATAGATCTTTCTAACGAGCTATTGTATGCGTCAAACGGAGATCATATGCCAAAGTTACGACCCCGGGAAGTTGATGTACCAATTTACCCCAAACGGGGCCCACAGTTTGGCGTTTCATCTCCTAGGGTTAGGTTTTGGAATGTTAAGGGTTTTTCATTGTTTCTCAACAATAAATAGGCCTTCGAGCCTCATTGTAACACAGTTCAGAGGCATGTAGCCATCACATCTCTTCTCAGAGATAAGCTACCATCGCCCTAGCTGGTTTATTTCCATTTCTGGTTGTAAGCATATTTCAGTATTTTCCATTAATGAAATGAAGTATTATTTCCGCTGCATCTTTGTGTATATGGTTATCTCTGTAATTTGTTGCGTTCCTGTTTAAATCCGGATCAGTTTTATCTCAAAGGAAGAGCTTTTTTGTGGTGGAAGACACTCTTACCCTAGTTGGGTATGAATATTTTAAAAGTGACCTTGCAATTGTTTGAGGAAAATTTTAGAGAATGGTACATGTAAAAGGAATTCGATGAAAGGCAGTTGAATGATTCAATGATTTAAAATAAGGTCGTCCATTAGCACCTAAGTGTGAGGCTCAATTCATGGAGCTAGTTAGATATGTTCCACATTTAAACATAAAAAATTTAAGAGTAAACAAGTTAGTTTATAGATTGAACTTCATCATCTAGGCCAAGGTAAGAATATTGATGCCTCCTACCTTATATAAGGTGGTTAAGTGAGCCATCGTTGCTAAAGAGGATATTTTAAGCAGTGATTAGTGTAGGCCACTGAGGACTACAATTTTAGGAGCACCTAGGGGGTGTAGAAAATCATGTAGATTCACAAGCTCATGCAATGTACTAAAGCACGGGACAAGAATATACTTCTACTTTCATTTAGTGGAAGCCAATAGATCGATGAAAACAATAACAAACAAGAGGAATATAATCAAGTACACATAAAACAATAAATATTCAGGAAAAGCCAAGTCTCAAAACCCCACTAACTGTAATGCATATATCATAAATACAAGATGATAATACAGTGATTGTTCTCACAAGAACAATCCCAACATTCAGTAAAATCAATCTCCATCTCACAAGCAAACTCTTGGCCAACACTTAACCGATTCTCCAGATCTCCAAGCTCCTATTTCCTTACACAATTCCTATGGCTAATTAGCCCATATTAATTGGAAACCAATGCATCCAAAATTGTGCAATCCCTTCAAGGTTCAGTTCCTTATTACATGCATGATCTATAAAACTCAGTAAATCATACAACTGATAGTGCACTATCCCTGCACTCTAGTATCAACCGGGTCTTTCTCAAAATCAACATGCATGAGTTTCTGATGAGGGAATCTTCAATTAACTGGAGTAGAACTAGTTAATGCATTAGTGCACCAACTAAATGTTAACTCACTATTAGTTCCTCAAACAGTTTGGAACTAATTTAACTTAACATATCTCAGTAAATTGAGTTATCTAATTACAACTCACAATTAACTCATCTTGGACTCCTATAATATAGGGAGAACATATACATGACTTCAGAAAGACTTCCAACTCGAAATTCCTATGTTAATTAAACTTAATTAACTATTTACAAGTTTCTATGAGAATAGAATTCAATTTTAATTCTCAGTTTAATTCAAGGACAAATTAAACTGGAATTTCTTATTGTCATTTTTCAACACTCCCTCTCAACAAGAAAGGGATAATAAGCTACCCTGATCTTGTCTCTATGAAACTTGAATTTACATCTTGACAATGCCTTTTTCAAAATGGCAGCATCTTGATCCTCTGTGGGAATGTACTATAACAACATAATCTGCCTCAATACACAATCTCTAATATGAGGATATCGGATATCAATACGCTTGGATCGATCATGAAAAACTGGATTTTCATAGAGTTTGATACAACTCTGATTATCATAGTAAATCACAGTTGGATCCATCTGCTGACCAAAAAAACCAACTAGGATCTTCCTCATCCAAATGGCCTCACATGTTGCTTGACTTGCAGCCATGTACTTTTCCTCTACCGAATTGAGTGCAACTGATCTTTGTTTCCTGTTGTACTAAGAAACTGTCACTGACCCAATACTGAAGATCCCTCCTGATGTGCTCTTCCTGTCAGAAGGACTCCCTTCCCAATCTACATTGGCGAAGCCTTGAAGCTTCACTCCATTTTTCCATTTGTACCATAATCCATACTGAGAAGTTCCCCTAAGGTATCTCAACACATGCTTTGTCGCCTTCCAATACAGCTTGGTAGGCCTAACCATCGCTTGACTAAGCTAGTTAACTGCATAGCACATATCCGGTCATGTGTTCACCAAGTACATGAGTGAACCCACAAGCTGCCTATAAACAATAGCTTCTACTACTTCCCCTGAAGTAGCATCCTCCTTCTTCCAGTTACCTGCTAGAGGAGTCTCCATGGGTTTTCTTCTCTTCATGCAGAATCTCCTAAGTATCTCGTTGGCATAATTTCCCTGAGACACAAACAACTCCCCATCTCCCTGCCATACGTCCATGCTAAGAAAGTAATGCATGAGCCTGATGTCCTTCATCTCAAACTCTCTTGCAAATCCTCCTTGCAAGATTTGATCAGTTGATCGTCACCTATCAATATGAGATCATCAACAAAATCTACAATGATCAACAATTTACCTTCCACCACTATGTGGTATAGGTTCGCATCCACTTCACTCTTCTTGAAGCCCAACCTGGTGAAGTAGCTATCTATCTTGGTGTACTAAGCACGGGGTTCTTGATTCAGCCCATACAACACTCTCTTGATCCGACACACATGTGACTCACGGTCAAAGGTTTCAAAACCTTCAGGCTGCTCTATGTACACCTCTTCCTCAATCATGCCATTAAGGAAGGTTGTCTTCATATCCATCTGATGGATCTTCCAACCCATCTGTGCTGATAGTGCCAATATAGATTTGATTGATGAGTACCTTGCAACAGGAGAAAAGGTCTCATCATAGTCAATCCCCTCTACCTGTGAAAAGCCACGGGCCACAAATCTAGCATTATGCTTCTCCACACTACCATCTGCAACTTGCTTTACCTTGTAAAGCCAATTGGAGCTCATCATTGACTTGTCCTCCAATATTGGGACCACATCCCAAACACGGTTATGAACTATGGAGTCATACTCCTCCACCACGGCATCAACCCAAACCGGCTGCTGCACTACTTCCTTAAAGGAAGATGGCTTTGTCACAACACATTCACCCATAATATCCATGTATCTAGTGTACCTCTGAGGTGATCTCCTCTACTTGTGTTGAGAAGTGGGTTATCCCACATTCTCCCATGCATCATCCAACAATCTGTCAGCCTCTTTGGTGTTCTTTCTTCCCTCTCTAGAGGACTTTGTCTGAGTGGATGTCTCCACTCTTGGATCCTCTCCATGTGGTTGCTCCACATCAATCTGAGGCTCCTCAACCTTTAGGAGCTAAAAGCTACTCATCCGCATGTAGCTCAATATCCCTCTCAAGGAAAACTCGCATGGCCTTCTCCTCATCGAATCTGACATCCCTGTGAACCACTGTCATCTTATTGGTCGACAAATACACCCAATAGTTGTGAGGTGTATTAGTGTACCCCACGAATATCCCCAACTCTGCTGTCGGCTCAAGCTTCTTCCATGCATCTTTGGTCACATGACAATATATCGATGACCCAAAAATCCTGAAGTGACCAACATCTAGCCTCTTACCGGAATAAGCCTCCTCTGGTGTCTTCATCTCAAGTGTCTGATGTGGGCTACAGTTATGAACATAAACCATTTTATTGCATGCCTCGGCCCACAAGTGTAGTGGTAGGCCCTGATCATCCAACATTTCCCTCGTTGCCCCTAATATGCTTTTGTTCTTCCTCTCATCCACCCCATTCTACTGAGGGTTATGGGGTGCCGTGAACTCCCGTTTAATCCCTTCTACTGCACAAAAGTTCTTAAAATAGTTTGAGACATACTCACCACCGTTATCACTCTATAGAGATTTAACCTTCTTTCCTGACTCTTTCTACACAAATAATTTAAACTCACAAAAATTTGTGAAAGTTTGATCCTTTTTTTTGCATGAAAAATATCCAACATTTACGAGAATAGTCATCAAAAAATATAACATAGTACATGTGTTTGGACGTGGATACGGTCGATAATGGTCCACACACATCTGAATGGACTCTCTCTAGAATAGCCTCTGCTCAACTGTCTCTATCGTGAAAGGAATACTTGGTGTGTTTTACCAAAGTACACCCCTTGCATGTATCAACTTTCTCAAGTGTACCTTTGGAAAGACCGATAGAGATCTGCTGCAATATCTTCAAAGCCCCTGATGAAAGTGGCCCAATCGCCTGTGCCACAACTCGTCAACATCTCGGCTCTGCACCCTTCCTACTTTTGAGCTCAAAGAAGCACACTCCTCTACCTCCAACTTATAGAGAGTCTTCACCCAAATCCCTATCTTCTTTACTTGACTTGTGGCTATGTGTCGAAGGAACGCCTTTCACATCATAACCTCTATCCTCAAGCATGTCAAAAGATACCAATTTCTTCTTCAGCCTGGGAACATACATAACATTCTTTAAGGTGAGCAGAGCCCCATGCTCCCTCTGAAAAGTAAACGCGCCCAATCTAGTAACACTATACTTCCCATCATCACCCATCTCGATATGCATTTGGAGATCTTTCTCCTCGAGGTCACTGAATAACTCTTTGTCACCAATCATGTGGAATGAATCTCAATTGTCTAAGTACCATACACTTCCCATCATTGATGACATCATGCATGGAATGAGGGAAAATTCCAATTGGAATTGAGAGGCCAAAGCCTTATCTGCCACTCCTCCTAAGGACTTCTTGAGTGGACAATTTGTAGCAAAATGGCCCAGCTCATGATAATGAAATCACTTAACTTTCGTCATGTATTTCTTCTTACCTCCATTATAAGAATATGATTTTGAATGGAAATATTTCCCTTTCCTTTTCTTCACCTTAATCACTAAGGCACAGTTCTCTTCATCATCAATCTTTGATGAAGAGCCATCCTTGGTACTCCTCCTGATCTCCTCCTACATCAAATCCAACCACAGTCATTCCCAATCTGGTATCTTCTCTTGGCCATTGACAGAGTCCTGAAAACTATGCCAACTGTTTGGGAGTCCTAGAAGAGAAAGACTCACCATATCTTCTTTGGAAATTGTGATTCCAACACTTCCAAGTTCATCACAACATTGAGTGAACTTGGTCAAGTATTTGGAAATAGTCTCGCCTTTCTCCATTTTGATTTTTCAAAGTTTTTCCTTCAATGCTAATTTCCTTTGGTCACTATTGTTCTCATACAAATCCATCAAATTTTTCCACATAGCATGCGGAGTTTCCTTCCCATGGAGACTCAAGACAATGTGGTCTCGAACTCCCTCAAGGATTATTCACCTTGCCTTCGCCACACACTTCTTCCGTTCAACCAAATCCTGTGCATCCGATGTTGTTGGCTTAAGAACTTCTTCATCAATGAATTCCTTCAAGCCATTATCTTTGAGCACAGCCTCCATTTTGTCCCTCCAGACTACAAATTTTGAGCTGCCTTCCAAGGCATACTTGAACCGCAAACCATAGAACACCATTTGTTGATCCTGAAGTATGAAATGAAAATTCGAATTTCACCTGTAACCCTGAACTCAAAACTTCGAAATCTCCTCTAATATATTGTTCTCAACTTTGATACCATGTAGAAAATCTTTTATATTCACAAGCTCGTGCAATGTACTAAAGCACAAGACAATGATATACTTCTACTTTCATTCAGTGGAAGCCAATAGATCGATGAAAACAATAACTGACAAGAGGAAGATAATCAAGTACACATAACACAATAAATATCCGGGGAAAGCCACAGCTCAAATCCCCACTATATTTATTTCACATATCATAAATCCAAGATGATAATACAATGCTTGTTCTCACAAGAATAATCCCAACACTCAGTAAAATCAATCTCCAACTCACAAGAAAACTCTTGGCCAACACTTAATAAATTCTCCATCTCTCCAAGCCCCTATTTCCTTGTGCAATTCCTATGGCTGATTAGCCCATATTAATGGGAAACCAATGCATCCAATACTGTGCAATCCCTTCAAGGTTCAGTTCCTAATTTCATGCATGATCTATACAACTTAGTAAATCATACAACTAATAGTACATTGTCCCTGCACTCTAGTCTCAACTGGGTCTTTCTCGGAATCAACATGCATGAGTTTCTGATGAGGGAATCTTCAGTTAACTGGAGTAGAACTATTTAATTCATTAGTGCACCAACTGACTGTTAACTCACTATTAGTTCCTCAAACAGTTTGAAACTAATTTCACTTAACTTAACTTAACTCACTAAACTGAGTTATTTAATTACAACTCACAATTAACTCATCTTGGACCCCTATAATATAGGGATAACATATACATGAATTCAAAAAGACTTCCAACTCGAAATTCCTAAGCTAATTAAGTTAATCAAACTTAATTAACTATTTACAAGTTGCTATGAGAATAGAATTCGATTTTAATTCTCATTTTAATTCAAGGACAAATTAAACTGGAATTTCTTGTTGCCATTTCTGAACAGGGGGAATAGGTTTGAGCATAAAAAAAATCAAATGGGATTGGTCCGTAATAATCAAAGGTGTTCAACAAGGAACAATAGCCCACCATATGGGCCTCTAGCACAGTAGTCACAGTCGTCATCATAGTGGTTGCACCAAACACAGTAGTATCACCATGGGCAGTAGTTTCATGTCACACCTCAATAACACTTGGCACAACAATCTGAATAATAATAGTAAAGCTCTAGACCAAAATTTAGTATGGTCATTAGTGGAACACAGGCTCTGAAAAGAGGGCATTGAACCTATGAAGGTCCACATTATGAGAGGGACTTCCCCCATCTTCAAGGAAGGTCTAAACTATCACAACCACATACTATAGTGGGAGACCTAGGGAAGGCTCATCTAATACATGCAGCAATGAACAACCAACATGCAAGTCATTATTCCACAATTATTGAGAAAACAAGTAAAATTGGTGGTGTTTATTATTCTAATAGATTTTGGAGCCACATAATCTTTTATTCTACATCTTTCATTCTCAAATCTTAAGCATGAGGAAATAGAATAACATGCTCTTAGGCATGTAGAAATTAAATGTGGGATGAAACATTACATAGGAAAGTTAGTAAATGATTGTGAGTTTGTTATGTCCCTATAATACTAGTGTAGTCCCCATATTGTTATTTTTGTGCCCCATAGAAGCCCACTATTTTTATTTTTGTGTCATTACATTATTATTGTTATGTAGGCCCTAATTATATTTTGACCCCTTAGACTCCTTTATATAACAAGGAGGTCTTGTCATGTGAATAATCCAAGAATTGTTCATTTATGTAATGTCAAGCAGGTTTCCCCCTTGAAGTGGATTAATATCTATTTGTTTATCTATATTCTTCTTATGTTTTTGTGTTATTTTCTTCTAGAAACATAAGATTTGGCATCAGAGCTTTGGATCATAGGGTTTTACTGCTTCAAACAGAACATCTTGGAATTTTCTCTATAACATTTTTTCTACGAGGATTTAGAAGATAAATTTTTACCACATGTAGTAAAATTCTTGATGAACTTTGTGTAAAACTTTCAGATCTTTTTTAGCTATATTTTCAGAGATATGGTCCAAGGAATTTAGGGTTTATTCATGTTCAAGAATTCAGTCGTAAATGGGTGACCTATGGAAAATCGTCATAACCTTCTCTTCACTGATTGGATTTGAATTCCATAAAAAGTGACTAAAATTGCATGGGATTTGGTTTATTGGGGACAAGTTTCAGTACCGAAGGTCGAAACAATGACGCATGGCAATCTGTACAATTTCACTACATTGAATCAGTCCATAATCAAGCCATCGTGGGAGTTTTGGTATAACTTTTTCTTGAATAATCCAGTTTCGGTTTAAATTATGGGGTTGTAAATAAGACACGAAAATCCACCTTATGATGAATTTTATATCTTGGGAGGCTGAAATTACAAAGATATTATAGTTTCAAGATCAAGCTCAAAAAAGAAAGAAAAAAGGTGTGTATTTTTTAAATTTTCCTAACTTTTCTTTGAAAAAACAGTTTGAAGTGATTCAAAGGGCATAGAGCAGGATAGATATCATTATTTTGTTCCAATATGCCTTGCAACAAAAAAATGGATACACCCAGTAAGCCAACAAAAAGCTCTACTATGATGCATAAAGAAGAGGAAGAAATGCAACATGATGTATCAAAATTACAGGACCAAGTGAAACAACTTTCACTCTCACAAAGAGTGACCAAAAATGAATTAGATGGTTTAAAGAAACAATAAAAGGGGCATGGGAGTTTTGAAGGATGGTTTAAAATAAGACATGGAAGAAATCATGAATGCCAAGATGGAAGTTTTAACGAAGTTGTTGCAAGAAAGGCTTCTTAGTGGTGATAAGGTATTCGATGAAAAAAAGGATGAGGACAAAAGGAATATAAATTATGATTTTAGAGACTCCAATAATGGTTTCGTCTTACATTCCAAAGATTGATATGAGGAAGTTTGATGTCAAGGATCCGCTAACATGGATACTACATATGGAGTAGTTCTTTAATATGCACAATGTTTAACACACACCAAAGGTACAAATTACGTCATTATATTTAGAACCCAATAAATTTGTATGGTATCGATGGATTTGTTCTCGTAAAACACTAGCCATTTGGACAATTTTTACGGGGGATTTGATAGCACATTATGATTATACAAAGATAAATACCTTCTTTAGCCAAATGATAAATTTAAACAAAAGGATTCAATTGGGAAGCACATTGAGGACATCTAGAGATTGAATATCAGAGTAACTGATATTTCGCTGGAACATCTGATTGATGTATTCATATGTACTTTATAGGCTAACATCCAACATGAGGTTTGCCTTTGGGAACCTAAGTCATTAGAGAATTCAGGGTAGAAAGAAAAGTTGAAAGCAAAATTATGGAAACAAGAAGGTCTACCACTCAGAACTATAAACATGGAAGTGTAACCGCCCCTAGGTTCCCACAACCTACAAGGTTGACATCACAACAACTAGAGGAAAAAAGAGAAAAATGGATTTGTTACAATTTTGATAACAAATACACTAAAGGTCATAAGTGTGTTGAGAATAAATTATTTTACATATATTGTGAAGAGGAGGAAGAAAAGTAACAAGAAACATCAAAAGAAGAAGATATACACCAGGAACCAACCCAAGGGGATGAAAAAGAAGAAACGAATTTGACCATATATTTTAATGCATTGGTGGGAATTACCACTCCTAAAACTCTTAATATATAAGGATATATCAAGAATAAAAAGGTAATAATGTTGATAGATTCAAGTAGTACTCATAATTTTATTCATTTTAAGATAACCAAGGACTTGAATTGCTTTCTATACCTAGCACCAGAGTGTCAAGTGATGGTTGCAACTGGATAACTATAAATTTCTCAGGGAAGTGTCATAATATCAATCTAACCATTGGGGAGTATGTATAAAACATTCCAATTCCTACCATTCCAATAGGTGGTGCAGATGTTGTATTAGGATTCCAATGGTTACAATATTTGGGGATGATAGCCTTTAAATTTAAAGAACTTTACTTGAAATTTTTCTTAGAAGGAAAGGAAATTGAATTAAAGGGTATCACAAGAAAACCTGAGGAGATAATTAGCTATAATGGAATGACAAAGCTTTTTAATAAGGAACAACAAGGGTTATTTGCCCAATTATGTTCACTAGATGTTCAAATGTCTAAGTCGTCCATTTCTCCAGATCTCCAAAGAGTCCTTGACAATCATTTCAAGGTATTTGAGACTCCCAAAGGTCTCCCACCCATTTGTGATCATTATTATGTTATTCACTTCATTCTAGGAAGCGTTCCTCCAAACATTAGACCTTACAAATTTACTTATGTCAAGAAGACTGAAATTGAATATATGGTTGCAGAAATGCTAGAGGAAGGTATAATTCAACCTAACCAAAGTTCTTTCTCTTCTCCAGTAGTATTGGTGCACAAGAAGGATGGATCATGGCATATGTGTCCGGATTATTGGGATCTCAACAAGCTCACTACTAAAGATAAGTTTCCCATTACAATCATTGATGAATTTTTGGATGAACTACATGGAGCAATTGACTTCATGAAGTTGGATATTCATTATATATATCATCAAAATAGAATGAAGACAGAAGACGTTCTGAAAACAACATTTAGAACTCATGAAGGTCATTATGAATTTCCGATCATGCCTTTTAGCATTATTAAAGCACCTCCACATTTCAAGTTTTGATGAATTCCACTTTCAAACCCTTCCTTAGAAAATTTGTGTTTGTATTTTTGGATGATATACTAATCTATAGAAAGTCTTGGAAATATCATGTTCAACATGTTGATACGGTGTTAAAACTATTGGAAAAGAAAAAATTGTATGCAAAATCCTCCAAATGTTTCTTTGGAGTACAAGTAGTGGAATATTTGGGTCATAGTGTATCCCATGAGGGTGTTAATACAAACCCTAAAAAAAATCCATTAAGGAATGAAAAATCCTCACAACCTTAAGGAATCTTCGAGGATTTCTTAGGTTCACAAGGTTTTATCGCAAATATATTAGATTATGGGAAGATAACAACATCTGCAACAACATTACTAACCAAATGCATTTTTTTGCACTCTATAAGCAACTAAGGCATTTGAAATATTAGAGAGGAAATTTTTCAAGCTCTGGTATTAGCTACACTAGACTACACAAAATCCTTTATTGTGGAATGTGATGCCTCGCGAAACGGCATTGGTGTTGTTTTAATGCAAGAAAGAAGACCCATTTATTTTGAAAGTCGTCCAATTAAGGGAAGGTATTTACAGAAACCTATTTATGAGAAGGAAACGCTAGAAATACGACATGCACTGAATAAATGGAACCCTTACCTAATGGGAAGATATTTCAAGGTAAAAACATATCATGATAGTCTTAAATACTTCTTGGAACAAATATTATCTTAAGAAGACCAACAAAAATGGGTCACCAATATTTTGGTTTATGACTTTGAAATAATCTACAAAAATGCAAAAAAAAATATTGTTGCATAAGCACTCTCAAGAAGGGATGAGGATTTGGAAGCATTGCTTTGTGCCATTTCTATTATCCAACCTGATTAGATAATTAAAGCAAGGGATGAATGGAAGAATAATGAAGAGGTATAAACACTATTTCAAAACTTGTAGCAAGATCTCAGTGCATCTGATTCTTTTATTTGGAAAAATGATTCACTGTGTTACAAAGATCACTTATATGTAAGTAATAACTCCCAACTTAAGCAAAAGCTTCTTTTGGAATTGCACACCTCTCTTATAGGATGGAACTCAAGACTTTTAAAAAATTACCATAAGGTTAAGAATGTACTTTATTGGGATTGCCTTAATCTGATATTCAGAATTTTTTGGTGGAATGTTTGGTTTTCCAAAAAAATAATGTAGGGACATTTAAGACCCCAGGTATTTTAAAACCATTAGCTATTCGAAGTCAGCGTTGGGAAGAGGTCTCAATGGATTTTATCACAAGTTTACCCAATTTTAAAGGAAATATTATCATCATGGTGATAGTTGATAGACTTACCAAGTATGCACAACTTTGTGCACTATCTCACCCTTTCAAATTCGATGTAGTTGCGACCACATTTATGGAAATAGTTCAAAATCTATGTGGAAGCCCATAGATTATTATAAGTGACAAAGATCCCATTTTCATTGGAAATATTTGGATAGAAGTATTTTCTTGTCTTGGTACACAATTAGATCATATTTTATCTTATCATCCTCAAACTAATAGTGAACAAATGTTTGGAAGGATAACTTTGTTGCTTTGTATCTAATAAAAAAACATAATGGATCAAGTGGTTACCCCTATCAAAATGGTGGTATAAAACTTTCTTCCATATCATAGCCAAAATGACTCCATTTATGAAGTTTCATGGATATTATCCACCATCCATTACATCATCTTTAATATACAATTCTAAGGTTCAAGTAGTGGAAGATGACATCAGGCATAAAAAAAAAAAGTTCTCCAACTCTTAAAGGATAACCTGAATCTGGAGCAGAATTGTATGAAATAATAGATAGATCATCATCACAGTGAAAGAAATTTTGATGTGGGCGATTGCGTATCTTTTACAACTACAACCATATAAAAAAAAAATCCCTCAAGCAAGATAATAAGGATAATAAATTATCACCCAAGTACTATGTCCCTTGCAAGGTGCTGGAAAATATTGATAATATGGCATACAAATTGAAGTTGTATGCATCTTTGCGAGTATACCCAATTTTCCACGTTTTATGCTTAAATAGGGTTATAGGTGACAAGCTTCCAATTCAAACTATATTTCCAAAAATTTGTGAGGAAGGAAAAATCATATTGGAGCCTGAAGCAATCACAAAATTAAGAATTCAACAGCTATGGAATAGATCAATTTCAGAGTATCTCATTAAGTGGAAGATTACTTGTTTAAGACTCCACAAAGGAGGATGAGTATTTTATTTAGAAGCATTGGTAACTACTCAAGCGTTGAGGACAACACTTTTTTGAAGGAGAGGGTAATGTTAGGTCCCTATAATACTAGTGTAGCCCCCATATTGTTATTTTTGTGCCCTATAGATGCCTACTATTATTATTTTTGGTCTTGTTAGTGTCGGTATCTTCATCCCTCCATCAATGATCAAATTTCTCTTTTTGCATGCATATTAGGTGTCTCATCCGATTAGCTGTGCTCCATTAGGTCATGGATCATCTGATGGTAGTGGTTCTTTGTCAATTTCCCTCATGCCTTTCATTTGCTGACCTATTCTCACATGTACAGATCATTTGCTGTCATTTTTATCTCATTCCATTTGCAAAAGTCATTTTAGCGTTTTTAGGAATCATTGGGTCTAGGGTTTGTCACCATGGTCTTCAAAAACTCAATAAGAGGTCAGCAGGTACATGAGGATGTTTAATAAGTTCAAAAAATCACAAATTTCACTGATGATTTGCTTCATAAAGGGTTTTTACCTCAAAACTCTGTTTTGAGGTGAAAACAGGGTTTTTCTATTTTATGTACATATTTTATGTAATTTAATGTTTTCATATGTAATAAAACTTCAGCTACAGCCCTTGGTCACCTTGCCAAACTCCAGCACTCCAAGTACTACAAAAGAAACAAAAACATCCAAGCATCAGTTCATCAAATGACAAAAAGAGCCAAACTACAAAAAACAGGGTTTTTAAAGCAAAGTGAAAAGGAACTTTAGAAAAATGGGTTTCTAAATGAAAAATTAAAAGCCAAGGTGGATATAAAGTTATCTTTGGTATTTGAAAACTTCATTTGTGCAAGAGAGAGAGGAAAAAGAGGAAAAATCGCACTTTGAGGAGAAGGAGGGAAATTTGTAGCAAAATTTCAAGTTTTTGTCGGTGCGATGCACCTGGGCACTAGCGCGATGCACCTGCCTAGTGCTACACACCGGGCATAGGTTTTACAAATAAATTTGAACGCGCGCTACACACCTGGGCGTTGGCGCAGCACATCTATTAGCTGAGCCCAAAAACGCATTGTATCGATTTCTCAAGCCCCCAAAGTTGCAAATAACACTTCAAAAAGTAAGTTCACCCTCTCATATGGACTAGCAATGGATTTTCTTCATTTGTGGTGGTGATTTGAATGTTAAAAAATGAAACCCTAGTTGCTCTCAAAATTGTCTAGGGTTTTGCTATTTTTGCTGTTTTTACATCCCTTGTGACTATTTTCCTATATCCCATCCCCCTGCACTAAATTTCCCTAATTCTCTTCCTCTTTCCCTCTCCCATTGACACTCACCTTACCCCCTACCACCAAACCCTAAACCCTATACATAATTCCCACTATTCCCCAAACCCTAATTCTCATTTCCCAAACCCTATCATTCCCTAAAACTTTTTTGCCAGCATCAAAACCCTTATTCACAGTCCTACTATCAGTCAACATCTCAAAGCCCAAAAAGAAAACAACATTCACCCTATATTTTATAAAATCTCTTCATACTCAACATCCTATACTCCACATTTGCAAGTATGGAAACAGATTCAGCATATGAGAGGGATGATGAAACTGCCAGTGATTCTTCCCAAGAGGTTCATGCACCAAGAAAACCACATAAGGGAGGAAAACACATCCGAGAGGAGCCCACCACTCTCACAGAGTTACTAGCTTGCCCTCTTGCAGTGACATGTTTTAAACATCAGTCTTGCTACCAGTTTTGTGAGATGGTGGAGAGGGTGAATATCACCATGAACTTGCTAGACTATTTGTTCTTCATCTTCACAATGGCCAAGGGAACTTAGCTGGTGTCTCTTTCACTTTGACACCTAAAACTATTTTAGTAGCAACAGGTATTCCTAATGTGGGAGAAAAGTGAAACAAAGGACAACATGTGGGCAAAGAGCATTATGAGCCTTACATCAAGGCTAGTTATCAAAGGCAAATCAGTAGGGTCTTTCCTTTCAGATACCTACAAGACACTTATGCTCCACTCATGAAGCTCATTATCAAATATTTCACCTGTGAAGGGAGGTTTTCTTGCTTGTACACTTACCATGTTAGATTGTTGATGCATTTCACTAGAGTGAGGATGATGAACCTCCCCTATTTCATATGTAGAAATATTGAGAAGATGGCTACATTGGTGCAAAGGAAACCTCTTCCTCAGCAGTTTAGTAGCATTTACCATTTTACATTGATCAAGATTATTATTTTGCATCAGCTGATCTTGTTAAATATTTCATGGGATACCTTCATTTCACATGATGTTTTCAAAATCCCTCAGGTGACCCCATCAGTGTTTCAAGAGGAAGGAGGGCCTTCAAATCAGCCAGAGTGTCATGAGACTCAAACTACAGGTATGCCAGTGTTTGTCACTTATGAAAAGGGCACAAGGAGACTATTTGCAGCTGCCAAACAAGTATTATCTCCACCTGGGGTGGAAGGGGTCTCGTTTCCTTCACCAGACCACAGGCAAATGCTATCTTCACTTGGGGTGAAAGGGGCTTTGCCTTTTTCTTCAGCAGTACAGGTACTAGATAAAGGAAAGCAACCGTTGCTTGATGAAGGGCCTTCTGAAGGTCAGGATAGAGATTTTGTTTTGATTGAGGAGGAGGATACTGATTTGATCTCCCAAAACAACAGACTCAAGGAGGTCATTAGAGAGAAAGAAGTTGACATTCATTACTTATCACTTAACCTTGAGAGAGCTAAGTGTATCATTAACTACCTTGAGCAACAGAACAAGAAATTGGAGGATAAACAAACAATCATGGAGCTGCAAACCATAAGGGAAAACATGCAAGCAACAAAAAGAAGGAAAGCCAAATTGACACCTCTTGGCAAGAAATTGAGGCTGATCGGGAATCATGGCTAGAGAGGGTAAACATTCACTTGGAGAAATTTCTTGAGAAATCCAACAAGGAGAAGAAGATGTTGTGCCACATGGCTTATCACTATTTGGCCCAGAACAAAATTTATAAAACAAGGATAAGAAGCCTAAAAGCCAAGTTAAGGAGAGATTTGAGGAGAAAGAAAGAGCAAGATAAGCTCAAAATCTTGGTTGAAGCTTTATTGGCCCAGCATAGCAGCTAACATAGATCACTCGTGCCAAATTTAAAAAAATTTGGTGAACTTTTTGGCATTTTTGAATTTTTCAAGGGAAAAAACAGGTTTTTCCGGCAGGTGAGTAGTGCCATCGGCGCTACGCTTTTGATGGGGACCTCCATTTGAAGAAAAATTTACATTTTTGGATTCATCATGAATAGTTATGCATGCTCAGAAATTTCTAGGAAATTTTGATGAGTTTTGGGCCTCCAAAAGGGCCAAAATCGCCCAAAAAATGCCCTCTCTTCCACTTTTTGGCCACATAGGAAGAAGTCTTGGGAGATTGAAATTTTGGAGGGGAAAATGGACTCCAAATCAAAAAATTAAAGTTGTTCCAGAAAGTAGACTCATAGGGCTTTCCAATGAGCTATCCTGCACCTAATTTGGACCTCGGGAAGCCTTCCAAAAGCAGCTTGGAAAAAGCGTTATGCACAAAAAAATGGCACTACACACGGGATGAAAAAGTGCCAATTTTGCCTGTTTGCTCAAAATTTCGCCTAGTTTTCTTCTAGTTTGAACTTTTCTCTCTTATGGTCAAATTCATGATGTGACATGATGTAAATTGATGTACTATGATGTAAAAATGATGAAAATTGACTTGATGAGGTAGATGCATTAGTTGTAGGTGGTTTTGAGTTGAATGAATTAGTTTCCTAAGTTGTAGAGGCAAGTTTTTCCACTGCCTATTTTTGTGTTCCTAGTTTAGATATGGTTGAAACCACTCCTCTTCTCATGGATTCTACCCTTGATGGATAGCACAGGTTGTTTGGAGGTCTATATCATGTGTTTTCTTAGTCATCTTTTAAAGTTGGACTCTTGTGAATGCTTTGAGCACTATTGTACATCATTTTTGTAGTTTAACAAGGAAATAGACCAAGGTTTGCAGCATTTTGTGGGATTCTTGTGGCAAGGTGATTTAGTATTGTTTTTTCCTCTGTGATTCAAGTTATCATATGTTTATGTGTGCCATTATCTTTCTCTTTTCTACATAACTAAATAAATCAAGTATAAAGGTGGAATTCATTGATCTTTCATTGCCCTACCTTAGGGTTTATTTAGCTTTATATGTTTTCTACTGTTTGAAGAGGACTCATGACACATTCATGCCCTCTCCAACTCCTCGCCAGTCTTAAGACTCACCATTACACCTAATCTAAAGTACTAAAGCACTTGCCTATCTCACCCCATAGAACCCTCTGCAAAACTGAGCTCATTCCTTGGACCCAAAACTGCCTTTCACATTTGATCCAGCAAACCACCATAAAACTCAATCAAACTCCTCTGAGCATATACCTAGCCTAAAATTAGTCTTTATATTAGTCATCTCAAGTTTTACTTGCCATATTTTCTTTGAGATTGACAAGGAGAGAACCCTCTCCCGATCTGGTAGGGCTAGCTACTAGGTTAAGCGTGGTTTGATGTTACCCTAGACCTGCCTTTCTTAGCCTGAGGTAGATTTAGGCTATAACAGGTCCCTTCCATTATTATTGTTATGTAGGCCCTAATTAAATTTTGGCCACTTAGACTCCTATATATACCAAGGAGGTATTATCATTTGAATAATCCAAGATTTGATCATTTATGTGATGTCAAAAAGGCTTCCCCCTCGAAGTGGATTAATGGATAGTCATTTATCTATATTCTTCTTCTGTTTTTTTGTTATTTCTAGTTGGAAAAATAACAATTGGTATCATAGTTTTGGATCCTAGGGTTTTGTTTCTTCAAACATGTCATCTTAGAGATTCAAAATATTAGAGAAGTTTGTGTAGAAATATTCTCATGTAATCATCATTCATGTGTTGTATTCAGACACTCTTTAATAAGTTTCAATTATGGTTCAAAAATAAAGATGGTGAGTAATATTTTAGAATTAAACAATCAACATTATTCCAAGATGGAAAACATGATGACTCTTTAATGAGGTTCAAAATGTTTTTAAGTTGGAGATGTGGATTAGGAGCTTAGAGTCATGCAAGGGTGACACTTAAATTATAATTATATGTTATGAATGGATAACACATATATTAAATTATTTAGAATATTCTTAGAAACTATTTCAAATATTTGTAAAAAAACTCCCAACATAATGTACATCATACAAGAAAAAGACATGAAAATTATTCCAATAAGACAAACATGTCATATGCAAGTTTTAAGATGGAAAACATGGCAATATTCATTATTTATTCTCATGTAATCATCATGCAACAACCCCAAATGTTAGCTCAAGTTGTCTAGAGCTCGACATGATGTGGATTCAAATATTAGAGAAGTTCGTGTAAAAAAATTATATCTCCTTTCACTACATTTTAGGAGATATGGTCCAAGGAATTTAGGGTTTCTTTCAGTCACAAATAGGTGGTCTATGAAAATTCATCATAACTTTCTCTTTTTTTATCAAATTTGAATTCCATAAAAAGTGACTAAAATTGCATGTACCTTAGTTTCTTGGGGACGAGTTGAAGGGCTTAAGGTCAAAATAGTGACATGTGGGAGTCCATACAAGTTCGTTATACTGAACCAGTCCATAATCTGGTCATCATGGGAGATTTGGTATAACCTTCTCTTGAAGAATCTAATTTTGGTCTAACTTTTGGGGTTGCAAAGAATACATAGGAAGATACCTCAAGACGAATTTTCTGAACTTGGAAAACCGAAATTACAGAGATACAATAGTTTCAAGATCAAGCTCCAAAAATCAAGAAAAAGGTGTGTATTTTTAAAATTTTCTTAACTTTTGTTTGAAAAATTAGTTTGAAGTGATTAAAATGGCATATTGAAGGATAGATATCATTATTTGGTTCCAATATTCCTCACAAAAAAATAAAATGGATACACCCAGTAAACCAACAGAAATCTTTTCTATCACGCATGAATAAGAGGAAGAAATGCAGCATGATATATCAAAAGTAAGGGACCAAGTACAAAAAATTTCACTCTCACAAACAACAACCAAAAATGAATTAGATAGTTTAAGTCCAGCGATAAAAGGGGGAAACAGGGTTTTGAAGGATTGTTTAAAAGCAAACATGGAAGCGATGCTGAATGTCAAGATGGAAGGGTTGAAGGAAGGTTTGAAAATATTGATGCAAGAAAGGCTTCCTAGTGGTGACAAAGTGTTCCATGAAAATAAAGATGAGGACAAAAGGAATATGAATTATGATTTTAGAGACTCAAATAGTGAGTTGAAGGCTAACTAGGTTTAAAGATCGATATGAGGAAGTTTTATGACAAGGATATGGTAACATGGATTCTATAGATGGATCAATTATTGTATCTACACAATGTGCAACATGCACAAAAGGTACACACTACATCTTTATATTTAGAACTCAATCAATGTGTATGGTATCACTGGATTTGTTCTTGTAAATCACTAGTCACTTGGATAATTTTTACAAAGTAATTGATAACACATTGTGAGGATACAAAGAGTAATACCTTCTTTAGCCAAATGATAAATCTCAAACAAAAGGGTTCAGTTGGGGAGCACATTGAGGACTTCCAAAGATTGAATATCAAGGTAACTAATATTCCATAGGAGCATCTAATTGATGTATTCATAGGTACTTTCAAGTACAACATCCATCATAAGGTTTGACTTTGGGAACCTAAGTCATTGGAGAATGCATTCAAGGTGCCAAGAATAGTTGAATGCAAAATTATGGCAACAAGGAGGTCTACAACTCACAACTGTAAATATGGAAGTGTTGTTGCTCCTAGCTTTCCACAACCTACAAGGTGGACACCACAACAAATGGAGGAAAAAGGAGAAAAAGGGCTTTGTTACAATTGTGATAGAAAATACACTAAAGGTAATATGTGTGTTGAGAAGAATTTATTTTACATAGATTGTGAAGAGGAGGAAGAAAAGGAACAAGAAACGTCAAAATAAGAAGATATACACCAAGAACCAACCTCAGGGGTTGAAAAAGAAGAAATGAATACAACTATATCTTGTAATGTGTTGGTGGGAATTACCACTCAATAAGCTCTCAAGCTAAAAGGATGAATCAAGAAGAAAAACGTAATAGAGTTTATTGATTCATGTAGTACTCATAATTTTATTCATTGTAAGATAGACAAGGATTTGAATTTCTTTCTATACCCAACATCAGAGTATCAAGAGATGGTTGCAAATGGAGGAACTATAAATTACTCAGGGAAGTGTAATAATATCAATCTAACCATGGGGGAATATGTATTGAATATTCCAATGCTTTCCATTCCAATGGGTGGTGCAGATTTTGTATTAGGAGTTCAATGGTTATAATCTTTGGGGGTGATATCTTTTCATTTTCACGATATTTTCTTGATTTTTATCTCGGAAGGAAAGCAAATTGAATTGTGTATCACAAGGAAACCTGGGAATATATTCATCTCTAATGGCACTAAAAATATTTTGAACAATGAACAATGGGGGGTAATTACACAAATATGTTCACAAGATGTTCAAATATCTAGTCATCAAAATCTTCAAAGAGTCAGTGACAATCATTCTTGTGTATTTGATACTCCCAAAGGTCTCCTACCTATTCGTGTTCATGACCATGCTATTCACTTTATTCTAATAAGTGTTCCTCCAAAAATTAGACCTTACATATATCCTTATGCCCAGAAGAGTGAATTTGAATATATGGTTGCAGAAATGTTAGAGGCAGGTATAATTAACATGGTGCTCAAACTATTGGAGGAGAAACAATTGCATGAAAAATCCTCCAAATGTTTCTTTGGAGTACAAGAAGTGGAATATTTGGGTCCTATTGTATCCCATGACGGTATTAAGGCAGACCCTAAAAACTTAAATCCATCAAGGAATGGAAAATCCCCACAACCTCAAGGAATCTTCGAGGATTTTTTTTGTTGACGGGGTATTGTAGCAAAATTGTTAAGATTTATGGGAAAATAACAACACCTAAAAAAATTACTAAATAAATATGCATTTTTTTGGACTCCAGAGGCAACTAAGGCCTTTGAAAATCTTAAAGAGGCAATGTGTCGAGCTCTAGTATTAGTTACACCAAACTTCACAAGAACCTTTATTATAGAATGTGATGTCTTAGGAAATGGCATTGATATTGTTTTAATGCAAGAAAGAAGACCCAATTCTTTTGAAAGTGGTCCAATTAAAGGAATGTATTCATAGAAACCCATTTATGAGAAGGAAATGTTGGAAATACTACATGCACTAAATAAATGCAACCCTTACCTAATGGAGAGAAACTTCAAGGTAAAAACATATGATGATAAACTTAAATACCTCTTGGAACAAATATTATATTTAGAAGAGAAGCAAAAATGGGTCACAAAGATGTTGGGTTATTACTTTGAAATCATCTATAAGAAATGGAAGCCAAATGTTGTTGTAGATGCACTCTGAAGAAGAGATGAGGATGTGGAAGCATTACTCTGTGCCATTTCTAATATTGAACCTGATTGGATAATTGAAGCAAGGGATGAATGGAAGAATGATGAAGAGGTATGGACACTGATTCAAAAGTTGCAACAAGATCATAGTGCATCTTATTCATTCATTTGGAAAAATTATTCATTGTGGTACAAAGATCACTTATATCTATGTAATAATGTTGAAAAATCAACAAGAAAATATCAATTTTATTTGCCTTGGTCAAGCTAGAGAAAAATTGAATTTCCATTTCAGTGAACAAATTGGACGAGTTAACTTGAGTGGCATGGATTGTGTCGCCCTGTTAGCTTAGTTAATTCAATTTGGAAGACTTAAGTCTAGTTAAGCATGAGTGATTGCTAATTTGTAGCAATCTAATTCAAGTAAATTAAGTTAGTGTCAATTAAACTAGTTCTAACTGTTGGAGGAACTAGTGGAAGCACAAGTTATGCAGTGAGACTTCAGTCGCACTCAGTGATCATCCAGATAACTAATCAATCAACCCAAAATAATTGTTGCATGCATAGAATTTGAGTTACCTAGTTGAGATGGAGATTCCAATGGAGTGTACTATAAGTTGTAGACTATTCCAATGTGTACAGGTGGTGGATGCAATTGGAGATCAAACCTTATGGATTGTGTAGTCAATTGAGGAGAAATTCCTAATTAATAGGGGCCCAATTAGTCAGGATTTGTGCAAGGAAATAGGGCTTGGAGGGCTTGAAATTTGGTTAAGTGTTGTCCAGGTTAAGTTAGTCACGTAGAGAGATAGGTTATTCACTTGCAAGTTTCGATAAGGCTTGATCAAGCATATGTAATATATCTTTATTCTCTTATTAATGTAATACATATAGGAAGCGGTTTTGAGCAGTTTCTTTCCCCTAGAAAAATCTGTGTATGTGCGTTATTTCTTAATGCATGTATATGATGTGTGTTCTAGATTGTGAATTGAATTCCGTAGAGCAGTAGAGTAGATTTGGGTCTTGTGATTTAGTAATTTAATGATTATTTTCAGATATACACATAATTTATACATGGTATTAGAGTGGAATTCACATTAGAGTATAAATTTCGAAGTTGGTTCTCAGAAGTTTCGAACTTACAGGATCAGTGTACCAGAAATTCTTCTAAGTTAGAAGGATGGCTTTCTATGGACTAAGACTCGAGTATTCCCTTGAAGGCATCTCGAATTTTTTTTCTTGGAAGGACCACATGGAGGCAATGCTAAAAGAAAATGGATTGAAGGAATTTGTCGAGAATGACATTCCAAAGCCAAGATCGGATGACGTCCATGATCTTGTAGAATGGAAGAAGTGTGTAGCCAAGGCGAGGAGAATAATATTGGAGGAAGTATGGGACCACATTGTCTCAAATATCCACGAGAAAGAAACTCCTTATGCAATGTGCCAAGCCTTGACAGATCTGTTCCAGAGTAGAAGTGACCACAGGAAACTGGTGCTCAAGGATAAGCTTCGAAATATCAAGATGAAGAAGAATGACTCCATTCAAAAATATCTAAGCAGGTTCACACAATGTCATGATGAACTTGCAGGATTTGGTGTTACAATTTCAGATGATGATTTTGTAATTCTGTCCCTTCTATGCCTTCCCAAGAGCTGGCATAGCTACCAAGATTCAGTGAATGAGAGGGAGAAACTACCAAACTGGGAACACTTATGGTCTGATTTGTTATAGGAGGAAATAAGGCAAAATACTAGAGATGGGACTTCATCGAAGGACGAGGATGAATAAAGTTGTTCATTGGTTGGAAAGGGAAAGAAGGGAAAAGGGAATAAATCTCAATCCAAACTAGAAACTAGCCAAGGGGGCAAGAAGAAAAACTTGTCCAAAATTAAATGCTTCAATTGTCATGAATTAGGGCATTATGCCACAAAGTGTCCACACAAAAAATCAAGCAAGAATACCTCAAGAGGAGCAGCAGGTGAAGCTTTGGCTTCACAATTTGAGCTTGACTTCACCCTTACAACATGCATGGCAATAAAAATAATGGGGAGCATGTGGTACTTGGACAGTGGTGCCTCATTCCACATGATGGGGAATAGATATTTTTTCAATGACCTGGAGGAAAAAGATCTCAAAATGCACATTGAGATAGGATATGATGGAAGGTACAACATGACCAGGATTGGTACAGTCACCTATCATAGGGAGTCTGACTCCCCTCTCAGAATTAAGGATGTCATGTTTGTTTCGGGCCTAAAGAAAAATCTCATCTCAATTGCAGTGTTGGAGGACCGTGGTTATGATTTGATCTTCAACAAAGGGAAATAACTCTTGAGACATGCAACCATAGGATAGGTGAATTAGGTCAAGGTTCGTGTGAAGAACCTATATAAGCTAGATGTGGAAGATTGTGCTACATAAAGCACAAAGGTGGAGAAGGTGCAGAGCCGCGATGTTTATGAACTTTGGCATAGAAGACTTAGCCATTTTCATCATGGCACCCTAAAGATTATGCAGCAGATAAACATAAGCCTCTGAAAGGAGCACTTGAGCAGCAAGATACATGCAAATGGTGTACCTTGGGGAAGTACACAAAAGCCACATTCCATGATCGGGACAACAAATGACATGCAGTCCTTGAAAGGATCCACTCTAATGTTTGTGGACCTTTCTCGATAACCTCCACTTCCAAGAATAAATACTATGTTATCTTTGTAGATGATTTCTCACGGAAGTGTTGGATCTTCTTCATGCGAAAGAAGGATGATGCATTCTCCAAGTTCGTATAATTCAAGGAACTAGTTGAGAAATAAACCAGCAAGAAGGTGAAGGCTCTCAGGAGCAATAATAGGAATGAGTACGTGTCAAATGAGTTCAATTTTTTTCTGAAAAAGAAGGAATTCGACAAGAGTTGATAACACCCCACAACTCGCTAGAGAATGGGGTGGCTGAGAGAAAGAATCATAGTATTATGGGAGTAGCGAGGGTGATGTTGCATGACCAAGGCCTACCACTGAATTTGTGGGCAGATGCATGCAACATAATAGTATACTTGTAGAATCAAAGTCCTCATCAGATTCTAGGAATGATTACACTGAAGGAGGGTTTCTTGAGGAGAAAGTCGGGTGTGTCTCACTCTAGGATTTTTGGAGCATTTGTTTACTGCCATTGCTTTAAATATTCTAGGAAGAAGCTTGAGCCAACAACTGAGTTGGGGGTACTTTTAGGTTACAAAGAAACTCCTCACAACTATCGAGTGTACTTACAATCCCTTAGAATGATAGTTGTATGAATGGATGTAAAGTTTAATGAGAAAGTGATGCACTTCTCTCTTGAGACAAAGCTTCAGATTCCATTGATAGAGGAGCTTTTAGCTCCAAATGAGGAACCTCGGGAAGTTATGGAGTAGCGATAATTTGAGGAACATAGAGTGGAGACATCTAAAGAAGGAACAAAACAAACTAGAGAAGATGAGAGGCTATTGCATGATTCTAGAGAAATTGTGGGAACACCCAATTCATAGCACAGGCAGAGAAGGTCACTAGAATGGTACACTAGCTACATGGCTCTAATAATTGATCTAGTAGAGACTGATTCATCTTCTTTCAAATAAGTAGTAGATAAACTTGTATGGGTTGATGCAATGGTGGAGGAATATGATTCCATTGTAAAGAACAGTGTTTGGGAAGTGGTCCCAAGACCAGAAGGTAAATCAATTATGGGTTTGAGATGGCTCTTCAAGGTAAATCATGCAGCAGATAGAAGCATAGAGAAGTATAAGGAAATATTTTTAGCCAATGGATTCTCTCAAGTTGAGGGAATTGACTATGAGGAAACATTTTCTCATGTAGCAGTTTATTCATCCATTAGATCAATTCTTGCACTATCTGCGTAGATGAGGTGGAAGATCCACCAGATGGATGTAAAAATAGCATTCCTCAATGGATTTATTGAGGAGGAGGTGTACATTGATCAACTAGAAGGTTTTCAAACCTTCGATCATGAGAATCATGTGTGTAGACTCAAGTGAGCATTGTAAGGTATCAAGCAAGCACCTTGTGCTTGTTACACTGGGATTGACAGTTATCTCACCGGTTTGGGCTTCACCAAAAATGAAGCAGATGAAAACCTTTATGATATATTGGTAGAAGGTAAATTTTTTATTATTGTATTATATGTTGATGATTTTATTTTAACAGGTGATGATAAGTTGATCAGATCTTGCAAGGAGGACCTTGCAAGAGAATTTGAAATGAAGGACATGGGACTCATGCACTACTTCCTCGGATTGGAAGTATGGCAAGGAGATGGGGAATTATTTGTATCTCAAGGAAGTTATGCAAATGAGATACTGGAGAAGTTCCACATGGAGAGTAGAAAGCCCATGAAGACACCTCTAGCAACTAGTTGGAGGAAAGAGGATGCTACTTCAGGTGAAGTAGTGGAGGCTACCATTTATCGACATCTAGTGGGTTCACTAATGTATCTTGTGAACACCCGACCAGATATTTACTATGTAGTCAACCAACTTAGTCAATTTATGGTTAGTCCACTAAATTATTTTGGAAGGAAGTTAAGCATGTCCTAAGGTACCTCAAAGGCACCACCGAGTTTGGAATCTGGTGCAAACAGACCGAGGGAGTGAAGTTGTGTGGCTTCAAAAATGCAGATTAGGCAAGGAATCCATCAAATCGGAAGAGTACATCACGAGGAATTTTCATTGTTGGGTCCGTAGTGGTTTCCTGGTACAACAGGAAGCAAAGATCAATTCCACTCAGGTCAATAGACGTAGAATACATGGATGCTAGTCAAGCAACACATGAGGCGATCTGGATGAGAAATATTCTTGTGGAACTGTTTGGTCAGATGATGGATCCTACTATGATATATTTTGATAATCAGATTTGCATCAAGCTCTCTGAAAATCCATTATTTCATTATCGATCCAAGCATATAGATATCTGGTACCGCCAACTATGGGATTGTGTGTAGAGGTGGATAATGTTGCTAGATTACATTCCAATAGAGGAACATGATGCAAATATTTTAACAAATGATTTTTCAAAGGGAAAATTAGAGTTCCATAGAGGTAGGATATGGGTAGTTGATAATACCTTTCTTGCTGAGAGGGAGTTTTGAAAATGCATCAAGAAAATATCAGTTTGATTTTCCTTGGTCAAACTAGAGAAAATTCGAATTTCCATTTCAATAGACAACTTGGATGTGTTAACTTGAGTGACATGGCTTGTGTCACCATGTCAACTTAGTTAATTCCATTTGGAAGAGTTGAGTTCATTTAAGCATGAGTGATTACTAATTTGTAGCAATCTAATTGAGTTAAATTAAGTTATTGTCGATTAAACTAGTTCTAACTATTGGAGGAACTATCGGAATTTCAAGTTGTGTAGTGAGACTTCCCTCACACTCAGTGATCATCAAGATAACTAATCAATCAGCCCAAAATAATTTTTACATGCAGAGAATTCGAATTACCCATTTGAGATGGAGATTCCAATGCAATGTATTATTATCTATAGACTATTCCAATGTGTACAGGTGGTGCATGCAATCAGAGATCGAAAATTATGGATTTTGTAGTCAATTGGGGGGAAATCCCTAATTAATAGGGGCCTAATTAATCAGGATTTGCGCAAGGAAATAGGGGATTGGAGGGCTTGAAATTTGACTAAGTGTTTTCCAGAGTCATTCAATCAGGTAGAGAGATAGGCTATTCACTTGTAGGTTGTGATTAGGCTTGAGAAAGCATATGTAATACATCTCTATTTTTTGATTAATGCAATACAGATAGGAAGGGGTTTGAGAAATTTCTTTACCTTAGATAAATCTTTGTGTATGTGTGTTATGTTTAATGCATTTTATGATGTGTATTCTATATTGTGAATTGAATTCTGCAGAGAAGTAGAGGAGATTTGAGTCTTGCGATTTAATGAATTTCATTAGCAGTTTCAAATAAAAACATAATTTCTACAAATAACTCCCAACTTAAACAAAATGTTATTTTGGAATTGCACACCTCTCCTATAGGAGGGCACCAAGGATTTTTAAAAACTTACCACATGGTTAAGAAGGAATTTTTTTTAGATGGATTTAAATCTAATATTCAGAAGTTTGTGGCAGAATGTTTGGTTTTCCAACAAAATAATGTTGAGACAATTAAGACCCCATGTATTTTACAACCATTATCCATTCCAAGCCAGTGTTGGGAAGAGTTCTCAATGGATTTTATCACAGTTTTACGCATTCTGAAGGAAAGAATGTCATCATGGTGATAGTTGCTAGAATTACCAAGTATGCACACTTTTGTGCACTATCTCATCCTTTCAAATCCAGTACAATCAAAAGCTAATAGTTCAAAAGCTACATGAAAACCCAAATATTATTGTAAGTAATAGAGATCCCACTTTCATTGGAAATTTTTGGACAAAAGTATTTTCTTGTCTTGTTACTTAATTAGCTCATAGATCATCTTATCATCCTCAATCTGGTGGGAAAATTGAGATGGTGAACAAATGTTTAGAAGGTTATCTTCATTACTTTGTATCCAATAAAAAACATAATGGATTAAGTGGTTAGGCCTATCACGGTGGTATAACACTTCCTTCCATACTGCAAAAAAAATGACTCCATTTATGGCGCTTTATGGATGTAATCGACCATCCATCACATCATCTTCAAAAGAGAATTCTAAGGTTCAAGTAGTGGAAGATCACATCGAGTGTTAGTAATAATTTCTCCAACTCTTAAAGGATGATCTAAATCTAGTGCGGAATCGAATGAAACAACAAGCATATCAGTGTTACAGTGAAAGAAATTTTTATGTGGGTGCTTGGGTATTTTTACGACTACAACCATGTAAACAAGTGTCTATCAAGAAAGCAAAGAAGTATAATAAATTATCACCCAAGTACTATGGCCCTTACAAGGTGTTGCAAAATATTGGTACTATGACATAAAAATTGGACTTGTTTGCATCTTCACAAGTACACCCAGTTTTCCATGTTTCATTCTTAAAGAAGGTTATAGGTGACAAGCTTGAAGTTCAAACTATACTTCCAGAACTTGAAGAGAAAGGAAAAATCATATTGGAGCCTGAATCAATCACATAAAAAAGAATCTAGAAGCTACAGAACAAATCAATTTCATAGTATCTCATTAAGTGGAAGAACTTACATGTTGAAAACTCCACATAGGAGGATGAGTATTTTATTCAAAACAATCCAAAACTACTCAAGCATTGAGGGAAAAAAAAAAATTGAAGGAGAGGGGCATGTTAGGTCCCTATAATACTAGTGCATCCCCCATATTGTTATTGTTGTGCCCCATAGAATCTCATTGTTGTTATTAGTGTGCCCTTACAATATTCTTGTTATGTAGGCCCTAATTATATTTTGAACCCTTAGACTCCTATATAACAAAGGAGGTCTTCTTATTTGATTAATCCAAGAATTTTTCATTTATCTGATGTCAAGGAGGATTCCCCCTCGAAGTGGATTAATATCTAGTCATTGAACTATATTCTTCTTTTGTTTTTGTGTTATTTTCAGCTGGAAACATAACATTTGGTATCATAGCTTTGGATCTGAGGGTTTTTTTTCTTCCTTGGGGAAAGAAGTTTTAGGGTGAAGTTTCAAACCTTGGGAGACCGAAATTTAGAGATACAATAGTTTCAATATCAAGCTCCAAAAATAAATAAATAAAGATGTGTTGTAACCACCCCTCCCATATCTACCCACTTTCGCTAGCCTACCAGGGTAACATGAGTTGAGGGCTACTATGACATGACTCAACCTCCTAAGTAAATTTAAGGAAGTGGAATCAAAAAACCAAAGTTTCATTGACCTTCCTCAAGAGCTATGGGAATCCCAAGAGCTAAACCACCCCTCCAGGTTCCCAAACCCTGAGTTAAACTTATTTTTCAGTGATATGGGCTCTCATCTGCAGGAATAAAATTGCATAAATTTGATTGTAGGCCTCCAATTGCATGACCAAGCCTACAAGGGAGAAACTACAGTCTACTTTTCCCAGTTATGTGCCTACGACTGTTGAATCTAAGCCACATTTTCAGGGCTAGTCCCCAGACCACTACCCAGAACTTGATGAGACTTTCCCGAACAATAAATGACACAAGGAAAAATCATTTAACACAAAACTTAGTCGGGAATTTGACCTAACCAAGCTTAACCATGACAGTCATTTTGCCAAAAAAATTGTGAACATGTAATCTACATGCTATAAATGAATATCTGAACATAGGGGTCTCATACTTATCTAAAAATCACGAAGAATGTCCAATGCCCTCTTAGGATAACTGAAATAAAATCTATTAGGTCATGCATTAAATAACCATTCATTTACCAATCAAAACATGATAAGATCCATAACTAGAATCTGTCATGAAACCATGCTTATAACCAAAATAATAATAGTGATAGAATAGCCATCAAAGCTACATAATAAGAAGTATAAATACTCATGAAATACAAGAGGAAAAGATTTATTATTAACATATGAAAAATCCAACCAAGTCAGGGAATTCTGCGTACCATCCAGCCATAAATTGGGCTGAACCAAATATTTCTTTCATCCAATCACCCATGTTCCATAATCTGAGCATGAATGTGGGACTCACAACAAAACAAACAGGTCTTCCCCAAGCTTTACCGTAATCCCTCCAAAACCAATCAAGGTACTCCTACGCCCGAAACCCTCACCTATACAGCCAGGCTTTACTGCAATCCTGCCATTACTAGTCAAGGGATTCCTAGGCCCAAACAAGGAAACATACACTACCAAGATTTACTACAATCCTGCCAAAACTAGTCAAGGGATCACTAGGCCCTAAACAAGCTTGGATGCCTCTGGATTTATTCACTAATACCTTGAGGAATTTTCCCATTTCCACCCTCATGATTTACCTCAATCCTTCCATTATCGGTCAAGGGATTCCTAGGTGCTTGGGAGTTTTCCTATGACCACCTCACTCGATTCCAAAACCATCCAGAAATCCAAATCTCAACTAATGAAAGAACCCCATAACACCATGGCTATCCAGAAATGGAAAGGCAAAGTTGAAACCACTATCAGACCTAGAAAAACTCATGCCAATGACAACAAGAGAATCAAATACACATATGCATGTACCATGCATGCCAAAACTAACAAGGAAATCATACATGCAACTCGATACTTGCAAGAAATATTGTTGTAGCCTCTTGATCCAACTATTCTTTTCTTGATCATTGCTTTCATTTTATTTCTTGTCCTTCCTTTTCCTTCCTTTATCTAATTCTAGGCTGCTCCAAGAATGCTCTAAGTGTACAAGAGTATGAGAGAGAGATAGAACTCCAAAACTGAATTTGTAGAAATTTTGAATAATTTAACACATATTCAACAGAGATTATCCTGATCATGTACTATTGCGGAATACATACACAATACATAAGCTCCTCTACGTTGATCATCAATATAGCAACATCAATAACAATAAAACATCAAGAGCATTCACACATTAACACATCATGTAACCCAGGGAAGGCATCTCGCTAAAAACCCCAACTATCTGTATATTAATGATTGAGACCATGTAACATTATAAAGTACAATGATTATCACAAGCAATCCAGTACCAACTCCACCTGTTACACACAATACAGCTAATATCTGATCTCCAAATCTATTCCACTGCTTGCCTGCCTCCACTGCTCAATACCTGCTCAAGAATTAATGGGAATGGTTTACCAAACTCGTATTACACCTCCAAAGAATCACTCACACTGTGTTAGACGTGAGCAGAGGCTATAATATTGGGCGAATACATGAGCAAACTCATTGGCATACTCAATCCCTTGATTGTGCAAATCCTCATGCACAACTATAGTCACAACTGATAGCAATCTAATCCTCTAACACCTGTCCCTGTTGAACTGAACATGCACTGACATGCAACTGAGTTAACTGATGTATTCTATAGTTGTATTATGAGTTAATAATTAGTTTAACAACTCATCATTAGTCTATGTGTAGTTAGACTAATTACAACTAGTTTAACCAAGTCAAACTGAACACAACTCCATCAACTCTACAATCAACTCCACCAAACTCAACTGATTGAGTTCTAATTGAAGTCATGCATGCAAAAACTCAACTGACTCATAAAAAAAGCATACTTCCTTCTGACAGCTGCATGGGCCACATCTGTAGCTCAAACTAAAGTGCTCCAAGAGAATAAGATCAAGTTTATAGTCCAAATATTATTATGAGACAATAATATTTGACTTTTCTATTTTGGACAGCCAGTCTAAAAATAGACTTTGATCACTCCTGCTGTGATCATCCTTGCTGTGGTCACTCCTACTGTGATCACTCCTGCTGTGATCATCCCTGCTGTGGTCACTCCTGCTGTGATCATCCCTGCTGGGATCCAAAAATAAAACTTGCGCCATAATTTGCCTGCAGGCCCACTTAGTGAAGGCGATTCTTTTCACTAAGCTCCATCATCTTGTTGCAATCTCAACACTCCCTCTCGACAAGATATGGGTTATCAGCAACCCCTATCCTGCCTCGGCGGTACTCGAATTTGCTCCTGGTGAGAACCTTCGTCAGAATATCAGCATCCTGATCCTCCGTTGGAATGTATGAAAGCAACATGATCCTCCGTTGCACACAATCTCTGATATGATGGTACATGATGTCCTTGCTGCCATATACTCGGCCTCTTGAGCTCCCTACCCAATCTGCATCCTCATGTTTGTACCAAGATCCATATCCCAATGTGCCTCTCAAATAACGCAATACATGCTTGCCCACCTTCCAAAAGAGCTTGGTAGGCTTATCCATAGCTTGTGAAAGCTGGTTAACTGCATAGCATATATCAAGTCGTGTATTGACCAAATACATCATCAGCCCCACCAACTATCAATAAACAGTGGCATCCACTTCTTCTCCCGAAGTGGCATCCTCCTTCCTCCAACCTCCAAGAAGAGGAGTATCAACAGGCTTGCAGCCATGCATGTTGAACTTCTCCAGTATCTCCCGAGCATACTTACCCTGAGAAACAAACAGTCCACCACTGCGCTGCCATATTTCCAATCCTAGGAAATAGTGAAGGAGGCCCAAGTCCTTCATCTCAAACTCTGTAGCAAGATCCTTCTTGCATGACAGTATCAACAGCTCATCACCAGTTAGAATCAAATCAATAGGCTTGCAGCCATGCATGTTGAACTTCTCCAGTATCTCCCGAGCATACTTACCCTGAGAAACAAACAGTCCACCACTGCGCTACCATATTTCCAATCCTAGGAAATAGTGAAGGAGGCCCAAGTCCTTCATCTCAAACTCTGTAGCAAGATCCTTCTTGCATGACAGTATCAACAGCTCATCACCAGTTAGAATCAAATCATCAACATACAGTACAATGATAAGCAACTTACCCTCCACCACAATCTGGTATAGGTTAGGATCCACCTCGCTCTTGGAGAATCCAAGTCCTGTGAAATAGCTGTCTATACGTGTGTACCAAGCACGTGGTGCTTGCTTCAACCCATACAGTGCTCTCTTGAGCCTACACACATGCGACTCGCTGCTGAAGACCTCAAAGCCTTCGAGTTGCTCAATGTACACCTCCTCCTCAATGACTCCGTTGAGGAACGCAGTCTTCACATCCATCTGATGAATGTGCCATCCCATCTGAGCTGAGAGAGCAAGAATCGTCCGTATGGAAGAATACCTTGTGACAGGTGCAAAGGTCTCCTCATAATCGATCCCCTCTATCTGTGAAAAGCCTCGGGCAACAAATCTTGCCTTTTACTTCTCCACACTCCCATCAGCTGCCTGCTTAACTTTGTAGATCCATCTCGAACCCACCACTGATTTCCCTTCCAGTCTAGGAACAATCTCCCATGCACTGTTTCTGACAATAGAATCATACTCTTCCACCATGGCATCTACCCATGCGGGATCCTCCACAGCTTCCTCGAAAGAGGATGGCTCAGTCACAACACATTTTCTCATAAGAGCCATGTATCCAGTGTACCGATTAGGTGACTGTCTCTGCCTGCGTTGGGCTGTAGGTGGTCCTACAACTTTCTTTGCATCTTGAGCCAGTCACTCAGCTTCTGTCAAGCGCTTTCGCCCTCTGATGGTTGGCGCTGCATGAGTGGTCTCTTCCACTCCATGAACCTCGTCCTGTGGCTGATCCACGTCCTGAAGCTCATCCTTAGGAACTAATAGCTCCTCATCTGCATGTAAGTGTAGCTCCCTCTCAAGCGAACACTTCATGGCTTTCTCCTCCTGAAATTTTATATCTCGTCGTACAATAGTTTTACCACTGTCTGGCAAATACACACGATAGTTTTGAGGTGTATCAGTGTACCCCACAAATATCCCAACCTCTACGGTCGGCTCCAACTTCTTCCTGGCATCCTTCGTCACATGCATGTAAACGTTAGCACCAAAAATCCTCAAATGAGAAAGATCAGGCTTCTTACCAGAATAAGCCTCCTCGGGTGTACTCATGCCAAGTATCCTGTGAGGACAACGGTTCTGCACATAAACTGTTGTATTGCATGCTTCCGCCCACAAGTGAAGGGGTAGGCCCTGATCATGCAACATTGCCCGTGTAGCACCCACAATTGTTTTGTTCTTCCGCTCAGCTACCCCGTTCTGCTGTGGGTTATGGGGAGCTATGAGCTCTCTTTGAATCCCTTCTGCCTTGCAGAAATCCTTGAACTCGTCCGAGATGTATTCACCACCATTATCGCTCCTAAGAGCCTTCACCTTCTTCCCCGACTCCTTCTCGACCAGTGCTTTGAATTCACAGAACTTTGAATATGTCTCACTCTTCTTCTGCATGAAGAAGATCCAGCACTTATGAGAGAAATCATCAACAAAAATCACATAATACCTATGTTTTGCTGTCGAAGCAACTAAGAAAGGTCCACACACGTCTGTGTGAATTCTCTCAAGGATCTTCGTGGTGCGACTATCCTTCTTGTGAAAGGTGGCTTTCACAAACTTCCCCAAAGTACACCCCTTGCACTGATATGACTGCGCAAGTGTGCCTTTAGGAAGCCCTGTAGTGATCTGCTGCAGTATCTTCAAGGCTCCATGGTGAAGGTGACCCAATCTCCTGTGCCACAACTCGCCATCATTCCGGCTCACCAATCCTTCTGCCTTTTCCTGCCATTGTTGTGCATCCATCTACATGTAACTGATAAAGGTTCCTCACTCGAACCCTTATCTTCCGGGTCTCACCAGTTGTCTTGCTGCGCAGGAAAGCCTGTCCCTCGCTGAAAACAACATCATACCCCTTGTCTTCTAACATTGCCACTGAAATAAGATTCTTCTTCAATCCTGGAACATGCATGACTTCCTTCAATACAAAGGGTTTACCAGACTCCCTCTCAAAGGAAATGGTACCGATACCGGTCACACTGTATCTACCATCATCGCCCATCTCGATGTGCACTCCAAGATCTTTGTCCTCCAGATCAGAGAACAAATCTCTATCTCCCATCATGTGAAAAGACGCACCACTGTCCAAGAACCACACCGATCCCATCACACTTGAAACCAAGCATGAGATCAATGAAAAATCAAGCTCAAACTGTGAGGCTAGAGCCTCTCCTGCTGAAGATCCAGCAGCCTGCTTGTTCTTCTTCTTCTGCAGAAAATTAGTGGCATAGTGTCCATGCTGGTGACAGTGAAAACACTTCACCTTGGACATGTCCTGCTTCTTGCCTTTCGCACCGGAATGAGAAGCTTTCTTATTCTTCCCCTTCTTTGCTTTGGCAGCCAAAGTGAAATTCTCTTCATCAAATACCTTTTATGAAGATCCATTCTCACCTTTATTGTTTCTGAGTTTATCCTTGAGCGTCAGGTCGCTCTTGCTTTGGAATAACATTTGCAATCCGTTGAAAGACATTTTCAACAACACTGCTACAAATTCGATTTCCACCAGCTCAAACTCAACCGCTTCCGATCTAAAATTCGTGAGAACAAAATATTTCTCGTACAGAGATCGACCCTGCTATGGTCACTCCTGCAGTGATCATCCCTGCTGTGGTCACTCCTGCTGTGATCATCCCTGCTGGGATCCAAAAATAGAACTTGCGCCATAATTTTCATGCGGGCCCACTTAGTGAAGGTGACTCTTTTCACTAAGCTCCATCATCTTGTTGCAATCTCAACAGAATTGACAAAACATCTCACACACTAACAAAAGCCATGAACTAATCCTCATAAGCCTTTTTATCATTGAGACCTCTATTTTCTTCATTTTTCCTTCAATTTCCCTCTCTTTCAATTCTGTGACCTTTCATCTCCTTTTTCTCCTATTTTCCTTTATTTTTCATAAATAAATGTCATTTAATGCCTATTTTCCTTTTCCAAATTTCCTTAGCCATAATAAATTGAATAAACATCTGCTGTGATGTTTTTCCCAACATTCAGCTTGGAGTACATATCTCATGACCTTGATATTATTTTTCCTTTATTACCTTTATTACATGAACTTTTAACCCAAGGTTATTATAGAATCCTCCCCCTTAGGGGAACATCATCCTCAATGTTCTATGACACCTATGACTAGAAAACAGTTGAAAAGAAAACATATTGCTTATGGAGCTTTAGAACACAACTCGTTGTAATATTTACAATGAGATCCTGCTGAAAACATGACAATCATATCGTTTACTGGAGATTTATAACATAGCTCATTACGGTATTTACAATAACAACCACATATACTCCTACACATTTGCTTCAACCAAAAAATAACCATATTTTTTATGGAGCTTTATAAATCTAGCTCGATACAGTATTCATAATAATATACACATACATATGCACATTTTCTCTAACCAACAAATAAAAGGATATGATGTTTGCCTCTGCAATAAGGGAATCCAAAGACTCACACCTCCACCCTCAAAGTAATACCAGGATTCACCTCCTTCCCAGGAAGTCCAGAATGGACTGCCAAAGTCAAAGTCTGCATCTAATATCCAATGCTATGATCTGCACACTATATGTTCTCTCATTGAACAATTACAGAGTCATTGTTGTAGGGCACACTCCCAATGTGCATCTGATTCCATATCGAAAGGCTAATGACCAAAACAAACCCATCCCCCGGCCTTCCCTTTTCTGCTACACAATCCCTCAGGAAATCTATTCACCCCTTTTCATGCAGTCACTCACCTTCCAAGTTCCTCGACGTCCCCTTTCCCAGGTGTTACACAACATTTTGTCACTATCCTTGTACTCCCAGTTCCTTAATCCTAGAGGACCTCTACAGTGAACCCCACATGCTTTTCCTTCATGAAGAAACTCCCATTGTGTCCCTCTTCATGATCAGATCAATTCCCTTTTTCACCATTTCCCCTGAAACTTCTGTTTTGACCAATTTACAAGACCGACACTAATGACCTTTGTCTCCCCCGTGTAGATGTACAGAGATTAGCACTATCCCTAGCGCCAGCTGGAGCGATTGAGATGTATTCTAGTTGCACCAGTCCTGTTATGGAAAGTTTTTGAAATTAAGAGCTAAAGCTTCCAGCTCTAGAAGCTTCATAACGGAAGTCTGGTAAATTTTTTGGCAGGATGGGGTTGAGGATGTCAGTTTGGGCTCCTTTCCCCTATAATGATGGAACTACCTCAAGGGATAAGGCCTTCTCCCATGAGAAGAGGATCCATATCCCATCCATTCATCCTATATAAACCTCCCTTCTTCCCAAGCACAAGCTAGTGTTAATGTTGGTGTGCTAGTGCTATTCTAGTTTGGAGTAAATAGCAAGCTATTCATAGTTGTAGCTATCTAGTTTTTCGAGGGAGAAGTGTGATTTGGTTTGAAGTGAAGCCTAAAGGGAAGAGCCTTAAAACTATTGTTGATTGAGGCCATCATGGAATGCTAGCAGAAGTGTGTGGGAACCTAGTCTTGTCAGAGGAGAACCGCAACATCAAGAAAATGGTTGTAATCTCTTCTTGATATCAATATATATGCAACTATCAATTGATTTCCTAAATGATTTGTCATCTTACATATTCATGGCTTAATGTTTCTTGACTTGTTAAGTAGGTTGAATTACAATTTTTCTATTATCACGGTCATTGTTTGGTGTTGTTTACTTGTTTCATTTGTTTGAAGAAGGAAGCGAGAGATAGTTGGAGCGAGCAAGCAAGGACATCATCAAACGGGATAAGCGTACTAAGAGGTAGGCCCTCTTAACTGGTTCTAACCTAAGGAAATATTCCATAGAATGTATCTGTTGTGGCTAGACCCATTACCGGGCTAGATGAATTTTTTTGTGTCCGCACTTATAATTTTACTTCACCACAAATTGGCGACTCCACTGGGGAACCAATCCTTTTTCTTGTCTTGGATTTCATGATTTCGTGAGAACTTTTCTAGTTCCACTTTTTCCCTTTGGTTCTTTTTCTTTTCTCCTGCTTACTAGCCTGAGTTTAAAATTCATAGTAGCAGATCTAGTCTATGTTTCAAAAAAAGATATATATATTTTCTTGGCTCCCTCGATTAGCGCGCTTAATCCACTGACAACCATGCCGACCAGTGCGAATTGCTGGGAAATAATCGTGTCGACCAGCCTCTAGCATTTGTTATCAGTTAGGCAGTTGTGCCAATGCCTGTAAGTGAAGGTTAGGGTTTGACCCCAATCTTGGCGAGTGTGTTCTTCTCTTATGATTTTGACCCCGTAATCCTTTTAGACCGTTTTCTCCCTGACTAGAAAGTTGCGTTTCATTCGATTTTGTTTTCTTGTTGGCTTATCATCTTTCTGCTTGATTTCTTGAGTCATTGGGTGGTCAGCGACACTAGGGCATATAGATTGTCATCCATTCAGCTATTTGTGAACTCAGTGAGTCGGGTTTTAGGTGTACTTACACCTTGCATTTCATTTTCGGTCCCTTTACAACTTTGACCTCTATTACACAAGTTTGAAATGTTTTCGTTTGCTTGTCTAAACGTTTCTTTTTCGGCATGGATCACGTTGCTTGTCTTGTTGTTGGTAAATTCGGTACCTCATTAGTCCGAATGAGCCTCTCTTTTCATGTTTTCATCTGCTTGAAGAGCTTATTGTCTTGAAGACTTTTTTACTGAAGTGTTTTATGTGAAAAGTTTATTTCGTTGTTTCATGAAAAGGTATGAAATTCTAGTTTGTTGCATCATTGTGCTACAATATCTTGCATCACTAAAAAACTAGAATTACATTAGCATTTGGAAAAGGAAAAGAACTATTTTGCTTTTGAAAGGACTATTAGATATGTGCTTGTCAAGAAATTAGGAATTTGAATGCATTTTTAATTAGTTTATTTTTCAAAAAAGTAAGGTAGTGAAAGATTATTTCGTTTTCAGTTGCTTGGTTGCTTGCATTTGATTGAGTAGTTTCTACCCTCTCTAGTGTAGGCATTTCATCGAATTGAAAGGGTCTTGTCTCATTTAGTTTCATTTAAGGTTTTTCGAGTCGCATCGCTAAGACCTGAAAACTGAAACATAACTCAAGCTAAACTTTAAAATGAATTCAATTAGCCTAAGGTGCATTTGACATTTAACAATCATATCTAGAAGGTCTAGGCTAGAGACATGTTCTGACATCTTTAAACCTAGCAGTTGTCATTAGCTTCAACATTAGACAGCGCTAGTATGGATTTATGCTCCCTGTACCATTGAGTATATAATGAGAGACCCCTCTAGGCTGCAATCATTTATCCGTAAGAAGCCGAGTCGACCGCCTTGCAAACATGATACACTGAACACAACATTCGGGAGATTTCTTGCTCGTACTTCTCGGTTCGTTGGGGGGTATTCTACAATTCACGGTTGCCTGGTAATCTTGTTTACCTAGATCATCTAGAGCAGTCATTTGATATTTTGGACTCATTAAACTTAAAAGATCGTTTGAGCACTTGTCCTTTCGAGCTCGTTTCCAATCGAAAGCGATAGAGTCATCTTTGTTTCTTTCTCAACTCTTAAAAAATGAAAGAGGACCAGCCTTTTATGCGTCTTAAAAATTGATTGCCCACGATCCAAAAACATCTTGTTAGTATTTTTTAAGACCAAATCGTGAGTTTCCCTTAAAGAACATTTTAAATCCTTGAAGTTAATTTTTCTGTTGACTAAGACAAGGTCATCGTGGCTGAACCATCTGGTTCACCCAGTTCCTCTTCCTCTCCTCCTTCTAAAAGATTGTCTGAGGAGTCGTTTCCTGAGTTACCAGAGTCACTCGAGGACCAAGGTTTTAAACTCGGAATTGTTCTGAGCATTCAATATTTGTCATCTTGTCCTCCGCATACTTTCGATACTAGGTCATCTGCTAATCTTGGCCCGGAATCTTCGGACAATCCCGTTCAAACTCCCAAGAACTTGCCAACCACTGATGGTTAGCTTGGACTGGTTATCTACCCTCTGAATCCTCTGTTTGACCCTATTTTGATATCACCACAACATCCTTACAATCTGTACGACCAGTTGGGTGTTTCTTTGGAATTGAGAGCCCAAAGCCCTATCTGCCACTCCTCCTAAGGACTTCTTGAGTGGACAATTTGTAGCAAAATGGCCCAGCTCATGATAATGAAATCACTTAACTTTCGTCATGTCTTTCTTCTTACCTCGATTATAAGAATATGATTTTGAATGGAAATATTTCCCTTTCCTTTTCTTCACCTTAATCACTAAGGCACAGTTCTCTTCATCATCAATCTTTGATGAAGAGCCATCCTTGGTACTCCTCCTGATCTCCTCCTACATCAAATCCAACCACAGTCATTCCCAATCTGGTATCTTCTCTTGGCCATTGACAGAGTCTTGAAAACTATGCCAACTCTTTGGGAGTCCTAGAAGAGAAAGACTCACCATATCTTCTTTGGAAATTGTGATTCCAACACTTCCAAGTTCATCACAACATTGAGTGAACTTGGTCAAGTATTTGGAAATAGTCTCGCCTTTCTCCATTTTGATTTTTCAAAGTTTTTCCTTCAATGCTAATTTCCTTTGGTCACTATTGTTCTCATACAAATCCATCAAGTTTTTCCACATAGCATGCGGATTTTCCTTCCCATGGAGACTCAAGACAATGTGGTCTCGAACTCCCTCAAGGATTATTCACCTTGCCTTCGCCACACACTTCTTCCGTTCAGCCAAATCCTGTGCATCCGATGTTGTTGGCTTAAGAACTTCTTCATCAATGAATTCCTTCAAGCCATTATCTTTGAGCACAGCATCCATTTTGTCCCTCCAGACTACAAATTTTGAGCTGCCTTCCAAGGCATACTTGAACCGCAAACCATAGAACACCATTTGTTGATCCTGAAGTATGAAACGAAAATTCGAATTTCACCTGTAACCCTGAACTCAAAACTTCGAAATCTCCTCTAATATATTGTTCTCAACTTTGATACCATGTAGAAAATCTTTTATATTCACAAGCTCGTGCAACGTACTAAAGCACAAGACAATGATATACTTCTACTTTCATTCAGTGGAAGCCAATAGATCGATGAAAACAATAACTGACAAGAGGAAGATAATCAAGTACACATAACACAATAAATATCCGGGGAAAGCCACAGCTCAAATCCCCACTATATTTATTTCATATATCATAAATCCAAGATGATAATACAATGCTTGTTCTCACAAGAATAATCCCAACACTCAGTAAAATCAATCTCCAACTCACAAGAAAACTCTTGGCCAACACTTAATCAATTCTCCATCTCTCCAAGCCCCTATTTCCTTGTGCAATTCCTATGGCTGATTAGCCCATATTAATGGGAAACCAATGCATCCAATACTGTGCAATCCCTTCAAGGTTCAGTTCCTAATTTCATCCATGATCTATACAACTTAGTAAATCATACAACTAATAGTACATTGTCCCTGCACTCTAGTCTCAACTGGGTCTTTCTCGGAATCAACATGCATGAGTTTCTGATGAGGGAATCTTCAGTTAACTGGAGTAGCACTATTTAATGCGTCTGGAGTAGCACTATTTAATGCATTAGTGCACCAACTGACTGTTAACTCACTATTAGTTCCTCAAGCAGTTTGAAACTAATTTAACTTAACTTAACTCACTAAACTGAGTTATTTAATTACAACTCACAATTAACTCATCTTGGACCCCTATAATATAGGGATAACATATACATGACTTCAAAAAGACTTCCAACTCGAAATTCCTAAGCTAATTAAGTTAATCAAAATTAATTAACTATTTACAAGTTGCTATGAGAATAGAATTCGATTTTAATTCTCATTTTAATTCAAGGACAAATTAAACTGAAATTTCTTGTTGCCATTTCTGAACAGGGGGAATAGGTTTGAGCATAAAAAAAATCAAATGGGATTGGTCCGTAATAATCAAAGGTGTTCAACAAGGAACAAGAGCCCACCATATGGGCCTCTAGCACAGTAGTCACAGTCGTCATCATAGTGGTTGCACCAAACACAATAGTATCACCATGTGCAGTAGTTTCATGTCACACCTCAATAACACTTGACACAACAATCTAAATAATAATAGTAAAGCTATAGACCAAAATTTAGTATAGTCATTAGCGGAACACAGGCTCTGAAAAGAGGGCATTGAACCTATGAAGGTCCACATTATGAGAGGGACTTCCCCCATCTTCAAGGAAGGTCTAAACTATCACAACCACATACTATAGTGGGAGACCTAGGGAAGGCTCATCTAATACATGCAGCAATGAACAACCAACATGCAAGTCATTATTCCACAATTATTGAGAAAACAAGTAAAATTGGTGGTGTTTATTATTCTAATAGATTTTGGAGCCACATAATATTTTATTCTACATCTTTCATTCTCAAATCTTAAGCATGAGGAAATAGAATAACATGCTCTTAGGCATGTAGAAATTAAATGTGGGATGAAACATTACATAGGAAAGCTAGTAAATGATTGTGAGTTTGTTATGTCCCTATAATACTAGTGTAGTCCCCATATTGTTATTTTTGTGCCCCATAGAAGCCCACTATTTTTATTTTTGTGCCATTACATTATTATTGTTATGTAGGCCCTAATTATATTTTGACCCCTTAGACTCCTTTATATAACAAGGAGGTCTTGTCATGTGAATAATCCAAGAATTGTTCATTTATGTAATGTCAAGCAGGTTTCCCCCTTGAAGTGGATTAATATCTATTTGTTTATCTATATTCTTCTTATGTTTTTGTGTTATTTTCTTCTAGAAACATAAGATTTGGTATCAGAGCTTTGGATCATAGGGTTTTACTGCTTCAAACAGACCATCTTGGAATTTTCTCTATAACATTTTTTCTACGAGGATTTAGAAGATAAATATTTTACCACATGTAGTAAAATTCTTGATGAACTTTGTGTAAAACTTTCAGATCTTTTTTAGCTACATTTTCAGAGATATGGTCCAAGGAATTTAGGGTTTATTCATGTTCAAGAATTCAGTCGTAAATGGGTGACCTATGGAAAATCGTCATAACCTTCTCTTCACTGATTGGATTTGAATTCCATAAAAAGTGACTAAAATTGCATGGGATTTGGTTTATTGGGGACAAGTTTCAGTACCGAAGGTCGAAACAATGACGCATGGCAATCTGTACAATTTCACTACACTGAATCAGTCCATAATCAAGCCATCGTGGGAGTTTTGATTTAACTTTTTCTTGAATAACCCAGTTTCGGTTTAAATTATGGGGTTGTAAAAAAGACACGAAAATCCACCTTATGATGAATTTTATATCTTGGGAGGCTGAAATTACAAAGATATAATAGTTTCAAGATCAAGCTCAAAAAAGAAAGAAAAAAGGTGTGTATTTTTTAAATTTTCCTAACTTTTCTTTGAAAAAACAGTTTGAAGTGATTCAAATGGCATAGAGAAGGATAGATATCATTATTTTGTTCCAATATGCCTTGCAACAAAAAAATGGATACACCCGGTAAGCCAACAGAAAGCTCTACTATGATGCATAAAGAAGAGGAAGAAATGCAACATGATGTATCAAAATTACAGGACCAAGTGAAACAAATTTCACTCTCACAAAGAGTGACCAAAAATGAATTAGATGGTTTAAAGAAACAATAAAAGGGGCATGGGAGTTTTGAAGGATGGTTTAAAATAAGACATGGAAGAAATCATGAATGCCAAGATGGAAGTTTTAACGAAGTTGTTGCAAGAAAGGCTTCTTAGTGGTGATAAGGTATTCGATGAAAAAAAGGATGATGACAAAAGGAATATAAATTATGATTTTAGAGACTCCAATAATGGTTTCGTCTTACAGTCCAAAGATTGATATGAGGAAGTTTGATGTCAAGGATCCGCTAACATGGATACTACATATGGAGTAGTTCTTTAATATGCACAATGTTTAACACACACCAAAGGTACAAATTACGTCATTATATTTAGAACCCAATAAATTTGTATGGTATCGATGGATTTGTTCTCGTAAAACAATAGTCATTTGGACAATTTTTACAGGGGATTTGATAGCACATTATGATTATACAAAGATAAATACCTTCTTTAGCCAAATGATAAATTTAAACAAAAGGATTCAATTGGGAAGCACATTGAGGACATCTAGAGATTGAATATCAGAGTAACTGATATTTCGCTGGAACATCTGATTGATGTCTTCATATGTACTTTACAGGCTAACATCCAACATGAGGTTTGCCTTTGGGAACCTAAGTCATTAGAGAATTCAGGGTAGAAAGAAAAGTTGAAAGCAAAATTATGGAAACAAGAAGGTCTACCACTCACAACTATAAACATGGAAGTGTAACCGCCCCTAGGTTCCCACAACCTACAAGGTTGACATCACAACAACTAGAGGAAAAAAGAGAAAAATGGATTTGTTACAATTTTGATAACAAATACACTAAAGGTCATAAGTGTGTTGAGAATAAATTATTTTACATATATTGTGAAGAGGAGGAAGAAAAGTAACAAGAAACATCAAAAGAAGAAGATATACACCAGGAACCAACCCAAGGGGATGAAAAAGAAGAAATGAATTTGACCATATATTTTAATGCATTGGTGGGAATTACCACTCCTAAAACTCTTAATATATAAGGATATATCAAGAATAAAAAGGTAATAATGTTGATAGATTCAAGTAGTACTCATAATTTTATTCATTTTAAGATAACCAAGGACTTGAATTGCTTTCTATACCTAGCACCAGAGTGTCAAGTGATGGTTGCAACTGGATAACTATAAATTTCTCAGGGAAGTGTCATAATATCAATCTAACCATTGGGGAGTATGTATAAAACATTCCAATTCCTACCATTCCAATAGGTGGTGCAGATGTTGTATTAGGATTCCAATGGTTACAATATTTGGGGATGATAGCCTTTAAATTTAAAGAACTTTACTTGAAATTTTTCTTAGAAGGAAAGGAAATTGAATTAAAGGGTATCACAAGAAAACCTGAGGAGATAATTAGCTATAATGGAATGACAAAGCTTTTTAATAAGGAACAACAAGGGTTATTTGCCCAATTATGTTCACTAGATGTTCAAATGTCTAAGTCGTCCATTTCTCCAGATCTCCAAAGAGTCCTTGACAATCATTTCAAGGTATTTGAGACTCCCAAAGGTCTCCCACCCATTTGTGATCATTATTATGTTATTCACTTCATTCTAGGAAGCGTTCCTCCAAACATTAGACCTTACAAATTTACTTATGTCAAGAAGACTGAAATTGAATATATGGTTGCAGAAATGCTAGAGGAAGGTATAATTCAACCTAACCAAAGTTCTTTCTCTTCTCCAGTAGTATTGGTGCACAAGAAGGATGGATCATGGCATATGTGCCCGGATTATTGGGATCTCAACAAGCTCACTACTAAAGATAAGTTTCCCATTACAATCATTGATGAATTTTTGGATGAACTACATGGAGCAATTGACTTCATGAAGTTGGATATTCATTATATATATCATCAAAATAGAATGAAGACAGAAGACGTTCTGAAAACAACGTTTAGAACTCATGAAGGTCATTATGAATTTCCGATCATGCCTTTTAGCATTATTAAAGCACCTCCACATTTCAAGGTTTGATGAATTCCACTTTCAAACCCTTCCTTAGAAAATTTGTGTTTGTATTTTTGGATGATATACTAATCTATAGAAAGTCTTGGAAATATCATGTTCAACATGTTGATACTGTTAGCGCTTGAAATTTCACCTGAGGCTGAGAAAGGTAAACCTCAAGGCTACATCAAACCATTCAGCCTTGTAGCTAGCCCTACGGGGCAAGAGAAGGCTCTCTCCGGTCAATCTCGGTAGATCTTCAATGGGATGAGATGACCAACAAGGTAACACTGATATTAGGCTAGTAAACTGATTAAAAAGGTGGATTTTTGGTTTTTTGGGTTTTTGGTGGCAATTTGAGGAATTGCAATTTTGGGTGCGGGGATTGGACACAGTTTCTGCAGGGGGTTCCTTGGGGCGAGGTAGGAAACAGTATTGATGCCTTAACTTGAGATGGATGATCAGGAATGAAAGATGAGGAGCTAAAGAGAGCAAACAATGACTTTGAATTCCCTTTAGACAGTAGAAAACATGGAAATTAAGCAAATTTAAAAGCAGAGCATGGCTAGCATGAATTCCTACTTTAACACTTCATTTGTTTAATGTGCAGCAGTAAAGAAAGGAAATGAATCACATAAAAAAGCTTAAAAGAACATTGAGAAACACACCATCAACACATGAGTCCACAAGAATCCCAAATATGACTGCAAAACCCTGGTCTTCCTTAGCCAAAAATTGCAGAGATACAGTGAAAATATACAATGATAGCTTCTCCCTCAAGAGTCCAACCTTCCAACCCCTGAAAATGATTGAGAAAATACATAATATAGGCAAGCCAACATCTTCCCTTGCCTCTAGGGGTCGAGCTCATCCTTCTAGGAGCTGTTTCAACTAATTCTAAACTGAGCACTAAAATCTAGGCAGTCAAAACAACTTGCCTCTATAAGCTAGGAAACCAATCCATTAATTAAATATTTACCCTTGACATGAATGAATCTTCTAGAAGTGTTAAACAAGAGTAAAAGTGTCTTAGAGTTACAATAATTACATCAAAGATAATCATCTTCAACCCCAAAAAGTCAAACTGAGTCAAATCTGCGTTTTCTGGGCTGTACAATGCAATCTGGCAAAATCTGCTCAACGGGCCGCGCCCCCCTGCTCAACGGGTCGCGCCCCTTTGGAGCTCTGTTTGAGGCACTTTCAGGTGTCATAATTGGGTGCAGGATAGCTCGTTGGAAGGTATGTGAGTCTACTTTCCAACCCAACTAGAATTTTTGAATTTGGAGGTCACTTTCCCTGTCAAAACTTAATTATCCCAAGACGGGTTTCTGCAACTCAAAAAAAGGGGCAGAAAGTCAAATTTTGCATGTATTTTGACCTTCTGGAGGCCCAAAACTCCATAAAAACTCAAGTCCATACATAGGCATATGTAACTTTGCATAAAAAATCTAGAAATGTTGAATTTTTGCAAAAAGGAGCTGCCATGACAAAGGGTCTCACCGGGGGTGAGACCCGTTGAGGAGCCAAAACCTGTAAATTTCCAAAAATTGCCAAAATTACCCAAAATTCTCAAAAAATTTTGGGATTTGAGATGTGGCTAGGCTAATGAGTGCCATGATCCTTGAGAGAGGCCTCAGCCAAGATATGGAGGGGATCGGGCCTCTTTCTCCTTTTTTGTGCCTTGGCCAACCGCCTTGGATCCGGCGATTGTAATTTTGACATTTCTCTAAAACCATGACACCTGTGCAAAAAGTGAAGGAGTTTTTTATTCTTTGGCATGTTGTGGACAAAAACCTCTCTCCGTTTTCCAAAATTCATCTTTTATTGCTCTGGAACATCATTTGAGTGCGACTTGTCCCGATGTGTGAAACAAGGAATTTTGTCGAAATGGAGCGAAATGAAGGGGATAGGGGGCTTCTAAATTCTTGGGGAAAATTTTGGAAGTAGGGAGGGATGTTAGGAAGCAAGGGAAAGTGGAATCTTAGAGATTGAGTGAGGGGAAGGGGTCCAAAAGGGCAAAACACAGGCCAAACCTAGAAAATTGCCAGGTTGTAGCTAGAAACTAGGGTTTGTGCAAAAATGAGGATTTTAGCGGATCTAAGGGATGGGAAGTGTTTTATAAGGTACTTTAAGGATAGGGGAAGGTGTATGAAAATCAGGATACAAGTTTTGCCGATGATTTGACCGTCCAAGAGATATTGTCGTCAAAACCCTAGGAGAGGGAAATGACCTTGCCAAGGCACAACTGACGCATGAACAAGATGTAAAATGACTCATTAGACACTGACATGACAATGAAAACCCTATGAATGATGATAGACTCAGCTGAATAGTGACATGGACTGACATTTGGGCAACTTTAAAAAGGGTGAGAGCAAACCCTAGACCTAATGCCTAGTGACCAAATTTTGCTTGAAAACTCTTTGAAATGACGAAATTTGACTTGGAAACTCTGAGACCACTTTGTAAGAGCATATTTGATCACTGGAGGAAGGCTGGGAAGACTGACACTAACAGATACGGTGTTAAAACTATTGGAAAAGAAAAAATTGTATGCAAAATCCTCCAAATGTTTCTTTGGAGTACAAGTAGTGGAATATTTGGGTCATAGTGTATCCCATGAGGGTGTTAATACAAACCCTAAAAAAAATCCATTAAGGAATGCAAAATCCTCACAACCTTAAGGAATCTTCGAGGATTTCTTAGGTTCACAAGGTTTTATCGCAAATATATTAAGAATTATGGGAAGATAACAACATCTGCAACAACATTACTAACCAAATGCATTTTTTTGGACTCTAGAAGCAACTAAGGCATTTGAAATATTAGAGAGGAAATTTTTCAAGCTCGGGTATTAGCTACACTAGACTACACAAAATCCTTTATTGTGGAATGTGATGCCTCGCGAAACGGCATTGGTGTTGTTTTAATGCAAGAAAGAAGACCCATTTCTTTTGAAAGTCGTCCAATTAAGGGAAGGTATTTACAGAAACCTATTTATGAGAAGGAAACGCTAGAAATACGACATGCACTGAATAAATGGAACCCTTACCTAATGGGAAGATATTTCAAGGTAAAAACATATCATGATAGTCTTAAATACTTCTTGGAACAAATATTATCTTAAGAAGACTAGCAAAAATGGGTCACCAATATTTTCGTTTATGACTTTGAAATAATCTACAAAAATGCAAAAAAAAATATTGTTGCATAAGCACTCTCAAGAAGGGATGAGGATTTGGAAGCATTGCTTTGTGCCATTTCTATTATCCAACCTGATTAGATAATTAAAGCAAGGGATGAATGGAAGAATAATGAAGAGGTATAAACACTATTTCAAAACTTGTAGCAAGATCTCAGTGCATCTGATTCTTTTATTTGGAAAAATGATTCACTGTGTTACAAAGATCACTTATAGGTAAGTAATAACTCCCAACTTAAGCAAAAGCTTCTTTTGGAATTGCACACCTCTCTTATAGGATGGAACTCAAGACTTTTAAAAAATTACCATAAGGTTAAGAATGTACTTTATTGGGATTGCCTTAATCTGATATTCAGAATTTTGTGGTGGAATGTTTGGTTTTCCAAAAAAATAATGTAGGGACATTTAAGACCCCGGGTATTTTAAAACCATTAGCTATTCGAAGTCAGCGTTGGGAAGAGGTCTCAATGGATTTGATCACAAGTTTACCCAATTTTAAAGGAAATATTATCATCATGGTGATAGTTGATAGACTTACCAAGTATGCACAACTTTGTGCACTATCTCACCCTTTCAAATTCGATGTAGTTGCGACCACATTTATGGAAATAGTTCAAAATCTATGTGGAAGCCCATAGATTATTATAAGTGACAGAGATCCCATTTTCATTGGAAATATTTGGATAGAAGTATTTTCTTGTCTTGGTACACACTTAGATCATATTTTATCTTATCATCCTCAAACTAATAGTGAACAAATGTTTGGAAGGATAACTTTGTTGCTTTGTATCTAATAAAAAAACATAATGGATCAAGTGGTTACCCCTATCAAAATGGTGGTATAAAACTTTCTTCCATATCATAGCCAAAATGACTCCATTTATGAAGTTTCATGGATATTATCCACCATCCATTACATCATCTTTAATATACAATTCTAAGGTTCAAGTAGTGGAAGATGACATCAGGCATAAAAAAAAAAAAGTTCTCCAACTCTTAAAGGATAACCTGAATCTGGAGCAGAATTGTATGAAACAATAGATAGATCATCATCACAGTGAAAGAAATTTTGATGTGGGCGATTGGGTATCTTTTACAACTACAACCATATAAAAAAAAAATCCCTCAAGCAAGCTAATAAGGATAATAAATTATTACCCAAGTACTATGTCCCTTGCAAGGTGCTGGAAAATATTGATAATATGGCATACAAATTGAAGTTGTATGCATCTTTGCGAGTATACCCTATTTTCCACGTTTTATGCTTAAATAGGGTTATAGGTGACAAGCTTCCAATTCAAACTATATTTCCAAAAATTTGTGAGGAAGGAAAAATCATATTGGAGCCTGAAGCAATCACAAAATTAAGAATTCAACAGCTATGGAATAGATCAATTTCAGAGTATCTCATTAAGTGGAAGATCTTACTTGTTGAAGACTCCACAAAGGAGGATGAGTATTTTATTTAGAAGCATTGGTAACTACTCAAGCGTTGAGGACAACACTTTTTTGAAGGAGAGGGTAATGTTAGGTCCCTATAATACTAGTGTAGCCCCCATATTGTTATTTTTGTGCCCTATAGATGCCTACTATTATTATTTTTGGTCCTGTTAGTGTCGGTATCTTCATCCCTCCTTCAATGATCGAATTTCTCTTTTTGCATGCATATTAGGTGTCTCATCCGATTAGCTGCGCTCCATTAGGTCATGGATCATCTGATGGTAGTGGTTCTTTGTTAATTTCCCTCACGTCTTTCATTTGCTGACCTATTCTCACATGTACAGATCATTTGCTGTAATTTTTATCTCATTCCATTTGCAAAAGTCATTTTAGGGTTTTTAGGACTCATTGGGTCTAGGGTTTGTCACCATGGTCTTCAAAAACTCAATAAGAGGTCAGCAGGCACATGAGGATGTTTAATAAGTTCAAAAAATCACAAATTTCACCGATGATTTGCTTCATAAAGGGTTTTTACCTCAAAACTCTGTTTTGAGGTGAAAACAGGGGTTTTCTATTTTATGTACATATTTTATGTAATTTAATGTTTTCATATGTAATAAAACTTCAGCTACAGCCCTTGGTCACCTTGCCAAACTCCAGCACTCCAAGTACTGCAAAAGAAACAAAAACATCCAAGCATCAGTTCATCAAATGACAAAAAGAACCAAACTACAAAAAACAGGGTTTTTAAAGCAAAGTGAAAAGGAACTTTAGAAAAATGGGTTTCTAAATGAAAAATTAAAAGCCAAGGTGGATATAAAGTTATCTTTGGTATTTGAAAACTTCATTTGTGCAAGAGAGAGAGGAAAAGAGGAAAAATCGCACTTTGAGGAGAAGGAGGGAAATTTGTAGCAAAATTTCAAGTTTTTGTCGGTGCGATGCACCTGGGCACTGGCGCGATGCACCTGCCTAGTGCTACACACCGGGCATAGGTTTTACAAAGAAATTTGAACGCGCGCTACACACCTGGGCGTTGGCGCAGCACATCTATTAGTTGAGCCCAAAAACGCATTGTATTGATTTCTCAAGCCCCCAAATTTGCAAATAACACTTCAAAAAGTAAGTTCACCCTCTCATATGGACTAGCAATGGATTTTCTTCATTTGTGGTGGTGATTTGAATGTTAAAAAATGAAACCCTAGTTGCTCTCAAAATTGTCTTGCAAAATTGTCTATGGTTTTGCTATTTTTGATGTTTTTACATCCCTTGTGACTATTTTCCTATATCCCATCCCCCTGCACTAAATTTCCCTAATTCTCTTCCTCTTTCCCTCTCCCATTGACACTCACCTTACCCCCTACCACCAAACCCTAAACCCTATACATAATTCCCACTATTCCCCAAACCCTAATTCTCATTTCCCAAACCCTATCATTCCCTAAAACTTTTTTGCCATCATCAAAACCCTTATTCACAGTCCTACTATCAGTCAACATCTCAAATCCCAAAAAGAAAACAACGTTCACCCTATATTTTATAAAGTATCTTCATACTCAACATCCTATACTCCACATTTGCAAGTATGGAAACAGATTCAGCATATGAGAGGGATGATGAAACTGCCAGTGATTCTTCCCAAGAGGTTCATGCACCAAGAAAACCACATAAGGGAGGAAAACACATCCGAGAGGAGCCCACCACTCTCACAGAGTTACTAGCTTGCCCTCTTGCAGTGACATGTTTTAAACATCAGTCTTGCTACCAATTTTGTGAGATGGTGGAGAGGGTGAATATCACCATGAACTTGCTAGACTATTTGTTCTTCATCTTCACAATGGCCAAGTGAACTTAGCTGGTGTCTCTTTCACTTTGACACCTAAAACTATTTTAGTAGCAACAGGTATTCCTAATGTGGGAGAAAAGTGAGACAAAGGACATCATGTGGGCAAAGAGCATTATGAGCCTTACATCAAGGCTAGTTATCAAAGGCAAATCAGTAGGGTCTTTCCTTTCAGATACCTACAAGACACTTATGCTCCACTCATGAAGCTCATTATCAAATATTTCACCTGTGAAGGGAGGTTTTCTCGCTTGTACACTTACCATGTTAGATTGCTGATGCATTTCACTAGAGTGAGGATGATGAACCTCCCCTATTTCATATGTAGAAATATTGAGAAGATGGCTACATTGGTGCAAAGGAAACCTCTTCCTCAGCAGTTTAGTATCATTTACCATTTTACATTGATCAAGATTATTATTTTGCATCAGCTGATCTTGTTAAATATTTCATGGGATACCTTCATTTCACATGATGTTTTCAAAAGCCCTCAGGTGACCCCATCAGTGTTTCAAGAGGAAGGAGGGCCTTCAAATCAGCCAGAGTTTCACGAGACTCAAACTACAGGTATGCCAGTGTTTGTCACTTATGAAAAGGGCACAAGGAGACTATTTGCAGCTGCCAAACGAGTATTATCTCCACCTGGGGTGGAAGGGGTCTCGTTTCCTTCACCAGACCACAGGCAAATGCTATCTTCACTTGGGGTGAAAGGGGCTTTTCCTTTTTCTTCAGCAGTACAGGTACTAGATAAAGGAAAGCAACCGTTGCTTGATGGAGGGCCTTCTGAAGGTCAGGATAGAGATTTTGTTTTGATTGAGGAGGAGGATACTGATTTGATCTCCCAAAACAACAGACTCAAGGAGGTCATTAGAGAGAAAGAAGTTGACATTCATGCCTTATCACTTAACCTTGAGAGAGCTAAGTGTATCATTAACTACCTTGAGCAACAGAACAAGAAATTGGAGGATAAACAAACAATCATGGAGCTGCAAACCATAAGGGAAAACAGGCAAGCAACAAAAAGAAGGAAAGTCAAATTGACACCTCTTGGCAAGAAATTGAGGTTGACCGGGAATCATGGCTAGAGAGGGTAAACATTCACTTGGATAAATTTCTTGAGAAATCCAACAAGGAGAAGAAGATGTTGTGCCACATGGCTTATCACTATTTGGCCCAGAACAAAATTTATAAAACAAGGATAAGAAGCCTAAAAGCCAAGTTAAGGAGAGATTTGAGGAGAAAGAAAGAGCAAGATAAGCTCAAAATCTTGGCTGAAGCTTTATTGGCCCAGCATAGCACCTAACATAGATCACTCGTGCCAAATTTAAAAAAATTTGGTGAACTTTTTGGCATTTTTGAATTTTTCAAGGGAAAAAACAGGTTTTTCCGGCAGGTAAGTAGTGCCATCGGCGCTACGCTTTTCATGGGGACCTCCATTTGAAGAAAAAACTACATTTTTGGATTCATCATGAATAGTTATGCATGCTCAGAAATTTCTAGGAAATTTTGATGAGTTTTGGGCCTCCAAAAGGGCCAAAAACACCCAAAAAATGCCCTCTCTGCCACTTTTTGGCCACACAGGAAGCAGTCTTGGGAGATTGAAATTTTGGAGGGGAAAATGGACTCCAAATCAAAAAATTAAAGTTGTTCCAGAAAGTAGACTCATAGGGATTTCCAATGAGCTATCCTGCACCTAATTTGGACCTCGGGAAGCCTTCCAAAAGCAGCTTGGAAAAAGCGCTATGCACAAAAAAATGGCGCTACACACAGGATGAAAAAGTGCCAATTTTGCCTGTTTGCTCAAAATTTCGCCTAGTTTTCTTCTAGTTTGAATTTTTCTCTCTTATGGTCAAATTCATGATGTGACATGATGTAAATTGATGTACTATGATGTAAAAATGATGAAAATTGACTTGATGAGGTAGATGCATCAGTTGTAGGTGGTTTTGAGTTGAATGAATCAGTTTCCTAAGTTGTAGAGGCAAGTTTTTCCACTGCCTATTTTTGTGTTCCTAGTTTAGATATGGTTGAAACCACTCCTCTTCTCATGGATTCTACCCTTGATGGATAGCACAGTTTGTTTGGAGGTCTATATCATGTGTTTTCTTAGTCATTTGTTAAATTTGGACTCTTGTGAATGCTTTGAGCACTATTGTACATCATTTTTGTAGTTTAACAAGGAAATAGACCAAGGTTTGCAGCATTTTGTGGGATTCTTGTGGCAAGGTGATTTAGTATTGTTTTTTCCTCTGTGATTCAAGTTATCATATGTTTATGTGTGCCATTATCTTTCTCTTTTCTACATAACTAAATAAATCAAGTATAAAGGTGGAATTCATTGATCTTTCATTGCTCTACCTTAGGGTTTATTTATCTTTATATGTTTTCTATTGTTTGAAGAGGACTCATGCCACATTCATGCCCTCTCCAACTCCTCACCAGTCTTAAGACTCACCATTACACCTAATCTAAAGTACTAAAGCACTTTCCTATCTCGCCCCACAGAACCCTCTGCAAAACTGAGCTCATTCCTTGGACCCAAAACTTCCTTTCACATTTGATCCAGCAAACCACCATAAAACTCAATCAAACTCCTCTGAGCATATACCTAGCCTAAAATTAGTATTTATATTAGTCATCTCAAGTTTTACTTGCCATATTTTCTTTGAGATTGACAAGGAGAGAGCCCTCTCCCGATCTGGTAGGGCTAGCTACTAGGTTAAGCGTGGTTTGATGTTACCCTAGACCTGCCTTTCTCAGCCTGAGGTAGATTTAGGCTATAACAAGTCCCTTCCATTATTATTGTTATGTAGGCCCTAATTAAATTTTGGCCACTTAGACTCCTATATATACCAAGGAGGTATTATCATTTGAATAATCCAAGATTTGATCATTTATGTGATGTCAAAAAGGCTTCCCCCTCGAAGTGGATTAATGGATAGTCATTTATCTATATTCTTCTTCTGTTTTTTTGTTATTTTTAGTTGGAAAAATAACAATTGGTATCATAGTTTTGGATCCTAGGGTTTTGTTTCTTCAAACATGTCATCTTAGAGATTCAAAATATTAGAGAAGTTTGTGTAGAAATATTCTCATGTAATCATCATTCATGTGTTGTATTTAGACACTCTTTAATAAGTTTCAATTATGGTTCAAAAATAAAGATGGTGAGTAATATTTTAGAATTAAACAATCAACATTATTCCAAGATGGAAAACATGATGACTCTTTAATGAGGTTCAAAATGTTTTTAAGTTGGAGATGTGGATTAGGAGCTTAGAGTCATGCAAGGGTGACACTTAAATTATAATTATATGTTATGAATGGATAACACATATATTAAATTATTTAGAATATGCTTAGAAACTATTTCAAATATTTGTAAAAAAACTCCCAACATAATGTACATCATACAAGAAAAAGACATAAAAATTATTCCAATAAGACAAACATGTCATATGCAAGTTTTAAGATGGAAAACATGGCAATATTCATTATTTATTCTCATGTAATCATCATGCAACAACCCCAAATGTTAGCTCAAGTTGTCTAGAGCTCGACATGACGTGGATTCAAATATTAGAGAAGTTCGTGTAAAAAAATTATATCTCCTTTCACTACATTTTAGGAGATATGGTCCAAGGAATTTAGGGTTTTTGAATGTTCTAGAATTCAGTCACAAATAGGTGGCCTATGAAAATTCATCATAACTTTCTCTTTTTTGATCAAATTTGAATTCCATAAAAAGTGACTAAAATTGCATGTACCTTAGTTTCTTGGGGACGAGTTGAAGGGCTTAAGGTCAAAATAGTGACATGTGCGAGTCCATACAAGTTCGTTATACTGAACCAGTCCATAATCTGGTCATCGTGGGAGATTTGGTATAACCTTCTCTTGAAGAATCTAATTTTGGTCTAACTTTTGGGGTTGCAAAGAATACATAGGAAGATACCTCAAGACGAATTTTCTGAACTTGGAAAACCGAAATTACAGAGATACAATAGTTTCAAGATCAAGCTCCAAAAATCAAGAAAAAGGTGTGTATTTTTAAAATTTTCTTAACTTTTGTTTGAAAAATTAGTTTGAAGTGATTAAAATGGCATATTGAAGGATAGATATCATTATTTGGTTCCAATATTCCTCACAAAAAAATAAAATGGATACACCCAGTAAACCAACAGAAATCTTTTCTATCACGCATGAATAAGAGGAAGAAATGCAACATGATATATCAAAAGTAAGGGACCAAGTACAACAAATTTCACTCTCACAAACAACAACCAAAAATGAATTAGATAGTTTAAATCCAGCGATAAAAGGGGGAAACAGGGTTTTGAAGGATTGTTTAAAAGCAAACATGGAAGCGATGATGAATGTCAAGATGGAAGGGTTGAAGGAAGGTTTGAAAATGTTGATGCAAGAAAGGCTACCTAGTGGTGACAAAGTATTCCATGAAAATAAAGATGAGGACAAAAGGAATATGAATTATGATTTTAGAGACTCAAATAGTGAGTTGAAGGCTAACTAGGTTTAAAGATCGATATGAGGAAGTTTTATGACAAGGATATGGTAACATGGATTCTATAGATGGATCAATTATTGAATCTACACAATGTGCAACATGCACAAAAGGTACACACTACATCTTTATATTTAGAACTCAATCAATGTGTATGGTATCACTGGATTTGTTCTTGTAAATCACTAGTCACTTGGATAATTTTTACAAAGTAATTGATAACACATTGTGAGGATACAAAGAGTAATACCTTCTTTAGCCAAATGATAAATCTCAAACAAAAGGGTTCAGTTGGGGAGCACATTGAGGACTTCCAAAGATTGAATATCAAGGTAACTAATATTCCATAGGAGCATCTAATTGATGTATTCATAGGTACTTTCAAGTACATCATCCATCATAAGGTTTGACTTTGGGAACCTAAGTCATTGGAGAATGCATTCAAGGTGCCAAGAATAGTTGAATGCAAAATTATGGCAACAAGGAGGTCTACAACTCACAACTGTAAATATGGAAGTGTTGTTGCTCCTAGCTTTCCACAACCTACAAGGTGGACACCACAACAAATGGAGGAAAAAGGAGAAAAAGGGCTTTGTTACAATTGTGATAGAAAATACACTAAAGGTAATAAGTGTGCTGAGAAGAATTTATTTTACATAGATTGTGAAGAGGAGGAAGAAAAGGAACAAGAAACGTCAAAATAAGAAGATATACACCAAGAACCAACCCCAGGGGTTGAAAAAGAAGAAATGAATACAACTATATCTTGTAATGTGTTGGTGGGAATTACCACTCACTAAGATCTCAAGCTAAAAGGATGAATCAAGAAGAAAAACGTAATAGAGTTTATTGATTCATGTAGTACTCATAATTTTATTCATTGTAAGATAGACAAGGATTTGAATTTCTTTCTATACCCAACATCAGAGTATCAAGAGATGGTTGCAAATGGAGGAACTATAAATTACTCAGGGAAGTGTAATAATATCAATCTAACCATGGGGGAATATGTATTGAATATTCCAATGCTTTCCATTCCAATGGGTGGTGCAGATTTTGTATTAGGAGTTCAATGGTTATAATCTTTGGGGGTGATATCTTTTCATTTTCACGATATTTTCTTGATTTTTATCTCGGAAGGAAAGCAAATTGAATTGAGTATCACAAGGAAACCTGGGAATATATTCATCTCTAATGGCACTAAAAATATTTTGAACAATGAACAATGGGGGGTAATTACACAAATATGTTCACAAGATGTTCAAATATCTAGTCATCCAAATCTTCAAAGAGTCAGTGACAATCATTCTTGTGTATTTGATACTCCCAAAGGTCTCCTACCTATTCGTGTTCATGACCATGCTATTCACTTTATTCCAATAAGTGTTCCTCCAAAAATTAGACCTTACATATATCCTTATGCCCAGAAGAGTGAATTTGAATATATGGTTGTAGAAATGTTAGAGGCAGGTATAATTAACATGGTGCTGAAACTATTGGAGGAGAAACAATTGCATGAAAAATCCTCCAAATGTTTCTTTGGAGTACAAGAAGTGGAATATTTGGGTCTTATTGTATCCCATGACGGTGTTAAGGCAGACCCTAAAAAATTAAATCCATCAAGGAATGGAAAATCCCCACAACCTCAAGGAATCTTCGAGGATTTTTTTTGTTGACGGGGTATTATAGCAAAATTGTTAAGATTTATGGGAAGATAACAACACTTAAAAAAATTACTAAATAAATATGCATTTTTTTGGACTCCAGAGGCAACTAAGGCCTTGGAAAATCTTAAAGAGGCAATGTGTCGAGCTCTAGTATTAGTTACACCAAAATTCACAAGAACCTTTATTATAGAATGTGATGTCTTAGGAAATGGAATTGATATTGTTTTAATGCAAGAAAGAAGACCCAATTATTTTGAAAGTGGTCCAATTAAAGGAATGTATTCATAGAAACCCATTTATGAGAAGGAAATGTTGGAAATACTACATGCATTGAATAAATGCAACCCTTACCTAATGGGGAGAAACTTCAAGGTAAAAACATATGATGATAAACTTAAATACCTCTTGGAACAAATATTATATTTAGAAGAGAAGCAAAAATGGGTCACAAAGATGTTGGGTTATTACTTTGAAATCATCTATAAGAAATGGAAGCAAAATGTTGTTGTAGATGCACTCTGAAGAAGAGATGAGGATGTGGAAGCATTACTCTGTGCCATTTCTAATATTGAACCTGATTGGATAATTGAAGCAAGGGATGAATGGAAGAATGATGAAGAGGTATGGACACTGATTCAAAAGTTGCAACAAGATCATAGTGCATCTTATTCATTCATTTGGAAAAATTATTCATTGTGGTACAAAGATCACTTATATCTATGTAATAATGTTGAAAAATCAATAAGAAAATATCAATTTTATTTGCCTTGGTCAAGCTAGAGAAAAATTGAATTTCCATTTCAGTGAACAAATTGGACGAGTTAACTTGAGTGGCATGGATTGTGTCGCCCTGTTAGCTTAGTTAATTCAATTTGGAAGACTTAAGTCTAGTTAAGCATGAGTGATTGCTAATTTGTAGCAATCTAATTCAAGTAAACTAAGTTAGTGTCAATTAAACTAGTTCTAACTGTTGGAGGAACTAGTGGAAGCACAAGTTATGCAGTGAGACTTCAGTCGCACTCAGTGATCATCCAAATAACTAATTAATCAACCCAAAATAATTGTTGCAAGCATAGAATTTGAGTTACCTAGTTGAGATGGAGATTCCAATGGAGTGTACTATAAGTTGTAGACTATTCCAATGTGTACAAGTGGTGGATGCAATTGGAGATCAAACCTTATGGATTGTGTAGTCAATTGAGGAGAAATTCCTAATTAATAGGGTCCCAATTAGTCAGGATTTGTTCAAGGAAATAGGGCTTGTAGGGCTTGAAATTTGGTTAAGTGTTGTCCAGGTTAAGTTAGTCACGCAGAGAGATAGGTTATTCACTTGCAGGTTTTGATAAGGCTTGATCAAGCATATGTAATATATCTTTATTCTCTTATTAATGTAATACATATAGGAAGCGGTTTTGAGCAGTTTCTTTCCCCTAGATAAATCTATGTGTATGTGCGTTATTTCTTAATGCATGTATATGATGTGTGTTCTAGATTGTGAATTGAATTCCGTAGAGCAGTAGAGTAGATTTGGGTCTTGTGATTTAGTAATTTAATGATTATTTTCAGATATACATATAATTTATACATGGTATTAGAGTGGAATTCACATTAGAGTATAAATTTCGAAGTTGGTTCTCAAAAGTTTCGAACTTACAGGATCAGTGTACCAGAAATTCTTCGAAGTTAGAAGGATGGCTTTCTATGGACTAAGACTCGAGTATTCCCTTGAAGGCATCTCGAATTTTTTTTCTTGGAAGGACCACATGGAGGCAATGCTAAAAGAAGATGGATTGAAGGAATTTGTCGAGAATGACATTCCAAAGCCAAGATCGGATGACGTCCATGATCTTGTAGAATGGAAGAAGTGTGTAGCCAAGGCGAGGAGAATAATATTGGAGGAAGTATGGGACCACATTGTCTCAAATATCCACGAGAAAGAAACTCCTTATGCAATGTGCCAAGCCTTGACAGATCTGTTCCAGAGTAGAAGTGACCATAGGAAACTGGTGCTCAAGGATAAGCTTCGAAATATCAAGATGAAGAAGAATGACTCCATTCAAAAATATCTAAGCAGGTTCACACAATGTCATGATGAACTTGCAGGATTTGGTGTTACAATTTCAGATGATGATTTTGTAATTCTGTCCCTTCTATGCCTTCCCAAGAGCTGGCATACCTACCAAGATTCGGTGAATGAGAGGGAGAAACTACCAAACTGGGAACACTTATGGTCTGATTTGTTAAAGGAGGAAATAAGGCAAAATACTAGAGATGGGACTTCATCGAAGGACGAGGATGAATAAAGTTGTTCATTGGTTGGAAAGGGAAAGAAGGGAAAAGGGAATAAATCTCAATCCAAACTAGAATCTAGCCAAGGGGGCAAGAAGAAAAACTTGTCCAAAATTAAATGCTTCAATTGTCATGAATTAGGGCATTATGCCACAAAGTGTCCACACAAAAAATCAAGCAAGAATTCCTCAAGAGGAGCAGCAGGTGAAGCTTTGGCTTCACAATTTGAGCTTTACTTCACCCTTACAACATGCATGGAAATAACAATAATGGGGAGCATGTGGTACTTGGACAGTGGTGCCTCATTCCACATGATGGGGAATAGATATTTTTTCAATGACCTGGAGGAAAAAGATCTCAAAATGCACATTGAGATAGGATATGATGGAAGGTACAACATGACCAGGATTGGTAAAGTCACCTTTCATAGGGAGTCTGACTCCCCTCTTAGAATTAAGGATGTCATGTTTGTTTCGGGCCTAAAGAAAAATCTCATCTCAATTGTAGTGTTGGAGGACTGTGGTTATGATTTGATCTTCAACAAAGGGAAATAACTCTTGAGACATGCAAGCACGGGATAGGTGAATTAGGTCGAGGTTCGTGTGAAGAACATATATAAGCTAGATGTGGAAGATTGTGCTACATAAAGCACAAAGGTGGAGAAGGTGCAGAGCCGTGATGTTTATGAACTTTGGCATAGAAGACTTGGCCATTTTCATCATGGCACCCTAAAGATTGTGCAACAGATAAACATAAGCCTCCGAAAGGAGCACTTGAGCAGCAAGATACATGCAAATGGTGTACCTTGGGGAAGTACACAAAAGCCACATTCCATGATCGGGACAACAAATGATATGCAGTCCTTGAAAGGATCCACTCTAATGTTTGTGGACCTTTCTCGATAACCTCCACTTCCAAGAATAAATACTATGTTATCTTTGTAGATGATTTCTCACGGAAGTGTTGGATCTTCTTCATGGAAAGAAGGATGATGCATTCTCCAAGTTCGTATAATTCAAGGAACTAGTTGAGAAATAAACCAGTAAGAAGGTGAAGGCTCTCAGGAGCAATAATAGGAATGAGTTTGTGTCAAATGAGTTCAATTTTTTTCTGAAAAAGAAGGAATTCGACAAGAGTTGATAACACCCCACAACTCGCTAGAGAATTGGGTGGCTGAGAGAAAGAATCATAGTATTATGGGAGTGATGTTGCATGACCAAGGCCTACCACTGCATTTGTGGGCAGATGCATGCAACATAATAGTATACTTGTAGAATCAGAGTCCTCATCAGATTCTAGGAATGATTACACTGAAGGAGGGTTTCTTGAGGAGAAAGTCGGGTGTGTCTCACTCTAGGATTTTTGGAGCATTTGTTTACTGCCATTGCTTTAAATATTCTAGGAAGAAGCTTGAGCCAACAACTGAGTTGGGGGTATTTTTAGGTTACACAGAAACTCCTCACAACTATCGAGTGTACTTACAATCCCTTAGAATGATAGTTGTATGAATGGATGTAAAGTTTAATGAGAACGTGATGCACTTCTCTCTTGAGACAAAGCTTCAGATTCCATTGATAGAGGAGCTTTTAGCTACAAATGAGGAACCTCGGGAAGTTATGGAGTAGCCATAATTTGAGGAACATAGAGTGGAGACATCCAAAGAAGGAACAAAACAAACTAGAGAAGATGAGAGGCTATTACATGATTCTAGAGAAATTGTGGGAACACCCAATTCATAGCACAGGCAGAGAAGGTCACTAGAATGGTACACTAACTACATGGCTCTAATAATTGATCTAGTAGAGACTGATTCATCTTCTTTCAAAGAAGTAGTAGAGAAACTTGTATGGGTTGATGCAATGGTGGAGGAATATGATTCCATTGTAAAGAACAGTGTTTGGGAAGTGGTCCCAAGACCAGAAGGTAAATCAATTATGGGTTTGAGATGGCTCTTCAAGGTAAATCATGCAGCAGATAGAAGCATAGAGAAGTATAAGGAAATATTTTCAGCCAATGGATTCTCTCAAGTTGAGGGAATTGACTATGAGGAAACATTTTCTCATGCAGCAGTTTATTCATCCAATAGATCAATTCTTGCACTATCTGCGTAGATGAGGTGGAAGATCCCCCAGATGGATGTAAAAATAGCATTCCTCAATGGATTTATTGAGGAGGAGGTGTACATTGATCAACTAGAAGGTTTTCAAACCTTCGATCATGAGAATCATGTGTGTAGACTCAAGTGAGCATTGTAAGGTATCAAGCAAGCACCTTGTGCTTGTTACACTGGGATTGACAGTTATCTCACCGGTTTGGGCTTCACCAAAAATGAAGCAGATGAAAACCTTTATGATATATTGGTAGAAGGTAAATTTTTTATTATTGTATTATATGTTGATGATTTTATTTTAACAGGTGATGATAAGTTGATCAGATCTTGCAAGGAGGACCTTGCAAGAGAATTTGAAATGAAGGACATGGGAGTCATGTACTATTTCCTCGGGTTGGAAGTATGGCAAGGAGATGGGGAATTATTTGTATCTCAAGGAAGTTATGCAAATGAGATACTGGAGAAGTTCCACATGGAGAGTAGAAAGCCCATGAAGACACCTCTAGCAACCAGTTGGAGGAAAGAGGATGCTACTTTAGGTGAAGTAGTGGAGGCTACCATTTATCTACATCTAGTGGGTTCACTAATGTATCTTGTGAACACCCGACCAGATATTTACTATGTAGTCAACCAACTTAGTCAATTTATGGTTAGTCCAACTAAATTATTTTGGAAGGAAGTTAAGCATGTCCTAAGGTACCTCAAGGGCACCACCGAGTTTGGAATCTGGTGCAAACAGACCGAGGGAGTGAAGTTGTGTGGCTTCAAAAATGCAGATTAGGCAAGGAATCCATCAAATCGGAAGAGCAAATCACAAGGAATTTTCATTGTTGGGTCCGTAGTGGTTTCCTGGTACCAGGAAGCAAAGATCAATTCCACTCAGGTCAATAGACGTAGAATACATGGATGCTAGTCAAGCAACACATGAGGCGATCTGGATGAGAAATATTCTTGTGGAACTGTTTGGTCAGATGATGGATCCTACTATGATATATTTTGATAATCAGATTTGCATCAAACTCTCTGAAAATCCATTATTTCACTATCGATCCAAGCATATAGATATCTGGTACCACCAACTATGGGATTGTGTGTAGAGGTGGATAATGTTGCTAGATTACATTCCAATAGAGGAATATGATGCAAATATTTTAACAAATGATTTTTCAAAGGGAAAATTAGAGTTCCATAGAGGTAGGATATGGGTAGTTGATAATACCTTTCTTGCTGAGAGGGAGTTTTGAAAATGCATCAAGAAAATATCAGTTTGATTTTCCTTGGTCAAACTAGAGAAAATTCGAATTTCCATTTCAATAGACAACTTGGATGTGTTAACTTGAGTGACATGGCTTGTGTCACCATGTCAACTTAGTTAATTCCATTTGGAAGAGTTGAGTTCATTTAAGCATGAGTGATTACTAATTTGTAGCAATCTAATTGAGTTAAATTAAGTTATTGTCGATTAAACTAGTTCTAACTATTGGAGGAACTATCGGAATTTCAAGTTGTGTAGTGAGACTTCCCTCACACTCAGTGATCATCAAGATAACTAATCAATCAGCCCAAAATAATTTTTACATGCAGAGAATTCGAATTACCCATTTGAGATGGAGATTCCAATGCAATGTATTATTATCTATAGACTATTCCAATGTGTACAGGTGGTGCATGCAATCAGAGATCGAAAATTATGGATTTTGTAGTCAATTGGGGGGAAATCCCTAATTAATAGGGGCCTAATTAATCAGGATTTGCGCAAGGACATAGGGGATTGGAGGGCTTGAAATTTGACTAAGTGTTTTCCAGAGTCATTCAATCAGGTAGAGAGATAGGCTATTCACTTGTAGGTTGTGATTAGGCTTGAGAAAGCATATGTAATACATCTCTATTTTTTTATTAATGCAATACAGATAGGAAGGGGTTTGAGAAATTTCTTTACCTTAGATAAATCTTTGTGTATGTGTGTTATGTTTAATGCATTTTATGATGTGTATTCTATATTGTGAATTGAATTCTGCAGAGAAGTAGAGTAGATTTGAGTCTTGTGATTTAATGAATTTCATTAGCAGTTTCAAATAAAAACATAATTTCTACAAATAACTCCCAACTTAAACAAAATGTTATTTTGGAATTGCACACCTCTCCTATAGGAGGGCACCAAGGATTTTTAAAAACTTACCACAGGGTTAAGAAGGAATTTTTTTTAGATGGATTTAAATCGAATATTCAGAAGTTTGTGGTAGAATGTTTGGTTTTCCAACAAAATAATGTTGAGACAATTAAGACCCCATGTATTTTACAACCATTATCCATTCCAAGCCAGTGTTGGGAAGAGTTCTCAATGGATTTTATCACAGTTTTACGCATTCTGAAGGAAAGAATGTCATCATGGTGATAGTTGCTAGAATTACCAAGTATGCACACTTTTGTGCACTATCTCATCCTTTCAAATCCAGTACAATCAAAAGCTAATAGTTCAAAAGCTACATGAAAACCCAAATATTATTGTAAGTAATAGAGATCCCACTTTCATTGGAAATTTTTGGACAAAAGTATTTTCTTGTCTTGTTACTTAATTAGCTCATAGATCATCTTATCATCCTCAATCTGGTGGGAAAATTGAGATGGTGAACAAATGTTTAGAAGGTTATCTTCGTTACTTTGTATCCAATAAAAAACATAATGGATTAAGTGGTTAGGCCTATCATGGTGGTATAACACTTCCTTCCATACTGCAAAAAAAATGACTCCATTTATGGCGCTTTATGGATGTAATCGACCATCCATCACATCATCTTCAAAAGAGAATTCTAAGGTTCAAGTAGTGGAAGATCACATCGAGTGTCAGTAATAATTTCTCCAACTCTTAAAGGATGATCTAAATCTAGTGCGGAATCGAATGAAACAACAAGCATATCAGTGTTACAGTGAAAGAAATTTTTATGTGGATGCTTGGGTATTTTTACGACTACAACCATGTAAACAAGTGTCTATCAAGAAAGCAAAGAAGTATAATAAATTATCACCCAATTATTATGGCCCTTACAAGGTGTTGCAAAATATTGGTACTATGACATAAAAATTGGACTTGTTTGCATCTTCACAAGTACACCCAGTTTTCCATGTTTCATTCTTAAAGAAGGTTATAGGTGACAAGCTTGAAGTTCAAACTATACTTCCAGAACTTGAAGAGAAAGGAAAAATCATATTGGAGCCTGAATCAATCACATAAAAAAGAATCTAGAAGCTACAGAACAAATAAATTTCATAGTATCTCATTAAGTGGAAGAACTTACATGTTGAAAACTCCACATAGGAGGATGAGTATTTTATTCAAAACAATCCAAAACTACTCAAGCATTGAGGGAAAAAAAAAAATTGAAGGAGAGGGGCATATTAGGTCCCTATAATACTAGTGCATCCCCCATATTGTTATTGTTGTGCCCCAGAGAATCTCATTGTTGTTATTAGTGTGCCCTTACATTATTCTTGTTATGTAGGCCCTAATTATATTTTGAACGCTTAGACTCCTATATAACCAAGGAGGTCTTCTTATTTGATTAATCCAAGAATTTTTCATTAATCTGATGTCAAGGAGGATTCCCCCTCGAAGTGGATTAATATCTAGTCATTGAACTATATTCTTCTTTTGTTTTTGTGTTATTTTCAGCTGGAAACATAACATTTGGTATCATAGCTTTGGATCCGAGGGTTTTTTTTCTTCCTTGGGGAAAGAAGTTTTAGGGTGAAGTTTCAAACCTTGGGAGACCGAAATTATAGAGATACAATAGTTTCAATATCAAGCTCCAAAAATAAATAAATAAAGATGTGTTGTAACCACCCCTCCCATATCTACCCACTTTCGCTAGCCTACCAGGGTAACATGAGTTGAGGGCTACTATGACATGACTCAACCTCCTAAGTAAAGTTAAGGAAGTAGAATCAAAAAACCAAAGTTTCATTAACCTTCCTCAAGAGCTATGGGAATCCCAAGAGCTAAACCACCCCTCCAGGTTCCCAAACCCTGAGTTAAACTTATTTTTCAGTGATATGGGCTCTCATCTGCAGGAATAAAATTGCATAATTTGATTGTAGGCCTCCAATTGCATGACCAAGCCTACAAGGGAGAAACTATAGTCTACTTTTCCCAGTTATGTGCCTACGACTGTTGAATCTAAGCCACATTTTCAGGGCTAGTCCCCAGACCACTACCCAGAACTTGATGAGACTTTCCCGAACAATAAATGACACAAGGAAAAATCATTTAACACAAAACTTAGTCGGGAATTTGACCTAACCAAGCTTAACCATGACAGTCATTTTGCCAAAAAAATTGTGAACATGTAATCTATTTGCTATAAATGAATATCTGAACATAGGGGTCTCATACTTATCTAAAAATCACGAAGAATGTCCAATGCCCTCTTAGGATAACTGAAATAAAATCTGTTAGGTCATGCATTAAATAACCATTCATTTACCAATCAAAACATGATAAGATCCATAACTAGAATCTGTCATGAAACCATGCTTATAACCAAAATAATAATAGTGATAGAATAGCCATCAAAGCTACATAATAAGAAGTATAAATAATCATGAAATACAAGAGGAAAAGATTTATTATTAACATATGAAAAATCCAACCAAGTCAAGGAATTCTGCGTACCATCCAGCCATAAATTGGGCTGAACCAAATATTTCTTTCATCCAATCACCCATGTTCCATAATCTGAGCATGAATGTGGGACTCACAACAAAACAAACAGGTCTTCCTCAAGCTTTACCGTAATCCCTCCAAAACCAATCAAGGTACTCCTACGCCCGAAACCCTCACCTATACAGCCAGGCTTTACTGCAATCCTGCCATTACTAGTCAAGGGATTCCTAGGCCCAAACAAGGAAACATACACTACCAAGATTTACTACAATCCTGCCAAAACTAGTCAAGGGATCACTAGGCCCTAAACAAGCTTGGATGCCTCTGGATTTATTCACTAATACCTTGAGGAATTTTCCCATTTCCACCCTCAAGATTTACCTCAATCCTTCCTTTATCGGTCAAGGGATTCCTAGGTGCTTGGGAGTTTTCCTATGACCACCTCACTCGATTCCAAAACCATCCAGAAATCCAAATCTCAACTAATGAAAGAACCCCATAACACCATGGCTATCCAGAAATGGAAAGGCAAAGTTGAAACCACTATCACACCTAGAAAAACTCATGCCAATGACAACAAGAGAATCAAATACACATATGCATGTACCATGCATGCCAAAACTAACAAGGAAATCATACATGCAACTCGATACTTGCAAGAAATATTGTTGTAGCCTCTTGATCCAACTATTCTTTTCTTGATCATTGCTTTCATTTTATTTCTTTTCCTTCCTTTTCCTTCCTTTATCTAATTCTAGACTGCTCCAAGAATGCTCTAAGTGTACAAGAGTATGAGAGAGAGATAATAGAGATAGAGCTCCAAAACTGAATTTGTAGAAATTTTGAATAATTTAACACATATTCAACAGAGATTATCCTGATCATGTACTATTGCGGAATACATACACAATACATAAGCTCCTCTACGTTGATCATCAATATAGCAACATCAATAACAATAAAACATCAAGAGCATTCACACATTAACACATCATGTAACCCAGGGAAGGCATCTCGCTAAAAACCCCAACTATCTGTATATTAATGATTGAGACCATGTAACATTATAAAGTACAATGCTTATCACAAGCAATCCAGTACCAACTCCACCTGTTACACACAATACAGCTAATATCTGATCTCCAAATCTATTCCACTGCTTGCCTGCCTCCACTGCTCAATACCTGCTCAAGAATTAATGAGAATGGTTTACCAAACTCGTATTTCACCTCCAAAGAATCACTCACACTGTGTTAGACGTGAGCAGAGGCTATAATATTGGGCGAATACATGAACAAACTCATTGGCATACTCAATCCCTTGATTTTGCAAATCCTCATGCACAACTATAGTCACAACTGATAGCAATCTGGGTAGTTGATAACACCTTTCTTGCTGAGAGGGAGTTTTGAAAATGCATCAAGAAAATATCAGTTTGATTTTCCTTGGTCAAACTAGAGAAAATTCGAATTTCCATTTCAATAGACAACTTGGATGTGTTAACTTGAGTGACATGGCTTGTGTCACCATGTCAACTTAGTTAATTCCATTTGGAAGAGTTGAGTTCATTTAAGCATGAGTGATTACTAATTTGTAGCAATCTAATTGAGTTAAATTAAGTTATTGTCGATTAAACTAGTTCTAACTATTGGAGGAACTATCGGAATTTCAAGTTGTGTAGTGAGACTTCCCTCACACTCAGTGATCATCAAGATAACTAATCAATCAGCCCAAAATAATTTTTACATGCAGAGAATTCGAATTACCCATTTGAGATGGAGATTCCAATGCAATGTATTATTATCTATAGACTATTCCAATGTGTACAGGTGGTGCATGCAATCAGAGATCGAAAATTATGGATTTTGTAGTCAATTGGGGGGAAATCCATAATTAATAGGGGCCTAATTAATCAGGATTTGCGCAAGGAAATAGGGGATTGGAGGGCTTGAAATTTGACTAAGTGTTTTCCAGAGTCATTCAATCAGGTAGAGAGATAGGCTATTCACTTGTAGGTTGTGATTAGGCTTGAGAAAGCATATGTAATACATCTCTATTTTTTTATTAATGCAATACAGATAGGAAGGGGTTTGAGAAATTTCTTTACCTTAGATAAATCTTTGTGTATGTGTGTTATGTTTAATGCATTTTATGATGTGTATTCTATATTGTGAATTGAATTCTGCAGAGAAGTAGAGTAGATTTGAGTCTTGTGATTTAATGAATTTCATTAGCAGTTTCAAATAAAAACATAATTTCTACAAATAACTCCCAACTTAAACAAAATGTTATTTTGGAATTGCACACCTCTCCTATAGGAGGGCACCAAGGATTTTTAAAAACTTACCACATGGTTAAGAAGGAATTTTTTTTAGATGGATTTAAATCTAATATTCAGAAGTTTGTGGCAGAATGTTTGGTTTTCCAACAAAATAATGTTGAGACAATTAAGACCCCATGTATTTTACAACCATTATCCATTCCAAGCTAGTGTTGGGAAGAGTTCTCAATGGATTTTATCACAGTTTTATGCATTCTGAAGGAAAGAGTGTCATCATGGTGATAGTTGCTAGAATTACCAAGTATGCACACTTTTGTGCACTATCTCATCCTTTCAAATCCAGTACAATCAAAAGCTAATAGTTCAAAAGCTACATGAAAACCCAAATATTATTGTAAGTAATAGAGATCCCACTTTCATTGGAAATTTTTGGACAAAAGTATTTTCTTGTCTTGTTACTTAATTAGCTCATAGATCATCTTATCATCCTCAATCTGGTGGGAAAATTGAGATGGTGAACAAATGTTTAGAAGGTTATCTTCGTTACTTTGTATCCAATAAAAAACATAATGGATTAAGTGGTTAGGCCTATCACGGTGGTATAACACTTCCTTCCATACTGCAAAAAAAATGACTCCATTTATGGCGCTTTATGGATGTAATCGACCATCCATCACATCATCTTCAAAAGAGAATTCTAAGGTTCAAGTAGTGGAAGATCACATCGAGTGTCAGTAATAATTTCTCCAACTCTTAAAGGATGATCTAAATCTAGTGCGGAATCGAATGAAACAACAAGCATATCATTGTTACAGTGAAAGAAATTTTTATGTGGGTGCTTGGGTATTTTTACGACTACAACCATGTAAACAAGTGTCTATCAAGAAAGCAAAGAAGTATAATAAATTATCACCCAAGTACTATGGCCCTTACAAGGTGTTGCAAAATATTGGTACTATGACATAAAAATTGGACTTGTTTGCATCTTCACAAGTACACCCAGTTTTCCATGTTGCATTCTTAAAGAAGGTTATAGGTGACAAGCTTGAAGTTCAAACTATACTTCCAGAACTTGAAGAGAAAGGAAAAATCATATTGGAGCCTGAATCAATCACGTAAAAAAGAATCTAGAAGCTACAGAACAAATCAATTTCATAGTATCTCATTAAGTGGAAGAACTTACATGTTGAAAACTCCACATAGGAGGATGAGTATTTTATTCAAAACAATCCAAAACTACTCAAGCATTGAGGGAAAAAAAAAAAATTAAGGAGAGGGGCATGTTAGGTCCCTATAATACTAGTGCATCCCCCATATTGTTATTGTTGTGCCCCATAGAATCTCATTGTTGTTATTAGTGTGCCCTTACATTATTCTTGTTATGTAGGCCCTAATTATATTTTGAACCCTTAGACTCCTATATAACCAAGGAGGTCTTCTTATTTGATTAATCCAAGAATTTTTCATTTATCTGATGTCAAGGAGGATTCCCCCTCGAAGTGGATTAATATCTAGTCATTGAACTATATTCTTCTTTTGTTTTTGTGTTATTTTCAGCTGGAAACATAACATTTGGTATCATAGCTTTGGATCCGAGGGTTTTTTTTCTTCCTTGGGGAAAGAAGTTTTAGGGTGAAGTTTCAAACCTTGGGAGACCGAAATTATAGAGATACAATAGTTTCAATATCAAGCTCCAAAAATAAATAAATAAAGATGTGTTGTAACCACCCCTCCCATATCTACCCACTTTCGCTAGCCTACCAGGGTAACATGAGTTGAGGGCTACTATGACATGACTCAACCTCCCAAGTAAAGTTAAGGAAGTGGAATCAAAAAACCAAAGTTTCATTGACCTTCCTCAAGAGCTATGGGAATCCCAAGAGCTAAACCACCCCTCCAGGTTCCCAAACCCTGAGTTAAACTTATTTTTCAGTGATATGGGCTCTCATCTGCAGGAATAAAATTGCATAAATTTGATTGTAGGCCTCCAATTTCATGACCAAGCCTACAAGGGAGAAACTACAGTCTACTTTTCCCAGTTATGTGCCTACGACTGTTGAATCTAAGCCACATTTTCAGGGCTAGTCCCCAGACCACTACCCAGAACTTGATGAGACTTTCCCGAACAATAAATGACACAAGGAAAAATCATTTAACACAAAACTTAGTCGGGAATTTGACCTAACCAAGCTTAACCATGACAGTCATTTTGCCAAAAAAATTGTGAACATGTAATCTACATGCTATAAATGAATATCTGAACATAGGGGTCTCATACTTATCTAAAAATCACGAAGAATGTCCAATGCCCTCTTAGGATAACTGAAATAAAATCTATTAGGTCATGCATTAAATAACCATTCATTTACCAATCAAAACATGATAAGATCCATAACTAGAATCTGTCATGAAACCATGCTTATAACCAAAATAATAATAATGATAGAATAGCCATCAAAGCTACATAATAAGAAGTATAAATACTCATGAAATACAAGAGGAAAAGATTTATTATTAACATATGAAAAATCCAACCAAGTCAGGGAATTCTGCGTACCATCCAGCCATAAATTGGGCTGAACCAAATATTTCTTTCATCCAATCACCCATGTTCCATAATCTGAGCATGAATGTGGGACTCACAACAAAACGAACAGGTCTTCCTCAAGCTTTACCGTAATCCCTCCAAAACCAATCAAGGTACTCCTACGCCCGAAACCCTCACCTATACAGCCAGGCTTTACTGCAATCCTGCCATTACTAGTCAAGGGATTCCTAGGCCCAAACAAGGAAACATACACTACCAAGATTTACTACAATCCTGCCAAAACTAGTCAAGGGATCACTAGGCCCTAAACAAGCTTGGATGCCTCTGGATTTATTCACTAATACCTTGAGGAATTTTCCCATTTCCACCCTCAAGATTTACCTCAATCCTTCCATTATCGGTCAAGGGATTCCTAGGTGCTTGGGATTTTTCCTATGACCACCTCACTCGATTCCAAAACCATCCAGAAATCCAAATCTCAACTAATGAAAGAACCCCATAACACCATGGCTATCCAGAAATGGAAAGGCAAAGTTGAAACCACTATCACACCTAGAAAAACTCAAGCCAATGACAACAAGAGAATCAAATACACATATGCATGTACCATGCATGCCAAAACTAACAAGGAAATCATACATGCAACTCGATACTTGCAAGAAATATTGTTGTAGCCTCTTGATCCAACTATTCTTTTCTTGATCATTGCTTTCATTTTATTTCTTTTCCTTCCTTTTCCTTCCTTTATCTAATTCTAGGCTGCTCCAAGAATGCTCTAAGTGTACAAGAGTATGAGAGAGAGATAATAGAGATAGAGCTCCAAAACTGAATTTGTAGAAATTTTGAATAATTTAACACATATTCAACAGAGATTATCCTGATCATGTACTATTGCGGAATACATACACAATACATAAGCTCCTCTACGTTGATCATCAATATAGCAACATCAATAACAATAAAACATCAAGAGCATTCACACATTAACACATCATGTAACCCAGGGAAGGCATCTCGCTAAAAACCCCAACTATCTGTATATTAATGATTGAGACCATGTAACATTATAAAGTACAATGCTTATCACAAGCAATCCAGTACCAACTCCACCTGTTACACATAATACAGCTAATATCTGATCTCCAAATCTATTCCACTGCTTGCCTGCCTCCACTGCTCAATACCTGCTCAAGAATTAATGAGAATGGTTTACCAAACTCGTATTTCACCTCCAAAGAATCACTCACACTGTGTTAGATGTGAGAAGAGGCTATAATATTGGGCGAATACATGAGCAAACTCATTGGCATACTCAATCCCTTGATTGTGCAAATCCTCATGCACAACTATAGTCACAACTGATAGCAATCGGATCCTCTAACACCTGTCCCTGTTGAACTGAACATGCACTGACATGCAACTGAGTTAACTGATGTATTCTATAGTTGTATTATGAGTTAATAATTAGTTTAACAACTCATCATTAGTCTATTTGCAGTTAGACTAATTACAACTAGTTTAACCAAGTCAAACTGAACACAACTCCATCAACTCTACAATCAACTCCACCAAACTCAACTGATTGAGTTCTAACTGAAGTCATGCATGCAAAAAATCAACTGACTCATAAAAAAAGCATACTTCCTTCTGACATCTGCATGGGCCACATCTGTAGCTCAAACTAAAGTTCTCCAAGAGAATAAGATCAAGTTTATAGTCCAAATATTATTATGAGACAATAATATTTGACTTTTCTATTTCGGACAGCCAGTCTAAAAATAGACTTTGATCACTCCTGCTGTGATCATCCTTCCTGTGGTCACTCCTACTGTGATCACTCCTGCTATGATCATCCCTGCTGTGGTCACTCCTGCTGTGATCATCCCTGCCGGGATCCAAAAATAAAACTTGTGCCATAATTTGCCTGCAGGCCCACTTAGTGAAGGCGATTCTTTTCACTAAGCTCCATCATCTTATTGCAATCTCAACACTCCCTCTCGACAAGATATGGATTATCAGCAACCCCTATCCTGCCTCGGTGGTACTCGAATTTGCTCCTGGTGAGAGCCTTCATCAGAATATCAGCATCCTGATCCTCCGTTGGAATGTATGAAAGCAACATGATCCTCCGTTGCACACAATCTCTGATATGATGGTACCTGATGTCCTTGCTGCCATATACTCGGCCTCTTGAGCTCCCTACCCAATCTGCATCCTCATGTCTGTACCAAGATCCATATCCCAATGTGCCTCTCAAATAACACAATACATGCTTGCCCACCTTCCAAAAGAGCTTGGTAGGCTTAACCATAGCTTGTGAAAGCTGGTTAACTGCATAGCATATATCAAGTCGTGTATTGACCAAATACATCATCAACCCCACCAACTATCGATAAACAGTGGCATCCACTTCTTCTCCCGAAGTGGCATCCTCCTTCCTCCAACCTCCAAGAAGAGGAGTATCAACAGGCTTGCAGCCATGCATGTTGAACTTCTCCAGTATCTCCCGAGCATACTTACCCTGAGAAACAAGCAGTCCACCACTGCGCTGCCATATTTCCAATCCTAGGAAATAGTGAAGGAGGCCCAAGTCCTTCATCTCAAACTCTGTAGCAAGATCCTTCTTGCATGACAGTATCAACAGCTCATCACCAGTTAGAATCAAATCAACAGGCTTGCAGCCATGCATGTTGAACTTCTCCAGTATCTCCCGAGCATACTTACCCTGAGAAACAAACAGTCCACCACTGCGCTACCATATTTCCAATCCTAGGAAATAGTGAAGGAGGCCCAAGTCCTTCATCTCAAACTCTGTAGCAAGATCCTTCTTGCATGATAGTATCAACAGCTCATCACCAGTTAGAATCAAATCATCAACATACAGTACAATGATAAGCAACTTACCCTCCACCACAATCTGGTATAGGTTAGGATCCACCTCGCTCTTGGAGAATCCAAGTCCTGTGAAATAGCTGTCTATCCGTGTGTACCAAGCACGTGGTGCTTGCTTCAACCCATACAGTGCTCTCTTGAGCCTACACACATGCGACTCGCTGCTGAAGACCTCAAAGCCTTCGAGTTGCTCAATGTACACCTCCTCCTCAATGACTCCATTGAGGAACGCAGTCTTCACATCCATCTGATGAATGTGCCATCCCATCTGAGCTGAGAGAGCAAGAATCGTCCGTATGGAAGAATACCTTGTGACAGGTGCAAAGGTCTCCTCATAATCGATCCCCTCTATCTGTGAAAAGCCTCGGGCAACAAATCTTGCCTTGTACTTCTCCACACTCCCATCAGCTGCCTGCTTAACTTTGTAGATCCATCTCGAACCCACCACTGATTTCCCTTCCAGTCTAGGAACAATCTCCCATGCACTGTTTATGACAATAGAATCATACTCTTCCACCATGGCATCTACCCATGCGGGATCCTCCACAGCTTCCTCGAAAGAGGATGGCTCAGTCACAACACATTTGCTCATAAGAGCCATGTATCGAGTGTACCGATCAGGTGACTGTCTCTGCCTGTGTTGGGCTGTAGGTGGTCCTACAACTTTCTCTGCATCTTGAGCCAGTCACTCAGCTTCTGTCAAGCGCTTTCGCCCTCTGATGGTTGGCGCTGCATGAGTGGTCTCTTCCACTCCATGAACCTCGTCCTGTGGCTGATCCACATCCTGAAGCTCATCCTTAGGAACTAATAGCTCCTCATCTACATGTAAGTGTAGCTCCCTCTCAAGCGAACACTTCATGGCTTTCTCCTCCTGAAATTTTATATCCCGTCGTACAATATTTTTACCACTATCTGGCAAATACACATGATAGTTGTGAGGTGTATCAGTGTACCCCACAAATATCCCAACCTCTGCGGTCGGCTCCAACTTCTTCCTGGCATCCTTCGTCACATGCATGTAAACGTTAGCACCAAAAATCCTCAAATGAGAAAGATCAGGCTTCTTACCAGAATAAGCCTCCTTGGGTGTACTCATGCCAAGTATCCTGTGAGGACAACGGTTCTGCACATAAACTGTTGTATTGCATGCTTCCACCCACAAGTGAAGGGGTAGGCCCTGATCATGCAACATTGCCCGTGTAGCACACACAATTGTTTTGTTCTTCCGCTCAGCTACCCCATTCTGCTGTGGGTTATGGGGAGCTATGAGCTCTCTTCGAATCCCTTCTGCCTTGCAGAAATCCTTGAACTCATCCGAGATGTATTCACCACCGTTATCGCTCCTAAGAGCCTTCACCTTCTTCCCCGACTCCTTCTCGATCAGTGCTTTGAATTCACAGAACTTTGAATATGTCTCGCTCTTCTTCTGCATGAAGAAGATCTAGCACTTATGAGAGAAATCATCAACAAAAATCACATAATACCTATGTTTTGTTGTCGAAGCAACTAAGAAAGGTCCACACACGTCTGTGTGAATTCTCTCAAGGATCATCGTGGCGCGACTATCCTTCTTGTGAAAGGTGGCTTTCACAAACTTCCCCAAAGTACACCCCTTGCACTGATCTGACTGCGCAAGTGTGCCTTTAGGAAGCCCTGTAGTGATCTGTTGCAGTATCTTCAAGGCTCCATGGTGAAGGTGACCCAATCTCCTGTGCCACAACTCGCCATCATCCCGGCTCACCAATCCTTCTGCCTTTTCCTGCCATTGTTGTGCATCCATCTACATGCAACTGATAAAGGTTTCTCACTCGAATCTTTATCTTCCGGGTCTCACCAGTTGTCTTGCTGCGCAGGAAAGCCTTTCCCTCACTGAAAACAACATCATACCCCTTGTCTTCTAACATTTCCACTGAAATAAGATTCTTCTTCAATCCTGGAACATGCATGACTTCCTTCAATACAAAGGGTTTACCAGACTCCCTCTCAAAGGAAATGGTACCGATACCGGTCACACTGTATCTACCATCATCACCCATCTCGATGTGCACTCCAAGATCTTTGTCCTCCAGATCAGAGAACAAATCTCTATCTCCCATCATGTGAAAAGACGCACCACTGTCCAAGAACCACACCGATCCCATCACACTTGAAACCAAGCATTAGATCAATGAAAAATCAAGCTCAAACTGTGAGGCTAGAGCCTCTCCTGCTGAAGATCCAGCAGCCTGCTTGTTCTTCTTCTTCTGCGGACAATTAGTGGCATAGTGTCCATGCTGGTGACAGTGAAAACACTTCACCTTGGACATGTCCTGCTTCTTGCCTTTCGCACCGGAATGAGAAGCTTTCTTATTCTTCCCCTTCTTTGCTTTGGCAGCCAAAGTGAAATTCTCTTCATCAAATACCTTTGATGAAGATCCATTCTCACCTTTATTGTTTCTGAGTTTATCCTTGAGCGTCAGGTCGCTCTTGCTTTGGAATAACATTTGCAATCCGTTGAAAGACATTTTCAACAACACTGCTACAAATTCGATTTCCACCAGCTCAAACTCAACCGCTTCTGATCTAAAATTCGTGAGAACAAAATATTTCTCGTACAGAGATCGACCCTGCTGTGGTCACTCCTGCTGTGATCATCCCTGCTGTGGTCACTCCTACTGTGATCATCCCTGCTGGGATCCAAAAATAGAACTTGCGCCATAATTTGCGTGCGGGCCCACTTAGTGAAGGTGACTCTTTTCACTAAGCTCCATCATCTTGTTGCAATCTCAACAGAATTGACAAAACGTCTCACACACTAACAAAAGCCATGAACTAATCCTCATAAGCCTTTTTATCATTAAGACCTCTATTTTCTTCATTTTTCATTCAATTTCCCTCTCTTTCAATTCTGTGACCTTTCATCTCCTTTTTCTCCTATTTTCCTTTATTTTTCATAAATAAATGTCATTTAATGCCTATTTTCCTTTTCCAAATTTCCTTAGCCATAATAAATTGAAATAAACATCTGTTGTGATGTTTTTCCGAACATTCAGCTTGGAGTACATGTCTCATGACCTTGATATTATTTTTCCTTTATTACCTTTATTACATGAACTTTTAACCCAAGGTTATTATAGAACCCTCCCCCTTAGGGGAACATCATCCTCAATGTTCTATGACACCTATGACTAGAAAATCGTTGAAAAGAAAACATATTGCTTATGGAGCTTTAGAACACAACTCGTTGTAATATTTACAATGACATCCTGCTGAAAACATGACAATCATATCGTTTACTGGAGATTTATAACATAGCTCATTACGGTATTTACAATAACAACCACATATACTCCTACACATTTGCTTCAACCAGAAAATAACCATATTTTTTATGGAGCTTTATAAATCTAGCTCGATACAGTATTCATAATAATATACACATACATATGCACATTTTCTCTAACCAACAAATAAAAGGATATGATGTTTGCCTCTGCAATAAGGGAATCCAAAGACTCACACCTCCACCCTCAAAGTAATACCAGGATTCACCTCCTTCCCAGGAAGTCCAGAATCGACTGCCAAAGTCAAAGTCTGCATCTAATATCCAACGCTATGATCTTCACACTATATGTTCTCTCATTGAACAATTACAGAGTCATTGTTGTAGGGCACACTCCCAATGTGCATCTGATTCCATATAGAAAGGCTAATGACCAAAACAAACCCATCCCATGGCCTTCCCTTTTCTGCTACACAATCCCTCAGGAAATCTATTCACCCCTTTTCATGCAGTCACTCACCTTCCAAGTTCCTCGACATCCCCTTTCCCAGGTGTTACACAACATTTTGTCATTGTCCTTGTACCCCCGGTTCCTTAATCCTAGAGGACCTCTACAGTGAACCCCACATGCTTTTCCTTCATGAAGAAACTCCCATTGTGTCCCTCTTCATGATCAGATCAATTCCCTTTTTCACCATTTCCCCTGAAACTTCTGTTTTGACCAGTTTACAAGACCGACGTTAATGACCTTTGTCTCCCCCGTGTAGATGTACAGAGATTAGCACTATCCCTAGCGCCGGCTGGAGCGATTGAGATGTATTCTAGTTGCACCGGTCCTGTTATGGAAAGTTTTTTAAATTAAGAGCTAAAGCTTCCAGCTCTAGAAGCTTCATAACGGAAGTCTGGTAAATTTTTTGGCAGGATGGGGTTGAGGATGTCAGTTTGGGCTCCTTTCCCCTATAATTATGGAACTACCTCAAGGGATAAGGCCTTCTCCCATGAGAAGAGGATCCATTTTCCATCCATTCATCCTATATAAACCTCCCTTCTTCCCAAGCACAAGCTAGTGTTAATGTTGGTGTGCTAGTGCTATTCTAGTTTGGAGTAAATAGCAAGCTATTCATAGTTGTAGCTATCTAGTTGTTCGAGGGAGAAGTGTGATTTGGTTTGAAGTGAAGCCTAAAGGGAAGAGCCTTAAAACTATTGTTGATTGAGGCCATCATGGAATGCTAGCAGAAGTGTGTGGGAACCTAGTCTTGTCAGAGGAGAACCGCAACATCAAGAAAATGGTTGTAATCTCTTCTTGATATCAATATATATGCAACTATCAATTGATTTCCTAAATGATTTTTCATCTTACATATTCATGGCTTAATGTTTCTTGACTTGTTAAGTAGGTTGAATTACAATTTTTCTATTATCACGGTCATTGTTTGGTGTTGTTTACTTGTTTCATTTGTTTGAAGAAGGAAGCGAGAGATAGTTGGAGCGAGCAAGCAAGGACATCATCAAACGGGATAAGCGTACTAAGAGGTAAGCCCTCTTAATTGGTTCTAACCTAAGGAAATATTCCATAGAATGTATCTGTTGTGGCTAGACCCATTACCGGGCTAGATGAATTTTTTTGTGTCCGCACTTATAATTTTACTTCACCACAAATTGGCGACTCCACTGGGGAACCAATCCTTTTTCTTGTCTTGGATTTCATGATTTCGTGAGAACTTTTCTAGTTCCACTTTTTCCCTTTGGTTCTTTTTCTTTTCTCCTGCTTACTAGCCTGAGTTTAAAATTCATAGTAGCAGATCTAGTCTATGTTTCAAAAAAATATATATATATTTTCTTGGCTCCCTCGATTAGCGCGCTTAATCCACTGACAACCATGCCGACCAATGCGAATTGCTGGGAAATAATCGTGTCGGCCAACCTCTAGCATTTGTTATCAGTTAGGCAGTTGTGCCAATGCCTGTAAGTGAAGGTTAGGGTTTGACCCCAATCTTGGCGAGTGTGTTCTGCTCTTATGATTTTGACCCCGTAATCCTTTTAGACCGTTTTCTCCCTGACTAGAAAGTTGTGTTTCATTCGATTTTGTTTTCTTGTTGGCTTATCATCTTTCTGCTTGATTTCTTGAGTCATTGGGTGGTCAGCGACACTAGGGCATATAGATTGTCATCCATTCAGCTATTTGTGAACTCAGTGAGTCGGGTTTTAGGTGTACTTACACCTTGCATTTCGTTTTCGGTCCCTTTACAACTTTGACCTCTATTACACAAGTTTGAAAAGTTTTCGTTTGCTTGTCTAAACGTTTCTTTTTCGGCATGGATCACGTTGCTTGTCTTGTTGTTGGTAAATTCGGTACCTCATTTGTCCGAATGAGCCTCTCTTTTCATGTTTTCATCTGCTTGAAGAGCTTATTGTCTTGAAGAATTTTTTACTGAAGTGTTTTATGTGAAAAGTTTATTTCGTTGTTTCATGAAAAGGTATGAAATTCTAGTTTGTTGCATCATTGTGCTACAATAGCTTGCATCACTAAAAAACTATAATTACATTAGCATTTGGAAAAGGAAAAGAACTCTTTTGCTTTTGAAAGGACTATTAGATATGTGCTTGTCAAGAAATTAGGAATTTGAATGCATTTTTAATTAGTTTATTTTTCAAAAAAGTAAGGTAGTGAAAGATTATTTCGTTTTCAGTTGCTTGGTTGCTTGCATTTGATTGAGTAGTTTCTACCCTCTCTAGTGTAGGCATTTCATCGAATTGAAAGGGTCTTGTCTCATTTAGTTTCATTTAAGGTTTTTCGAGTCGCATCGCTAAGACCTGAAAACTGAAACATAACTCAAGCTAAACTTTAAAATGAATTCAATTAGCCTAAGGTGCATTTGACATTTAACAATCATATCTAGAAGGTCTAGGCTAGAGACATGTTCTGACATCTTTAAACCTAGCAGTTGTCATTAGCTTCAACATTAGACAGCGCTAGTATGGATTTATGCTCCCTGTACCATTGAGTATATAATGAGAGACCCCTCTAGGCTGCAATCCTTTATCCATAAGAAGCCGAGTCGACCGCCTTGCAAACATGATACACTGAACACAACATTCGGGAGATTTCTTGCTCGTACTTCTCGGTTCGCTGGGGGGTATTCTACAATTCACGGTTGCCTGGTAATCTTGTTTACCTAGATCATCAAGAGCAGTCATTTGATATTTTTGACTCATTAAACTTAAAAGATCGTTTGAGCACTTGTCCTTTCGAGCTCATTTCCAATCGAAAGCGATAGAGTCATCTTTGTTTCTTTCTCAACTCTTAAAAAATGAAAGAGGACCAGCCTTTTATGTGTCTTAAAAATTGATTTCCCACGATCCGAAAACATCCTGTTAGTCTTTTTTAAGACCAAATCGTGAGTTTCCCTTAAAGAACATTTTAAATCCTTGAAGTTAATTTTTCTGTTGACTAAGACAAGGTCATCGTGGCTGAACCATCTGGTTCACCCAGTTCCTCTTCCTCTCCTCCATCTAAAAGATTGTTTGAGGAGTCGTTTCCTGAGTTACCAGAGTCACTCGAGGACCAAGGTTTTAAACTCGGAATTGTTCTGAGCATTCAATCTTTGTCATCTTGTCCTCCGCATACTTTCGATACTAGGTCATCTGCTAATCTTGGCCCGGAATCTTCGGACAATCCCGTTCAAACTCCCAAGAACTTGCCAACCATTGACGGTTAGCTTGGACTGGTTATCTACCCTCTGAATCCTCTGTTTGACCCTATTTTGATATCACCACAACATCCTTACAATCTGTATGACCAGTTGGGTGTTTCTTTGGAACTATCCCCTCCTACTTCTTCGGCCATTCGTCATCGTTTGTTTCCAGACATGGAACCTGAAGGCAATGCTCCAACCACCTCTCTGGAAGAATACGAAGTTTCTACTCCACACACTGTTGAGGAAGAAGATTTTCCTTTTCCTCCGAAGGGTTTCCCCTATTCAAGGGGTATTCCCGCCAGTTTTCCACCCAACTATGTGTCTTTAGCACAGTTGGTTTCAAGTACACCTAGTGCTTTGTCACTTTACCATAACCCCGTTTGGGCATTAGGCGCCATGCCTACTTCAGGTCCGTTCATTGTGAACATGAATTCCCAACAGGTTGTTACCTCTGTCCCGTTGCAACCCACCACTCTAAATACCCTTGTATCATCAATCCCAGTTACCCATCAAGCACAACTGGTAGTTTCGAAGAATGTCTTTGTCAGTTCCTCCTTCCCTCTAGTCAATGGCTAGGCTTTGCCACCCCCTAGGGGGGAAAACCTGAATGTTTCTATGGTGTCAAGTGTCACCAATGCGAGTGGCTCACAAACTCACATGCTTGGTATGAACCAACCTTCTTCTAGTATTATTCACAACCCTAATGATCCTACTGGATCAAGCAATGTCTAGTACCAACAAGTTTAGAATCCCATTGGTCCATCTCGATCGAGCAATATTCAGTATCAGCTGCCCTATGGGGCTCAATTCCAATACCAAACTCCTTATGTTCCATATGGTTCTCAAGGAATGGTTAATCAACCTTACACCCTCTAATCTGGGTAGTACATTCAACCTGGATATGGCCAAATTCAGTTCAGAAATTTCCTGGGCACTGTTCAAGTACCTTGCAATAGTAAAGGACAACCTCTACAACAACAAGGGCATCCTTCGTTACCGCAAGGGCAACCTTTGTTGCAGCAAGGGCTCTTCGCACAACCGCAAGGGAAAATGATTTCACAGCAAATCGTGCAGCAGCACACGCAATATGCTCCGCACACCTCCCAGCCCATGTCCTCGTAGGGCCAACCTCTGCAGCCTCATGGACAAATTTTGCAACTGCAGGTTCAACCCTTTCAAAAGAAAAACCAACCAGGGAAGCAAAAACCTTTGTATACTTATCAGCAGGGTCAACCCTTGCAAGGGCAGGGGCAAGGTCAAGTCCTGCAGCAACAGGCTCAAAATCCTAATGTCCTAGGTCAACAGGTCCAAAATCCTACTGACCAAGGGCATCAGGTACAAAACCCTAATGCCCTAGGTCACCAGGTTCAAAATCCTTTTGGTTAAGGGCAGCAGGTACAAAATCCCTATGTCCAAGGGCAACAAGTGTATCAACCTTATGCCCAAGGACAACAGGTCCAAAATCCTCTTGTTCAGGGGCAACAGGTTCATCACCCATATGTTTAAGGACAACAAGTCCAATATCCATATGTCCAAGGTCAACAGGCTCAACAAGATTTTAGCCCATACGTTGCTTATGATTAACCTATGGTCGAACAATTCTAAGGTATTCAAGGTCAAAATCCTCCCTATGGTCAAGGTAATCTACAATGGGGGCAGCCTCAGATGCCATATGGCTAAAATCCTCCACTGTGGGGCCAAAACCCTTACCAGTAGGGATGGGCTCCTTCATTCGGACCTGCTTATCGACCTCCCATGCCTTTTAACACCCAATTTCCATTCTTGGATACACTCGAGTTTCCAGATGTATCTCGCCTTAAAAATGATCCAATCCTTCATTCACCATATTGGCCTCCGGTGTTGTCCAAGATACCAAGCGATTGTGCAAAGTTCGATGGGAAAGCTAAAGAAGGTCCTCAGGCCCATTTGATGACATATCACCTCTGATGCTTGTCGAAGTTGTATGTTGATGATTCCATTCGTCTCTGTCTTTTCCAATGAACTCTCATAGGCGTTGTAGCTAAGTGGTACATCAAGCTGCCTCGAAGTACTAACCACGACTTTAACTCTCTAGTCATGGCTTTCCTCATGCATTTTCAGTTGTCGGTTCGCTATGAAACTGGCACCTATTTTCTCACATTGCTTAAGCAATATACTGCAACACACATCTTTGATCACATCCATGAATGGAGATGTAGACGTCGGCTGAACAAATTTGAGATTGTTGATCAGTTGCTCACTAAATGGTTCACCAAATCATTCGTGGCCCCAATTGCTCGTGATATAGCTATGGGTGGATGCATCACTGAAGAGCAAGCCATCGCTCGTGCACAATAATTGGATCTAGTTTACTCTCAATCTGGCACTTTGTATGAGTTATTACCCGATGCTCCATCACCATCATCCGATCCCGCAACATAAAAGTCACAAGTTGTACCTCCCGTTGATGGAGTTATTGGTTCAGTATCCCAGACCCTTGCTAAATCTTCTTCTAAATAGAAGTCAGTCTTGAATGTTGTTCCTAATAGTTCATCCCAGAATCCACCTAGCCCTGGTAAAACCTCAGAGGTCCATGTTTTCCAGTCTACTGCAATGGAAAAATCCTCGAAAGGAAAGAAGAAAGGCAAAGGAAATCGTAAAGCCGATGCCCCAAAACAAGGTCCTCCCAAATTGTCTGCTGGTGAATATTCGCAATGGAAACCTAAGTATTCTTGCCTCATTTGTGAGGAAGATCAATACACTAAGGATTGTCCCCGACAATCTGAAGTTATCACTTGCTCAAAGGGACCCTTGCTGTCCTCAAAGAGCCGTTTCTGTCTCAGCAGACCCAAATGGTAGACCAACCCCACTCTGCTTCCTCCAGATCTCAAGTGTTCATGATGAGTACACCTATTAATGTGGCTACTAGATTGAAATATTATCAAACTCCTGCTTCGACAGCTGGGAAAGAGAAAGAAGTTACACCTTCTTCTCCTACCCTGAGTTCTAGGCCTCTTCATATTGAGTGCCCTAACCCTGATTCCGCTATACGGCCACCCTCTTGAGGTGTGATATGGAAATCCTCATGTAATTCCAACGCCTGAGCTGCTCAGCACTAAAATATTATTAAGGATTTGGCTCAAGGGTCATCTGCCATGTCAGCTCTAGAGGTGCTCCAAAGTTGCCCATCACAGCAGAAATCTTTGATGTCAGCGATCGGGGGCATCGATCCCACTGATTCCAATTTGATATGTTTTGATCTAGAGAACCATGTTCCGCATCTCCCTCATTAGATTGCCTTTCTCATTCAAGTCATCATCAATGAGAAGACCATCCACCGGACTATCATCGATGAAGGTGCTTCCACCTACATCATGTCAACCGCATGTTGGAAGGCTATTGGTTCTCCTGCTTTGAACCAATCTCTGAACACTTTGGAAGCTTTTGATGGGTGCGATTCACAACCCTTCAGTGTCTTACCTAACCTTGCCATCACCTTGGAAGGCAGGACAGTGCAAGTTGAGGTAGAAATTGTTGACGCTAATCTCAATTATAATCTTCTACTCAGCAAAAGCTGGACCCATTCCATGCATGTCGTGGCCTCCTCTTTATTTCATGTGATTCATTTTCCCCATCAAGGGAAGATAGTCAATGTCGACCAGTTGTCTTTCTTTTTCTCTTCCTCCTCAGATGGCAATGTTCCATATGTCAAGCACACTGGTGCTCCCTATGAGAGTGTGGGGGCAGGTCTTTTCAAAGATTCTGCCTTAATAGGAATTTTTATACTCTCACCTCCTCATGTTGCTTTTGTCAACATGATCTCGGTCAAATCTGATCCTTGGGTCATACCTTCACCAGATCTTGTTTGTACCTGGGGCGAGGTTATGCTCTTAGTCCCACTGAAGTTAATTACGTGGAAATTGTTTCGGCTTTGAGTTCTACATCCTCTAATTCTTTTATATCGAAAACCTCTCTCGATATGTACTCTCAATCGTCGTGGCTTGGCACTTTGGAATCACCTGATCCCTTAGCCGAGACCTTCCTTGTTGATGAAGGTATCATTGAAGTCATGTCTCTTGAGGAACCACCTTGGATCGATACTCATCACTGCTCATCGTTCCTGCCTCGTCTGGCGGTCATGTCTTCGAAGAGTCCTTTTCTCCGTTTCTGCTACCTATCGTCACTCATGAAGTATGGTCGGAAGGAAATTTGGGTAATATTACCCAAACAATGTCGATTGACATTTCTATCAAACCCGGTATCGTTGAACACGTTCATATTGGGGTATCTTTTTCTCCAGATGAGATCAAGACATATACTCGTCTATTTCAGGAATTATGTGATGTGTTTGTATTGTCCTATGAATAAATGTTCGGCATTGATCCTAGCATTGTAGTGCACGAAATACCAACTTATCCACACGTGAAGCCCATTCACCAACGGCTTCGCCCAGTGCACCCTAGGAAGTCCGCCACTATTAAGGGTAAAGTTGAAAAACTTCTCAAAGTTGGGTTCATCTACCCCATCCCTCTTACAGACTGGGTGTCCAATATTGTCTCGGTGACTAAAAAACAGGGCACGATCCAAGTTTGCATTGATTATCGAGATCTCAGTCGTGCCTGTCCTAAAGATAACTATCCTACTCCCTTCATTGATCAAATCATTGATGAATGTGTCGGGAGCAAGATCTTTTCCTTTATGGACGGTTTTCTGGTTACAACCAGATCAACATCACACCGGCCGATTAAGAAAAGATAGCTTTTTTTTGTCTGTGGGGTGCGTTCACATACAAAAAGCTCCTTTTCGGCCTCAAAAATGCTGAGGCTACGTTTCAGTGGGCAATGTCATATGTGTTTCATATTCGCAACATTGTCCAGCCTTACTTGGATGACCTTCCCGCTCATTCTTGTAAGCGCCAAGATCACCCAGACCATCTTCGACAGATTTTTATGCGCTGCAGACACTACAACATTCGATTAAACCCGCACAAATGTGTTTTCTACGTAGAATCCGGACGACTCCTCGACTTCATCGTTTCCAAGGACAGTATTCACCTTGATCCACTAAAAGTCGAGGCCATTGTAAATTTACCCCCTCCATCTTCACTGCACCAACTACAGAGCCTGCAGGGAAAGGCCAACTTTCTCCATCGTTTTATACCCAATTACGTCGGGCTAGCCACAGTATTTACCTGATTGCTAAAACAAGGAATTCCCTTTGTATGGGACGAGGTGGACCAAAAATATTTTGATGATCTAAAGGCCATCCTCTTAAATGCTCCTCTGTTACACCCACCAGATTATTATCGAGATTACTTCCTTTACCTAGCCGCGGCCCCTAGCACCATTGTTATGTTCTTGGTCCAAGACGATGACAAAGGGAACGAACATGTGATCTACTAACTTAGTGGGAATCTCCTCGACACTAAAACGCGTTATGCACATGTCGAGAAGTTGGCTCTTGTTGTCGTCCAGGCTATTCAATGCTTTCAGAACTATATCCTTCTACGCAAGACTACAGTGATTTCTGAATGCAACCCCGTGACCTATATCCTGACTCTTCAGCTGTTGGGGAGCAAATATTCTAAATGGATCATGATCCTACAAGAATTTGATTTGGTATTTACTACTGCCAAATCTAAGAAGTCACTCGTTTTCACTGAATTGATTTTTTCCCTTCCCTCTAAGAAGTCTCTTCCTATTGGTGCAGATGAACAGCTTCTGGATGAGACCCTCTTTCTGATTAGCACCCTTGATCCATGGTACAGTGATATCATCATGTATCTCTAGACGTCCACATTCCGGTCCGCATTGACTAAGGATGATCGCCGAAGGATTCAGCATCACTCCCAACCCTATTGTATTATTGGCGATACTTTATACCGTGTTGGTGTCGATTCAGTGCTTCGTCGATGCCTTACAATCGAGGAAGCTGAAAGAGTTCTCAATTATTGCCACTCTAGGGCCTGTGATGGTCATATGTCTGGTTATGCTACCACTCAAAAAATCCTTCGCGCTGGTTATTTATGGCTGTCTATTTTCAAGGACTGCATTCTTGTTGTTCGCAAGTGTCATGAATGCCAAATTTACCAATGCAAGATGCATGCCCCACCCGCTCACCTACACCCCTTCATTACCGTTGGTCCTTTTTCCAAATGAGGCATCAATTATATGACATGTAACCCTCATTCGTCCAGGGGGCATGGCTATATTATCGTTGTTGTGGATTATTTCACAAAATGGGCCAAAGCGATGCCTACATACTCTGTAGAAGGTAAGATGGCAGCTCAATTCCTTTTGAACGATGTTATTTCCAGGTTCATCGTACCTCAAGCCATTGTCACAGACCATAGCTCCCATTTCAAAGATTACATGATGGCTGAGCTGACATATCCATTGGGCTTGCGCCATGATGGCTCAACCCCATATTACCCTTAGGCCAACAGCCAAGTTGAAGCCGTGAACAAGGTTTTGGTCACAATTCTTCAACGTACTATTGGGATACACAATTCAAATTGGCATCTCATGTTCTTTTTAGCTCTGTGGGCCTACCGAACCTCAACCAAAGATGCTACTGTTTTCACACCATTCTAGCTGGTCTATGGTCTTGAAGCAACATTTCCAATCGAATGCGAGATTCCTTCACTCAAGTTAGTTGTTGAACTCCTCCTCGAAACGTCACCTCAAGAGGAACACCTCTTATATTTAGAATGACTGTATGAGACTCGCCATCTCGCCGCCTTGGTCATTGAAGCACAAAAGAAATGGGCCAAATCCCATTTCAACCAATTGGTCTCCCCTCACGCGTTCTCTGAGTGTGATTTGGTCTTACTATATGACCAAGTTAACAATAATCTGGGGGCAGGCAAGTTCGAACCCATGTGGCATGGGCCCTACATTGTGAAATGTGTTTTACAGAAAGGAGCTTATGAGCTTATTGATTATGAAGGAAATCCTCTCGATAAGCCTCGAAATGGGCTTTACCTCAAGAAGTACTATGCTTAGGTCATCTTGCATGGTTACTTGTGTACATTAGTGTGTCATTCATTTTTCTGCATTGTGGTTTTGTGTGTTAGTTTTCAAACAGCTTTCCTGTTTACTATGCTTATCTTGCTTTGCATATGTCTATGACTCCCCACATTGGTTTTTCTGATGGTGCTTGTTGTAGTACCCAGAACTTATCATCTGCGGCATGGGCTATTTATGACCCTAATGGTGAGTTGATTGACCTCCAAGGTATTTGTCTAGTTCGCACAACTAACAACATTGTTGAATGCAGTGCAGTCATCGAACTATTGTCAGAAGCCATTACTCTTGACATTAGAGAGTTGGTTATCAACCTGGGTTCACAGCTTGTCATCCTTCAACTCAACAGGAAATATTCCGTTAGAAACCCTAAAATATTGAGAATGTATCTCCATATCCACCTATTGGAAAGACATTTTGATTACATTACATATCATCATATTCCTAGACGCATGAATACATTGACAGATGCATTAGCTAATCATGTGTGGGATAGACATTTACGAAACATGTGAAAAGATAAAACAAACCATTTATACCATAGTAGACAAGAAAATACAGCATATATATATATGGTGATAATGTTTGATACATTAGAACCCCAAAAAATAATATGTGTGTACAAAATAACATCGGTGTCTCGCGGGCCTCATATATCTGTGGCATGCAGACCTCAAAAAATATAGGTGTTGTACCTAGGAACTAATCAACATGGTGATCGTGGTAGCATGATAAGGCTCATGCAACACGAGTCAGCAATCGGCGGATCCGATCCGAGACTCCCACAATGTGTCTCTGGTACTAACGTGGAATGTCTCCTACTCGAGCATACTCCGGGATGCCACGAGTTAACCCCTCAAGGTTCCTCACGATCTCCTCCTTGTTGTCACCCCCTTCCTGATAAGGAGCGACAACATCAATAGGGCAGGGGCATGCCTGGCTATTGGGGACATCCCAGCAGGCCACTCTGGTCCAACATCTGCATTAACAAGAGAAATGTTATAAGAACATATATACCAAAACCAATTAAAAAAATATCAAAATCAAAAAGTCGACTTTTTACCTTCATCATCAAAATCCTCTCCATCTAGTAAGGGCATGTCCGAATCTCCATGGAAGTCAGTGCCATTGTATGGCCAGTCCTCCACGATGATATCCTTTTATCGTATCCATGAAAATAATGCAGGTCTGTACGACATGTGCTGACCCCCAGTGATCCTAGGAATCAAATGACTCCAGCGGGCCATCCACGGATTGTGTGGCATAGGAGGATCTACCTCAGTCAGCTAATACTGGAACAATGGTACCCGTTCCAATAATAAGGTCATGAGCACAGATCCAAAGCAAAATTGCTTCAGATTCCCCGCCTTAGCTTTGGACAGCTGTCACTTTATGTTAATCTTCATGGCCTCTACCCATTTGAAGATCATAGGTGTTGTGCAATAAATAACATATAGGAACTTCGACTTGTTGGTCTCATGTTCCGCCTGAGACCCCACCACTTTGTTGATGGTCAACAGAAGCACTCTTAGTGTCAGATCCCAAACACTGGAGATCTCAATATTCCCACTTTTCGATTTCAGGGCCTCAGGACAGTGTTCAGTAAGAAATGAAGATATTCTTGCCCCAATTGGTCGTGACCCATACAATTTTTACTGATTCCCCTCTTCGGGACAATCCATTGATGAAGTATATATCTGAATTTTACAACTCCAACTCTTGTTCACCAATGACAAATATCTTCCGATTAATGTCCCAAAGACTAACCAGGTACTGAAGCAACTCGAGTTGGGCCCGCATCCATGGTGTGAGAAAGAATTTGAGGAGCCCACAAGCCCCAAAGCTTCTAGGAAATTTGGGTCATTCATTACCTGGGTGTCAACATCCTCATGTTCCCATTCTTTCCAGTCCACCATTTTCAGCGATTCTTTCCTACAAAAGCCATTAATTTGAGTCAACAATCATACTTGGCCCATAAAATTTGAGTTTTAACAGTGATTTTTTGAGGAAATAGGGTTTTCCCCTATTCATGGCACCGGTGCACCTGTTTTAAAAGCAGTTGCGCCGACGACGCAACTGGCTTTGTTAATCATCCTCGACCAGCGCAATTTCGTGCCCGGAAGTCGCGCCGACCGAGGGCAAAAACGTTTTTACAGAACCTCCTAAAAAAATGGTTTAAAACATAAATAAAGGACATGAAAATGGAGCTCAGAGCTTTAGCTTTTACTTGTAACTGGCAACTCAGTGATTGACCTCCTGGATCTCCCGCAATCTGCTCCAGAACAATTAGGGCAAAAGTGAGTAAAAAAAATTTCACAGCAAGGTAAAATGGTAAATGGTAAAAATATATTTACTTTTCTCCTTTTTATTCATTTTTTCATAAAAATATCAGGGTTTTGTAAATATTTCAACCTATTTTTCCTCAAGAACTAGATAATAAAATTTACCCTTTTTGCACAGTGACAGGTGATGGATGTTCGACGATGATGACGAGTCACGTTTCAGCTCTTTTCTCGACTCGTTAAGCTCATATGAAAAGATTGTTGAGTTTTTTTCCCTTTCTACTCGTAAAAGAAAATAAAATGGGGGGTTCACTTTCAAGCTCTTTTCTGACCCTTTAAAAACGAAAATATGGCTGAGCCCTTATCATTTCGAACTCATTAACGGATGTGAAACGTTGTGTGCCCAGTATAAGTTTAACCCTTTTTCAGGCTAGGATGCACTATTTACGAAAAAGTTACTCCTTGACTGAAATGGTCAAGTGGTTCTCTCAAGTATTTTTTTCTACCTTTTTGGGCTTGAGAGACACAAACGTATGAAAAGGAACCATGTGGAGTTTTCTTTTACGTGTCTTTTTCAAACTCTCTAAACATGAAAAAGATACCGAGTTACACCATTTTCGGACTCGTTAAACTATTAAACGACATCGGATCTGTCGCCATGATGAACTTGAGTCTCTCCTTCCTATGGCTTTTTAAACTTACTAGGTCGGATTCGTCCGAAGGATGAACTTACAGTGCAAGCATATGTTATCCCCTTCAAGCTTCCGATTAAAAAATAATTGGGGTACCTACCAGAAATGGTGGGGGGGATTTGGAAATCTATCAGTTGTGTCAGCAGCTCACTCTTGAACAGACACTTTCTACTTTTTGTCGGGCTGGGATATCCTCCTTCGTATCGTTGACCTTCATGGGTTGAGCCATTCATTTTTTCCTTCCATTTGATCTCTGCACGTCATCATGACCACCGATCCCATGGATCCAAAAGCTACGATACTTCCAATTGTGTCGCCGATATGTTCAAGAGTTGTCCTTCTGCAGTTACACTTACCTCTGATTCTCTGTATTGCCCAAAATCATTTTGCATCATTTCATATCATGTCAATGATGTGGGAAACATTATGGCCCTCCTATGACATGGTCGTTTCCCATCAACTTCAGCTCATTTTCTAGGAAGTTGACTGAGAGACTCCCTTCCAATACCTTAGAGCTTGCATACCCTAATGGAAAGTTTTTCGCACTCGACAACAAGTTCACATCATTGGCTTTTGATCGAGTGATTTCATGGGTGTTCGAATTCAATTCCTCTATTCACATTCTGTGAATTTTGCTGATAGTACCTTGAGGACCATTGTCATTATTGGTGGTTTCTCTCATGCTTGTTAACAGTTTACATCATTGACTAGTAATCAAGCAACTTTCTAGCATGTTCGACATCAACACATCTATTCACATGTTATAATTTGTACTTTGATTGGTTCGTGTTGGAGCGCAAGACCCTAGACTCATCTCACAAAAGTTCAGGTTGTGAAGTGATGTGACATGGTCATGTTGATATGCATGTCTCTTTCAGATGGATGGATGCGACCATACCATGAGTTATCAGATGTGATCCTTCTCATTATTGGATTGTTGCACCCATGCTTGGACCCATTTACATGATCATTCTCTAGATGGTTGTGCCCATGCCACGATTCATGTATCATTTGACAGACTTCTCAGTTGTGTATATGTATTTGTACTTTCTTGCAGGTTTTCCGATGACAGACTACGGTACCCTGCACTGATTCATAAAGCATTTAATCCCTCACTCTAGCTCGGCCTTCATGCTTTAGGGGGAATCTGTTACACAGCATTTTGTCATTGTCCCTGTACTCCCCATTTCTTGATCTTGGAGGACCTCTACAGTGAACCCCACATGCTTTTCCTTCATGAAGAAACTCCCATTTTGTCCCTCTTCATGAGCAGATCAATTCCTTTTTTCACCATTTCCCCTGAAACTATTGTTTTGCCCAGTTTACAAGATCGACGCTAATGACCTTTCTCTCCCCTGTATTGATGCGCAGAGATTAGCACTATCCCTAGCGCTGATCAGAGCGACTGAGTTGTGTTCTAGTCACGTTGGTCCTATTATGGAAATTGTTTTTAAATTAAGATCCGAATGTTCCATCTCTAGAAGCTTCGTAATGGAAGTCTGGTAAATTATTTGGTCGGATGGGGTCGAGGATGTCAGTTTGGGCTCCTTGCCCCTATAATGATGGAACTACCTCAAGGGATAAGGCCTTCTCCCATGAGAATAGGATCTGTCTCCCATCCATTCATCCTATATAAACCTCCCTTCTTCCCAAGCACAAGCTAGTGTTAATGTTGGTGTGTTAGTGCTATTTTGGTTTGGAGTAAACAACAAGCTATTCATAGTTGTAGCTATCTAGTTGTGTGAGGGAGAAGTGTGATTTGGTTTGCAGTGAATCCTAAAGGGAATAGCCTTAAAATTATTATTTATTGAGGCCATCATGTAATGCTAGCAGAAGTGTGTGGGAACTCGGTCTTGTCAGAGGAGAACTGCAATGTCAAGACAATGGTTGTAATCTCTTCTTGATATCAATATATATATATATAGAGAGAGAGAGAGAGAGATATGCAACTATTGATTGATTTCCTACATGATTTTTCATCTGACATATTCATGGCTTAATGTTTCTTGACTTGTTAAGTAGGATGAATTACAATTTTTCAATTATCCCGGTTGTTGTTTGTTGTTGTTTACTTGTTTCAGGTGTTTGAAGAAGGAAGCGAGAGATAGCTGGAGCGAGCAAGCAAGGACATCATCAAACAGGATAAGCGTACTAAGAGGTAGGCCCTCTTAATTGTTTCAAACCTAAGGAAATCTTCCATAGAATGTATCTGTTGTGGCTAGACCCATTATCGGGCTAGAGTAATTTGTTTGTGTCCGCACTTATAATTTTACTTCACCACACTAGGCGATCCATCCCTTGGAAAGGTTTCCTTGCATCGGAAGGTCCAAAAATCAAGGCATATCCCTGCCTCAAAACCATCATATCGGTCATAGCATGCTCATGGAAATCAATGGACATTATTGGGTACTAGTGTCCCACAATGGCCATGCTCCTGAATGCTTTACCAACACACTGATGTGTGTTCCAATTCCTTTTTATTGTTGCTACTAATTCTCTAGTAGTCAATCCAACCACCAAAACTGATAATTTCCATGCTTTCCTATACCAAGCTCATAACTTTCATTAGACTCAAAATGAATTGAAATAAATTCAAATCATACCTCATTGGTAGCTCATCAATAAGGTGCACCTGCAACTTTGTTTACTTCCTATCACAAGTCAAACTAGCTCTTTGATAAAATCATCATGTATAAGCATATCACATTTCGTTAGCTCAAAATACAACCATCATATATTAAAATCATAGTTCACATGCATAGTTAAAACTAAAATAAAATACTTATACATATCCTTCAATCATTTCTTTGCTTATGCCTTTGTTCTTTGCCTTTTCTATACACACACTTGATCGGTTGCCACACCCAAAAAGCTTTCAATACCTTTTCTTCTCTTCAACCACATACACATACATACAATGTACATCACACGCATTCACCCACACACATTGTACCACACAACACATACACCTACACTCGGTGTAACCCACAACACAATACATACACCTACACCCAAAGTACAACACAACAGATACACCTACACCCGGTGTACAACATAACACATAATCCTACACCCAGTGTAACACACAACACAATACATACACCTACACCTGATGTACAACACAACACATACACCTACACCCAGTCTACACCACAACACGATACGTACACCTACACCTGGTGTACAACACAATAAATATATGTACACAGAGTACAACACAACAAATACACATGTCACGATACAATTACTACACAATACACATAACATAGTACCACATGTATAGAACACAACATGTATGATATGTACACAACACTTCCTACACAACGTGTATAGATAACCATGTGCACAATGTGTACATAGCACCACATGTATGCAACACCACCTACACAACATGTACACAACACCATTTGCACAACATGTACACAACACCATGTGTACATAGCACCACTTGCACAATGTGTTCAAAAAACCACCTGTACAATGTGTACACAACACCACATGCACGCAACACTGCATGTACCACATGTACGTAGCACCACATGTACACAACACCACATGTACAACATGCACACCACACCATGTGTAAACAACACCACATATACAACATCCACATAATTCCATATGTACATGGCACCGCACATACAACATGCACATAGCACGATATATACATAGCACTGCATAGCCAACATGCGCGCGGCATTATATGTACACATTACTGCATATTCAACATGCACACAACACTATATGTACACAGTACCGCACATACAACATGCACATAGCACCATATGTACACAGTACCGCATATGCAACAAGCACACAACACTATAGGTACAACATGTACAAGAGCTGCATAATAGTGGTATGGCACATCTAGAGACCACACACTGACCTTGCTTCTAGTGTCTTTTCACTATCCATGCTTGTCCCAGCATGTCGCAAAGCACACTGCTTTCATTTTGATGATGTATCCCTCAGCATTACCTGCCATAGCATAAACATAGACATGGTATAAACACATAATAACAAATCATATCCACATGATACTAACCTCATATATCTTTAGGGTTACTCTTTCCACTCGATTCCTCATACCCAGGAACCTCTTCATGTCATTCACTTGTATAAGCAATCATTCCTCCACAAGAATGATCCATGAAAACCCGGTTAGATAATGACATACATACATATATATAAGCATTAGCATAAAACAATCATGATCCTTGACGACTATGTTAGACAACGACATATATATATATATATATATATATATATATAAACACTAGCATAAAACAATCATGATCTCTGAAAACATTGTCAAACAATGGCATGCATACATATATAATGTAATCATCATCATAATCATGATCACAACATAATTACTAGATATAATAAGGTCTAGGTTAAGAGAACTCTCTTTATTTGTGCACATCATGCACAACATTAAGAACAACAATTCCAAACTTAACCAAGGCATCTAATAACTTAAGCCCATTTACTTTACCTTTCCTATTACCTTTCTCATCAATGTCCTTCCATTGTCCATTCATCCCCATGGACCCAACCAATCCAACTGGTTGTCATATTCTTACCTTCTTCTTCCCTTTACTCATGCACCAAGCTTCATTCAAGTCTTACATTACTTGTTGGATTCCACACATCTCTCCCCGAGCTCCATTAACTTTCCTCTTTCCCAAACCAATTCCCAAGACCCTCAACACATAAAATACAAGAAGAAGAAGGAAAATAAGAAGAAAAACATGAAAACCAATAACAATAAAACACCGCAAACAAAGTGGCATGGCCATGCACCAGACATAAAAAAAAATACAAATCAGGCATAAACAAATCACAAAAGACCAAAAGCACAAAACTAGCAACAAACACCATGACTTAATCCCCATGGGTTCCTGTTGATGGTGTTGGACCCGCCAACATGTGAGGGGATCTCCCTGGTAATAAGTCCCAACTAGACCTCAGGCCGTTTGGAGTAGGAGTCCTAGCAGTGGGTAGTAAAGTTATGCCTTCATTGCGATAGCACGCAAAGGTAAGTGTGATATCTTTGTTGGAAGCAAGTGTGTGACCTTGCAGTGAGTCAAGTGAGATGCATGGGGGTTCTAACACACGGAGGGGGAAAGGAAGTGTGTCCCTTAGAAGCCTGTAATAGTATGTAGCCTGAAAGGAACACACGAGTTGAATGACATCAGAAGCTGGAAAGAAGAATAGTCCACAATCTAAAGTGATGGGTTAAACCAACAACATGATTACAACAAGATTCAAACAATTGCATAAAAAATAGTTCATAAAAAAATGTGTAAGTTAAATAACATACATTGCTAAATCAACCAGAATAGTCCAACTACAGTAACAACATATGCATGAAAACGTGTTGGCTTTGTTATATATATAAAGTGAAAGTTCCATCCATGCATACACCATTGACAACCACTAGCCCCAATAGTGGAACATTACAGTCAACACCGCCTGCTCCTCCAAAGAGATGTACTCACTCTACGTTGTGGAGAAGCTAAGTCTCATCACAATATTCTCCAATCCTTCTCTAAGAAATGCCTAGCCAAAAGCTTGGCTCCCAAAAGCATGTACTATGAGCTATGAGGTTCTATATATAGCAAAGGGTGGGGTGACCCTTGACATTCCCCTTTGTCTCTTGGACTTCCCTCATGACTCTTCATATTCCACTAATGACACTTGGAATTTCACTTAATGCATTTACAATAATACAATTTCCACATATACTCATGTGGGACAAAAATAGGCTTGAATCAGCCTAACAAGACAAACAACATCACTCAAGGTCTTGGGGAAATACCAACTCAATAACCTCCTCGTGGTGATCTTCAATGACGAACTGATACCAAGCTTGGTACTGCTCTATTGTGTCCCCATATTGTTTGATGACATCTTTGCCGAAGCAGACCCTTGCCTCCATGGCTTCTGGGTATATAATTTTGAATCCTTTGTCCAGCTCATCCCGAAGCATGTACAACATTGTCATGTGTGTGGACGGACCACTGATGTACCTTTGCATGTTCTCTATGTTGAGCTTCAAGTCATTGTTGGTGGCTATGTGCATCAACAAATCTATGTACTTGTCGACATCCAGCATGACTTGGTTTTTCCTCATGGCCTGGGTGCGGGTTCTGATGGAAATGTTCTTGTGCGTTTGCACTATGACATCCAAACTCTTCAACAACCACGCATAAGAAGCCTCAATGCTAGTGATGACTAGAGGAAGCTTCTCATAATTTTGGATTTGCATCTGAATTTGTGCTTAGTCTAGCTTAGCCTGTGGCTTCATCTTCTTGTGCAAGTAAAGTGGGGCTCCCTTGTACTTCATTGTCCATTCTTGTATGTGCGCAATGGAAGTGTGAATGTATTTGAGTATTTGGTTGGTCTATGTGCATTGCTACTAAAAACCGTATAGATGGACAACCACTTTGTGCACGGTGACAAATTTTCTATACACCATCTGCATGGTGGCCTCCAAATTTGATATCTCCGCCACTATTTCTTTCTTCATCTTTGTCATGGCGGATCTTGGGGACTGCTCTATTCTCTACCTGGCATCTTGCAAGTTCTTTGCCATTCGATCATTCTCTTCTATCAAGAACTTGACTGTCGAACTTGTGGCTTCTTCATAAGCCTTATAAGCCTCGATCATAAGAACTGGATATCTTCTAACATCTGGTACAATCACCCTTTCTTCTATGTGTGCAGGTGATGTATGATCATATTGGAGATAATTTCTTCGACCCTGTACAATCCTCTGTTGTGTCCCGTCAAATGCCAGATTGTACATATTTGTCTCTAGATCATCTTAAAGGAGAACAACTTCTCCTTTCTCGCTCGAGACTGGTTGTGGTTCACGAGGTGGCAGAGACTATGTTGCAATCTCGGATGCCCTCGGCATGAGATTGATGTCTTGGTCCTATACCTCATGTTTCGTCTCCATGTATGTTTCCTCCACCAATTGTCCAACTTGCTGGGAAAGTTCTCGAACCTATACCTTCTCACCCTATTCATCATCTTTTGGTCGTTCTACTGTATCAACCTGTATCTACGCAATTTTCTTTGTCATTGCACCTTGTCCTTCTTCCTATTCATGTTTCTGCCTTTCTTCATTCTCTCTCCTCCTGAGTTCTTGTTCTGAGTTCATCTTCTTCTCTATCTCCTGCAATCTCCTTTTCATCTCTTCCAATCTTTGCTTCTCCCTCTTTCTCTGCGCTACTCTCATGTCGCGTTGTCACCTCTTTTCATCTATCTCCGAAGCTACTCTATGAATAAGTGGATATTCTTTGAACTTGTAGCTTTTCTCATCCTTTGTGCTCTCGGCAATCTTCCTCTTTCCTTTGTCTTACATCGGTTTGCTACTCATTGTGGTTATTTATGTTGCTTCATGTGTTGCTACTACCTGCAGTGCTTCTTTCCATTCTACAGCCATGCTAGTCGATTCATTGAGCCTAGAGAAATTGTAGCAATACCTCCAAGGATCTTCCTTTGGCCAATGACATGCCCCGTGGACCCATCAGAAGTACACCTTCACAAAGTGGTTCTTGCATATGTAATGAGAATCATATAGATTGAAACTCTTGGTGTCGTATCTGAACTTCTTCAAGTCCTTAGTCTCAACATTTGCATCTTTCAAGGTACATATATTGTACAACCCAATCCATAAATGAAGAGTAGGCCATGTTGCCTTCTTCCTCTGGTCCAGTGTTTTTGACAACCATGTGGAGATGTGGTATGAAACCTCTTGCATGACCAAATTGTCTGTGGCAAACCTCGGTAGCCCATACGGAGGCTTCTTTGTGCAAAACATCCTGATGAAGGTGCCACTGGGTGAGGCATATCAATCTACAATGTTGAGTAATGCCTGCAACGCTTCCTAGGACATGCAAGGTGGATCATGTTCAAATATCATCTTGTACAATAGGGCAACGAAGTGGTCAGATAGCCTCATCATGACTGCTTGGTAGCTGCACTCAGAGAGAAACTTATAACAAACATTCGCATCTTCCTCTAATGGTTTCCATGTCCAACCCATGCCAGGGAACCGTTGTTGGCCACAGATTGCATCAAGAAAGTACACAGACATATATAATCTTGCTTGTCCATCCTTAGGTAGATTTTGGGCATTTGATACATGCACTTTTAGTCGAAGAGCCAACATGTCCAACCAGTTGAAAGGCCTTCTTTCATTTTCCAAGTGATCCAACTTAACAACCCAACTCTATGGGAAGGTTTTTGTGCTCTCTTGGCCATACAAGCGACATGCAAAGATGACCAGGAGTTGGTAAGCCTTCCTGAGTGACTTAGTCTTGTAGACCTGGTTGGGTTTCATCCTAAACTTCTATGGCTCTTTTACCCAACGCTTCAAGATATCTCTTAAGTTCACACTGTTATTGGGAATGAAGAACAGTGCATCCATGTAGTTCACTGGCTACGGCAAGTGATACATCTGATGGTACTTTTCTGACCTGAAGGTGACAATTTGTGTTCCACTAGTGCTGCTCAGTGTTATCATCTCGGGATTAGTATGTGAGACAACCTAGTGAATGATATCCGTGCAAGGGAAGGCGGGGTACTGTTGTGCTATACAACAACCACCCCATTTCAAATTTTTAATCTTAGTCTAAAGATGATAAATAAGAAATAGGTCCCCTTTAGGATATAAAAAGCAATAAAACTTTTTTAGTAAAAACAGATTTTCCATACTTTTCATATAAAATTTGCTTTATGAGTGTTTGGAACCGCTCATCACAAATTGCAATTGCTTAAGACCAATGAACATCCATTTGAAAAGTTTTGATGCGATCAAAGTCATCTCAAATTCCTCATTGCAAAGTTTTAAATTGAAATGATCCATTTATAAACATGTGATGTGATATAACTATCGCATTTCGCATATCGTTAATCCTAAGGAATAAGTTATGGCATTTCGTTGAAACCTTGCGATGCGATAAGGCTATCACATATCGCATATTGCCAATCCATAGGAAAACATTGAAACCACTCCATTGAAACTTTGCGATGTGATATAACTATTGCGATCGCATATTGCATATCGCGCTCCCAATAGAAGCAAGTAATATATACTATGGAGACTCGCGATATAGTGTTAAATCAATTATAAAGGAAAAACATGATTTGCCAAGTTTGAAAAGGAACTCGCCAACTCTACGTGCCAACTCATCACTCATCGCAATCACAGCAATACAAAGAATTCTTTCGAACATAGTGCTTGTAACTCCCGATTTGCGATATGCGATGGCTCTACAAGTATTAAAATAATGCAATCACTAATCGCAAAATCGCAGAGTTATGGCACTTGTTCTAAAAGGATCGTTGGAAAAGTTGCGATGAGATATATATTAATTCGGCATTAAATTTTTATGTCATGAGGATACAGTAAAGCATTAAGAGGCAGTTATGGTTACAACCCTTTAAGGATTTCATCCTTTGTGACTATGTACAATATGAGATCTTTTGCATCTAGTGCGCATACACTGATTTTAGTCTATAATTAGTTTTATTGGCTGCTCTCAAAGTTTTTTGCCTATCACGCTCCTCTTTCTCATTTTGCAATGTAAATCTAGAATCACGTAGTCAAGATGTCTAAGAAAGCTCGAAAGACAAAGGCTCCCCTTACAGTGGAAGAAGGACAAGGAAAATTGGTGTTAATCTTAGATACTACCTATCAAGGCTTTGGTAAGATCTCGTGGAAAGGCATATATGCTTTGCTTGAAAATGAAAATCCGAAGGAGATAGAAGAAGAAGCAACAGCTAATGGAACTAATGAATCAGAAAACACGCTCAATGATTTGGCCAGCTCTTTCCTCCATCGAATAGCGGCTTATGCAAAGGTTTTACCATATAATGATATGGTAAGATGGGTAATCAAGAGAATTAACATAACAGATAGAGCTTTCTTCACAGCTGATGGAAGGATGTTTGGATCCTTCAAACCTGAAGACGTCAAGAGAATGTATCACTTACCAGATCCCCAATGACACTACAACAAATCATTCCTGGAAGCTTTCACCAAGGAGAATTAGATTGAATTAGACCCTATCAAGCAATGGAGACATTTTCCTAACAAGCAAAAACATGAATCGTATGGAATGTATTCTATGGACTCCTTAGCGTCTCCATATTGTTATTCTGCTGCTATGATGTGTAGACTCTTTGGAAGCTCTGATTCTACTAGATTTTCTATTGAAATGGTTCCATTGATAGAAGCAACAATAAACTCCTTTGTGATGGATTGGGCAACTATCTTATCAGATAAAATGGCTAGTCAAATACTGGATTATAGAAAGAACAGATATGTCACTACCCGAGTTGTGCCCCCATTCTATATGAGTGCTTACATAGTTGACACAATTTGTTTTAATTCCGACTTTCCCATCTTAGGTTGGAAATGGACTGTTCAGGATCCAACCCCCATTCATATTTACCATAAATACTTATGGAAGTCTGAAAACGAGAATCATTTATACAGGATTTTCCATGGTTTCATCCTACCCGTCCATCAAGCTATCTTTAATAAACCTGCTCCTCGGTTGTCCAACGAGGCTAGCATTGATTTAACCTCAATCGGCAGTTGGTTCGGGGAAGAGACATTCACCTATGTTAGGGTTTTTGGTAGCATTACAAATCCTCATTTCCTTCCACTTTACATTCCAGATAAGCTATTATCCAGGGAAGTAGCCTACCAGATAGTAGAAAAAGGGATGTTTATAAATCTTAAAGACTCTAAGAAACAGTTGTGGCTTGCCTTTCCTCTTCGATGTGACACCTACTCATTGTATGATTTTAAACATGCCGAGAAAGAAACAAACAAGACAAAGGATCTGAGTCTAGCTGTTATCCCTAAAATACAATATGACCCAAATAAGTTTGCTTTCAATTTCATCACTCAGATGAAAGTTAATAAATTCTTTCACTAGGAAGATGAGTTTGATGACTTATTTTCCTCAGCAGAATTATTCTCAACAGTAAGTCATCTGGAAAAATTCAAATTGGGTGCTGAGAAAATGGAAAAATTCATTGAATACAGGATACAGAGGTTACTGACAGTACCTATGGATTTATTAAGTACTACACCAATCATTCAACAAGTAGAACACAACGGAGAGCAGGTTATAGAAAACATTTCTGGAGAAGTTGAAACAAGTGATAAGGCCAGTGAACAAATAAACACTGATGTTCACATTGATCCCATATTGATTAAATAATGGGAGAAATTTGATCAACAGATCAAAAGTCAGAATGATCCTCAAAACATTATCACATCAGCGCCTCCCGGAACATAACGGCCCATTATTCCTGATATTGTGATTGAAGAGACACCTAGCAAAGACACAGCTCAAGAAGAGATAGAAATAATCCCTGAAAATCCTTCAGGAGAGATGTTGGGTCCCTATAATACTAGTGATTGCCCCATTACTATTGTAGTTGTATCACTTATTAATATTCTTGTGCCCCTATTGCGCCCATATTGTTATTACTGTGCCCCATAGAATCCCTCTATTGTTATTTTTGTGGCTTTATATTATTATTGTTAGGTCGGCTGGGTTATATTGTGACTCCTTAGACTCCTATATATAGAAAGGAGGTTTTTTCATTTGAATCATCCAAGAATTGTTCATTTATGTAATGTAAAGGAGGTTTCCCCCTCGAAGAGGCTGAATTCTAAGGCATTGATATATCTTTTCTATCTTTTCTTGAGCTGGTTTCATAACATTTGGTATCAAAGCTTTGGATTCTAGGGTTTCGCTGCTCCAAACAGGTCATCGTGGCATTTTCACTATAAATTTTTTTCTGCGACATTTCAGAAGCTAAAAAAAAAACCCATTTGAGAAGAAATTGTGTTGAATCCCGAATCCGAATTTCAGAGCTTTTTGCACTATATTTGCGGAGATATGATCTGAGGAAGTTGGTTTTTTTCAGACTCCTGAATTACATTCCAAACAGGTGACCTGGGGAAAATCATCATAACTTTCTCTCTAAGAATCAGATTGAAATTTCGTAAGAAGGTACAGAAAGAGGACGGACTGTAGTTTCTTGTGGATATTTTTCAAAGCCAAAGGTTGAAACAGTGACTCGTGGCACGTCGTACAAGTTCACTCTATTGAACTAGTCTATAATCGGTCATCTTGGGAGATTGTGCATAACTCTTCCCTGGAGAATCCAATTTGGATCAGACTGGTGTCATTGGAAAGAGGACACAGAGGGCTACTACAAGTCACAATTTGAGAACTGGATGATCTGAAATTGCAGAGATACATCAGATTCAATATCAAGCTTCTACAAAGTTAAAAAAGGTGTGTAGTTTTTTTTAAATTTTTGCATAAGCTTGGTTTGAAAAATCAGTTTGAATCGGTAATTGATGCCCCGAGGAAAAAAAAAATGCAAACACCTAGTAAGCAACGTGAAAGCTCTAGCATGACTCATGAAGAAGAGGAAGAAATGCAACATGATATCAAAATTACGAGACCAAGTGCAACAAGTGTCACTTGCACAAAAAGCAACAGAATCTAAGATGGATGGTTTAAGGAAAGATGTAGAAGCTATGATGGATGGCTTAAAGAAAGGTGTAGAAGCTAAGATGGATTGTTTAAAGAGAGGCGTAGAAGCTAAAATGGATGGCATGGAAGCTAAGATGAATGGCATGGACACTAAAATTGATGGCATGGATAATAAGATGGAAGAATTGAAGATAAATATGAATAAGTTGCTACAAGAAATAGTCACTAATGGTGAAAGGATAGTAAAGGAAAATCATGATGAGAACAAAAGAAATGTTAATCATGATTCCATAGACTCTAATGTGGGATCAAAGACCCACCACATTCCAAAAATCGATATGAGGAAGTTTGATGGAAAGGATCCCGTAACATGGATATTACAGATGGAGCAATTTTTCGATCTCAATAATGTGCAAAACACATAAAAGGTATGTATTGCAACTTTATATTTGGAACCAAATAAATTTGTATGGTATCAATGGCTTTGCTCTCGTAAACAAATTATCACTTGGGTAATTTCTACGGAAGAATTGACAGCACATTATGAGGATACAAAATGCAACACTTTTTTTAGCCAATTAATAAGTCTCAAACAAAAGGGTTCAATAATGGAGCACATTGAGGAGTTCCAAAAATTGAAAATAAGGGTAAAAAATATTCCAGAGGAGCATAGGATTGATGTGTTCATAGGGACTTTAAAGGATAATATCCAACATGATGTTCGCCTTTGGGAACCTGATTCATCAGAAAAGGCATTCAGGTTAGCAAGAAAAATGGAAAGCAAAATTATGGCAACCAGGCAGCATACCACTCACAACTATAAAGATGGAAGTGTTGTTGCCCCTAGTCTTCCACAACCTATAAGGTTGACACCACAAAAATTGGAAGAAAAAAGAGCAAAAGGGCTTTGTTACAGTTGTGATAGCAAATACACTAAAGGTCATAAGTGTACTAAGAAGAAATTATTTTACATAGATTGTGAAGAGGAAGAAGAAAAGGAGCAAGAAAGGTCAAAACAAGAGCATATACTCCAGGAACAAAGCCTAGATAAAGAAGAAATGAATCCGACCATATCTTGTAATGCATTGGCGGGAATTACCACTCCTCAAACCATCAAGATAGAAGGACAAATCAAGAAGAAAAAGGTAATAGTGTTGATTGATTCAGGAAGTACCCACAATTTTATTCATTGTAAGGTAGCAAAAGAATTGAATTGCTTCTTATATCCAGCACCAGAGTGTCAAGTGATGGTTGCAAATGGAGGAACGATAAATTGCTCTAGAAAGTGCCATAATATCAAGCTATCCATGGGATAATATGTATTGACTAGCCCAATGCTTTCCATTCCAATGGGAGGTGTTGATGTTGTACTCGGAGTCCAATGGCTACAATCCTTGGGTACAATAGCTTTTAATTTTCAAGAACTTTTCATGAAATTTTCTGTGGAAGGAAAGGAAGTTGAATTAAGGGGTATTGTAGGGAAACCAGGAAAGATAATCAGCTCTAACGGTATGATAAAGCTTCTAAAAGAGGAACAAAGAGGTGTAATTGCACAATTATGTTCGCTAGATGTTTCCACATTGGAATCATCTATTTCTCCAGATCTCCAAAAAGTCTTGGACAATCATTCCAAGGTATTTGAGACTCCCAAAGGTCTCCCACCTATTCGTGATCATGATCATGCTATTCATCTGATTCCAGGAAGTTTTCCTCCAAACATCAGGCCGTACAGATATCCCTATGCCCAAAAGAGTGAAATTGAACGTATGGTTGCAGAAATGCTAGAGGCTGCTATAATTCAACCTAGTCAAAGATATTTCTCTACTCCAGTATTATTGATGCACAAGAAGGATGGATCATGGCGCATGTGTCCGGATTATAGGGAGCTCAACAAGCTCACTATTAAAGATAAGTTTCCCATTCCTGTCATTGATGAATTACTGGATGAATTGCATGGATCAATTTACTTCACCAAGTTGGATCTTCGTTCAGGATATCATCAAATCAGAATGAAGACTGAAGACATTCTGAAAACAGCATTTAGAACTCATGAGGGTCATTATGAATTTTTGTTCATGCCTTTTGGCCTTACCAATGCACCTTCAACATTTCAAGGTTTGATGAATTCCATTTTCAAACCATTCCTTAGAAAATTTGTGTTAGTATTTTTTGATGATATACTAATCTACAGCAAGTCTTGGAAGGATCGTGTTGAACATGTTGATAGGGTGCTACAACTATTGGAGGAGAAACAATTATATGCAAAAAGATCCAAATGTTTCTTTGGAGTACAAGAGGTGGAATATCTAGGTCATATTGTATCTCATGAAGGAGTTAAGGTAGACCCTAGCAAAATTAAAGCCATTAAGGAATGGAAAATCCCCACATCCATAAAGAATCTACGAGGATTTCTCAGGTTGACAGGGTATTATCGCAAGTTTGTTAAGAATTATGGGAGAATAGCAGCACCTCTAACAACATTATTGAAGAAAGATGCATTTTCATGGACTCTAGAAGCAACAAAGGCCTTCAAGCATCTTAAAGAGGCAATGTGCCAAGCACCGGTCTTAGCTACACCAGACTTCACAAAAAACTTTATTGTGGAATGTGATGCTTCAGGAAATGGAATTGCTGATGTTTTAATGCAAGAGAAAAGACCCATTGCTTTTGAAAGTCGTCCAATCAAGGGAAAGATTTTACACAAAGCTATTTATGAGAAGGAAATGTTGGCAATACTCCATGCACTTAAGAAATGGTGACCCTACCTAATGGGAAGACACTTCAAGGTAAAAACGGATCATCATAGCCTTAAATACTTTTTAGAACAAAGATTATCCTCTGAAGAGCAACAAAAGTGGGTCACAAAGGTGTTGGGTTATGACTTTGAAATCATCTACAAAAAAGGGAAGCAAAATATGGTGGTAGATGCACTCTCAAGAAAGGATGAGGTTGTGGAAGCATTGTTGTGCACCATTTCTATTATCCAACCTGATTGGATAAACGGAGCAAGGGAGGACTGGAAGAATGACGAAGAAGTGTGGGCACTTATTCGAAAGTTACAACAATACTTCAATACGTCTGATACATTTAGCTGGCAAAATGATTCGTTATGGTACAAAGATCGCTTATACCTCTGTAAGAATTCCCAGCTAAAACAAAAGATTCTTATGGAATTGCACACTTCTCCGTTAGGAGGGCACTCAGGATCTTTAAAAAGTTACCACAGGGTTAAGAAGGAATTTTTTTGGGAGGGCCTTAAATCAGATATTCAAAAGTTTGTGGCAGAATGTTTGGTTTGCCAACAAAATAAAGTTGAAACAATTAAGACACCAGGTCTATTACAACCTTTATCCATTCCAAGCCAACGTTGGGAGGAGGTTTCAATGGATTTAAAGAAGGTTATAGGTGACAAGCTCCCAGTTCAAACAATATTGCCAGAACTTGACGAGGAAGGAAAAATTATATTGGAACCAGAAGCAGTCACAGAAACAAGAATTCGACAGTTACGAAATCGATCAATTTTGGAGTATCTTATCAAGTGGAAGAACTTATCCGCTGAAGATTCCACATGGGAAGATGAGAATTTTATACAGAAGCATCCAAAACTACTCAAACGTTGAGGACAACACTTTTTTGAAGGAGAGAGGCATGTTGGGTCCCTATAATACTAGTGATTACCCCATTACTATTGTATTTGTATCCCTTATTAATATTGGTGTGCCCCTATTGTGCCCATATTGTTATTATTGTGCCCCATAGAATCCCTCTATTGTTATTTTTGTGGCTTTATACTATTATTGTTAGGTCGGCTGGGTTATATTGTGACTCCTTAGACTCCTATATATAGAAAGAAGGTTTTGTCATTTGAATCATCCAAGAATTGTTCATTTATGTAATGTAAAGGAGGTTGCCCCCTCGAAGAGGCTGAATTCTAAGGCGTTGATCTATCTTTTCTATCTTTTCTTGAGCTGGTTTCATAACAAGAGATTACATTAAACATTGAGGAAATTCCACCCTTGGATGTGTTTTACATCCCAAAACATAGGGTTGTAGTCAAGAGGCAGAGGAAAAAGAGGAAAATAGACCAAACATCATTCAAAGCTCCTCAATCTGAATTTATGAATGTCATATGGAAAGATTCAGAGGTCAATCCTTCTGAGGATTTTACTAAGTTATCTCAATTTGTAGGGGCATACACAGCTACTACAATTGATAAAGCAACTGAAGTTAACCAATTGATCAAAGAAAAGGATCAAAAGATTGATCAGCTTGAAGAACAGCTAGCTATAGAGAAACATAAGAGTGAGAAGCTTGAAGAACAATTAAACCTGGAAAAACAAAAAATTGACCAGCAAGCCATTCAAAGACAACAACAGTTGTCTCAAGAGCTCGAGCAGCTTAAATTGAAACATCAGCAAGATATTAAATCTAAGGAATAGAAAATCACATAGTTACAAATCTTAATGGAAGAATTCAAATATTATCCCAAGGTTGAAGAGTTTAAGAAGGAAGCCTTAGAGGAAAATAAGGCTTTATCTCAACAGTTGAATCTACTCTGCCAAAAAATATCTCTTACTGACCCATTATGCATCACAACGACATCACTAATTAACCAAGTAGTAAATACCAGGTTAGAATTTGAAGATGCAGATGATAAAGTCACATATTATCTCTCCTGGCAAAGCACAGAAGATGGAAGGGCTGTTAAATTACCTAAAATTGAAGAGTCTCATAAAGAGATATTGTTTTCAGAATGCGAAACACAGTTGATAAAAGCAGAAAGAGCTACCTCCAAGGCTAGGGCTATAATGAATAATGTTATTGAGCTGGTGAATGATAACTTATATGGTGCCAATTTAATTTCTGATTGTTCCCCAGGAAATCTTCCAAAGGCAAAAGTTTTAGAGAAGCAATGGAAGCAAGATTTGGCCACCAAGGAGGAGCAGCTCAATAGAGTACAAAGTCTTAAATAGGATGCGCATTGGTCCTTTGTTGTCAATCCACACAGTCAACAGATGACTATCAAGTGCCTTGTTGACACCGTTGATTGCATGATGCCTGAGCTCTCAGATGCCACATACTCAGGACAGTTACACTCTAGGATGAGTCATCCTCTAGAAATCCAAACCATGCTCTCGATTTTTTGGTTGAAGATACAAGAGAAAAAATAGATGAGATGAATCTCTTCAAAGGTTATAGCAATTCTATTTTTTAAATTCAAATCCCATATTTTTGATGAAGGCAATTCCAACAACTCTCGGCAATTTTTATGGACAGTTTGTTTTTTTTTTATTTTACTATAAAGACCCTTTCATGTCATTTTAGAAAGGGTCCTCAATTTTTATAAAACTAGACTTAAGAATTTTTCACTTCTGCACTTCTTAATTTATTTTTTATAAGTCATGGATCGAGGTTCAGACTTGTTATGAAAGAGCTTCATAAAGACTTGCATTTTTTTTTATCTTTTTGGAGTTTTCATAATAAGAAGATTGAACTAGATTGTTAGTTGCATAATGAGACCCAAATGCATATGGTACTTCTATCGTTGTTCTTTTTGTCTTGTTTTATGTAATTAGCATTCCATTGATTTGTTATTGTTGATATATTCTCATGTTTCAAACAAGTCTGTCTTATTTCACTTTTGAATGATCTAGAATTGTTATATTGTATACATATGTTAATGATAAAAATTAGTATGTTATGCAATATGTTTTCACATTACTTTGTTTAATTTATTATTCAAAGTAATCATCATTTAAATGCATCTTTCTGTAGATAAGTGAATAATCTATATTATCATTTGTCTGCTAGGAATTATCAAGAATCTTATTATTATGAGATCACCCGATTTATATAGATATATCAGTATATTTTAGAGCTTATAGATTAAACCACCTATCATATTTTTATACATTTAAAACACCCATTCATAAAATCATAATTTATTGGGAAACTGGTCCCATAATATCCAGTCGAAGCCACCATACCAAACGGAGAAGGAGCTACACTAAGGTCCGGACTTGGTGGTTATCCCCCAATGTTGGTGCCACGATTTTAGAGGCATCAACATTTTTGGTGCTAGAAGGGGGGCTTGATTGTGAATGGCAAGTAAATTTAAATCTACAGGCAATTCTAGGAGTAAAACTCCCTCACCATCACCTCCAACTTCTCCTTTGCGTTCTAAATCTCCTATTCCTAAGCAAGAAGTTGAAAAGAAAAATACAAAACCCACCGTCGAAACCTTAAACAAGCTAGACAGTTCTTCTCCTGAACGTCCTGAAGTACAATCTTTGATTTATAAACTCCAAGGGATTACAATATCCCAAGAAGAGTCTGAGTTATCCCAAAGCAGTGTTACTTCCCAACATATCCCATCACAGCCGCTTACTAGGGAAAAGAGTGAAAAGCTTAGCATTCTACCAGTTGAATTCCCTCTACCAAGTCGAAAAAGGGCTAGAAAGACACCATCAAAATCTAACAGTGAGACTTTGTCCTCATCATCGTCCATTCCATCCATACCATTGCAAGGTCATACATCTGTTTCCTAACTTCAGATCATAGTCCAAACAGGTACGAGAGCTTCAACATCCTCTACCTAATCACTTTCATCTACTTCGTCACCCCCTTCTACTAATAGCTCAACAATGGCACATAATCAACCTCAACCAAGGTCATGGACCAACCCATGAGTTGTCAGAATGCCTGCACCTTTGACCCAATTGCCAACACATCCTGAAAAATGGCTACCTAAATTTTAATCCTGACAATGGCCTGTTAGCGGAAGAAGATATAAACAATTTCATGTTATCAATTAACTTGAATGGAGTAACGGAACAAGATGTTGTTGTTAGACTATTTCCATACACTCTACAAGGGGCAGTAGGTTCATGGTACTTTTAGTTACCACCAGGTTCTATCAATAGCTGGGATGCTTTCCAAGAGCAATTTCTAACTAATTTTGGACACGATAGGTCTACAGCAACTTTGATTAATGACCTCTCCAACCTAAAATCCGAATCAAAAGAGCCCATTAAGGACTTCAACTAATGCTTCAATAAGTTATTGAATAAAATACCTGCGGAATCAAAGCCTATTGAGGAGGTCCAAAATGAATGGTACATTTCTTCTCTGCCTTCAAACATAGCCATCTTTGTTGATAGGGCTGCCAAACCAACATTAGCAGAAAATATGAAGGAAGAAATAGCTGTTGAAAAATGTATCCTTGCTTTGGAAAAGAAAAGTGCTCTAGAATAAAGGAAATCCAAGAAAGTTACCTTTAGAGATGATTCAAAGAAGAAAGCAACCAAGGATCCATATGACATGGAAGGCTTACAAAAATTTCTTAAAACTATGTCTAATGAAATGGTTGAAATAAAAAAGCAGGTAGCTAAAACTTCTACGAAAAGACCATTTAGGAACTTTAAAAGAAATAAGCCAACTAATCCTAAACCACCTAATGCTATATTTAATGCAGAATCTGACCTGGATGATGATGAAGAAGAAGATGCAGTTTTATCAACTAAAGAAATGGAAGAAGATGAGACAGTTGAATGTCATGGAATGTCATGGAATGTGGGACTTTATCCTACCCAACTCTGATAATGAAAGTGAACAGGAAGCTTTGCCAGTAAACACCAAAAGTAAAAGTATATTAGAGCCTAATCAAGCAAATCAAAAGAAGAAAAACTCAAGTAATGTTACTAAAGAGATAGTTCCCACAAAGAAAGCTCCAGTTGTGTCTCCCGACAATCAACCATCTTCGTCCAACCCTCCCTCATCATCTAAAACGCTAGTAGTTTCAGATTCCATGGATTATAACATAGTGGAAGATATGAAGAAGACTTGAGCAAATATTTCTCTGCATGAACTTAGCAAGCTCAAGCATCAACAAAAGTTGTTTAAAGAATTAAACGCAGTACCTTCTTCTCCTCTTCCAACTAGTGTATTATCAAAGGCTGCTAGAGGATTATGTAAGCCACCATCTGATAAGGTGGATGTTACCGATGTCGTTTTAATTGGGCAGATATCAAATTCTCATACTCCTCCTTTATTCTTGACTTACGAGATCTACAATAGAAATTTTCATAACTGCTTGATTGATTTAGGGGCTTCATCAAACATAATGTCGGCACCAGTTTGCTCCAAGTTAAGTATTGAACCCCAAAAGTCTGTAGTTCATATTGTCCAATTAAATCGAACTAAGGTTCAAGTTTTAGGAGAAATAAATTTAGTTACTATTAGATTATTTGTTGATCCCAGGGTTGTCCAAAGAATTGATGTATTAATTGATGACATCCCTGATTTTTATGGTTTGATCGTTAGCAGAGATTGGTCTGAAAAACTTCATAGTTATATTTCAACTGCTTGGTCTTGTTATCACTCCAGGAAACTCTCCTAGGTTGCAGCTCGGAGATGCCTGGTAACATATAACCTTCAATATTGTTCTCAGAACTATTGGAATGGATGATGGTTTGGATCAAGTCAGATAACCATTTCATCTCTATTCTTACTCAAGACATGCATGAAAACCCTCAACAACACAAGGCTTTAGACCACTAATGCTCAATAGTTTATAGATTCAATGAATAGATGGATAATACTGACTATACCAGTAGATTACATACATAAACACATATGAATGGCCAGCTACAGGAAGTAAATGAGACTTGCAGACCTAATCTATCAATGCAGAGAGAAGATGACAGTTATCTGGCATTAGACACAGAAGAAAACATGAATAACCTATTCAAGTGCAAGCATAGAACAAAAAAGAGAATGGACATTGAGCATATAATAGTAAAAGAAGCTTATATTGCTAGAATGAAGATGAGAAGCTTGAAGGAACAGAGGAGGAACAATCTCCAGAAGTTGAACCCTTGTTACATTTAACTCTCAGCCTTTTATAGGCCTTTTACAATGATGTTGAGCCTTCTAAGGCTTGAGAGGTCTTAATCTATCCCTCTGTCTTGTTTAACTATTTGATCTCTGACTAGGCAAGCATGGCTCGGAGGTTTCTTCTCTTGACAGAAGAATAACTGCATTCAGATATTTTGGGTAGTTGTTGCACTGTCTGGGAGCTCTCTCATGCCAGAGATGCCCCACAATCATTCTGTTTGTTCTGGTTGTGTCGTGTTGTGGCTCCATGATCGCTTTGGGTTGATTCGGCCTCTGCTCTGTGGTGGAATGGCTCTTCGGGCCTATGAAATCCCTTTAAAATGCAGACAGTGACTGCTTTCTGTTATAAACAGAGAAATGATACAATATTGTAAATTCCCACCTTCTCTATTTATTTTGGACTTCAAAATTCCTCAAAAATGGCCTATTCATCCATAAGTTACGCCCTTGTCACCATCGCAAGTCGTAAAAAAGCCTGCTCCTGTGTATTTTCCTTGTTTTATGAAATACGCGAAAAACACTAAAAAATGCATGAAAATGGGCTTTGGCAGACTTGAAAATATATGCATTTCTATTTCGAAACCCATCAGGTCCACCCTTGTCGCCATCGCAAGTCGCATTTGGCCCGTTACCTTTGTATTTCGTTAAGCACGAAAATATACGAAATACATTGAAAAATGGCTTTTTCGGATTTCAAATGTTATATATTTTTGTTCGGAAATCCATCGGGTCCGAGATTTATCGCTATCGCAAGTCACAAAAAGGCCTATCCACAGTCTTCCCTTTGTATTTTTGGAATAAGCAAAAAACATTGAAATACATTAAAAATTGGCTTCGGCGAACCTAAGATATTATGAAATATCATTTATATGAATGTTGGGTCTAGCTATCGAATCACCCATATGTATATGCAAAGGCCCCACCCAATGTTCAGTGTCGATAGCGATATAGCGATGCGATCTGATCACAATCGCATATCGCTTGAGCCAGAGGTCCATGGTTAGCGCTCATAGTAATCCCCTATGCAACCTGCCGATGCGACCCGTTGATGCTACCATCGGCGATCGCTGATCGGCGGTGTCTTGCGCCCCTCCTTTAAGTCGTCCTCTCTGCAGCACCAATTGCGATTAGTCACTTAGATCTGGGTCGTTGATCGGCTAGATCTAACAGCTGATGTGCATTTCCATGCTCAAGCCTGCAATACTTGGTCTTTTGACTGTTTTAATGTATTTTAGCCTCCCGATAGTGTTTTTCTGTCTTTTTAAGGGATTTCCTCCTGCGATTATTGGGATTTTTGAATGATCCTTATGCAAATTTTGAAGCCTTCAAGAGCATATTTGGATCCTTTGGCATGATTATGCTGGCTTATGGATACTTTAAAAAGCATACTTGGATCCATTTTTGGGCCAAATGCTTCCAAGGCTAACACTGGCTCCTTCTGGGGATGAAATCCTCCCTGTGAGGTTCCAAGGATCACAGATCAATGCCTTTCCTGTAAAACAAAAATCAAATCTTCCTTCTAGTGTTTCATTGGGCATGGAGTCTATTTTGTAATGAAATAAAAATTGGAAAAATGTATTTACAATAACAAGCCTTTAAAGCCTTAAACGAAATAAAGTTTCAAGAACCGCCCATTTACTAGGCTACCAAAGGTATCTCCTCCCTCCAGACTGTGCAGAATGAAAGTATTGTTCTGCTGAATTTGAGTGATGACAAACAGACATGTCCATAAGGAGTCAAACTTGCCATGATTACCTTTCTTTTCCTTAAATGCATCCCATTTAATCACCCAATCACCAACTTGGAAATTGTCTACTTTTGCCTTCCTGTCAAAGGTTTCTTTGATTTTATTCTAATAAGCCTTTGACTTCTCAACCAGCTGCTCTCTGATTTGTTGTGGTTCAACCAGGTTATTCAGTCTTCTTACCATGTCATTATCTTCATCTTGTTCTTCTTGCAATAATTTAGCCACAGGGAGAATCAGCTGGATAGGGAAAACAACATCAGCACCATAAACCAGTTTAAATGTAGAATTCCCTATGGACTTTTTGATGGTAACCCTATTAGCCCATAGTGAAAACTTCAACTTGGAATCCCAGCTCTTTTTGTTGTCCTCTAACAGTTTTTTTGTTACCCTTACCAGACTCTTGTTAGATGATTCTGCCAGGCCATTGCCTTGAGGATAATATGAGGTAGAATGCACTACTTGAATGCCCATGGATTCAGTCATGTCCACCAATTATTTTGCTTTGAAAGCTACTGCATTATCAATGACTAGTTTGGTTGGGCAACCAAATCCAGTGAAAATGTTTTCATTCAATAACTTTATGACAACTTGGAGATTGGAATTCTTAGTGGGTATTGTCTCAATACACTTGGTGAAATAATCTATGGCTACTAAGATCCATTTGTGTTGGCCACTGGAATGTGGTTTTATCTCACCTATAAAGTCCAATCCCCACTGCTGGAAGGGACCATTGACATGTACTGGCTTCAAGGATAGAGATTTTAGCTGTTGTCTTCCTACAAACCTCTGACACTTGTCACAAGCTTTCACAAAAGAAAACACATCAAAGAGAAGAGTAGGCCAATAATACCCAGCCCTCAGGATTTTGTGGGCTGTGGTTTTCCAATAATGATGCTCTCCATAGATGCTAGAATGGAACTGTTGTATGACTTCCACAACTTGTCCTTTATCTAGACATCTTAAGAGGATTCCCTATGGGTCTTTCCAATAAAGTAGATTTTTATTTATGCAGAATTTGGTTGATCTAAGTTTAATGGCCCTAGCTTGACTTGAGCTATGCCCTGGAAGGATTTCTAGCTTTTGCAAAAAATGAACTATTCCGGAATACCATTCACAGGTGGCTAGATTTTCAGCCAGAGACTGATTTTTCTTTTGTTCTTATGCTGCTCTCTCTATTTTCTCATCATCTGAAGTTAGACCTATGGAATTTATGTCTAACAAGCTGCAATTTTCTTTAGCCATAAGTTTAGCCAAGCCCTGGCCCTTGACAAGATTTGTGGGCTTCACCTCTATGTTAAACTCTATGAATTTTGCAATCCATTTAGCTCTCTTTCCATCAATATCTGGCTAAGTTAAGACATCCTTTACTAATGCTAAAGGTACATATGCAACTACTTTGGAATGCAAAATATAAATTCTGAATGCCTTTAAAGATTTTATGAGAGCATAATCTTGTTTTTCAATGAGGCCATACCTTAGTTCAGCATCCCTTAAAGTTTTTCTGAAAAAGGCCACAGGTTGCTCTATGCCTTCATCATTTTTCTGCAACAGAACTACTACAAGTGTATCATAAGAGGAAAAAGATAAGATATAAAACTCCTTAGTGTAATCTAGGCTGATTAGAGTGGGAGCTTCCATGATGGCTTGCTTGATGGCTTCAAAAGAGCTTCTTGAAGCATTTGTCCATGTTATTTCTGATCCTTTCTTCAGCATGGAAGTGATGTTCTTCACTAGCTCCGCAAAGTTTGGAATAAACCTCCTTACAAAGTTAATCTTACCTAGGAAGGATTGAATGTCCCTTTTTGAACTTGGGATGGACAATGTCTGAATGGCTTGAACCCTTGCTGGATCAATCTTCACACCTTCAGCAGAAACAATATGTCCCAGAAATTTTCCTTCTTCTAGAGAAAACTGTGACTTCTTTGGTTTCACTGAAATTCCAAACTGTCTACACTTTAGGAAGACCTTCTTCAAATGTTTTAAATGGTCTTTGTGGCTATTGGAGAAGACCGCTATGTCATCAAGATAAACAAGGAAAAACTTGTCCTTCTCTCCCACAAAAGCTATGTCCATGGCCCTCTGAAAAGTAGCCCCAGAATTCATCAGTCTGAAAGGCATCTTGGAGTACATGAAAGTGCCCCAAAGAGCAGTGAAGGTGGTCTTTTCCTAATCTTCTGGATGTACAGCAACCTGATTGTAACCTGAAAATCCATATAAGAAAGACATGACTCTGGCCCCTGAAACTCTTTGCAGTAAGTGTTCCATCTTAGGCAGGGGGTAGTTATCTTTTTAGAGCACTTGTTCAGATTTCTGAAGTCAACACAAAGCCTGATTTCTCCATTTTTCTTTCTCACTACCACAAGGTTAGCTATCCATTTTGAATACCTTAGGGGAACTATGATTTTGGCATCCAACAGCTTCTTGATCTCTTTCTCAATCAAAGGCAATAAGAGAGGGCTGATAGGTCTTAATTTCTGCTTAAAAGGGGTAGTGTTCTTTTCCAATGGAATCTTGTGCTGAATGATGTTTGCATCATAGGTTTTAATATCACTGTATTCCCAGGAAAAAATACCAGTGCATTGCTTCATGAGGGTGCAATACTCAGAATTTTGGGCAGAAGACAAATGAGTGGACAGATTGATGTATTTCGGATGGGTTGGGCTTCCTATATTATGTTTACAAACAGCATAATCATTTTTTGTTTTGGCAGGCTTATAAGGCACATCGTTATGGTTGAACAATTTCTCTAGAGGCACCAATCCTTTTGGTATATGATTACTAGGTAGCTGGACGACGCTTCCTCAGTTGACCTCGTTTTTTAGCTTGGACCGGCCGCATTCTTCCATGGTTTCATTTTCTTGGTCAATGTGCATTTCAGCAAATTCCTCAATGACTTGTAAAAACCTGTTAATTTCCTCCTCATCTTCAAAAACTCTCCAATATTTGACATTTTCAGGTAGAGACGGTCCATATTTTACCTGAACTTCATATGTCAATTTAGGAGGCAAAAGAGGAATAAACGTGCTAGCAGACACAACAAGGGAGTCAGAAAGCTGGTTCTTCATTCTCGGAATATAAGAAATGCTGAAATTAATAAAAGAATCCTTGAGCCTCCACACCTCATCTTTGTATGCTTTTAGCCTTGGATGCTTAGCTTGGAAATTTTTATTGACCTGCTAAATAATGAGGTCTGCATCTCCAAACACTTTCAGGATTTTGATACCCATTTCTTTAGCAGCGCTTAAGCCCATAATCAAAGCTTCGTACTCTGCTATGTTGTTTGTGACCTGAAAGGTTAATTTGAAAGATAAATAAATGTATGGGGACACAAGGACTACACCTGCCCCTGCAACTTCCTTAGAGCAAGCCCCATCAAAGAACATGTCCCAAATTTGTGAGCCTTCTTCCTCGGCGATTTGGAAAACTAGTTTTTTAAGCTACGTGGAGGCCAACTGGGATTCTTCAATATGAAGAATACATGATCCAAAATCAGTGTCAACAACATAGATGGGATGATTAGTGGGGTTCTTCTCATCGCTGATGATATAAGCCAACTGCGCCTCTCTGTATAATATCTTGCTCTCACCTCCGAAAACTGGGACAGTAGCATAAGTCAGATCATTTTGTAATGATCCACCTAATCTCTTGATCCAACCTCTGGAAAGTAACATGCCAAAATTGGGGGGTACATCTGCTACCACAATATCCATCATCATGATTTTCATAGTCAGCTGAGGCAAAGTGATGGCTAGGTCCTTGATTAATCCTAGACACTTCACTTTTCTAGAGTCAAAAGAGAACAGGTCATGATAAGGCTTGGTGATGTCAAGACCCAAATCATCCATGACAGCCTTGGGCATTAGATTATGGTTGGCTCCAATGTCCAAAAGACAGTTGTGAAAGATTTTATCATGAATAGTCAGAGAGACATAGAATTATGGGGGGTTGTCTTCACAATTTTCAATCATCGGGTTGAGAATAACAGCTGACTTGTCATCTTGCAGATCTACATAGTCGGTGGAGGCTTGGATGGCTTTAGGCTCAAGGGCCTCAAGGATGGATCTTTTGAAGGACTCATTCTTCACTAGTTCAATCAGAGGCATAGGTATTCTTAGTTTCTGAATTTCTAATTGAAAACTAAAAGGAGAAGGAGACTTGTCAAGGCCTCTTACCTCTTGAGCTAGAGCTTTGAGGATGATGGGATTAGCTGCCAGTTGCTTCTACTTATTAGCTTGTTGTACTGCAGGGACAACAGCTCTTTGAACAGGATTTTGCTTGGCATTATTCATCTTTGACCTCAAATTATATCTTTGCTAATCTACAGTTTGTAGAAGAGCTTCACCATCCCATTCTTGGTTAATCTAGTCATTGAATATCGACTTTTCATAAGCAGCTGAGGTCAAAAAGGAGGCATTGCCTTTGTCTTCCAGACAATGGATCTCATCATCTTCTTCAAACTTCTCTTCTTCCATGACTACATTCTGGAAAGGGGTCTTCACCCTTTGGTCTTCATTGGAATCTTTTCTTCTTTGCAAAATTTGCAACGGCTCATTAGTTCTTCTATATGGATTTGGATTTGGATTTCTAGGAGCAAAGGTGTTAGGAACTCTCCCTTTCCTAGGGTGCTTCTCAACCTTTAATTTAGAGATTTCAGAGGCTAATGACTCTATCATTTTGGTCATTTTATCAATCTTAGGATCAGAGGATGATGAAGACTCGCCCCTCTGTCTTCTTCTATCAATATTTCCCTTGAGCTTCTCTGCAGCCATGATGTTTGATTCCACTTCCAAGGTTGCATCCTGCATGTCAGCCAAAGTAGCACATCGCCTCTCTCTCAACAGTAGGCAGAAGTCAGAATCAAAAGCACTAGCATAGGTGACTTTAGCAGAGGTAGTAGTGGGTTTTACTTCAGCTGGTATCTTGTTGTACATACGGTTAAACCTCTTATTAAAATTAGACAACAACTCACCATTTTCCCTCTTTAAGTTCCCAAACTCAGTGTGGTAGTAGAGGAGATCCTTCTTATCCCCCCAATGCTTTAGAAATGCATCGTCTAAAGCCTCAATATCTGCTATAGATCTTGGGGTTAGTTCTCTGAACCATTTTCTAGCCTCTCCATCTAGGCTTTGGTCAAAGACTCTCATCCACTCATCATCTTCACTAATGTCCAGGTTATTAGCATAGCTATAGAATGACTCAAGATGTTCTTTTGTAGTAACACCTTCAGTCCCAGTGAAATTAGGCCTATATTTCTGATATTCTCCAGTAGGCATGGCATTCAAAGGAGTGGGTAGTATTAGAGGTCCATACCTAGTAGCTATGATTCTTTCCATTTTGGTAGGTACTTGTGGGCCTGTCATAGCTGTAGTGGCTAAAAGAGTACTAGCAATCTGAATGATAGAGGGCTAAGGAGTGATTGATAAGACTAAAGGAATATGATGGATAAGAGGTGAGGTTTCCTTTGGGCTTACAACAAAAGGAGAACATAAATAATAAGTATCTTTATGAATATCTGAGAGTTTTTCTTCACTGCTAGTATTAGATGCTATACTCTCAACATGTATTTGTTCTATTACAGGCCTTTCTTGAAGAGATATAGAATATTGTTTAGGTTTACCTAAACCTGATGCTCCTTTCTACAATACTTTTATTTATTTGATGATTTTTTTAGGGTCAGATACTGGGTCAGCTTGTAGCTTCTAGGGATTTCTCCAAGTATGCCTCACAAACTGAGCCAGAACTATGAAGTGGAGTCGCCAAGAGGTTTGGCCTCCAGTAGAGTTGCCAGATAGATGATTACAACCAAAAAAGTGCCCAGACTTTGTCTGTCATCAAAGTTGGATCTATTTCATTTTCCAGGGAAGCTAAGCTTCAGTTTCCTCTCCCCGACAGCGGCGCCAGTTATGTTATCACTCCAGGAAACTCTCCTAGGTTGCAGCTCAGAGATGCCTGGTAACATATAATCTTCAATATTGTTCTCAGAACTATTGGAATGGATGATGGTTTGGATCAAGTCAGATAACCATTTCATTTCTATTCTTACTCAAGACATGCATGAACACACTCAACAACACAAGGCTTTAGACCACTAATTCTCAATAGTTTATAGATTTAATGAATAGATGGAGAATACTGACTGTACCATCAGATTACATACATAAACACATATGAATGGCCAGCTACAGGAAGTAAATGAGACTTGCAAATCTAATTTATCAATGCAGAGATAAGATGACAGTTATCTGGCATTAGACACAACATAAAACATGAATAACCTATTCAAGTGCAAGCATATAACATCAAAGAGAATGGAAATTGAGCATATAATAGCAAAAGAAGCTTATATTGCTAGAATGAAGATGAGAAGCTTGAAGGAACAGAGGAGGAACAATCTCCAGAAGTTGAACCCTTGTTACTTTTAACTCTCAGCCTTTTATAGGCCTTTTACAATGATGCTAAGCCCTCTAAGGCTTGAGAGGTCTTAATCTATCCTTCTGTCTTGTTTAAATGTTTGATCTCTAACTAGGCAAGCATGGCTCGGAGGTTTCTTCTCCTGACAAAAGAATAACTGCATTCACATATTTTGGGTAGTTGTTGCATTGTTTGGGATCTTTCTCATGCCAAAGATGCCCCACAATCATTCTGTTTGTTCTGGTTGTTTCGTGTTGTGACTCCACGATCGCTTTGGGTTGATTCGGCCTCTGCTCTGTGGTGGAATGGCTCTTCGGGCCTATGAAATCCCTTTAAAATGCAAACAGTGACTGCTTTCTGTTATAAACAGAGAAATGATGCAATACTGTAAATTCCCACCTTCTCTGTGTATTTTGGACTTCAAAATTCCTCAAAAATGGCCTATTCATCCATTGGGTCCGCCCTTGTCACCATCGCAAGTCGCAAAAAAGCCTGCTCCTGTGTATTTTCCTTGTTTTATGAAATACGTGAAAAACACTGAAAAATGCATGAAAATGGGCTTTGGTGGACTTGAAAATATATTTATTTCTATTTCGAAACCCATCGGGTCCGCCCTTGTCGCCATCGCAATTCGCATTTGGCCTATTCCCTTTATATTTCGTTAAACATGAAAATATACGAAATACATTAAAAAATGGCTTTTGCGGATTTCAAATTTTATATATTTTTGTTCTGAAACCCATCGGGTCTAGGCTTTATCGCTATCGCAAGTCGCAAAAAGGCCTATCCACAATCTTCCCTTTGTATTTTTGAAAAAAAAATTAAAAATGGGCTTCGGCGGACCTCAGATATTATGAAATATCATATATATGAACGTCAGGTCGCCCATATGTATATGCAAATGCCCCGCCCCATGGTCAGTGCCGATAGCAATATAGCAATGTGATATGATCACAATCGCATATCGCCCGAGCCAGAGGTCCATGGTTAGCGCTCATAGTAATCCCCAATGCGACCCATCGATGGATCGTTGATTGGTGGTGTCTTGCACCCCTCCTTTAAGTCGTCCTCTCTGCAGCACCGATTGTGATTAGCTGCTTAGATCTGGGCCGTTGATCGGCCAAATCTAACGGTTGTTGTGCATTGCCATGCTCAAGCTTGTGATACTTGGTCTTTTGACTGTTTTAATGTATTTTAGCCTCCCAATAGTGTTTTTCTGCCTTTTTAAGGGCTTTCCTCCTACGACTGTTGGGATTTTTGAATGATCCTTATGCAAATTTCGAAGCCTTCAAGAGCATATTTGGATCCTTTGGCATGATTATGCTGGCTTATGGAGACTTTAAAAAGCATACTTGGATCCATTTTTGGGCCAAATGCTTCCAAGGCTAACAGGTCTCACATGTGGCTTCCCTATAATGGGAAACCAAATCAAATTAGAATTGATCGTGAAAAACATTTGACTCACACAGTAATGGAATTTGAAGAAGATAATGAACCAGTGGCCTTCAATAATAATATTCTTGGAAACTATTCAGCTGAATCATTTTTTGGGAATTTTGATGCTCAACATTCACCTTTTTTGGTCAATAATGTCACATCACAAGTTGAGAATTTTTCACAGACCGATACTTCTAGGTGTGTTAGTGTTGTAGATGAACTTGTAGATAAACCTGTAAATAAGCCTTTATTTTGGTATTTGTATTTTGATGGATCTAAATCTAATGACGGTGCAAGAGCAGGATGTATTTTACTCAGTCCTGAAGGAGAAAAAATGATGTCATCATGTAGATTATAATTTGAGTGTACCAATAATACTGCAGAATATGAAGCATTGATTCAAGGTCTCTATAAAGCAATAGGCCTGAATATCCAATATTTGAAAGTATTTGGTGATTCTGAAATTGTCATTAAACAAGTGAGAAATACTATCCATTGTCTTTCGAGGCATCTGAAACATTATCAATCACTTGTTCAAGATCTCATAACTCATTTTCTGGCATTTGACATTTCTCCTATTCCTATATCACAGAATGCAGCAGCAGATCTCCTGGCTAATGTTGCTTCTAAATTCCTTCCATCCAAGGACTATAGTCCAGATAGATTTTCTATTTAATTAATTTTTCGGCCATCTGTCCTAGATAATGTCACCAATTGGCGTGTGTTCAATCATGATGAGGATATCTTAAATTTCTTGACATTTGAAGGATCTTATGACGATCAAACTATCGATGAAAGTGATCATGATCTTCAATTAAAGCAGAGACTGAATGAAAATCCTATTCCTAAATCTGTGGTCAAGATAGAAGATCTTTATGATATTAAGGATAGATTCAAAAAGGTCCCTAATGCAAAACTTCAAAGTTCAACTTTAAAATTTGAAATAATAAACCTTGGCACTGATGCCAAACCACAAAATGTCAATCTAGGACTTGGAATTTCATCAGATGAAAGATTTGCTTTCATCAGTTTATTGAAGAGATACAAAAAAAAAATTGCTTGGAATTATGAAGATCTGAAAACTTATGATACCTCTATCATCCAACACACAATTCCAATGGTCTCTAATGAGAAACTTGTACAACATAAACTAAGGAAAATTCACCCAAATCTTGAAAGTCAAATCAAAGCAGAGTTGAATAAACTCCTTAAAGCCAAAATAATCTTTCATATTAGACATTCTAAATGGGTCTCAAATTTAGTACCTGTGAGGAAAAAGAATGGTGATATTAGGATTTGCATAGATTTTAGGAATCTCAACAAAGCATGTCAGAAAGATAATTTCCCATTACCAATAGTGGAACAGATACTTCAATCAGTAGTTGGCTCAGAATTAATGTCTTTTCTTGATGGTTTTTCAGGATATAATCAGATCTTGGTACATCCAGATGATAGATTAAAGACTACATTCAGAACCAAATGGGGAACATATGCTTATCAGAAAATGCATTTTGGTTTGATAAATGCGGGAGATACTTTCCAACGAGCCATGGATATAGCCTTCAAAGGTTTGATCAATAGGATAGTCGTTGTTTACTTAGATGACATAACCATCTATTCTAAGAAAAAGAGAAATCATCTGAATGATTTAAAGTAGATCTTTGAACGTTGCAAAAAATATGGGGTTTCCTTAAATCCCAAGAAATCATTCTTTGCTCTTAATGAAGTTAAATTTTTAGGGTTTATTGTATCCAAAAATGGCATATACATTGATCTTGACAGGATAAAAGAAATTTCTGATATCCCTTTGCCACATAATAAGAAATCTGTGCAATCATTTTTAGGACGAATAAATTTTGTGAAAAGATTTGTTCTTGATTTTTCCCATATTGTTTTACCCTTGCAATCCATGATTAAGAAAAATTTTGTCTTCAAATGGGGACATAATGAAAAAGGGGCTTTTGACTCGATCAAACAAGCGATCATTAATGCTCTTGCATTGAATACTCTGAATTTTTCTAGTCATTTTATTTTGTATACTTTGGCCACTGAAACATCTTATGCTGTTGTTTTAACACAAATCAACGATCAACAAGTAGAAGCACCCATATCTTTCTTTAGTTCTAATTTGCAGGGTGTTGATCTTAATTATTCTGAAGTTGAGAAACAAGCTTTGTTGTGTTTAAGTCTGTTACACATTTTAGACCTTTCCTCTTAAAAACACATACAAAGTGATAGTCCCATTTTCTGCAATGAGGCAATTGCTAATTCAAAGAGAAGTAGGAGAGAAAAGAGCTAATTGGGTAACAGTTTTACAAGAATATGACATTGATATTAAACCAACAAAAATTGTTAGAGGGCAAGGTTTTTGCAAGTTATTGGTAGGAGCTTCCAATATACCAGATCATGAAGATTCAGGTAGTACTGCACAAGTAAATGAGATAAGTATCATTGACTCTGAATCTCAATATGTTGATCTAATCTTTTACTAAAAAATGGATATGCTCCCATTGAATTCAGCTACAAAAACAAACGTGCCTTAAGGTTAAAATCCAAACACTATGAAATCATTGATAATGTGTTATTTAGAAGAAAATATGATTCTTTTTTGTTAATATGCCTTGAAAAAGCTGAAGCAAAAACAGTTTTGCAGGAACTACATGATGGCCCAACAGGTGGACATTCTAGAGGAGACACTACAGCCCACAAAATACTACATGATGGATATTATTGGCCAACTTTGTTCAAAGATGCCCATGACTACGTGAGGAAATGTAAGATATGCCAAAGTGCTAGCGGGAGACAAAGGAAACCAGCCTTTCCTTTACAACTAGTTAACATTAAGCAACCATTTGAACAGTTGGGGCTTGATATTATAGGAGAGATCGTTCCACATTCTTCCAAGCAACACAGATACATCCTCACAACCATGGACTACTTCACAAAGTGGGTAGAAGCAATTCCACTAAAGTTAGCCAATTCTGATGCGATTATCGAATTTATTGATCAGTTCATCATAACAAGGTTTGGTTTACCTAACGCGCTTATCTTTGACAATGCGTCTTATTTTTCTGGAAATAGTATAGTTGAATTTGCTCTTAAGAGAGGTTTTAAGTTAAAATACTCTGCAAATTACTATCCTCAAGGAAATGGCTTAGCAGAGTCAACTAACAAAAATCTCATCAGGATTATTAAAAGAACTAGTAATCAAAACGAAAATAATTGGCATAAATATTTAATATTTTCATTATGGGCAGATCGTATAACTCAGAAGGCTTCAATAGGTACTTCTCCTTTTAACTTAGTATATGGGAAAGAAGCTGTAATTCCACCAAATTTAGCCCTCCCATCACTAGCCCTTGTAAAATTCATTGAAGAAAATCCTTCTTCATCTATTCAATTAAGGTTTGATCAAATTCTTAAATTAGATGAGGAAAGAGAAAAAGCCAAGATTACTCATGCTAAACATCAGCAAGTCATTAAATCTTCTTTTGATGCAAGTTCAGTCGGCTCAAAAACATTACAGATTGGTGATCTCGTTTTGAAATGGGACAAAGCACATGAAGACAAAGGTAAGCATGCCAAATTTCAAAAGATGTGGCTTGGAACATTTCAGATCATTGAAAAGATAGGCTCATCAGCATTTCCACTGCAAGGCTTATCAAGCAAGAGAGGTTATCTACCTGTGAATGGACTTATCTTAAAGAAATTGTATTCCTAAGGAGGTAACCCCTTCTTACCTGTACATATTCTTTATGCAAATTTTGGTTTCTTTTAGAAATAATGTTGTAAATAGTCTACCATTGGCTTTCTACTATTGAAAAGCTCTTTGAAAGAATATTGTGACTACATGCTTTTAAAAAGTAGAAACTTTCAAGGAAATGATTACAGTTTTGGAAATTAGATAAAAAAACATGAAATTCTGAAATCCTCTTTAAATTTGTGAAATCCTTCAAACCCTGAAAACATAGTAAATCATTTTGAGTTTTATCAGTGGAGAAAGGTTATTTGTAAAAAGGTAAAGACTTTCTCCAACTAAGCATTTACCACTCTATAATTTTCATCCATAAGCTCTTAAGGAATCAAGCATTCACCCCATCCACTAGGTTTATGATTTTTTAGAGTGTAATTCTAAAATATATCCAATTTAAAAGATAAGAGGTACCATTACGAGCCTACTTACCATGATCATAGGGAACTAATTAAGCTGACATTACCAATACTGCATACCAAAACAGGGTAATCGCTTATAATCAAAATACAAGGGGTCTCATCACGAGCCAGCTTGTTCAGTTTAATTACAACCAGTGAATGGCATTGTCATCTTCTGGCTACCAAACCGTGGCAATGGCTTTTAATCAAATAAAATAATAAAATAAAAATACGAAAAAAATATATATATGTAGATATATCTTTCTGAATTTATCTTTAAAAGATTATACTCTTAGATGGATGGGACAATGAATAATTGATGGTTAAATGGTAACCCTATCGAGCCTATATATGTTTGTTGGCAACAGTGGCACTACCTGTGACAAAAGAGTAAATTTAAAAGCTAAGTTGGAGGAGCCCCCTACTTTATCTTTAACAACCAATCAAAGCTTGAAGAAACCAAAAAATGTTTTTATTTATGATAAGGGTTTCTAAAAGAAATTTCAAAATTGATATATCTTTGTTTTATTCAGAGTAAAAAAAAATTATCTAACCAATTCCAAGATAGTTCCCTTTTCCTCAATTGATTCTACTTAAGAAAGTTTTAGAAATTTCATTATTTTATTCATAGATAACTGGTTCTTCCAGTGAATCCCCAATTGTTGTGCTATACAACAACCCCCCCATTTCAAATTTTTAATCTTAGTCTAAAGATGTTAAATAAGAAATAGGTCCCCTTTAGGATATAAAAAGCAATAAAAAAAATTAGTAAAAATAGATTTTCCATACTTTTCATATAAAAGTTGCTTTATGAGTGTTTGGAACCGCTTATCACAAATCGCAATTGCTTAAGACCAATGAACATCCATTTGAAAAGTTGCGATGCAATCAAAGTCATCTCAAATTCCTCATCGCAAAGTTTTAAATTGAAATGATCCATTTATAAAAATGCGAAGTGATATAACTATCACATTACACATATCCTTAATCCTAAGGAATAAGTTATGGCATTTTGTTGAAACCTTGCGATGCGATAAGGCTATCGCATATCACATATCACCAATCCATAGGAAAACATTGAAACCACTCCGTTGAAACTTTGTAATGCGATATAACTATCATGATCGCATATTGCATATCACGCTCCCAATAGAAGCAAGTAATATATACTATGGAGACTCGCGATATAGTGTTAAATCAATTATAAAGGGAAAACATGATTTTCCAAGTTTGAAAAGGAACCCGCCAACTCTACGTGCCTGCTCGTCACTCATCGCAATCGCAACAATACAAAGAATTATTTTGAACATAGTGCTTGTAACTCCCAATTTGCAACATGTGATGGCTCTACAAGTATTAAAATAGTACAATCTCTAATCGCAAAATCGCAGAGTTATGGCACCTATTCTAAAAGGACCGTTGGAAAACTTGCGATGCAATATATATTAATTCGTCATTAAAGTTTCACGTCATGAGGATACGGTAAATCATTAAGAGGTAGTTATGGTTACAATCCTTTAAGGATTTCATCCTTTGTTACTATGTACATTATGAGATCTTTTGCATCTAATGCGCATACACTGATTTTAGTTTGTAATTAGTTTTATTGGCTGCTCTCAAAGTTTTTTGCCTATCACGCTCCTCTTTCTCATTTTGCAGTGTAAATCTAGAATCACGCAGTCAGTCAAGATGTCTAAGAAAGCTCGAAAGACGAAGGCTCCCCTTACAGTGGAAGAAGGACAAGGAAAATTGGTGTTAATCTCAGATACTACCTGTCAAGGCTTTGGTAAGATCTCGTGGAAAGGCATATATGATTTGGTTTAAAATGAAAATCCGAAGGAGATAGAAGAAGAAGCAACAACTGATGGAACTGATGAATCAGAAAACACGCTCAATGATTTGGCCAGCTCTTTCCTCCATCGAATAGCGGTCCGTGTAAAGGTCTTACCATATAATGATATAGTAAGATGGGTAATCGAGAGCATTAACATAACGAACAGAGATTTCTTCACAGTTGATCGAAGGATGTTTGGATCCTTCAAACCTAAAGATGTCAAGAGAATGTATCACTTACCAAATCCCCAGCGACACTACAACAAATCATTCCTGGAAGCTTTCGCCAAGAAGAATCATATTGAATTAGACCCTATCAAGCAATGGATACATTTTCCTAACAAGCACAAGCATGAATCATTCGGTATGTATTCTGTGGAGTCCTTAGCATCTCCATATTGTTATGCTACTGCTATGATGTGTAGACTCTTTGGAAGCCCTGATTCTGCTAGATTTTCTATTGAAATGGTTCCATTGATAGAAGCAGCGATAAACTCCTTTGTGATGGATTGGGCAACTATCCTATCGGATAAAATGGCTAGTCAAATACTGGATTATAGAAAGAACAGATATGTCACTACCCGAGTTGTGCCCCCATTCTATATGAGTGCTTACATAGTTGACACAATTTGTTTTAATTTTGACTTTCCCATCTTAGGTTGGAAATGGGTTGTTCAGGATCCAACCCCCATTCATATTTACCATAAATACTTATGGAACTCTGAATACAAGAATCATTTATACAAGATTTCCATGGTTTCATCCTACCCATCCATCAAGCTATCTTTAATAAACCTGCTCCTTGGTTGTCTGACGAGGCTAGCAATGATTTAACCTCAATTGGTAGTTGGTTCGGGGAAGAGACGTTCACGTATGTTAGGGTTTTTGGTAGCATTACAGATCCTCATGTCCTTCCACTTTACATTCTAGATAAGAAATCAGCCAGGGAAGTAGCCTACCAAATAGTAGAAAAAGGGATGTCTAGAAATCTTAAAGACTCCAAGAAACAGTTGTGGTCTGCCTTTCCTCTTCACTGCGGCACCTACTCATTGCATGATTTTAAACATGCTGAGAAAGAAGCAAACAAGACAAAGGATCTGAGTCTAGTTGTTATCCCTAAAAAAAATATGACCTAAATAAGGTTTCTTTCAATTTCACCACTCAGATGAAAGTTAATAAATTCTTGCATGAGGAAGATGAGTTTGATGACTTATTTGCTTCAGCAGAATTATTATCAACAGTAAGTTATCTGGAAAAATTAAAATTGGGTGCTAAGAAAATGGACAAATTCATTGAATATAGGACATCGAGGTTACTGACAGTACCTCTGGATTTATTAAGTAATACACCAATCATTCAACAAGCAGAACACAACAGAGAGCAGGTTATAGAAAATATTTCTGGAGAAGTTGAAACAAGTGATAAGGCCAGTGAACAACTAAACATTGATGTTCACATTGATCCCATATTGATTAAAGAATGGGAGCAATTTTATCAACAGATCAAAAGTCAGATTGATTCTCAAAACATTATCACATCAGCGCCTCCTGGAACACAATGGCCCATTATTCCTGACATTGTGATTAAAGAGACACCCAGCAAATACACAGCTTAAAAAGAGACAGAAATAATCCCTGAAAATCCTTCAGAAGAGATTACATTGAACATGGAGGAAATTCCACCCTTGGATGTGTTTTATAGCCCAAAACACAGGTCTATAGTCAAGAGGCAGAGGAAAAAGAGGAAGATAGACCAAACTCATCCAAAGCCCCTTAATTTGAATTTATGAATGTCATATGGAAATATTCAGAGGTCAATCCTTTTGAGGATTTGACTAAGTTATCTCAATTTGCAGGGGCATAACAGCTGCTACAATTGATAAATCAACTGAAGTTAACCAATTGATCAAAGAAAAGGATCAAAAGATTGATCGGCATGAAGAACAGTTAGCAGTAGAGAAACAAAAGAGTGAGCATCTTGAAGAATAGTTAACCTGGAAAAACATAAAATTGACCAGCAGGACATTCAAAGACAACAACAGCTGTCTCAAGAGCTCAAGAAGATTAAATTGACACATCAACAAGAGATTAAATCTAAGTAAGAGAAAATCACACAGTTACAACTCTCTATGGAACAATTCAAATATTATCCCAAGGTTGAAGAGTTTAAGAAGGAAGCCTTAGAGGCAAATAAGGCTTTATCTCAACAACTAAATCTACTCTACCAGAAAAATATCTCTTATTGATCCATTATGCATCACAACGACATCACTGATTAACCAAGTAGTTAATACCAGGTTATAATTTGAAGATGCAGATGATAAAGTCGCAGATTATCTCTCTTGGGAGAGCACAGAAGATGGAAGAGCTGCTAAATTACCTAAAATTGAAGAGTCTGATAAAGAGATATTGTTTTCAGAATGGGAAACACAGTTGATAAAAGTAGAAAGAGCTACCTCCAGGGCGAGGGCTATAATGAATAATGTTATTGAGCTGGTGAATGATAACTTATATGGTTCCAATTTAATTTCTGGTTGTTCCCCAAGAAATCTTCCAAAGGAAAAAGTTTTAGAGAATCAATGGAAGCAAGATTTGGCCACCAACGAGGAGAAACTCAACAGAGTACAAAATCTTAACTGGGATGCGCATTTGTCCTTTGTGGTCAAGCCACACAGCCAACAGATGACTATCAAGTGCCTTGTTGATGTCGTTGATCGCATGATGCCTGAGCTCTCAGATGCCACATACACAGGACAGTTACACTCCAGGATGAGTCATCCTCCAGAAATCCAAACCATGCTCTCGATTTGTCGGTTGAAGATACAAGAGAAAAAATAGATGCGATGAATCTCTTCAAAGGTTATCGCAATTCTATTTTTGAAATTCAAATCCCATATTTTGATGAAGGCAGTTCCAACAACTCTCAGCAATTTTTATGGACAATTTGTTTTTTTTTTTTTTAATTTTACTATAAAGACCCTTTCATGTCATTTTAGAAAGGGTCCTCAATTTGTATAAAAATAGACTCGAGAATTTTACACTTCTGCACTTCTTAATTTATTTTTTATAAGCTGTGGATCAAGGTTTAGACTTGTTGTGAAAGAGCTTCATAAAGACTTGCATTTTTGTATCTTCTTAGAGTTTTCAGAATAAGAAGATTGAACCAGATTGTTACTTGCATAACGAGACCCAAATGCATATGGTACTTCTATCATTGTTCTTTTTGTCGTGTTTTATGTAATTAGCATTCCATTGATTTTTTATTGTTGACATATTCTTATGTTTCAAACAACTCTGTATTATTTCACTTTTGAATGATCTAGAATTGTTATATTGTATACATATGTCAACAATAAAAATTAGTATGTTATGCAATATGTTTTCACATTACTTTTTTAATTTCTTATTCAAAGTAATCATCATTTAAATGCATCTTTCTGTAGATAAGTGAATAATCTATATTATCATTTTTCTGCTGAGAATCATCAAGAATCGCATTATTATGAGATCACCCGGGTTATATAGATATATCAATATATTTTAGAGCTTATAGATTAAACCACATATCATCTTTTTATACATTTAAAACACCCATTCATCAAATCATACTTTATTGGGAAACTGGTCCCATAATATCTAGTCAGAGCCAACATACCAAACAAAGAAGGAGTTGCACTAAGGTCTGGACCAGTTGGTTATCCCCCAATGATGGTGCCATGATTTTAGAGGCATCAACAGGTACCTGCATGCAACCTTGTACAAACCAGAATTATGAATGTTGACATAGACTTGTCGATCTTCCAGATCTTCCTTGAAAGTGCCTGCAAATATGTCCTTTTTTTCTTGCCATGTGATCTTCATGTCCTTCTCTACGAACATCTGCTTGTCTGCATAGATGGGCAATTTTATCGGCACCTGTTCAATCACATCTCCAATGTTGCTCTCTACAGTGTCCTTTGTTCCCCATCTCTTGGAAACCATGATGCCTGTACTACTGAGAGACTCCTTAACAACTTATGTACTTGGAGACAACGTGGACACTCACGGCAAGCAAATGCCAGTTTAAAAACACAATTCACTTGAAGTAGCGATCATGCAACAAACTGGGTGACTATTGGGCAAGTTTGCACAGTAGTGACTCTAAAGGTTAGGAGATTGTTAGTTGGAACTGCGTATTGCACAGTCTCAGTTTCTAGTGAGACCTATTGCTGACTAGAACCGTGCAGAGCATAATCGAGTGAGGTTGACTATGGACTAGAACTACGAAATGTACAGTTCAGTCCGACTTGACAGCTAGATGGGACTGCACATTTTTCAATCACAGTGGGAAAGACTAGGCACTGACTCCCAAAACAACGTAGAGCACAGCTGGAGGCCAGTGAAAGGTAATCTTTGTGCAATTCCTCGAGCCAAGGCAGAGCCTCAATTTTAGGAATGTGCAATGCATGTCGGTTAAAGTAAGATCTGAGCTAAGGCAGCACATATCTGCCCAAGGGAAACTTGAAAACGAGTAGATCTGAATGCATGAGCGAAGGATGATGCAGATAGGATTGAATGATCATGAATGCAATCAAAATCAATGTAGGAAATGATCAAATGGCATAACAACAAAGCTAGTGGAGAGGGTCATCGCAACGATGACCATTAATGCAAAAATAGTGTTATGCATGCGACGCTTAAGAAAGACAATGCAAAACTTGAAACAACACTTCTACAAGTTAAAAAAAAAAAACTAAAACACCAATAGTCGTTCAATAAAACATGCAAAACAAAATTCACACAAGCCAAGGAAATAAAAGCGACAAAAAATGAGCGAAAGACTTAAAAAGAAAAACTTACCCGAAAAAGTTGTGCCAACTGTGCCAAAGGTTCCTAGATGCCTTGGAAATTCCAGAGCTCTAATATCGAATGTGTAGAATGGGATTTGGGGCATCATTTAAATATATTTGGCAGATTCGAGATTTATGTCACGCATGCCACAAATCCAGGAAAAAGCGACACTTGGTTGGAAGTTTCTAAAATCAACTTGCATGTAACTCCCAGTGGAGGAAGTGAAATATGTAAACTAGATTGATATTCAATGCAAATAGGAGAGTGATGAGGAGCTTGGGGTATTTCAACATATTTCTAATCGGAAGCGGAACTGACCTCAAGACAGTGAGGACTTGACATAACCATCAGCACGGGCTGAAATTCCTCGATAGCTTGATGGGTTTCTACTTTATCATCAGGTATATCATCAAAGGTCGCTCGCTTAGAAATATCAATAGCAAGCGAATCAACATCGTGATCAATTGAAGGAAATAAAGATATCATGACAACCACGAGAAGAAAATTCAATATGTTCATGAGCATCCTCATGATCTGACGAATCATACAGAGGGGTTAATGAAAAACAAGAATGTTCACCCTCTGAGTTTCCAGAAATAAAAGATGATAGATTGGGAGGATTTGGAAAGAAAAATGTGTCTTCTCCGCAATCAAATGACAAACTAAAATCTAGTGTGTTCTCTCAATGATCGGAAGTAGAAACGTCTGGGAATGAATTTTCACAAGACAAATAAGAAATAACAGAATCACAAAAGATGTCAAGAAAAAGAAGATGAGGCATAGACAGGGGGAGGTCATCCTTTGTTGTGGGTTCTTCTTCAAATTCCCACGCATACTCATCATAATGGACAGTGCAGGTTGGCTGCTCAACACCAACTTTGTCAACAAATTGATCCTCATGAACAATGAATGTGGAGTCTGAAATGGGAGAAAACAACACAATACAATTTGGCGGATCAACAGAATGAGAGGACGGAGGTTGAGATAAAACGTTCATGAGACAACCAATAGGCTTGCAAGCCAAATCTGCGCAAATATCTAGAGCAGGTGGGGTGGAAGGATGTGACAGTTTAACAGATGGGTTCACAACTTCTCCCACCTCATGCTACAGAGCTAGAGTTGTTTGCTGAGAAGAGGACGGAGGGTCACTTGTGACAGCAGCCTTGTCCGAGTTGGGTTTAGCAGCTCTAACACTGAGGTATGTTGGGAGGGTTTTGAATGATTCTAACACATGTGGATTTGCAGATATGTGAGAAGATACTGAAATATTTCATTGAGAAATTTCCAATAAATTTCATCTTTTGGGATTTGAAAAGCAAGATTTTGGAAGTGTTTCCAAAATTGTAACAGAGATTCATCAGGTGCTTTCCATAATTCCAGAATTTTTTTATTGAGTGCTTTACGCTCGTAATGATAGAAAGTAGGGGTGAACACTCTGATCATATGATCATAAGAGTGAATAGATGTTGCGGGCAATGTAACACACCATTGTAGTGCGTGCCCTCGAAACGTGAATGTGAACAGCAAGTAGGCAATGTGATCTTCATGGATTTCATTTCTTTCACAGAAACCCATAAGGCAACATTGTGACTAAGAAAATTTGCTTTGCCTTCACCATCATATGTGCTAGTGTGTGACCTTGTAGTGAGTCAAGTGAGATGCATGGGGCTTCTAACACACAGAGGGGGAAAGGAATTGTGTCCCTTAGAATCCTGTAATAGTACGCAGCCTGAAAGGAACACAAGAGCTGAATGACATCACAAGATGGAAAGAAAAATAGTCAACTATCCAAATTGACGAGTTAAACCAATAACACGATTACAACAAGATTCATATAATGCATACAAAATAGTTCATACATGGATGTGTAAGTTAAATAACATACATTACTGAAGAAAACATAATAGTCCAACTACAGTAACAACATATGCATGAAAACGTGTTAGCTCTATTATATATATAAAGTGAAAGTTCCATCCATACATACATCATTGACAGCCACTAGCCCCAATAGTGGAACATTACAGTCAACACTGCCTGCTCCTCCAAAGAGATGTACTCGCTCTATGTTATGGAAAATCCAAGGCTCGTCATAATACTCGCCAAGCCTTCTCTAGGCAATGCCTAGCCAAAAGCTTGGCTCCCAAAATCTTGTGCTATGAGCTATGAGGTTCTATATATAGCAAAGGTGGGGTGACCCTTGACATTGCCCTTTGACTCTTGGACTACCCTCATGACTCTTCACATTACAACAATGATTGTTCACATTCCACTAATGACACTTGGAATTTCACTTACAATGCATTTACAATAATACTATTTCCACATATACCCATGTGGGACAAAAATAGGCTTGAGTCAGCCTCACAAGAAAAACAACATCACTCGAGGTCTTGGGGAAAGACCAACTCGGTAACCTCCTCATGGTGATCTTCGGTGGCGAACTAATACCAATCTTGATATTTCTCTATTGCGTTCCCGTATTGTTTGATGGCATCTTTGTCGAAGCGGACCCTTGCCTCCATGGCTTCCGGGTATATGGTTCTGAAACCTCTATCCAGCTCATCCTGAAGCATGTGTAGCATTTTCCTGAGTGTGGTTGGACCACTAATGTACCTTTTCATGTTCTCTATGTTGAGATACAAGTCATTGCTGGTGTCTATACGCATCAACTTCTCTATGTACTTGTCGACATCCAGCATGACTTGGTTTTTCCTCATGGCTTGAGTGAGGGTTCTGATAGAAGGGGTCTTGTACATTCACACTATCACATCCAAACTCATGAACAACTATGCATAGGAAGCCTCAATTCTAGTGATGAGAAGAGGGAGCTACTCATAATTTTGAATCTACATCTGAATCCATGCTTTTTCTAGCTTAGCCTGTGACTTCATCTTCTTTTGCAAGTAAAGCAAGGCTCCCTTGTACCTCATTGTCCATTATTGCATGTGCACAATAGCAGTGTGAATGTCTTTGAGTGTTTGGGTCGTTTGTGCGCACTACTACTAAAAATCGTATAGATGGACAACCACTTTGTGCACGGTGAAAATCTGTTATACATTGTCTGCATGGTGGCCTCCAAAGTTGATATCTCTACCATTATTGCTTTCTTCATCTCTGTCATGGTCATTCCTGTAGACTGCTATGTTCTCTGCCTGGCCTCTTACAAGTCCTTCTCCATTCGATCATTCTCTGTTATCAATAACTTGATTGTCGAACTCGTGGCTTCTGCATAAGCCTTAGAAGCCTCGGCCATCGCAACTGGATGTCTTCTAACATCTGGTACAATCACCCTTTCTTCTCTGTGCATATATTATGTATGATCATCTGGGAGCTTCTTTCTTTGTGCCTGTACAATCCTTTGTTGTGTCTCATCAAATGCTAGATTGTACACATCTATCTCCAGATCATCTTCAAGGAGAACAACTTCTCCTTGCACAATCGGGACTAGTTGTGGCTCTGTAGGTGGCGAAGATTGTGGTGCGATCTTGTATACTCTTGGCATGAGATCGATGTCTTGGTCCTCTAGCTCATGTTCCGTCTCCGTGTTTGTTATCTCAACTAATTGTTCAACTTGTTAGGCAAGTTCCTGAACCTGCACCTTCTCACCCTGTTCATCATTTGTTGGCTGCTCTGTTGTCTCAACCTCTATCTATGCAGTTTTCTCTGTCGATGCGCCTTTTCCTTCTTCCTGTTCCTATTTCTGCCTTTCTTCATTCTCTCTCTTCTTGAGCTCTTGTTTTGATTTCAACTTCTTCTCTGTCTCCTGCAATCTCCTTTATGTATCTTCCAATGTTTGCTTCTCCCTCTTTCTCTACGCTACTTTCCTGTCACATTTTCCCCTATTTGCATCTATCTCCAAAGCTACTCTCTCAATAAGTGGATCTTTTTTGAACCTGTAGCTTTTCTCATCCTCTGCACTTTTAGAAATCTTCCTCTTTCCTTTGTCTTGCACCAATTTTCTTCTCACTACGGCTGTTGTTGTTGCTTCCTGTGGTTTTGCTGCCTGCAGTGTTGTTTTCCATTCTACAGCCATGCTGACTAATTCATTGAGCCTAAAGAAGTTGTAGCAATACCTCCAAGTATCTTCCTCTAGCCAATGACATACCCCGTGGACCCATGGGAAGTACACCTTCACACAGTGGTTCTTGCATATGCAGTGTGGATCATATGGATTGAAATATTGGTGCCACATCTGAACTTCTTCAAGTCCTTAGTCTCGACATCTTCATATTTCAAGTTATGGATCTCGTACAACCCAATCTGCAAAGGAAGAGTAGGCCATGGTGCCTTCTTCCTCTTGTGCAGTGTTTCTAACAACCATGTGGATATGTGGTATGCAACCTCTTGCATGGCCAACTTGTATGTGGAAAACCTCAGTATCTCATGTGTAGGATTCTCCGTGCCAAACATCCTGATGAAGGCACCACCAAGTGAGGCATACCAATATACAATGTTGAGTAATGTCTGCATCACTTCCTGGGACATGTAAGTTGGATCGTGTTCAAATATCATCTTTTAGAGCGGGATGATGAAGTGGTCAGAAAACCTCGTCGTGACTCCTCGGTAGTTGCACCAAGAGAGAAACTTGAAATAAACATTCATAGCTTCCTCTGATGGTGTCCATGTCCAACCCATGTCAGGTAACTGTTTTGGGCACAAATTGATCAAGCAGGTACACTAACATATAGAATATTTCGTGTCTATACTTAGGTGTATTTCGAGAATTTGATACATGTACTTTTAGCTAAAGAGCCAACATGTTCGACTAGTTGAAAGGCCTTGCTTCATTTTCCAACTGATCCAACATAACAACCCAACTTTGCGGGAAGTTCTACGTGCTCTCTTCCATATCTTCCTTGAAAGTGCATGCAAATATTTCCTTTATTTCTTGACATGTGATCTTCATGTCCTTCTCTACGAACAACTATATGTCTGCATAGATGGGCAAGTTTATCGGCACCTATTCAACCACATCTCCAGTGTTTCTCTCTACAGTGTCCTTTGATCCAGCTCTCTTAGAAACCATGATGCCTGTACTAATGAGAGACTTCTCAACAAATGATGTACCTGGAAATAGAGCAGACACTCATGGCAAGCAAATGTCAGTTTAAAAACACAATGCACTTTAAGAAACGATCATGCAACAAACTGGGTGACTGTTGGGAAATATTGCGTAGTAGTGACTCTCAAGGTTAGGAGATTGTCAGTTGGAACTAAGCATTGCATAGTCTCAGCTGCCATTGAGACATTTTTCTAACTAGAACCACACAGAGCACAATCCAGTGAGGTTGATTGTGGACTAGAACTGCGCAATGTGTAGTTCATTCCGGCTTAACTGCTGGCTGGGACTACGTATTGAGTAATCATAGTGGGAAATAATGGGCACTGACTCCCAGAACAACATAGAGCATAGCTGGAGGCTAGTGAGAGGCAGTGTCTGTGCAATTCCTGGAGCCAACGTAGAGCCTTGAGTTTAGGAATCCGCAATGCATGCCCGTGAAAGCAAGATCTAAGCTAAGGTAGTCCAGATCTTCCCAAGGGCTTCTTGAAAATGAGTAGATCTGAATACATGAGTGAAGGATGGTGCAGATAGGAGTGAATGATCATGCATGCAATCAAAACCAATGCAAGAAACAATCAAACAGATGAACAACAAAGTTGGTGGAGAGGGTCGCCACAACGGCGACCGTTAGTGCAAAAATAATGTTATGCATGTGACGCTTAAGAAGGACAATGAAAAACTTGAAAAAACAATTCCAAAAGTTAAAACAAACTAAAACACCATCGATTGTTCAATAAAACATGAAAAACAACTCTCACACAAGCCAAGGAAATAAAAGCGACATAAAAAGCAGCAAAATACTTGAAAAGAAAAACTTACCCGGAAAAGTTGCGTTAACTAGCTGAAGGTTCCTATATCCCTTGGGAATGCTAGGGATCCAAGATTGAATGTGTAGAATGAGATTTGGGGTGTCGTTTAAATAGATTTTGTAGATTCAATGTTTATGACGCACATGCCACGAATCTAAGAAAAAGCGACACTTGGCAGGAAGTTTCTAAAATAAAATTGCATGTAACTCCTAGTGCTAAAAATAGATCCCTATTTTTAGGGATGCTTTTTCTTTTTTGCTTTTTTCTTTTTCGGGAAAAACTGCCATGCATGCATGGGAAGATTGCGTAGTTATGGAGGGAACTGGGAAACTTTTCAACACATGCATCGAGCAACAACATGAGGAATGCTTCTGCACAATTCCTGGGCTAAGTTACTCTAGTTGCCTTTCATGCTCTACACAATTTCCCAACTGAAGACGAGTTTCCAGCTAGGTCTGCATAATTCCTGAGCTGAAGTCCAATGTCTGGATTTTCTACGCAATTTCTCTGAGCAAGGTTGTCTGTCGAACTACTCTGGGAATTTCTGGAGAGTAAGGCTCACTGTCAGGTTGCTCTACACAATTCTTGAGGGAAAGGTTGGTTGCCCTCTAGGATTGTGCATTTTTCCAAGATAGTTCAAGAACCAGATGTAAACCAATTCATGGGGTCAGCTTGTGGTTGGTCAGCAAAACAAGTAAGCGAACACAAGCTGTAAAGAGAAAGATAAATTCAAATGAAATAACAAGTATTTGAGCAGTGCAAGACATGCTCCTAATATTTTGAGGAGGGAGGCTCCAAAACAAAGTGAAGGAAAAATATTGGAGGGTGGTTGTAGCCGTTACAATAGTTCCAAATGTCTCCAAGGGAAATATCAACCTGAGCCTGCTTCAATATTTCATGGAAGTGTCTTTTGCCATTCACTTCCTTATATCATACAGACATAACCACATAATTGTCAGTTCATAAATAAACATAAAAAATATATTGGTTACCATACCTTACTATGTCTTACCTTACTATGTCAATCATGCTAACTTGTAATTGAACACGTACACATATCATCTCTCAAGGGAATCCAATTCCTTAATGAATCCAACCATAAATAGAAACCAATTGTTATACATGTCAAATACATGTTCATGAATATAGCACATATCCACATAATGTCACACAAAGTCAAGGTTAATAATACTTCCTACATTCATGCAAAGAAATCATTCATTTGGAATTGCAGTTTCCAAACATAGCCATAGGAATTCTTACCCAGTTCCTTTCTTTTACCTTTTTCCCTTGCTACAATTGAGTCTTATTATGTCTTGTCACATCACCCAATTGTTATTCATATAAAAAAATCAATGATTACCTTGTCATGCTAATACTAAGCATGTTTCCTTGCATTTATTCACATATATCAATCACATGTTCCAAAGATCAAGCCACCATGTCTATTAATTTGAAATCATCCTTTACCTATACTAACATCCATGTCATAATCAACTCACAATCATAAGTCATAATACTAAAACTAGCATCCACTTTCACTCAATGCATATCATCTACCTCAGCAAATGTGTGTTAGTACAACCATCTTAAAACAAATCATTCCTTCATGAAACTTTAATGTATCTCAAGGGAGGCTATCACATCTGCACATTCAGTCCAGATTAGTATGACAAAATGTCACAAGTATATCGACTCATACCTGAATATCATAACCATCTACTAATACCAATCCAGATCAACATGATACATATAACATCAAGGTCTTAAATGAAATGACCATAATCATCATGTGTATGATCATAATGCAATTAACAACAAGGTAATTATCATGCATGACTATCTACGCATGTGTATATGATTGTGTTGATTAACTAGCATCTATCATGCATGTAACCACAATATCAATATAATGACAGACATGTACGTAACCATAATGTTTATAATAATCATTAACCAACATACCTACATGCCCAACATATAAAGTTGTATGGCGATCTACTCTTACCCTGAACTCTAGTGTTGCAACCTTGCTCTGATGTTTTTCATCTCCTACTCTATCTCAACCAACATATTAGCATCATGATGACACAAATTGCAACAATTAATATCATAATGCATGCATAGAAACACATATACAACTGACATGCATGCATGAAAAACACAATCTGCCCATCCAGTCAAAGTGTTGAACTTGGGAGCTCTGATACCAGTTTGTAACCACTCCTCCCATATCTACCCACTTTTACTAGCCTACCAGGGTAAACATGAGTTGAGGGCTACTATGACATGAATCAACCTCCTAAGTACAGTTAAGGAAGTGGAATCTACAAACCAAAACTTTACTGACCTTCCTCAAGAGCTACAGGACTCCCAAGAGCTAAACCACCCCTCATGGTGCCCAAGCCCTGAGTTAAATTTATTTTCAGTGATCTGGGCTCCCAGTTGTAGGCATAACACTACATAAATTCAACTATAGGCCTCTAGTCGCATGCATAATCCTGCAAGGGAGTGACTACAAACTACTTTTCCCAATTTTGTCCTTGCGACCACGGAATTTGAGCCACCTTTTCATGGTTAGTCACTAGACCACTGCCCACAACTTGATGAGACTTTCTAGAACAATAAATGACACAAGGACGAATCCTTTACACAAAAATTAGTCAAGAACTTGACCTAACCAAACTTAACCATGAAATTCATTTCGTCAAACATTTTGTGAACATGTAATCTACATGCCATAAATGCATATCTAAACATAGGGGTCTCATACTTATCTGAAAATCACCAAGAAGGTCTAATGCCCTCCCACAATAGATGAAATAACATATATTAGGTCATGCATTCATAAACCATTCATTTACCAATCAAAACATGATAAGAGCCATAACTAGAATTTTTCATGAAACCATGCTTACAACTAGCATATAACTAGAATAATAATAGTGATAGAATATCCATCAAAGCCACCTAATAACAAGTATAGATACTCATGAAATACAAGAGGAAAAGAGCCCTTATTAACATATGCAAAATCCCACCAAGTCAAGGACTTCCACATACCACCCAACCATAGATTGGATTGAACCAAATCTTTCTTTCAGCCAATCACCCCCATACCCTATTCCAAGCATGAATGTGGGACTCATAAAAAAAAACAGCACTTCCTTAGGATTTACTGCAATTCTACCGAAATTGCTCAAGGGACACCTAGGCCCGAAACCATCCCCTATACAACCAATCTTTACTGCAATATCGCCATTACCAGTCAAGGGATTCCTAGGCCCAAACAAGGAAACAAACACTACCAGGATTTACCACAATCCCACCAAAATCATTCAAGGGATCGCTAGGCCCTGAACAATCTTGGATGCTTATGAATTTCTTCACCAATACCTTGAGGAATTTTTTTGTCTCCACCCTCAGGATTTACCCAAATCCCACCGTTACCAATCAAGGGATTCCTAGGCCCTTGGGAATTTTCCTCAGACCACCTCACCCAGTTCTAAAACCATCCGGCAATCCATAGCTCAACCAATGAAAGAACCCCATCACACAATGGTTATTCGAAAATGGCAAGGCAAAGTTGAAACCACTATCACACCTCGAAAAACCCATGCTAATGATAGCAAGAGAACCAAATACACACATGCATGCCAAAATTGGCAAGGAAATCATATATGCAACTCGATACCTACAAGAAATTTCTTTATAGCCACTTGATACAACTCTTCCTTGTTGATCCTTGCTTTCCTTTGCTTTCTTGTCCTTCCTTTGCCTTCTGTTCTCCAATGCTAGAGTACCCCAAGAACGTTGTAAGTGTTCAAGAGTATGAGAGAGAGAGAGAATAAAGGGAGAGCTCCAAAACTGAACTGACAAAAGGTCTCACACACTGACAAAATCCATGAACTGATCCTCGAAAGCCTTTTTCTCATTGAGGCCTCTATTTTCTTCATTTTCCTTCATTTTACCTTCAATTTCCCTCTCATTCAAATTTGTGACCTTTCATCTCCATTTTCTCCTATTTTCCATTATTTTTCATAACTAAATGTCAATTAATACCTCTATGCCTTTGTCAATTCCTTTTCCATTTCTTTTTCCAATTTCACTTAACCATAATAAACCAAAATAAACATCGACTACGATTTTTTACCAAACATTTAGCTTGGAATATGTGTCCCGTGAACTTGATCTTATTTTATCTTTATTAACTTTATTACATGTACTTTTAACTCAAGGATGTTACATGTGTATTTTTTTAATTTTCTTAAATTTTGTTTGAAAAAACAATTTGAAGTGATTCAAAGGGCATAGTGAAGCATAGATATCATTACCTAGTTCCAATATGCCTCAAAAAAGAAAATGGATACACTTAGTAAGTCAAAAAAAATATCTATTAAGATGCATGAAGAAGAGGAACAAATGCAACATGATATATCAAAATTATGGGACGATGTGCAACAAATTACATTCTCACAAAGAGCAACAAAAAATGAATTAGATGGATTAAAAGCATAAACAAAAAAGGACATGAGAGTTTCGAAGGATGGTTTAAAAGCAGACATGGAAGCAATGATGAATGTCAAGATGGAAGAGTTGAAGGAAGGTTTTACAAAGTTATTGCAAGAAAGGAAGTTTGTTGAAGACTATCCACATTCCATAGATTGATATGAGGAAGTTTGAGGTAAGGATCCGGTAATATGGATACTATAGATGGAGTAGTTCTTTCATCTACACAATTTGCAACACACACAAAAGGTATGTGTTGCATATTTAAATTTATAACCCAATCAATTTGTATGGTATCGATGGATTCTTTCTTGTAAAGCACTAGTCACTTGGACAATTTTAATGAAGTGATAACACATTATGAGGATACAAAGAGCAATACCTTCTTTAGCCAAATGATAAATATCAAACGAAAGGTTTCAGTTGGTGAGCACATTGAGGCCTTCCAAAGATTGAATATAAAGGTAACCGATATTCCATAGGAACATCTGATTAATGTATTCTTAGGGACTTTAAAGGATAACATCCAACATGAGGTTCACCTCTAGGAACCTAAGTCATTGGATAATGCATTCAAGGTGGAAATAAAAGTTGACAACAAAAATTATGGAAACAAGAGGTCTTCCACTCACAACTATAAATATGGAAGTGTTTTCACTCCTAGCCTCCCACAACCTACAAGGTTGACACCACAACAACTAGAGTAAAAAGGAGCAAAACATATTTGTTACAATTTTGATAACAAATACACTAAAGGTCATAAGTGTGTAGAGAATAAATAGTTTTACATATATTGTGAAGAGGAGGAATAAAAAGAACAAGAAACGTCAAAAGAAGAATATATACACCAGGAACCAACCCTAGGGGCTAAAAAAGAAGAAATAAATCTGAATATATCTTGTAATGCATTTGTGGGAATTACCACTCATAAAACTCTCAAGATAGAAGGATATAACAAGAAGAAAAAGGTAATATTTTTTATTGATTCATGTAGTACTCATAATTTTCTTCATTGTAAGATAGCCAAGGATTTGAATTCCTTTCTATACCCAACACTAGAGTGTCAAGTGATGGTTGTGGTGAGCTCCAGTATTGTAGCAATAATGCTACAACTCCTGGGGCTTCATGTCTCTCATTTTATCAACCCGGTAGTTCGTACAAACTTGGAAGCGACGGTGCTATATGCACAAGTACTAGCTCTTGTCGCAGCTGGCACAAGTCCGCTAGGGCTCAAGCCAACTTCTATAGGCTCTCAGAAGAAGCTTGCTAATTGATGGACGAAATCTATTCTCAAAGGAAAACTACTCTACTTGACAAAATGGACTGAAAGCAAATCAAAGCATGTAAACCTAGGAAACCCTAATTTAACTAGTCTAACCTCTACAATGCAAAGAATATGAATGAAACCTCTACCAATGCTGTTGTTACCTCTAATAAGTGAAAATGCATGGATCTAAGCTGCTTGCATCATGAAAGACATGTTTTTGTATTTTCCTTGAAGTGTGTGGAATGATTGTGATTTTGTGCTAACTAGGGTTTGGTTGTGCAGATGGGATGGAGAAGGAAGGAAAGCGTGGGACAGGTTGGGGAGGCTAGGAGAGGTCCCTAGGGATCCTTAGCATCCATCCACAGAGGTTCCTCGCATTCAGATGCTCAGCAACCGAGAGAGTGGCCTCCTACAGGATGGCTGCAGGGGATCCTACAGGATACTCTGGTTTCTACAGGATGTCTACAAATGGCTACAGGATGACCTACCGTGAGTGTTTGGCGTGATGGAGGAGTGATGAAATGGTAGAGGGAGATGTGTAAGGTAGGAATGAGGCTGGTGATGGCTGTAGAAGTGGAAGAATAGGATGGGAAGTGAGTGTAGGGAGCAGGGTGGAAGGTAAAGGGCTATGTCAACGAAAGGGCTAGAGAATGGAAGTACGTGAGGAGTGAAAGACTTTGGGAGATGGCAGAGCGGAGCAAGGATGAAAGATGTGTTTGCATGCGTGATCAAGATGGAGGACGAAGTGATGGACGAGAGAAAGCAATGTAAGTGAAACAAATGCTTATGACTGTCACCAAACCGAAAATGCATTAACCTAAACTACCTATGCTTGTAAATTCAATGAACGGCAATCCAAAACGCGAAGGAGAATGTGCATGAAGCTGTGGTAAAGGAGTGTGGTGCAGGTGTGAATCATGTGGAAGCATCTAACATAACGTGACTGTGTTTGCAGCAACCATGAAATAAAGAAATGCGTATTTTTGGTGGTTAGTCATGGACTTCACTCCAATCCCAGATGAGACGGCAGTGAGCCTTAACAACCTTTTTGTTGGAGCTCCAATCGATTATATCTATCCTCTGCTACACTAAGCAAGTGGAAACAATTTCACCATAAGCAACTCCTATCTAACTCATGAAAAAGACCAACTTAACAACCTGTAATTCGAATTACATGTGCAAATGAAAAGCTCAAAGTGCTGAAATGGAATGGAAACAACACTACAGCAGAGGGGATCTATGGCTCTCAGGTTGGGCCCTAACCTGAGAGCTATAGTCTCCTTAAGAAAACTCAGAACTAGATCAGAATCTGCCTTCTTTATTCATAATCTGATGTCATGCCAAATTGGCTTACAAAAAGGAACAAAAACCGAGCTGTGCTCCAAAATTACAATAGCAATACGAGAGTTTCAACAACCTATCTAAGGCTAAGGCCTCTATACTTATACAAAAACGATGATCCAACAAGTGTCCTTGATTTTAGGAGCTCGGCTGTCCAACTAGATTTTAACTGCTGATCCTGTAGGACGGTCATAATTGTTGTTCATGTAGAGCAGTTTATAACTGATGTTCCTGTAGAACAGCTGGTTGCTTCTAAGCTCGGAGGGGAGATGGATTGGAGCTCGGAGTTCTTGGTGGGAATCACGAGGAATGTCCCTAAGACCGTGGACATCCTCTCCTAACAACCAGCAGTGCCACCTCATTGTCTCCTTGTCTCCTTTTTCGTTGTCTTTTGCTCCCTTTTAATGCCAAAACCTGGAATCATAATGCATTAGTCACGTAGATAGAGTGCCTACCCTTCTTCCTACAAACAACATGAATAAACTAAGAAATGCATGCATAAGCAATAAAAAATGAATGGTTTGAGCAAGTAGAATAGGCCAAAATGAGCCCAAATTGTACCAAAATTGGGGCTCATCAGGTTACAAAGGGAGGAACTATAAATCTCTTATGGAAGTTCCACAATATCAATCTAATCATGGGGTAATATGTATTGAACACTCTATTGCTTTCCATTCCAATGGGTGATGAGATGTTGTATTAGGAGTCCAATGGTTACAATCTGTGGGGATGATAGCTTTTAATTTTCAAGAAATTTTCTTGAATATTTTCTCAGAAGAAAAGGAAATTGAATTAAGGGGTATCACATGGAAACCTAAGAATATAATCAGCTCTAATGGCATGGAAAAGCCTTTGAAGAAGGAACAAGGGGGGGTAATTTCACAATTATGTTCACTAGTTGTTCAAACGTCTAAGTCATCCATTTATCTAGATCTCCAAAGAGTCCTTGACAATCATTCCAAGGTATTTGAGAATCCCAGAGGTCACCAACCTATTCGGGAACATGATCATGATATTCACTTGATTTCAAAAAGTGTTCTTCCAAACATTAGATATAACAGATATCATCATGCGCATAAGAGTGAAATGGAACATATGGTTGCAAAAATGTTAGAGGCAGGTATAATTCAACCTAGCCAAAGTTCTTTCTATTCTCCAATAGTATTAGTGCATGAGAAGGATGTATCATGGCATATGTGTTAAAATTATAGAGAGGTCAACAAGCTCATTATTAAAGATAAGTTTCCATTCCTATCATTGATGAATTTTTGGATGAAATACATGGAGAAATTTAATTCACGAAGCTAGATCTCCGTTTAGGATATCATCAAATTAGAATGAAGACAGAAGACACTATGAAAACAATGTTTAGAACTTATGAAGGTCATTATGAATTTTTATTCATGCCTTTTGGCCTTATTAATGCGCCTTCCACATTTCAAGGTTTGATGAATTCCACTTTCAAACCCTTCCTTAGAAAAATTGTGTTATCTTTTCTTGATGATATATTAATCTATAGCAAGTCTTGGAAATATCATGTTCAACATTTTGACAGGGTGTTCAAACTATTGGGGGACAAACAATTGTATGGAAAATCCTCCAAATGTTTATCTGGAGTACAGAAAGTGGAATATTTGGGTCGTATTGTATCCCATGAGGGTGTTAAGGTAGACCCTAATAAAATTAAAGCCATCAAGGAATGTAAAATCCCCCACAAACGTAAGGTGTCTTAGAGGATTTCTCAAGTTGACAGGGTATTATAGTAAATTTGTTAAGAATTATGGGAAGATAATTGCACCTCTAACAACGTTACTGAAGAAATATGTGTTTTTTAAGACTTTAGAAGCAACTAGTGACATTGAACATCTTAAATAAGCAATGTGTCGAGCTCCAATATTTTCTACACCAGACTTCACAAAAACCTTTATTGTGGAATGTGATGTCTCGAGAAATGGCATTGGTGTTGTTTTAATGCAAGAAGGAAGAACCATTGCTTTTGAAAGTCGTCCAATTAAGGGAAAGTATTTACATAAACCTATTTATGAGAAGGAAATGTTGGAAATGCTACATGCACTGAAGAAATGGAGAACTTATGATAGTCTTAAACACTTCTTTGAACAAATATTATCTTCAAAAGAGCATAAAAAATTGGTCACACAGACGTTGGGTTATGACTTTGAAATCATCTACAAAAAAGGGAAGAAAAACATTGTTGCGGATGCACTCTCAAGAAGGGATGAGGAAGTGGAAGCATTTCACTATGCCATTTCAATTATCTAACCTTATTAGATAAATGAATCAATGGATGAATGGAATAATTATTAAGAGGTATGGACACTGATGCAAAAGTTGTAGCAAGATCCTAGTTCATCTGATTCATTTATTTGGAAAAATGATTCACTATGGTACAAAGATCACTTATATACATGTAAGAGCTCCCAACGTAAACAAAAGATTCTTTTGGAATTGCATGCCTCTCCTATAGGAGAGCATGTAGGATTTTTAAAAACATACCATGGGGTAAAGAAGGAATTTTTCCGATATGGACTTAAATCTGATATTCAAAAGTTTGTTGTGGTATGTTTGGTTTGACAACAAAATAAAGTTGAGACAATTTAGACCCCAGGTCCTTCACAACCATTAGCCATTCCAAGTCAGCATTGGGAAGAGGTCCCAATGGATTTTGTCACAGGTTTACCCTAGTTTGAAGGAAAGAGTGTCATCATGGTGGTAGTCAGTAGAATTACCAAGTATTCTCACTTTTGTGCGATATCTCATCCTTTCTATAACACCCTCCTCCCACATTTACCAAATATAATCAATCCACTTGGGTAAAAATGTAACGAATAATTACTATGATATGATTCGACCTCCTAGATCACTTTAAGGAGGTGGAACCGACAGACCAACACTTTAAGTACCTCCCTTAGGAGCTATAGAACCTTCAAGAGTCAACCAACCCCTCCAAGTGTCCAACCCCTGAGAGAAATTGTTTCTTGACTTAAATAGAACCCAAGTCTCTCCCATGAAAAGCCTTCCATGCAATTGAGGCTCTCCATTCACTCCCAAAGCAAAGGCTCCATGCGACTGTAGCCTTTTTCAGGAAGTTTTTTGCCAGCGACCCCAAATTATGAGCCACTTTTTCAGGGCTAGGACTCATACCTCTAACCAGAAATGATAAATAACAATATGACAAGGCCTCTAATGTAAAAATTGAACAAGTACCTGAACTAACAAGGCCTAGCCATCACAAACATTTCGTCAAACACATCATGAACATGTAATCTACAATTCATAACAACATATCTAAACATCGGGACCTCATACTTATCTGAGATTCGTCAAGAAGGCCTAATGCCCCCTCACAATAGTTGCATTATCATCTATTAGGTCATGCATTCATTATTCATTCATTTACTAATCAAAAGATGATGAGATCCATAACCAAAGTCTATCATAAAACATGCTCATAACTAGTAGAATAACAATGATAGATCATCCATTAAAACCACATATTAAAACCACAAAATCCAACCAAACCAGGGACTTCCACGTACCGCCCGACCATACATTGGGCCCAACGAAATCTTTCTTTCAGCGAATCACCCCTGTGCCATATTCTAAGCATGAATGTGGGACTCACAACAAAACCAATCAAGGCTTCCTCGGGATTTACATGTATCCCACCAAGGGATTCCTAGGCCCAAACAATAAACATACAATACATGATTTACTGCAATCCCTCCATATATCGTTCAAGGGATCACTAGAACCTAAACAAGCATGGATGCCTTTGGATCTCTCCACCTAAACCATGAGGAATTTGTTTGTCTCCACCCTCTAGGCTTTACTGTGTATCCAACTATTACCGGTCAAGGGATTCCTAAGCCTAATGAGGGTATCCACCTCTAGGATTTATCATTCCCACTATTACTGAATAATGGATTCCTGGGCCCAATGAGGGTATTCACAACTAAGCTTTACCGTGTATCCTGCCACTGCCTTTCAAGGGATTCATAGGCCTTGTGATTTTTCTTGTGACCACCCAACTCAGTTTTGAAACAATCTAGAAATATAGCTCAACCAAGTAATAGAACCCCATCACACAATGGTTATCTAGAAATGGCAAGGAAAGGCTAAAAACCATTGTCATACCTAGAAAAACCCATGCTAATGACAGCAAGAGAACCAAATGCACATATGCATGCAAAAACTAGCAAGGAAATCATACATGAAAATCAATACCTACAAGTAATCCCGATGTAGCCTCTTGAGCCCACTCTTCCTTGCTTGATCTTTGCTTCCCTTTCCTTTCTTGTCCCTCCTTTGCCTTCCTTCCGACAATGCTAGAGCTTTCCAATAATACTCTAAGTGTAATTATAGTATGAGAGAGTAGGGAGAATAGAGAGAGAGAGCTCCAAAACTAAATTGGAAAAATGTTAAACTAACTAAAGGTTGTGAATTGATCCTCAAAAGCCTTTTTATCAATGAGGCCTCTATTTTCTTTAATTTCCATTATTTTTCCTTCATTTTCCTCTCACATGCAACCTGTGACCTTTCACCTTCCTTTTCTCCTATTTTCCATTATTTTCATAGATAAATGCCAATAATGCCTCTTTGCTTTTCGAAGCCTTTGCCAATTCCTTTCCCATTTTCCTTTAGCCATAATAAACCAAATGAACACCCACATTAGGATGTTTTTCCCAACATTCAACTTGGAATAAGTGTCCCATTACCTTGGTTATTATTTTTCCTTTATTAACTTATTACATGAATTTTTAACCTGGGATTGTTACAAACCCTCCCCCCTAAAGGAACATTGTCCTAAGTGTTCAATGACACCTAGAACCAACAAGACTGTTGAAAAGAAAAACATACTTCCCATGGAGGTTTATAACTTAGCTTGATGCAATATCTATAATGATCAACCTACTAAAAAGCAAACCAACATGACACCCATATCTCTTATTGGAGCTTTATAACACAACTCATGGCAATATTTACATCCATATACATATATACATATAACAAAACTAATTTTCCTCACCCAGTAAACAATGAAGGATACATAGCTTGCATCGGATCAACCATCTCCCATGTAGCTTCATCAGGCCCAGTGTGCTTCCACTACACTTTAAACTGCTTAATTGCTCAATTCCATAGCATGAGCATATTTCTCTACAAATACATTGAGGTCAGCTGGAATTCTCCTTCTAGATCCACCTATAATACATACCAATCAATAACATGATCAACATCCTTTACATATATTTTAAGCAATGAATCATGGAAAACATCATGGACTTTCACTGTCGAAGGCAATGAAAGTTTGTAGACCACTAATCCAATCCTCTCAAGGATCTCGAAAGGCCCATAATATCGAGGTGCTAACTTCACACATGACCTTATACTCAAGGATTTATTCTTGGGCTTGAAGCGCAAGTACACATGTTCCCCAACCTGAAACTCATTAATCAACTTGTGTTGATTTGCATTTTTTTTCCTATCATGTGCTGCCTTTAGATTCTTCTTGATAACCTGCATTTTTTGTTCCATCTATGCCAACATTTCTAGTCCTATCAACACCCTATTCAGTGGATCATTCCAACTGATGGGAATATTACAACTCCACTCATAAAGTGCCTCAAACGAACTCATCCTCAGTGACTCCTAACACCCATTGTTGTAAGCAAACTCTACTAGTGGAAGATACTCTTCCCACTTTCTTTGTTGATGCATCACATACATCCTCAACATGTCCTCTAGTATCCTGTTGACCCTCTTTTTCTGTCCATTTTTCTGTGGATTATAAGTTGTACTGAAGGCCAACTTTGTACCAAAACCTACAAATAAGTATTTTTAGAACCTGAAAGTGAACTTTGCATCTCTATCTGACACAATCTTCTTTGGAACACCATGAAACCTCACTACATATCTTATGAAGGCCTATACTACATCATTAGTTGAATAAGTAGACTTCATTGGAGCGAAGTGTGTTTCCATTGTCAAAATTTCCACCACAAAAATGATGGAATCAAGTTGTCTAGATGTCCTCAGAAAACCTGTAATGAAATCCATGGAAATGGCCTCCCATATCCACTATGGAATCGAAATCAGTTGTAGTAATCCGCCTAGATGCTTACACTCTGCTTTTACCTATTGACAATCCAAAAATCTAGCCACAAAATCTGTCACTTCCTTCTTCAAATTTGGTCAATAATAGAACTTCTTCACCGCTATCAATGTTTTTTGATATCCTAGGTAACATGAATATGGTTTAGGATGAAATTCCCTCAAGATAAGATTCTTGAGATCATTGTTGTCTAGCACATATATAACGTCCCTAAATTTGATCAAACCATCTGTTGTAAGACGATAGTCCACATCCTGTTCACATGTACCCTACTGCAACCTGTGCCTAAGCTCCATGTACCTGTCATCCTATTTCTCTGTCTGTAAGATATGATCTTGTAGACATGTCCCATAAGAACTCATAGTTGCTATATGATTCACCTGCACTCTTCTACTAAGAACATTTTCAACCCTGTTTTCCTTTCCCTTGATGTACCTGATCTCGAAATCAAACTCACTAATCATGGCCAACCATCTAACTTGCATGGAATTCATATTATGTTGGTCAAACAAGTATCTCAATCCTCTGAGATCACTCATCAGTACAAGCCTCCTACCAAGAAGATAGTGTCTCCACATCTTCAATGCATGGATCATCATTTCCAACTCAATATCATGCCTAAAATAATTATGCTCGTTCTCATTCAATTTCCTTGATTCATAGCATACCACGTGTCCCTCCTGCATCATGACTCCACCAAGTCCTCTCTTGTAAGAATTTGTACATGCCATGAACTCTTTATCTGGATCTGCAATATTTATAACTGAAGCATTTGTCAACAATTGCTTCAACTGCTCAAAACTAGATGCACACTCCTCTGTCCATTAAAACTTCTTACCTTTTATTTGCAATGATGTAATAGGATATGAATGCGCGAGAATTTCCTAATGAACCTCCTATAGTAACCTATTAACCCCATAAATGACCTTACCTCATCTACATTCCTATGAGTTTCCCATTCCATGATAGCTCTTATCTTTTCTATATCAACTGCTATGACTTCCTTGGAAACAACATGCCCCGATTAATGTACCTATGTCTAAAAGAAACTGCATTTTCTAAGCTTGGTATACAAATGATATTCTCTTAGCAATCTCAACACTATTACTAAGTGTTCAGCATGCTCTTCCTCATTCTTAGAATATATCAATATATCATCAATCAAAACAATAACAAAATTGTACAGATAAGGATGCAACACACTATTCATTAAGCACATAAAAGCAGTTGAAGCATTAGTTAGACCAAAATTAACTACAACAAACTCTTAATTCCCATACCTGGTCCTTAAAGCATCATTGTAAATGTCCTCTTCTTTGATGTGTACCTGATGGTATCATGATCTCAAATAAATCTTTGAGAAAATTGATGCTCCCTTTGACTGATCAAAAAAATCATCGATCCTCGACAACGAATACCTATTCTCGATGGTTACCTTGTTCAACTGCATGTAATCAATGCATAGCCTAAGAGTACCATCCTTCTTCTCAACAAAAAATATTAGTGCACCCCATGGTGATACACTTGGCCCGATATATCCCTTGTCAAGCATTTCCTTCAACTGCAACTTTAGCTCTACTAACTTTGGTGTGCTCATCCTGTATGGTGCCTTGATGTTGGTGTTTCCCCTGGTACCAACTCAATGAAAAATTCCACTTTTTCATGAGGTGGAAACTCTAAAATTTTTGGAGGAAACACATCTTGAAACTATTTTAAAACCAGGTACCTTCTCAATACCACTGCATCCTCAACATCCTTACCTCTGTCACTAGAAATATGCACTGCAAATAACACACACCCTTTTCTGTGACTGCGCTTTGCCTGCATAGTTGTAACCATTCTGACTGATGTAGATTTCTTCTTACCCTATAAGATTCTTTGTTCTCCATTGTCATCCAAGCATTCAATAGCCTTTTCATAACAATCCACCTTGGTCCTATGAAGATACAACCAGTCCATACCCAAATCATATTATACGATCCCAACGGAAGCACATTCAAATGCACTGATGTAGGCATACCATTCAACTCAAATGCACAAGGTCTTACCCAATGAACTCTTTTTGTTTACATGTATCCAACTCCACTAACCAAGGTTCTTCATGCACTTATTTATTCAAACCACACTTATCCACCAGGTCAAGATTAATATAACTATAATTAGATTTAGTTTCAATCAAAATAGAAACAAATTAATCACAAATCTTACCGTCCATCTTGATAATAGATGCATGGTGATCTGTCGGCCTATTATCCAATGTTGCATAGATCTGTGGAATGCCCTGTCCAACATCCCCAACTATCTACACTTCCTATGCACTATAAATCTGAGGCCTACCACCCCGATACTGCGGGAAATCTCTCTTGAGATGCTCCTTGCCACATACCCAACACTATAATTTTCCCTTACCATCACCTTTATTTTGTTTCCCTCCAAGTTGTGACCCATTTCCTTGTCCAACTACATTAAACTTCTTATAAGGAACCACATTCTTCTTTTCCCCTGCATCTTAGGGTCTTGTTTGCTTCGCCTGCCATTTACCTTTAGTCTTGTCATTTCCCTTCCAACCTTGCCGAGATTTTGTCTTACAATTTGATTGCTCATAATAGTGCTTCAAATTCCCAATGACTTCTTCAAGTGACTGAGGCTCATCATATTCAATATGATCACTAAATGTTAATGGTGATGCACTAACAAATCTCTAAACTTTGGCTTTCTCATCTTTAAGATACAATACATACCTCAACAACTCCAGGAACTTGGTCATATACTCTTCATCCGTCGTCGATCCCATCTTTAGCTCATATAAATCCTTGGCTTTACTGTCATAGTACCTCTCTGAAAAATATTGCTTCCTAAAAAGTCTCTTGAATTCATGCCAACTTAACTCTTATGTCCTAATGTCTCTAACCCGCTTCACACATTCCCATTAGATTTATGTTTTCCCTTTGAGGGTAAAGATAGCTATTATGGACTTCATGTTCTCTATGTAATCATTCAGCTCAAAGAACTTCTTCATCTCAAGTAACCATGCCTCTGCATCTTTCAGTTTCTTCCAATATCCATCAAAAGTAGGTGGCTTTGTTTTCTTTAACTCATCTAGAAAAAATCCCATGTCACTCCTCCTGTAAGGATGATAACGATGATGACCATGATACATGTCAGAACCAGAACTAGAATAGAACCTGTGTCCATCACCTCTCCTATCTAGTTTGTCCAAGAATATGCCATCTCTGAGTGTGTCATCCCTAACTAATGTATGCTCACCATGAGACCTACTACCATATGCCCCATTAGTCATGTCCTCCTACCCATGGTTGATCCTAAGTGGTCCCTGTCTCTGCAAATCTGACAAACTCTAAAGGATAAATGCAGTAACCCCTGCTTGTTTCCCCTGTGCCTGAATGATTTTGTCATTATCTGCTTTGCAACTTCTTATTTATGCCTTCAAAGTTCTCAATGTGTATGTTATGTTAGGAGAGTGCCCATCACCATGTTGCTCATCTAATCTACAGGGATAGTCTCATGAACTATAGTCTACCATCTTGTTAGTCATCTTTGATCTTCTTCCTGCAAGTATACCATGTCAGCAAAACCAACATATAAACATAATCAACATACCTTAGTATAGTTCAAAGGAGGATATCTCATCTGCAAGATCAACTAGATTAGCACAATACATGTATAAACATAACCATATCTATATATAGACATCATTTCAACCATTATCTAGTTATCATTCATGGCTATACCATAACCATGAATATGCATGCATAACGACATATAGACACTTATATGCATAACAAATGCATAACAAACATGCACTCATGATGACCACATCCAACAACAACACCATCATCTTCCACATGGCGACACAAATGAAACAAGGACCACTACCATGCATACATGAAAAGTAAATAGACCACAATTATAAAGAACACATATGGAACTGACATGTATGCATGACAAAAACAATCTTCCCATCCAGTCCAAGAGGTGCACCATGCTCTGATGCCACTCTATAACACCCTCCTCCCACATTTTACCCAATCTAACCGGTCCACTAGGGTAAACATGTGATAAAGATTTACCATGATATGATTCAGCCTCCAAGATCACCTTAAGAAAGTGGAATCGATGGACCAACACTTTAAGGACCTCCCTCATGAGCTATAGAACCATCAAGAGCCAACCAACCCCTCCAGGTGTCCAACCCCTAAGAGAACTTGCTTCTTGATTCATCTAGACCCCCAGTTTCTCCCATTCCAAGTCTTCCATGCAACTGATACCCTCCAGTCACTCCCACAGTAAGGCCTCCATGTGACTGTAGCCTTTATGAGGCAGTTATGTGTCAGCGACCCTAGATTCTGAACCACTTTTTCAAGGCCAGGACTCAGGCCTCTGCCCAAAACTTCATGAAACCTCCAGAAATGATAAATAACAATATTAAAAGGCCTATAATGAAAAAATTTAACAAGGACTTGACCTGACAAGGTCTAGCCATGACAGACATTCTGTCAGACACGTCATGAACATGTAATTTATGGGTCATAACAATAGATCTAAACATAGGGACCTCATACTTATCTGAGATTCTTCAAGAAGGCTCTATTCCCTCTCACAATACTTGCATTATCATCTATTAGGTCATGCATTCATTATTAATTCATTTACTAATCAAAACATGATGAGCACCATAACCAAAGTATGTCATACACCATGCTTAAAACTAATAGAATAACAATGATAGATCAGCCATTAAAACCGCATATTAACAAGTATATTTACACATAAAACACAAAAGGAAAGAGCTCGTATTAACATATGCATAATCAAATCTTTCTTTTAGACAATCACCCCCTTGCCATATTCCAAGCATGAATGTGGGACTCACAACAAAACCAATCAAGGCTTCCTCGGGTTTCACCGTGTATCCCACCAAGGGATTCCTAGGCCCAAACAATAAACATACATTATAGGATTTACCGCAATCCTGCCATATACCAGTCAAGGGATCACTAGGCCCTAAACAAGCATGGATGCCTCCAGATCTCTCCACCTAAACTATGAGGAATTTATCCATCTCCACCCTCTAGGATTTATCGTGTATCCCGCCATTACCGGTCAAGGGATTCTTAGGCCCAACGATGGTATCCACCTCTAGGATTTACCATGTATCCTGCCATTACGGATCAAGCGATTCCTAGGCCCAACGAGGGTATTCACAACAAGGATTTACCATGTGCCCCCACCATTACCAGTCAAGGGATTCTTATGCCTTGTGATTTTTGTTGAGACCACCCCACTCAATTTCGAAACCATCTAACAATCCATCTCAACCAAGTAAGAGAAACCCATCACACCATGGCTATCCGAAATGGCAACGAAAGGATGAAAACCATTATTATAATTAGAAAAACCCATGCCAATGATAGCAAGAGAACCAAATACACACGTGCATGTGTAATGGATGCCAAAACTAGCAAGGAAATCATACATGCAACTCGATACCTGCAAGTCATCTCGTTGTCGCCGCTTGATCCTGCTCTTCCTTGCTTGATATTTATTTCCCTTTGCTTTATTGTCCTTCCTTTTCCTTCCTTCCTCCAATGCTAGAGTGATCCAATAATACTCTAAGTGTATGAGAGAGTTGGGATAAATAGAGAGAGAGAGAGCTCCAAAACTGAACTGAAAAAAGGTTAAACTAACAAAAGGTTGTGAATTGATCCTCGTAAGCCTTTTTAGCAATGAGGCCTCTATTTTCTTCGAATTCCATTATTTTTCCTTCATTTTCCTCCTCACATGCAACCTTTCACCTTTCACCTTCCTTTTCTCCTATTTTCCATTATTTTCATAAATAAAATGTCAGTAATATCTTTTTTCCATTTCAAATCCTTTATCAACGCCTTTGCCAATTTCCATTAGCCATAATAAACCAAATGAACACCCACATTATGATGGTTTTCCCAACATTAAGCTTGGAAAAAGGGTCCCATGACCTTGGTTATTATTTTTCCTTTATTAACTTTATTACATGAATTTTTTAACCCAGGGTTGTTACACTTTCAAAGCCAATATAGTCGCTATTGCATTTATGGAAATAGTTCAAAGCTACAAGGAAAGATAAATATTTATTGTAAATGATAGAGATCCCATTCTCATTGGAAATTTTTAGAAATAATTATTTGTGTTTCTCGGTACTCAATTAGCTCATAGCTCATCTTATCATCCTCAATCTGATGGAAAATTTAGATAGTGAACAAATGTTTGAAAGAATATCTTCTTTGTTTTGTATCTGATAAAAAAACACAATGGATCAAGTGGTTACCCTTGGCATAATGGTGGTATAACACTCCCTTCCATACTGTAGAAAAAATTACTCCATTTATGGCGCTTTATGGATATCATCCACCATCCATCACATCATATTTAAGAGACAATTCTAAGATTCAAGCAGTGGAAGATCACATCAAGCATCAACGACAAGTTCTCCAACTCTTAAAGGATAGCCCGAATCTAGAAAAGAATCAAATGAAACAATAGCCATATCAGCATCATAGTGAAAGAATGTTTGAGGTGGACGATTGGGTATTTTTACAACTTCAACCATACAAACAAATGTCCCTCAAGCAAGCTATAAGGATAATAAATTATCGTCCAATTAAATGTCCCTTAAAAGGTGTTGCAAAATATTGGTACTATGGAATACAAATTTGAGATGCCTACATCTTGTCAAGTGCACCCAGTTTTCCATGTTTTATGCTTAAAGAAGGCTATAGGTGAGAAGATTTTAGTGCAAGCTACATTTCCAGAACTTGATGAGGAAGGAAAACTTATATTGGAGCCTTAAGCATTGAGTGATGGTATTCCAACTATGTCATTGCAATTTATGCCTTTATTTTGTAGCGCAAATACAACCAAAAGTTTAATGAGGCCATGGTGGGACAGGGTTTCCATTGGACGGTCATATTTATGTACCAATCGACCCATATTATATAGGGTTTTTGCAAGAAAATAGAGCATGTTGATCAACCTTCAATGACGCAAGTGGTCTAAAAATTGGATGTGATGTAAATAAACAACTACATACCTCCCTTCACACTTGAAATAGTTTTATACAATGAAAAAAACATCACTCCAGGGTTCTAGTAATGACCTCTTTTCAAATCTTGTGGTTCTATTCATGATCCATTCGCTTGGCTCAAGGAATTTCCGCATAATTTTAGGTTACATTTTTCAGTGAGCATATGACTATTGTTCGATATGGGGTAACCCTATTGTTTATGTAATTTCTTCTTTTGCCGCATGCACCACTATCCCTACTACCTCATATTTGTATTCCCTTAACTACACGAAAAATTCTAAATATATCCTCTCATCATACCCTTGCAATCTACGAGCATACTCCATCTAACCTCCCTGTTCAAAAAATTCTTTAATGGGTTCATATGCCTCTACCAATGTTTCAGAAGCTTTTATGCATATTCTTGAGCCTCCCATCCTTACTCATAGTTCATACTAACAATGGTTGTTTTTGGAAATAAGAATAGTTTGAATGGGGGAGGAATGGAATTGCTAACGTATTTTGTGGAAAACCATCATGGTTATCATGCTAGTTAATGTAATCATGCCACTTAATGTAATCAAATCAAATCATTCCACTTAATGCGAGTTCTTTCCACTTACCTTAGCTAGCATCATCAACTGTACCTTGTTATTGTGATGGAAAGAGGTCCCACATATTTTCAGTCCATAGTTTTCGCAATGATAATCATTGGGATGGGAGTTGTTGCAATAGAAGCAACTGTGATATTTTGATTTACCATCATATTCTACAAATTTAAAGTTTGTTAGGAGAAACACTCTTAGTTTCATCAGTAGATTGTTATATATTCTTTGATGGTATATGATTCCACTAGTCACAAAATGATAATAATAAGATAATTTAAGGTCACATCCTAGCCAAATGCCAAACTGAAAACCCCTTGTTTGTGGGACCATGCAATGAATGTTGGAAAACCTGGGACTAAATACACTCAGTATTTGAGACAAGCTTCTTCCATAAATCTTTGATTCATTAAATTCATCTACAACATTCATTCTTCCTATTTGAAGAATACATATCAACCCTAAATAGGTTACTTTTCCTAGATTTTCCCTAAAATCATCTCCTTTAAAAATTAAAAAAAAACTTCAAAAAGCCTTATAAGCATAACTACATAATATTATTCCTTATAGTTATTATTTATCCTTAAGTACATATTATATTTTATAAACTTGAAAAAAAAATGGAATTCATTGTTTTATAGGCTTATCAAATTATCTTCATCGTTTTGCAAGCTAATCATATTATCTTCATTATTTTGTAGGCTTGGCTATTATTGTTGTGATGTTTGTTACGACTTGCTTGATGTCTTTGATGATTTGGTCGGTCAGATGAATTCATTGATATAGCTCTTGGGAAGAATTACTCAAAATAGTAGGCTTCTAATTTAGCATGCATTGCATTGGATTGCACCAATGAGGTTGCTTCTCAAAGCCCCTAGTGTTGTACAACATAAAGCCGCTTGGATTGATGACAAGGAGCAATGATGACTACTTCAATTCACTTGATCAAGCATGGCAGTTTCCATTTCACATATAAGTATCTAATCCCAAAAGGAGCAGACCATGTGTTCATGCATGCCTTATTCCACTACAGTGCTTGTGTAACTTAAGAAGCATATTTTGTACATCATTTTCAAAGTGTGCCATTGTTAACTTTTACTAATTGATAGTGATCATTATTTATTGATCTTGGAGAATTTACTAATATCAGGAGTTGATTGACCTATCCATTGGCTAATGGAAGGTGAAAACTATAAAATATCTTAACTGCGTGAATGACTCAATTGTTGTTCTAGCACCATTTACCACTTTTGGTATATATGATGCTTTGTTTATGTCCTAGGGCAACCCCTCCTTCCAGACTTGGTCCAAATATATAAAAAAACAATGTTTTATTCCCTGTACGCTACTTTTCTCTAAGATAAAAGCGTGTACACGTGGGTCAGTCAATACCCAACCCGCGTGTATGTATTGAAACACTTAAAAAAATAAATTTCCTTAATTTTGGGCGAAGTTCATGGCTTTTACCTGTTGATTACCTCCTATTGCTCGTGGCCCAACTGTTTCCCAACTAAAACACTAATTGGGAGAGGTATAAATAGACCTCTATGAGAACGCCTTAAGGAGGAGAAGAGATAGAGTTATTATATTGAGATTATCCCTGACTGAGTCTGATGAATACATGTGCCTCATGCACTTCCCCAAGCTTCATGAAACCCTTGTTTCCTTGATTATAGATATCCTTCCTTTTGCTTGAGATATCATGGTGTTGGTGTTGGAAGAATATTGTTGAAGGCTGGGATAGGAAAAATCCGGAGGATGGTTCCGCTTGGAGCCAGAGAAAGACTCAGGTGAATTCTCTCCATGTTATTTATAGCTTACTGCAATAAAAGAAATGTTGTCTTGTTTCCGAAATTAACTATGTTTATGAATCAAATTATGTTTTAATTCATATATGAATTTCATTTTGATGTATGATCAATCATTTGTTTATATGATATAAAGTCAATTTCGTGAATATGCTTTACTTCTATACTGCTATGTATGTTCGGATTGAATTATTTTCAGGTTTGAAGAACATCAGGAGTTGCAGAGGGTCTAAACCCTGCGAGACCTACTTGAACGAAGGAAATCCGGGTACGGACACTCTTACGTAGTTTGATAATATAAGCATCTTGCAGGGAAATCATTATAGAATTTAGAATTTTGTGATCCATAATATGTTTGTGAGAATAATTTCGGTAAAATCACATAAAAAATCATTTGTCGACGTGTTTCGAACCAACTAGTGTGTTTCATCATCAAGACAAGTTGAAGAACCAATCTGAGCAATAAGATTGGTTCTTCAACTTGTCCTGATGATGAACCACACTGGTTGATTCGAAACGCGTCGACAAATGATTTTTTATGTGATTTTGCCGAAATTATTCTCATAGTCTTTTATTTTTGGGTGTGTGAAGTGTGTTTCAAGAAAAGAAGAGAAAAAGTAATTTTCTTTGTAGAAGTTTCTTAGAACCCGTATAGAGATCTCTTTTCATCGAAGAAAAAATGTCTGCATTCATGTAGTTAGTTTTTCATTTATTTCTGTTGCATCATACAAACATCATTGGTTTCACTCCCATCTTTACCCTTGACTTAAAGAACAGCCATTAAAATCAAGTGATTAATTAAAATAAACTAGAACTTTTATGTTGTCATCAAAATACACCAACAATTTTAGGTTTATTAGGGCCTTGGATTAGGCGAGAGGAGAGTTAACTCTCCAAGGCTGCTCAAAATTACAAAACATAGAAGTTTGATTAATGAGCGAAATCCAATAGCGTTAGGGAGATCGGGAAAGCTCCATAACTGGGAGTAAAGCATGAGGGAGAGTGAAGATAAGGACGAGAGATACCCCCTCTCTTACTTGTTAGATCCCGCCTCATTACTGTTCCGCCCAGCTTCTGATACGAGTTGGTGACCATAGTTGCCTATCCTATGGATCACACAGGTGGCTGCAGAGGGGAATCCTGTGGCACCTGAGGCTAACGTTGTATCACATTCAACAGTGCTTCTAGAGGGTACCCTTGTGAAGCTTGGGTGCTTTCACTAGCAAAGGTTGTTGTCTAGAGGTCAGCATAACTGCCTCTGATACCTTTGCTAGTAGGCCTAGGGCGTAATTACCCTAGTCTATTTTCAGAAGGCCCTTGTTATTAACTTTCTTGTATTTTGGTGTCCGGTCCTAATCACCCGGAGCGGAAATACTCAAGAGTTGTTTGATTGCTGATATCTTTAGGGACTTTGTAGTGAGTGTTCTTTGCTCTTAGTCAGCCTAGCTTTATTATTTTTTGAGTATTTAAGTAGATCTTTTAAATAATTCAAAGTGGATGATTGACCATCTCAACAGTCTAGGAGACTTTATGGGCTATCACCTACGAGTCCTGAGCCTTTTGCTAGAAGGCGTAGGATAAATTATGCCAGTGGTTTTCAACTAGTGGCAGCAGGCGTATCAGAGATTGATCCTCCACTTTGGGTCGTTAATTCACAAGATAGACCTGGCACCAATAGAGAGTTAGAGAGGAACACACCAGTTCTTTCTCGAGTACTTTTTCAGTCAGAAGATAATATCGAAGTTGAAGAGCTTTCAAAGTTAGTTGCAGCTCCAAATTCTCCTCTTCCTCCTGATCATCCAGATGTTCTATTGTACGTTGGAACCCCGACTTATAGGTCTTCGAGCCCAAGTTTACACCCATCTATTCCTTTGATGACCACTGCTGGGAGCATGGCATCTACGACGAGTGTTGAGAGTGTGTAGACTCCCATATCTATACAAGGAGGAGGAACTATTCCTTCCCTTCTATTACTCCCAGCACAACTATATTTGGGTCTACTTCCATTCTGTCAATGAGTGGAAGTTCTCAAGCTACTGCATCCGGTTTTAGATTTATCCCTTATGGAATCCTGTCTCACGGGATTCCTTTAGTTCCTTTGAACATGCCATCGACCGCCTCCACATCCATGATGAGTGGATCAACTTATTTTCAAGGTTTCCCATTTGGAAGTGGTCATATACCACACTCCAATCCAACAGTAGGGTCAATGCCTTTTTCCTTCACAGGTCAAGGTAATAACCCATTCCAGAATTGGACAAACCCTACGATTAGTGGGATAGGATCTCAGAATCAATTTTATTCCTACCAACAAGGGAATGTGTCGTATTCTTCAGTTAATTCGTTTCATAATTTTCCACCCTTTGCTAACGCATGGAATCCTTATCAGGGGCTATCAACTCCTTTTAACACTTCGTTAGGGGGTAACATCACTAGTTACGAAGGATTTTTAGCAGGAGTTGGTCAAACTCCTGCTAAAAGGTGCTGGACCATAAGGAGCACCTTTTGGTTCGTTAGGCTCTACAAGTTACTTCAGGAAACCTGGTGTTTTTCAAAATCCAGGTCATTCTTTTTAGACCTTTGGGAACCCCGCCCGCACTAGATGGAATTCCTAAGGTCCACCACAACTCCCTTTTCTAGCCACACTAAACTTGCCAGACTTAACTAAATTGACAAATGATCTGATTTGGTACAGTTCGGCTTGGCCTCCGGTCCCAACTAAACTTCCCTCAGATATCCCAAAATTCGAAGGGAAGGGTGGTGAAGATCCGGGAGACCACATAACCACATTTCCCTTATGGTTCTCATCCAACTCCTTGATAAATGATTCGATCAAGTTGAGGTTATTTCAGCACACCTTAACCAGAAATGTGGCCAAATGGTATATAAAGTTTCCAGGGGGCACCTATACTTATTTTTGTGATTTGGATAATGTCTTTTTGAACCATTTTTAGTTGCCTATTTGATATGAAGCCGGAACTGAACTTCTGGCTAACTTTCAGCAAGACACCGCAACTCACATTTTGGATCACATCCAAGAATGGAGGAGGAGGAAAAGGCTTATCAAAGCTAAAATCATACCAGAGTTCCTTCTCGAATGGTTTCTCAAATCATAACAACCTGAAATCTCAAAGGATGTGTCTCTCTTCGTTGTTTATACAGAAGAGCGGGCTATTCTCAGAGCCCAACAATTGGAACTGATATATTCTCAGTCTAGGGTTCTTCAGAAAATTCTACCTGATGCTCCTAGATCTAAGGTCGATTTAGCCAAACTAAAACCAGGTCCCCATGCTGATGGTATAGTCGGATCAATTGATGTTAACACGGTGAACCTATTGAATCAATTACAATAGTTGTCTCTACAAATTGCTTCTTCTACCCAGGCAACACCATCTGTACCTACACCTTCCCAACCTACCTCTATAAATGTCATCTAAACCACTAACCCCAAAGGAAATCAAAAATCCGATGGGAAGAGGAAGGGACGAGGTAAGAAGAAGAACCAAGAAGGAAAAGGCAATGCAAACAAACTCGGCAATGATGTCGGAGAGGGTAGGAAAGAGTCCAAGAAAAAGGTAAAATTTCCATGCAAGTTATGCAATGGAGATCATCTAACTCACCTCTACCCTAAGATGCAAGATGCTCAGCGCTTATTAGTACAGCAAGGGTCCTCTAGCTCCCAAGTTGTTCTGACTAACCCTTTTCCCCAAGGGCAGCAATTACTTGCTGGTGTGAATTCTAATGTTGGTACCTCCGTCGGGGGCAACCAGGAAGGGGAAAATTCGTCAAATGTTTATATGATGAGCTCTCATATCGACGTTGCTACGCGAGCACATGATTATGGTGAATCAGAAACATCTAAGGCTAAATATGTTCCCAAAGCCACATAACCACTTCATATTGAGCGCCCTCTGTTGAGTCTATACCTCAGATACCGAAAGGCTCCGCAAAGCGCTCGACTATTAACCCTAATGTTAGGGTAGCCCAGAACTACTCGATTGTAGAAGATCTAGCTCAAAGTCCTTGTGCTATGTCAGCATTGGAGGTACTCCAGTCGTTCCCTACTCAGAGAAGTGCTTTGCTTTCGGCAATCGGCACAGTAGACCCAAAGAATTCTTTAGTGCTCGCTTTTGATATGTTGAATGTCAAAAGGAGAATTCCTCACCATATGGATTTCCAAATAAAGTCCACATACCGAAAGACCAATATTTTTTGGACTCTTATAGATGAGGGAGCTTCCACATGCGTGATTTCTATGTCATGTTGGAAGTCCATTGGATCACCTTTAGTTGTTCCTTCACCAACTCTTTTGACAGAATTTGATGGACATTCTCATAGGCCACACGGGATTATCCCGGCCTTTCCTATCTATGTTGGGGGAAAGGTAGTGAATATTGAGGTAGAAATCGTCGATGCGAACCTAGATTATAACCTTCTCTTAGGCAGGAATTGGATTTACGAGATGGATGCCATAGTTTCATCATTGTTTCGCATCCTCTATTTTCCTCATGAGGGGAGGATAGTTAGAGTTGATCAGTTAGATTATTCTCCAGGTGACTCTCACGCAACTTCGGATTCTACCGTTCCATCGGTGGACAATCCCCGTCAACCTATTGAGAATTTATGAGTTGGGATGTACTCTTCGTTAATGGGTATATTCCACTTCCCTACTCCTAAAGCTAGAATTAATGTGATTTCATCCTCTAGGGGACCTTCTCGGAAAGAGTTCTTTCGAACTCATTGTTTTTCGGACCCTTGGCCCTTACCTTCATCTACCACCACATTAGATGGAGGGCAGGTAGGTGGAAAGGAATTTCCCATGTCTATAGCGGAACTGGCTTATCAATATATTGTTAACTCTGCAAACAACCATCCCACTCCTTTTTCACTAGAGGAGTTAGATGGCGATCTGGCTCCGACTTGGACCCTCAATTCTACTTCAACTCTGGATTGCTTGGATACATTCTTACCATATGAAGAATAAATTTTGGAAGCAATGATGGGTGTGGATCGACCATGGGATGATTTACATCATCGTTCATATTTTCTCCCTCCATTGCATGAAGTTGAATCTAGTTTGTCCAATCTGTCTACTAGTGATGTTTATACAATTTCAAACCCTTTGGCTCTAGCACAATTTTCTGCTGAAGGTAACATGTCGGTTATCTCACGAACTGTACCTGTGAACATCTCTAAGAATTCTAACGTAATCGAAAATGTCTTCATCGGAGCTCATTGTTCCCCTGAAGAAATTCAAATCTACACCGATCTCTTCAAAAAATTTCGAGATGTGTTCGCTTGGTCTTATGAGGAAATGCCTGGAATTGATCCATCTATAGTCCAGCATGAGATCAAGACATACGAAAACACCAAACCTATTCGTCAAAAAATTCAACCAGTCAATCCTCGAAAAGCGGAAACTATTAAAGCTGAAGTTGAGAAGCTCCTTAAGGCGGATTTCATATACTTCGTTCCTCTAACTGAGTGGGTTTCCAACCCAGTCCTGGTAGATAAGAAGCAAGGAACGATTTGAATATGTATCGACTTTAGGGATTTAAATAGAGCTTGTCCAAAAGACAATTACCGTGCGCCTTTTATTGATCAAATTGTTGATGAATGTGCGGGTAATGAAATTTTTTCGTTCATGGACAGATTCTCTGGTTATAATCAAATTACTATCCATCCAAAGGATCAACACAAGACAACCTTTATTTGTCCTTGAGGCACGTTTGCATACAAGAAGATGCCTTTTAGCCTTAAAAATGCTAGAGCTACTTTTCAGCGGGCCATGTTTTATGCTTTCCACGACATCAAACATGTTATCGAAGCATACTTGGATGACTTAGCTGCTCGTTCTCGCAAAAGAATTGATCATCCCAGGCACTTTCGATTAGTCTTTGAGAGATGTTGTTTCTATAAAATCCGGTTGAATCCGAATAAGTGTGTTTTTGTGGTTACATCCGGTCAGCTGTTAGGATTCATTGTATCGACTGAAGGGATTCGACTTGGCCCTTTCAAGGTTGAGGCAATAGTTCAGTTGCCTCCCCAGTCTTCCATTCGTCAACTTCAAAGCCTCCAAGGAAAGGAAAATTTCTTGAGGAGATTTATAGAAAATTACGTCGAGATTACCAAAGGATTTATGCATTTGCTTAAGAAAGGAGTTCCATTTTTATGGGACGATTTCACGCAACGATATTTTGATGCTTTGAAAAAATCATTAACCTCTGCTCCATTATTGAGTCCACCAAATTATGGCAGAGATTTCCTTTTGTATCTCGCTGCAGCAGAATCAACCATTGGTATGGTTTTGGTTCAGGAGGATGATGCTCTCAGTGAGCATGTAATCTACTACTTGAGTCGAGGCTTAGTAGGACCTGAGCTATGCTATTCTCCCATCGAGAAATTGGCCTTGGCGGCTGTCCATGTTGTCCAGCGGCTTTGCCATTACATTCTGCTTTGCAAAACGTTTGTCTTAGCGGTTGTCAATCCTTTTCAGTTTGTCCTCAGTAGGCGAGTGATTGGGGGCAAGTATAATCGATGGATTGTTATTTTTCAAGAGTTCAATCTCGAATTCTTGTCAGCTAAATCTAAGAAGTCATTAGTTTTTGCAGAATTGATTTCGGAGCTGCCTTGTGAGGGAGCTATTGTTTATGAGGAAAATTTTCCCGACGAACATTTATTCCCCATTTCTTCACAGGATCCCTAGTATGGATATATCATTATATATCTCCAGACTTTGAAGTTTCCACCTGCTTTCTCCAAATATGATTGTCGAAAGTTACGTCACCTTGCCAAAAACTATGTTATTATTGGTGATACATTATATCGCAAAGGGGTTGATCGAAAGTTACGTCACCTTGCCAAAAACTATGTTATTATTGGTGATACATTATATCGCAAAGGGGTTGATTCAATCCTTAGGCGTTGCTTAACTTTGGAAGAAGTCGAGTCAATGCTTAATTATTTCCACAGTGGAGCTTGTGGCAGTCATCTATCAGGGCTTGCAATAGCCCAGAAAAATTTGCGAGCAGGCTACTTTTGGCCTTCAATTTTCAAAGAATGTATTGAAGCGGTCAAACGTTGCCATCCTTGTCAAGTTTATACTTGGAAAATGCACGCACATCCAGCTCCACATTTTCCTATTATCATTGTCGGTCCATTTACGAAGTGGGGCATTGGTTTACTACTTGTAATCAGCCTTCGGTAGGGAATCACAAGTACATCATTGTGGCCATAGACTACTTTACAAAGTGGGCTAAGGCCATGCCTACTTTCAAAAACAATAGTGAGATAGCAGCCTTGTTTCTCTTCAACTAGGTTATTTCACGATTTGGTATCCCAAGAGAGATTGTCACTGACCATGGCAGTCACTTCCAAAATCAACTGATGACCGAATTGGCTCTCAAGTTGGGCTTCCAGTAGGAGCATTCATCTCCATATTATCCTCAAGCCAATGGGCAGGTTGAAGCCGTGAATAAGTCCCTTAAGACCATCTTGCAAAGGACAATTGATAAAACTCGATCCAATTGGCACATCATGTTGTATCCGGCACTTTGGGCATACCAAACCTCAGTTAAGACTGCCACTGGTTTTACTCCTTTTCAACTAGTTTACGGGTTGGAATCTATCTTCCCTATCGAATGTGAAATTTCATCCCTTAAGCTAGCTGTAGAACTTCTTCCGGAGACATCTAGTCTTGAAGAACACCTCATTCATTTGGAACATCTTGATGAGCAGTGTTGAGATGCAGCCATAATAAACTCAATATGATAAATTTGTCCGTCCTTGGGTTTTTTCTAAAGGCGACCTTGTCTTAGTCTATGACCAAGACAAAGGCGCCTTTGGGGCAGGCAAGTTCAAAACTATGTGGTATGGTCCCTTTATAGTCAAGCGTGTTTTGAAAAAAGGGGCTTATAAATTAATTGACTTTGAAGGGAACAAGATGACAGAGCCCAAAAATGGGCTTTACCTTAAGAAGTATTTTTCTTAGGCTTCGGCCGAGCAATTGCTTATTTGTATATATTGTATTTTTGTACATATTTTTCTGGCGTTTTGTGATATCGATATTTTTTTTTTATTTTCTTTGCCAAGTATTAATGGACGATTTGATATATTTCAGATTCACCAATGGTGCAAGTCGGCACACTCGGAATCTTGCTTCCGTGGCTTGGGTGATTTATTATCCATCTGGCCAGTTGATGGTGTTGGGGAGTATGTATTGGCCCTACTTCGAACAACATTGTCGAATATACTATCATTCTTAATTTACTATCCAAAGCAATATCTTATGGGATTGATTCATTGGTAGTTTATCTAGACTCACAATTGGTGGTGTTGCAGTTAAATAACACTTATCGGGTTCGCGATCCTTATTTATATCGCCAATTTTTTAGAGTGAGAGTGTTGCAACGATCATTTATTTATATCACATATGTTCACATTCCACGATCTGAGAATTCATTAGTAGAATCTATTGCTAATCAAGCATTATATTGGCACATTAATTATTCATAAAATTAAATAACATCAAAAAAATCGAATCTGTATATATATCATAAAATCGCCTGTATATAGATGGAGTGTTCAAAAATAATATACAAAATTGGGACAGGATGCCCTCAAAATTTGGGCTTATGCCCATAATCATGTCTAGTCATACATAGATCTATCTATCGAGCTGGCTCAGGATGAGCAGCTAAAAAGTTAACCACAGTGTTGGCTACACGCTGAAGTATCTAGACCCAGTCCCGTGGTACCCCTACCACACGGCGCTGCATCTCCTCAAGCAGATCCTCTACAACTATCATAGGTACCTGGTGAGTTAGTCTCACCAAGTTTCTCTGAACAGCATAAAGGACTCTCTCTGTCTCAGCTGCCGCCTCTTCGGCCCCTCTTCCATGACGCCTGTGCCTCAGAAATCCATCAGGTCTCACTGGACCCACATCTAGAACATGGTCATTATATTTTGTCAGTATTTTGTCTCATCAAAAATATTTTTTCTAAGTTCATTTTAAAAAATCAATTTTTTTTTTAAAACTCAAAAAAACTTAAAAATTGTTACTTATGTATCCCCATGTCGCATTTGGTGGTAACACTAAGTATAGATATCCTCAGAAATCCATGCCGACATATGGGTAGTCATCAACCACGATGATCTATTGATCCCACCAGGTGAAAAACTCATCATCAAAAGTTGTTATGGGCACGTCACCGCCCCCAAGGCGCTTCATCAAGTCTGCCCATCTACCCATTCGTGGATCTCTAGGGCTGCTAATGGACACTGATACTTTGGGACGTAGCCCAGGTACCTTCTCAAAGAAGAATGAACACAAGATGGTTCCATAACCAAAATTCTTCGTTTGACCCTTCTATATAGAGGTCAATTGACTCTTCATGTTAGTTAGAAAAGGTGTGCACCCATCAAATACTATGGTAAGACATTCCACTGCCAAGCTCATATATACTCATGACGCCTGATGCAGGGAAGCCGACCCATTTACCTGTACAATGGTAAATAGAAAAATCCTCAAGGATAGACTTTCCACATGTTTGATTGCAATTTGACTCCCAATCTTCTATGGATGTCCACGATAATATATATGGACATAGTCTTCCACTTAAAGACTACCTCTTGTCCTACCTATCGAGTGCATGACCTCCCCTCTTCGGGAGAGGCCGGTAATGAAATAGATATCTTCGACCTCAATCTGTAGAGGCATCTGGTCGATCATGAAAGCATCGTCATCTGCGCTCCAGTAGTGGATCAAAAGTTCTAGCAAGCGCGTGTTTGCTTTCATATTTGGCATTTTTAAGAATTTGAGTAAGCCACAGCCTCTCAGAGCATCCAATGCATTTTGATCATTCATTACCTCATTATCTATGGCGGTATGCTCTCTTTCCCTCCAAGTGATAGTCATCCTGCAAAAAATTGAAGTTTCAACCGTTAATTTATATGTTAAAACTTTAACTCACGTACACGTGGGTTCCCTTTACACATAGTCGTGTGTAGGGTCGTCGTATACGTGGGTTACTCACATCCAACCCACGTGTACACAGTTGAATTTTTGGGCATAGTTTCCCATGGTCAAAACTTTGAAAAAACTTTTAAAAACTATCATAAAGCATTACAAGTAGGATTTGAGGATTACTTGAAGACTTTGGGGTGATTCGAACGGTCCAATTGTTCAGAGGAAAGCTTGCTTTATTTTGCTACACAGCTCTTTGCTCCAAACAAAAATGAAAAAACTATGAGTCCAAAAGTCATTATATAACTTTGAAATTGCAAAATATTTTTTCAAAAATTGATTTTTGTCTCATGGATTTTTTGACCTATGGGCTTGGATTGTCGAGAGTGGGTTGTTTTTACAAGAAATTTTGGATACTTCTTCGAGATTTTATTTCGGTCCCATGACCACTGACCCATCATGGCAGGTATCGTTCTCTCACTGGCATTTAGGTTAGGGAAAACCATTTTCTGCTGCATCTTGCATACTAGCCTCCATTCAGCGATACATTAGTCGTAGTGTCAACCCCATCGTATCTTGGTCAACAAACCATTTTTCACTCGCCGATTTTTAAATCATGATGCGATGGTAGAGCCATCCTTTACATGGGCATCTTAGTTAGAACGTCACTGACAATTGTTGCCAATGTTGCTATACTGAGTAGGCTTGGGAGTCCTCTTTAGTCCCGCCATGACTGATGCATTAAAGACACATTCTTCTTTCTTCTGCGCTAATTTATGGCCTTATACCCTAGAGGCTCCTTGTGTTGAGTTGTATTGTTGCATTTCATTTTGAATATTTTCACCTTTTGGCCTTGAGCCAACTTCACTTGGACTCATGTTTAAGCCACTTATTTGACCATGTCTTCTGCAAAGTAACCATGCAATCACTTAGCTTGTGCAACTTGATGCATCCTTTTACCCGTGGAAAGAGCATCCCTTTGAGTGTCCTTGACCAGTTTTGCCTCCCTACATTGAGCATAGGAATGTTCCCCTCCTAGGAACTAGATCATCTGTTTCTCTGACACTCATTCTTTCCACTGTACTATAACATTCTTTTATTATTTTTCCAGCTTAAAGAAAAAGACAAAAAATATATATATATATTCCAAAAAGAGTGGGAATGGGACGACATTTCCATATTTTGTTGGCAGCTAGAGTCAATCATGTCGCCCTTGAACGAAGCACTCAAAAGAAAGTCTCTCCTCCATTCGGGTTGGATTTATTTTGACTTAGGAGCACCTTAACCTTGTTATTGAGTTAGTACTCCTCCGATTGGTTACCTCTTCCAATCATATGGAGATTTTGCTTATGCCTCTTGCATGACAAACTTATACAGAGTTATCTTATGTTGCCATATAGTCATCATTGAGTCGTGCTTTTGTTCAAGGGAAGTAAACCTGAGTCGACCTCTCTGCAATGTCTCTTGACCTATTTTTCAGTCGGTCATCCCTTGCTGTCAATGTCATGTTTTTCATCACATCAGTTATATTGGTCCTTTGCTCGTGCCGGTTTGAGAAGGTCTCCATTGACTTCTTGCTAACAGGTATTGTCCTTATCAACTATGACAAATTGCTCTGAAGGCAGATCTAGAGCCGCACCCTAGCCCTATTTTCATTATTGATAGGTCACCTTGTGCTCAGCATCGATTAATATCATGGGTATTTGACTGAGTGGTTTCCCTTGTGTTCAACATCAACTTTCATTATCACACATTGGGATTCGTGCAGTGCCTTGGTTTCCATTTGACCCTATTGGTGGATTCCTCGCCTCTGTGTCAGCTTTCATTATTGGTTTGTTTAGAGGGTTTCTATCGTGTGCTAGATACATCTTGTGTATGCTGGAAACGTGCTTCGGTTGGGTTACTACATCTTTTTCGTCCGATTCCTTCTACGTTATTGGCCTATGGGTTACACTCGCGCTAGATTGATGAAGGATGCCTTAATGCCTTCCTTATAGCAGATCTTTTCCTATCGACTACAGCTCATTTGCTCTGGGAAAAAGATCTAGAGTCCACTTTGCAGTACCTTGGGGTTTGCAGTCACCAGTGGTAGATTCCTTCACTATTGACATTGGGAAACCATTATTGTCTCCTGATTGACATATTCTTTCAAGTGTTCGACTTCAGCTCATTCATTCGCACTTGCTAGATTGTACTAGGTACCTTGACTCTCATTATCATTATCGGTGAGTAGTCTCGCGTTTGTTAACGGTTTACATCAATGACCGGTAATCAAACGATTTCTCACGTGGTCGACCTCAGATCATTCATTCCCATTGTGTAGAAACGTACAGCGACGGTCAGTGAAGACCTTGGGTTGCATCAACATGTTTTGGTTCAATTGTCAGTTGCTCCTGTTGCTGCTAGTTGACACCATCCACCTTATATGTTGCAGTTCTTCACAGCGAAATCTTATATGTTGGCATTTGAGTTGCGATGTAGTATCATTTTATTCCATCATGTTCATTTGGTACTATTGGGATCAGTTTTTGACATCATTGATCAGCTTCATCCTTCAGCATCATTGATTGTCTTCTTATATGCGATATTCAGACATGTACTTTTTCGATCATGATCAGATGATCCATTATATACTTTCAGTTCCTTTATACTAGTATACATATTGGATCCTCTTGTACTTGATATGTGGACATGCTTTACTTTCTCTAAGCGTGTGTATGCCCACCTCAGACAGCAGTTTCTTTCTGATCTCTTTTGATGGCTTGGCAGGCTGAATTCTAGTGAAGTCCTTCTCAGTCTCGACATGATTCTTTCCATACACTTAATATATTTCAGCCATCATGTACCCCTTTTGACCTCATATATTAGGGGGCATATGTTATAGCACCATTTACCCCTCTTGGTATATATGATGCTTTATTTTATGGCCTAGGGCAACCCCTCATTCCAGACTTGGTCTAAATATATAAAAAACAGTGTTTTATTCCCTGTATGCTACTTTACCCTGAGCTAAAAGCGTGTAAACGCTGGTCAATCAATACCCAACCTGTGTATATGTATTGAAACACTTAAAAAAATAAATTTCCTTAATTTTTGGCGGAATTCACGAGTTTTACCTTTTTATTACCTCCTATTGCCCATGGCCCAATTGTTTCCCAACTAAAAAACTAATTGGGAGAGGTATAAATAGACATCTATGGGAATGCCTTAAGGAGGAGAAGAGATAGAGTTATTATACTGAGATTATCCCTTACTGAGTCTGATGAATCCCTGTGCCTCATGCACTTCCCCAAGCTTCATGAAACCCTTGTTTGCTTGATTATAGATATCCTTCCTTTTGATTGAACTATCATGGTGTTGGTGATGGAAGAAGATTGTTGAAGGTTGGGATAGGACGAATCCAGAGGACAATTCCGCTTGGAGCTAGAGAAAGACTCGGGTGAATTCTCTCCATGTTATTTATATCTTACTGCAATAAAAGAAATGTTGTCTTGTTTCCAAAATTAACTATGTTTATGCATCAAATTATGTTTTAATTCATATATGAATTTCGTTTTGATGTATGATCAATCATTTGTTTATATGATATAAAGTCAATTCCATGAATATGCTTTACTTCTATACTTATATGTATGTCCGAATTGAATGATTTTCAGGTTTGAAGAACATCGGGAGTCGCAGAGGGTCTAAACCCTACGGGACCTACTCAAACAAAGGAAATTTGGGTACGGTCGCTCTTACATAGTTTGATAATATAAGCATCTTGTCTGAGCTGTATGAGTATTTCTTGTTGTAGTTTACTTCTGCTCTATTAGGGTTCTAACCCAAAGCCCTAGGGTGCTTTCACCCGAAATAATTGTTTGTGCCAACTTAAGGTGTGACCTATTATTGAACCCACCAAACACTGATAAATATTGAGATCAATATATGTATAGGAATTGAATGGTTTTTTTGGTTATTTAAGCATATATCTCCCTTAAAAGAAGTTGGAAATCAGTTGGGAAAATGCAAGGTGTCACAATTTCATTTTGTATATTACCATCTGTACATATTGTTCCCCAATAGAGTTGGAAAAATTCAAAATATTTATATTTCATTTTATCTTTTACTCAACATAATTATGCTTTACAAATATTTTCTATTTTGTAATTGTTCATGTAGAAAATATCACTTGCTTCACTTGTTTGTTGTTGAAATACATAAATATTGTTGGGTTCACATGATAAAAATAAAATGTCTTGTTATTTGTTGTAGTAGATAACAAAATATAATAAGAACATTTTTTAATGAGTTTTGGTGGCTGGAAAAAATCCTTGTAGATATTGATAATTTTAAAACCCTTCAGACATTGTAGTTTTGTAACTCTTATCCATGTAATCACTGAATGTGACATAGAGATTTAGTAATGCTTGAGATTTTTCCCTTCATTCATTATATGTTGGTTTTTCTTTATGCCTAACCTTCACCCATAAATGACAAGCCATGTTTATCAAAATTGTTATTCATAAAAAAATTGAAACTTGCACTTGGAAAGGTGAGGAAGGTAGAGAATACAGATGCTTGCTTACCATACATTTCAAGCTACAAGGAAACCTTTTCATATCTATTAATTATCTCCTCCCTTAATTGTGTAGTATTTTGTTGTCTTCTGACTTATATTGTTGTTTTACTCCTGGATATGAACTTGAATGTACAAAGGTGGCAATAGTTATCCCCAAAGAACATTATTTTGGACTCGAACAATGGCCTCCATTTCAAGCTTTCCCTGTGGGGATTAATTAGAAATGGGTCAATAGGTGTTATTTCAAATTGGTTCAATCAAATTATTTCAAATTGGTCTGAAGGAATTGCTCTGAAATGGTCTAATGCAAGAATATATTGGTGTTATATGTAGTATTTGACCCATGTAACAAAGAAGCATTGAAGAAGAATTAGATAAATAATCTACAATTATCTAAGTTAGTGAAAATGGAAAATTTAGTCGATGAATTAGTGGAGATTGTGGAAAATCAATTACAGATAATTTACATAAAATAAATGAGGTTTTTACCTACCCCTTGGTCCCCATAGTATCACTTATGTTCATTCATAAATTCTATGAAAAAAATCATGGATTTCATATTTGAAAACATCAAAAAAAGGGTTTGTGATTCAATTATGTTTTACCATTATGAGTAGATTCAAAAATACGAATAGAATTGATATGATGATGTTTTATTATCATTATTGTCTAATAAAAGTGTTCTTATCCATGATGGTTGAAGTCCAATCTCAATATTAATGTTGAATTTTTTTATTTTTCAAGTGCAATAGATACAAGCACTAATTTCTAAAATATTGATAATGACTTCTATTGATGTAGATAATCTTTTAGCACTTTCAATTTATCATCAAGTAATTACACTATATAAATTCAACCATAAATCCACAAGGATAGTAGAGATCACAATGCATAAATAGAACATAATATTGACCCTGGAAAACCCACTTGAGGGGAAAATCCAACAACCTTTTCCTTAAAGAAATTCTTAAGTTCAACAAGAGATACACCTAATTTTGCTAGTCATGCTATGGTCAAACCTGGTCATCCATCCCTTTTGTCAGTTCAATCTTCTACCCAACAAACTCGACCCTCTTTAATCTTCCTAAGCCGAAACTTGGCCTCCCAGAATCTGTCTAGAAACTCGGCCCTACCACCTAGAATTTTGCCCCTACTACCCATATATACCCAAAAAATCACATGTGCGAAGTCAAGGAGGGAGAGAGAAATGCTAAAGATGAATTTTTCCTTTGTCCTTCTTCTTCTCATGGATGCCCAAAATATATCTTGTTGTGTGAGAGATCGAATGGTGTCTTATGGAGGAATTTGAGTGCCTTATTTATAGTGTTTTTCCTCTCTGAGCAGGTGTCTCTTCACTCAGGCCGACTTGACTTGAATGAGGGCCAACTTGACAAGTTTGGATCCAAAAATTCAAAATGTTCTCTTTTAAAACCGATATGAAGAACATGTCTTATTTTAATCATTTCAATGGCTAATCAAATAAAATTACATGAAGAACATGTTCTACATTTTCATTATATATTTCGACCACTAAAATATGAATTATGAAGACTGACCATCGAGTAATTCACCAGGTTTCTGCCATATTTCTAGTCCCAAATAGTAGTGCATTAATCCAAGATCATTCATATCAAATCCAGCAACCAACTCCCTCTTACACTAAATAATTAGATTCTCTATACTTTTCAAGAATAAGTAATCAATGTACAATAATAGAATCACATGTTCATTCTTCACAACCTTGATATATAGGTTTGGACCAACATCACTTTTTGAGAAACCAAGTCTTATCAAGTAGCCATCAATTTGTAAATGCTAGGCTCTATGTTCCTTCTTAATTCCATACAAATATTTCTTCAATCTGCAAACATTAGACTCTTTCCCATGAACCTAAAAACCTTGAGGTTGTTCTATGTATACTCCTTCTTCAATCACACCTGTTAGCGCTTGAGATTTCACCTCAGGCTGAAAAGGTAAACCTTCAAGGCTACATCAAACCATTTCACCTCGTAGCTAGCCCTACGAGGTATGAGAAGGCTCTCTCTGGTCAGATTTGATAGATCTTATAATATAATTAGGCTGACCAATTAGAATCAAAGATATTAGGCTAGTAAATTGATAGGGGGTTTGGATTTAATGATTTTTGGGGTTTTTTAATGGAATGGCGGGGCTTTTCTGGGCTACATGGGCAAAATTACAGCTTCAAACAGAAAAATATAATGACTACACAGGTTATGAACTAAGGCAAGGTAGGCATGCAATTTAACACCAAATCTGGTTTCAAACGGGATGGCAAGACTGGTGAGGAGTTAAGGAGGGCAGACAATAACTCTGAATCCTCCTTAAACAGTAGAAAACATCGAATGCGAACAAACTTATAGGAGGAGCATATAATACTATGAATTCCTACCTAATCACTTCATTTGTTCAGCTTGAAAGGGTCATGAAATGAAATGGAATATAACTGATTACATATGAGACAAAGGGAAAAACTCATGCTAAATCAACATACCACATGAATCTCAGCAAACAGAGCTGTGAAATTCCATTAAATTCTCTGCAGAAAACTGTACATTACAAAGCTCTCTGCTTCTCCAGCAGCTCCCAGCACTCAGAAAAAACTCTACTCTCTTCACTCACTCTCAAAAAAAAAAAAAAAAACTCCCCTACAAATGAATTTTTAATACATTAAATAAAAAAAAACTGCCCAAAACAGGGGCGCTGTTTTTTTTTAACTGACTACCTCCGCTCTCCCTCTTTTTTATTACAAAATCATTATTTTTATAAACTACTCTAAAACAAAACAACAGATTGACCCACAATCCGGGCGCTGTTTTAACTAAAGCAATAAAAATAGAGGAGAATCCTCCATCTGCTCCTAAAGATAGAACTGTCTTCCATTATTCCAGCGTGAAGATTTCGAATGGCCCATGAAAACTGGCTGATGATAGAAATAAGTAATCGCACCTTTGAATGCCACTTTGCAACGATTGCCACGTTACTGATATATTTAATTCATATGCAGAAGGTTCTATAAAACAACGACTTATGTATAAACAACTCAATACTGTTTAAAATCCTCTGATGGCCACTTAAAGATATCAATTGGGGCGTAGATCCACTTGGAGATTTAACTGAAGCTATTAATAGAAGATCGAATCTTATTTTTCTGTTATGTAGGCTCTCATTGATGACACAATCCTCCCATGTTGACAACTGGCCAGCCACGCGGTCTTCACATCGCATACCACTCTGGAAGATGGCTTCTGCCGAAATGACCACGGAAAAGATGTTTGCCACTTTGAGGAAATTGCCATATTGGGAACGGTAATATTGAATTTTATTATGCTATAAAATTTCTATTAGCTGCTGCGTTTTGAATTTTTTCTATAACTTCATTGATGTTCATGGTCCCGAGTTCTCTTTCATCTTTGCCACTACCTTTCGACGATATTGGACCTGAGTGCCTGTTACAGGTTACAATACAGGTTTGCACTGGAGAAAGCCACAAAGAAACGTCACCAGCATAACGCTCTATCAATATGCCAAAGAATCTTTCAAGAGATCTTAGGATGGCCCTGTGAATCATGATGGGCCGTTTTTTTCTCTGAATTTGAATCAATATAGAATAGATCAAATCGCTGAGGCAAATTGAAATCAACCTGAACTGTAGGCAAACTAGGAAATACAAACCCACTGGTACTATACACTCTTTAGATTTTGACAAAATTAATGTACTGCTTGCTTTAGAGAACTAAACTGCTGCATTCTGGTGGAGGAACGGGATATCTGTTTTTGTCTCCGCAGTAGTCATAGATCATGTAATTTTTGCGCACCCACTTGGAGATGTGTCTATTAGATCTGACTTGGCACGCCCCCTCAACGCGGAAGTTTGTATAAGAAGCCGCAAAGGGAGCGTTGCTCCAATTGGTATTCACTTGCCCTCTTTGAGTAGCCCAATCATCCGCATTCCACAAGCTGGAGAAAACTCCCATGGCTTGGCTGTTCAAGAACGGCACCCACATTACTTGATTTTTCTTGTATACTCTGATGGGAGTGGCGTCCACATAGAATATGATGTGATGCGGGTTCCACTTAATGGGATATGTGTGAAAGTCCGCAGTGGGGTCGAACCACAAACAAATGCGTTGCTCTCTCTTCCCAATTTCATGGGCGTATATGTTCGTCTGCACAATGTAAGGCTCCCCAGACACATTCTCCAGAAATTCAAAATCCATTTCATCATGCTTTGCCCCTGCATTCGAAGAGAGTTGCAACATATATATTCCATATCCAATGTCAATCAACCATAAAATGCACCACTTCCTTCATCAACAGAATAGTCCCCCCCCTTGTCTTTGAATATTGAAAGGCAATGCACTCCACTTTTTAATACTCCTGAGGTAAGCCGTACCTCGTCTTCTCTCATGCCTTCCAGCCCATGTGAACTACCAGAACTTGATGACTGAGATGCCTGCATTTCTGATGTGTTGGCATGACTTATACTGCAAACTAATGTCTTCATTCCTATGATGAGAGTCCTTATTAATTTCTTGCAATCTTTTAGCTCCTGGGAAAGCCCTAAAGGGTTCTGAAGGTTCAAAGCTGTCTGCACAGGTAGCTCCAGCTTCAATCGTAAACTGTATTGTTCTTTCCCATCTTCATAATCTCCAATTAGCTGAGGAATAGTGTGCTTTAATGTACTGAACTTGCTCACAAAAGCTTCTAATATAATTCCCAGTAAGGCTCGACTTTTTCCTTGCTCGTAGGGTCCACACCTCTGATAAAGATTGGTTTAACCAAATTAAGCATCAATCGGGCAGAAGTTGTCTGCATGCTGAATGACAGCGATGAGTCATTCAAATTTCTGGAAAACAAGTTTATAGCTTGGGATAACTGCTTAAACGAAACCTTGAATCGAACATGCTGAATAACCTTTGCAAGAATATCATATGCCAATGGCTTTAATGTTTCACAAGCTCGGCCAGTACCCAATAAAACCCTCTCCTCCAATAAGGTATCAGTCAGTGTGAAAAATCCTCGCCCGAAATCTGTTTGAAGAACTCGCCTTGTGTCACGAAGTAACTCCTGGCGAATCAAAACTGAATCCGGGCAAGTAACAAGCAGATTTACTATGCTCTTTGATATAATCTCTTCATATGGTTGGATAGAATCAGCAAAGCTCCCAAGTAAATATGTCAAACATGAAATAGTCTTGACTTGTGCAGACTTCAAATCAACATAATGATTTTTCAAGTGAGGTGAAACATGCTGGGGATCAGGAATGGATATTGCGTCCACCATCAGAGGGTGGAGAACAGGCACGTTCTTTTGCATATAATGTCCATGGAAGGCAAAAAGAATTATTATAATCAAAGGGCATTCTGTAACAATTTTGAAGGACATAGTGCTTGGATTCAACTGTCCAGGAATTGGCCCTCCAGTTAGTCTCTGTGGACTAATATATCCAATGGAATATTGATTAGTTGCCAACTGACTATCATTTCCATTTGATTCATTGAAACAGTAATTGACAATGGCTTTGAAGTTCTGATAAACCATTCTGTGGCCAAGTTGTTCCTCTTTGATAATTATTGCTGCTCTAAGGAGCTGCAAAGTTTCGAAATGAATGACTGGATGTGCCACTGTAGAAAACCTCTGTACCATGATAATTGAAACCATATGAAGATAAAACTTGACCAAATTCATCAATAGTAGAGTCTGATGTATGTTTTGCTTTCTTTTGTTTTTGCAGGGATAGAAGCTTGAAGTTTGCTGCTGTCTTTTGAAAAGCTGGAGATAAATTACACAAATTTAAACAACACATTAATGATTTCTTCTTCAAAACCCCGTTTTGAAGAAGAATCAATCTCTGACAAGAGACGGAGTCTAACATCGGCTCCATTTGGGATGGCAGCTGCAGCTTCCTGGAGGTGCCAAGAACCGCAGAACTTTGGGAGAGCAGACCGTGCCTCCACCATTGGGCAATGGAGTCATCATCAACAAATCAACACCTGACTTATTTTCAAACTGAAACTGAACTCAAACAAACTAAAAGCCAACTGAAACAAGATGCTGCCCTTATAGCTGCTTATTTATGTACAAAACCTATTCTAATCTGCTGTACAAACAATAGATCAGGTAATGCGATAATGCCAAATTAACCATGCTAGTAAACCTGGAAATGAAGCCGCTTGAGAATGCTGCCACGAAGTCACAGATGCAATTGCTGGCAGCCCTTCATGCTCATAATGATCCTGGTCACCGAGAAGACAGCCCGATCGGTCAATCAAGCTGAAAAATGTGTCCATGTAGGCCGCAATAGGATCACGGACACCGGCCTCTGTTGGCTGCCCCAACTCTGCAATACATACTTCCAGCTGCACATTGTCAATGTATACCTCTATAGGCAAGTCTGTTATTGCTTGTTTCGATGGAGGAAGGATTTCCAAGAACTTTTTAGGGTCTTGGAAATCATAAGAGTAGATCTGCTCATCGAGATATTGAATCTCATTTTCAACTCTTTCAACCACTAATTCATAAAATCTAATTTTGCCTTCAAGATGAAGCTTCGGAGATTTCACACATTGAAGGAAAATACTGAAAAATTCTTCATTAATGTCAATACCTGCTAACATCTCTCTAACTCCATCTAGAACTTCACAAAGTGCAGGGTCTGCCACATACCCTACCATTGCATGAACATATCAACAGGCACTGGAATGTCTGGATCAAGTTGGAGTCGCCAGGTGAATGAATCAGCCTGCATAAGTATCTGACTGCTGTCCACCATCAGCATCAGATCTGAATTTGATACATGTACTGGGGCAAAATACAATCGAAGTGCTACGTTCACAAATCCCACGGAGATAGACTGAAGCAGCGTTTATCTACTAACGCTGATGTAAAACAAGAGCGTTTTCGAAGGCTTCTGGCGTAACTTCAGGCTCTGTCTAAGACTTATGAAATAACACATCAATCCATAAACAAGTTTGTTCTCCCCAGTATGGTCGCCAATATATTAGCGCTTGAGATTTCACCTCAGGCTGAAAAGGTAAACCTTCAAGGCTACATCAAACCATTTCACCTCGTAGCTAGCCCTACGAGGTATGAGAAGGCTCTCTCTGGTCAGATTTGATAGATCTTATAATATAATTAGGCTGACCAATTAGAATCAAAGATATTAGGCTAGTAAATTGATAGGGGGTTTGGATTTAATGATTTTTGGGGTTTTTTAATGGAATGGCGGGGCTTTTCTGGGCTACATGGGCAAAATTACAGCTTCAAACAGAAAAATATAATGACTACACAGGTTATGAACTAAGGCAAGGTAGGCATGCAATTTAACACCAAATCTGGTTTCAAACGGGATGGCAAGACTGGTGAGGAGTTAAGGAGGGCAGACAATAACTCTGAATCCTCCTTAAACAGTAGAAAACATCGAATGCGAACAAACTTATAGGAGGAGCATATAATACTATGAATTCCTACCTAATCACTTCATTTGTTCAGCTTGAAAGGGTCATGAAATGAAATGGAATATAACTGATTACATATGAGACAAAGGGAAAAACTCATGCTAAATCAACATACCACATGAATCTCAGCAAACAGAGCTGTGAAATTCCATTAAATTCTCTGCAGAAAACTGTACATTACAAAGCTCTCTGCTTCTCCAGCAGCTCCCAGCGCTCAGAAAAAACTCTACTCTCTTCACTCACTCTCAAAAAAAAAAAAAAAAACTCCCCTACAAATGAATTTTTAATACATTAAATAAAAAAAAACTGCCCAAAACAGGGGCGCTGTTTTTTTTTAACTGACTACCTCCGCTCTCCCTCTTTTTTATTACAAAATCATTATTTTTATAAACTACTCTAAAACAAAACAACAGATTGACCCACAATCCGGGCGCTGTTTTAACTAAAGCAATAAAAATAGAGGAGAATCCTCCATCTGCTCCTAAAGATAGAACCGTCTTCCATTATTCCAGCGTGAAGATTTCGAATGGCCCATGAAAACTGGCTGATGATAGAAATAAGTAATCGCACCTTTGAATGCCACTTTGCAACGATTGCCACGTTACTGATATATTTAATTCATATGCAGAAGGTTCTATAAAACAACGACTTATGTATAAACAACTCAATACTGTTTAAAATCCTCTGATGGCCACTTAAAGATATCAATTGGGGCGTAGATCCACTTGGAGATTTAACTGAAGCTATTAATAGAAGATCGAATCTTATTTTTCTGTTATGTAGGCTCTCATTGATGACACAATCCTCCCATGTTGACAACTGGCCAGCCACGCGGTCTTCACATCGCATACCACTCTGGAAGATGGCTTCTGCCGAAATGACCACGGAAAAGATGTTTGCCACTTTGAGGAAATTGCCATATTGGGAACGGTAATATTGAATTTTATTATGCTATAAAATTTCTATTAGCTGCTGCGTTTTGAATTTTTTCTATAACTTCATTGATGTTCATGGTCCCGAGTTCTCTTTCATCTTTGCCACTACCTTTCGACGATATTGGACCTGAGTGCCTGTTACAGGTTACAATACAGGTTTGCACTGGAGAAAGCCACAAAGAAACGTCACCAGCATAACGCTCTATCAATATGCCAAAGAATCTTTCAAGAGATCTTAGGATGGCCCTGTGAATCATGATGGGCCGTTTTTTTCTCTGAATTTGAATCAATATAGAATAGATCAAATCGCTGAGGCAAATTGAAATCAACCTGAACTGTAGGCAAACTAGGAAATACAAACCCACTGGTACTATACACTCTTTAGATTTTGACAAAATTAATGTACTGCTTGCTTTAGAGAACTAAACTGCTGCATTCTGGTGGAGGAACGGGATATCTGTTTTTGTCTCCGCAGTAGTCATAGATCATGTAATTTTTGCGCACCCACTTGGAGATGTGTCTATTAGATCTGACTTGGCACGCCCCCTCAACGCGGAAGTTTGTATAAGAAGCCGCAAAGGGAGCGTTGCTCCAATTGGTATTCACTTGCCCTCTTTGAGTAGCCCAATCATCCGCATTCCACAAGCTGGAGAAAACTCCCATGGCTTGGCTGTTCAAGAACGGCACCCACATTACTTGATTTTTCTTGTATACTCTGATGGGAGTGGCGTCCACATAGAATATGATGTGATGCGGGTTCCACTTAATGGGATATGTGTGAAAGTCCGCAGTGGGGTCGAACCACAAACAAATGCGTTGCTCTCTCTTCCCAATTTCATGGGCGTATATGTTCGTCTGCACAATGTAAGGCTCCCCAGACACATTCTCCAGAAATTCAAAATCCATTTCATCATGCTTTGCCCCTGCATTCGAAGAGAGTTGCAACATATATATTCCATATCCAATGTCAATCAACCATAAAATGCACCACTTCCTTCATCAACAGAATAGTCCCCCCCCTTGTCTTTGAATATTGAAAGGCAATGCACTCCACTTTTTAATACTCCTGAGGTAAGCCGTACCTCGTCTTCTCTCATGCCTTCCAGCCCATGTGAACTACCAGAACTTGATGACTGAGATGCCTGCATTTCTGATGTGTTGGCATGACTTATACTGCAAACTAATGTCTTCATTCCTATGATGAGAGTCCTTATTAATTTCTTGCAATCTTTTAGCTCCTGGGAAAGCCCTAAAGGGTTCTGAAGGTTCAAAGCTGTCTGCACAGGTAGCTCCAGCTTCAATCGTAAACTGTATTGTTCTTTCCCATCTTCATAATCTCCAATTAGCTGAGGAATAGTGTGCTTTAATGTACTGAACTTGCTCACAAAAGCTTCTAATATAATTCCCAGTAAGGCTCGACTTTTTCCTTGCTCGTAGGGTCCACACCTCTGATAAAGATTGGTTTAACCAAATTAAGCATCAATCGGGCAGAAGTTGTCTGCATGCTGAATGACAGCGATGAGTCATTCAAATTTCTGGAAAACAAGTTTATAGCTTGGGATAACTGCTTAAACGAAACCTTGAATCGAACATGCTGAATAACCTTTGCAAGAATATCATATGCCAATGGCTTTAATGTTTCACAAGCTCGGCCAGTACCCAATAAAACCCTCTCCTCCAATAAGGTATCAGTCAGTGTGAAAAATCCTCGCCCGAAATCTGTTTGAAGAACTCGCCTTGTGTCACGAAGTAACTCCTGGCGAATCAAAACTGAATCCGGGCAAGTAACAAGCAGATTTACTATGCTCTTTGATATAATCTCTTCATATGGTTGGATAGAATCAGCAAAGCTCCCAAGTAAATATGTCAAACATGAAATAGTCTTGACTTGTGCAGACTTCAAATCAACATAATGATTTTTCAAGTGAGGTGAAACATGCTGGGGATCAGGAATGGATATTGCGTCCACCATCAGAGGGTGGAGAACAGGCACGTTCTTTTGCATATAATGTCCATGGAAGGCAAAAAGAATTATTATAATCAAAGGGCATTCTGTAACAATTTTGAAGGACATAGTGCTTGGATTCAACTGTCCAGGAATTGGCCCTCCAGTTAGTCTCTGTGGACTAATATATCCAATGGAATATTGATTAGTTGCCAACTGACTATCATTTCCATTTGATTCATTGAAACAGTAATTGACAATGGCTTTGAAGTTCTGATAAACCATTCTGTGGCCAAGTTGTTCCTCTTTGATAATTATTGCTGCTCTAAGGAGCTGCAAAGTTTCGAAATGAATGACTGGATGTGCCACTGTAGAAAACCTCTGTACCATGATAATTGAAACCATATGAAGATAAAACTTGACCAAATTCATCAATAGTAGAGTCTGATGTATGTTTTGCTTTCTTTTGTTTTTGCAGGGATAGAAGCTTGAAGTTTGCTGCTGTCTTTTGAAAAGCTGGAGATAAATTACACAAATTTAAACAACACATTAATGATTTCTTCTTCAAAACCCCGTTTTGAAGAAGAATCAATCTCTGACAAGAGACGGAGTCTAACAACACCATTGAAGAAAACAATCGTTACGTCCATCTAATTTAAATTCCAACCCATAGAAGCAGCAATAGAAATAATAGATCTAATAGTAGTGTACTAGGAAATTGGATCAAAAGTTTCATCGTAATCCTCCCCCTATTTATAGGAGAATCCTCTAGCCACAAATATCACCTTGTATTTTTCAATACTACCATCGACTGTATGCTTAATATTGTATATCCATTTTGAGGTCACCACTAACTTCCCTTTAGGTCTTTCCCATACATCATTATTCATAATAGATTGGTATTATTCCACTATCTCATCCTTCCAAACTTGTTGGAAAGCTACCTCCTCATAGTTGGAAGCTTCAAAATCAATGAGATTAGTCATCAATGTTGCATACCCAAAATACCTCTTTGGTCTCTTGCTTTCCCTGAAGGTGCCATGTGGAGTTGCATGTGCCTTCTACTTCCTGCAAGGTAGATCTAATCCAAGCTACCCTCTTCTTGATTTATGGAATAAAAATTGGATTCTAATGGTTCACTAGGCCCTTCTTGCTCTTCTTGATGATCTACGGGATGTTATGAAGGATTGGATTGACTTGAGCCTTCTTCTTTGGGAGCTTAATTTTCTTCATAATCATCAAAATCCATAGGAAGATCTTTAGAATTCTAATAGACAACATTCTCAGCAAAGGTAACTTCCCTGATGACTTCAACTTGTTGTTGTCTGGGACATAGGTTCTATAGGCCTTTGATGACTCGCTATATCCAATAAATATTCCCTTCTTTCCTAAATTCCATGATTTCTTCCTTTTACCTTTGGGTACATGAATGTAAATTGGACACCCAAATATTCTCAAATGTCCAACTTTTGGTTTATGGCCCATGAATGCTTCTTCTGGAGTCATGTCTTCCAATATTAAATAAGGAATTATATTTTGAATATAGAAGGTTGGCATGGATGCTTCCTTCAGTAACTTCATTTTGTTGTGGATTGTAAGGGACTATCAACTCCCTCTTAATCCCAACTTCTTTACAAAATGAAAAGAGTTTCTTGGAATTGTATTCTACTCCATTATCTAATCTTAGGGTCTTGATTTTCTTTCATGTCAAGTTTTCTACTTTAGCATTGAATTTTGTAAATTTGTTGAAGACTTCATCCTTAGACTTCATAAATTAAATCCACATCTTGTGAGAGAAGTCATCAATAAAGGTTACATAGTAAAGAGAGCCTACAAGACATTTCACTGGCATTGGTCTGCATACATCATAGTGAACTAGATCCAAGATTTCCTTGGACCTACTTTTATCTGCTTGGAAAAGGCTTCTTGATATTATTTCCAAGCATGCAACATACTCCTTCATGCTCCATCTATAATTCTGGAACACCTAAGACCATATGATTTAAAATAGTTAAAGATCTAAAGTGAAGGTGAACATATATCCTATGCCATAGCTCACATGGATTGATTTCATTATGCACTAATGCTTGATTTGGTAGTTTCATAAGTCTATATAACCTTCCTTCACGAATTCCATTTACTCTAGTAGAGCCTATATTTGATCCCTTGGGCCATACAAGGATGTTACCATCAACAAATGCCACTCTATCTCCTTTATCTTCCAAACATGAAATGGAAACCAAATTATTTTTCAAACATGGTACATATAGTAGTTTGTTAAGATGAACATTTTCACCTGATTTCAGCTCAATGGATGTTTCCTAATGCCTTTGACTACATAATTGTTGTTATCTCCAAGATATACCTTTTGAGAAAGTCTCCTTTCCATTAGAATTGTAATATTGTCATGATCTCATATTATGTGTCTTGAGGCACCATTATCTACTAGCCACAAATAATCACTATCTACAACAAAACTTGTAGGAGCAAAAAAATATAAGAAATTTTTATAACTTGAGTCTTCATTATTAGGTTTCTTTGGATGTTCATCCATGTTTGATGTGGTAGCATGCTTCTTTCCCTTTCTCTTTCTATCATTCGATCCTTCAGAACATTGTTTTTTAAAATTACCATATTTGTGACAATGATAACATTAAATCTTCAATATATATTTCTTTCCTTTAGGAGCAGGTCTTCTTCCTTCATTTCTTCTTTGGAATCCAAAATTTTTTCTTCCTCTGGTCTTCTTGAAACATGTTGCATATGCTTGAGAGTCACCTTCTTCAAATCTTTGAATATTTCCATTTTATATGAGTCTACATTCTTTTTTACTACATGCATTCCATAGTTCTTCAAAATTTGTAGTTTCCTTTCTACCACGTATAATAGATGCAAATGAGTCCCATGAATTAGGTAAACCATTAAGTGTTGTAGTCACAAGTTCCCTTTCAGAAATGATTTCATCATTTTTTTGAATTTGCTCTATTAATTCAGAGATCGTCATGAAATATGAGGCTCTGTTATCATTCTTTGACATTTTAACATCACGAATCTCATTCTTCAAACTCATTGTTTGACCAATGTTATTGATAGTATATAATCCAACTAGGGAATCATACATTTTCTTTGAAATGTCAAGCTTTGCAACATATGGAATCAAATGGTATCTGATAGAATCCATAACGATACTTCTGGTTGTGATATCATCTTTCTCATATTTTGTTTTTCATTCATTATCTAAAGGTTTAGTGACCTTTCCCTTCACAATATCCAAGAGATCATTCTTTCCAATAATGAGGTCAATTTTTGTCTTCCAAGCCCTAAAATTTGAAGCTCCTTCTAGCTTGTTCTCTAACTTCATAGAGGAACCCATGGATATAAACAAAAAATCAGAAGCGATCTTCAAAGCCCCTTATTCCTTAACCAAGGTTCTTTAAGTGTGATCTCAACATCCTTTCCTTCACTAAAGCTATGATACCATGTTAATTTTTCAATTGCAATAGATACAAACACTAATTTTTGAAATGTTGATAATTACTTCTAATGATGTAGATATTGTTTTAGCATTTTGAATTTATCATTAAGCAATTACTCTTCATAAATTCAACCATAAATCCACAAGGACAGTAGAGATCACAATGCACAAAAAGAACATAATTTTTACCTTGGGAAAACCAACTTTTTGGAAACAACCCAGCAACCTTTTCCTTATAGAAATTATTAAGTTCAACAAGAGATACACCTAATTATACCAATCAATATGATGGTCAAACTAACCTACAATTCTATGGTTAAACCTGGTTAACTAGCCCTCCTGTCAAGTCAATCTTCTGCCCAACAATCAGCCCTCTCTAATCTGCCTAGGTTGAAATCTAGCCTCCCATAATCTACCCAAAATTTCATCCCTATTGCCCAAAATTTCGACCTACTGCCCATATTATGCCCAGGAATCCACACGTGTGAACTCAAGGAGAGAAAGGGAAATGCTAGAGATGAATTTGTCCTTCTTAATACTACTTCATCCTTCTTCTTCTTCACTTATATGCCCATAATATATTATGTTGTGTGAGAGATCGAAGGGTGTCTTGTGGAGGAGGTCGAGTGCCTTATTTATAGTGTTTTTCCTGTCTACATAGGTGTCTCATCACTATGGCCAACTTGACAAGTTTGGATCCAAAAATTCAAAATGCAAAATTTTCTCTTTTAAAACCAACATGAAGAACATGTTTTAAATTTTCATTATATAGTTCAAGGGCTGAAATATAAATTATAAAGACCAACCATAGCTACAAAACTCAATGGAATTTGACATGGGAAAACCATCAATCGCATAATTTCACCTAGTGAAGTAATCCAATTATACTTTACTCCATTGAAAAATGGTCAACCAAGTCTAGATATGGCCTCACCACCATAATTTGGGTTTTATGAGCTAAACTAGAATGCAATTATAATTGCAGATGCAAAAGTGTTAATATTCTAATAACTAATCTAATTCTTGCTAGGAGAATATAAGAACTAATTGACATGAAATACAGGGATAAATATCAATAGTAGGGGGTATTCCATGAACTATACCTCACACAAACCCTAAAGTGGTTCTAAGCAATAACGTTTTGCCTCCAAGTCACTGAGAGAGAATTTGCTTCAGATTAATTTCATATCATTACTCAAGATATGCAAGCATCAGTATTGCAAGTAGAAGAATAGCCTAGATATTGCAACATCCATTTTTACAAGCTTCCAAAAAACTATGAATGGGAAGAATACTATACAACTACCTTAAAATATCTAAATTAAAATATAAATATATATTGCAATGCATGTTGGTAAATTAATTGATCTTAAATTACTTCATAAATTATGTACTAGGGCTTGTAAACTGATGAAGTGTATGTGCACCATTTGTGCTAGGATTCTTTCTTATGTGAGTAATTTTAAAATTGAATTAAGATGTTTTCATGCACATGTTTTATCTAAGAATCACTCAAAGTAAGAAGATTGTCACTCTTGCAGGAAAGGAAAGTATATCACTTACAGAAATAAAGCTAATCTGAAGTGCAAAAGTAAACAGAAAAATCAAATCTAAATCTTCTTCACATTGATAGAAAAGAAACCTAATCTTAAAGTGCAGAAATAAATATCGCACTAGAAAAATCAAAATCTTCTTCACACTAACAGAAATAAAACCTTGAACTAATTGAAAATTCCAAATCAAACGATTCTACTTTCTATCTATCAATCAAAATTTACATGTGCATAATAAATCCCTTTGATCATTTTCTTCATCATTCACACAACGAGATTGAATTTATGAAATAAATTATATAGAAAGAATTATACAGCAAATTAAATTACAAAATATATAGCAAATGTTATATTAACTGTTACTAATGTTATTCTAAAAATTAAAGTTATAATCCTTGTGATAACTTAATCCTATGAAATAGAAAGCTTAGCTAGAAATAAAAATGAAACCTTACAACTCCCAGGGTGGCTTCCTGTGAGTGTAGGTATACAGAGATCAGCAAATATTAACCACGCATTTATATGCACAACACAGTGGAATCAAGAGCTCAATTAATCGATTGCAAAGAGTTTTTAAAATAATAACTAGTCATGTGTATCATCATGCCGAGAGGCAGGTTTTATAACCTCCTTTGTTAAACTGTTTGGAGATTTCTAAGCATATCCTTCTCAACAGAACATCTTAAAATAACATTGTTTGAATAAAATAATTATTCTTCATGATTTTCTATCAAAGAAGCAAATCATGAGGCAAAATATCAGCTTCAATCAACAATCTTCTCGCTCGCCTGATTTGTCTTCGGTCTTTTCCACTGGGTTGACTTCCACATTGACCTGCTCATACAGGTGTCCTTATCACCTTGCCAAATCAGAGGAATAGGTGGATATTGTTTTGTTGGTTTCCAACTACCTGTGTTAAGTCCCTATAATACTAGTGATGCCCCCATTAATATTGTAGTTGTATCCCTTATTAATATTTTTGTGACCCTATTGTCCCCATATTGTTATTACTGTGCCCCATAGAATCCCTCTATTGTTATTTTTGTGCATTTATATTATTATTGTTAGGTCGGCTTGGTTATATTGTGACCCCTTAGACTCCTATATATAGAAAGGAGGTTTTGTCATTTGAATCATCCAAGAATTGTTCATTTATGTAATGTAAAGGAGCTTTCCCCCTCGAAGAGGTTGAATTCTAAGGTGTTGATCTATCTTTTCTATCTTTTTGTGAGCTGGTTTCATAACATTTGGTATCAAAGCTTTGGATTCTAGGGTTTCGCTGCTCCAAATAGATCATCGTGGCATTTTCATTATAACTTTTTTTTGCGATGTTTCAGAAGCGAAAAAAGAAACCCATTTGAGACGAAATCACACTGAACCTCGGGTCAGAATTTCAGAGCTTTTTGCGTTGTATTTGTGGAGATATGATCTGAGGAAGTTGGTCTTTTTGCAGACTCCTGAATTACATTCCAAACAGGTGACCTGGGGAAATCGTCATAACTTTCTCTCTGAGCATCAGATTGAAATTTTGTAAGAAGGTACAGAAAGAGGATGGACTGCAGTTTCTTGTATATATTTTTCAGATCCAAAGGTCGAAACAGTGACATGTGACACTTCATACAAGTTCGCTCTTCTGGAAAGGTCTATAATCAGGTCATCTTGGGAGATTGTGCATAAGTCTTCCTTGGAGAATCCAATTTGGATCACACTGGTGGCATTGGAAAGATGATGCAGAGGACTACTACAGGTCACAATTTTAGAACTGGATGATCTGAAATTACAGAGATACATCAGATTCAATATCAAGCTCCTACAAAGTGAAAAAAGGTGTGTAGTTTTTTTTAAATTTTTGCATAAGATTGGTTTGAAAAATTAGTTTGAAGGAATTCAAAGGGCATAGTAAAGCATTATTATAGGTAATTGATGCCCTGAAGAAAGAAAATGCAAACACCTAGTAAGCAACCTGAAAGCTCTAGCATGACTCATGAAGAAGAGGAAGAAATGGAACATGATATATCAAAATTACGAGACCAAGTGCAACAAGTGTCACTTTCACAAAAAGTAACAGAATCTAAGATGGATGGTTTAAAGAAAGATGTAGAAGCTAAGATGGATGGTTTAAAGAAAGGTGTAGAAGCTAAGATGGATTGTTTAAAGAAAGGCGTAGAAGCTAAGATGGATGGCATGGAAGCTAAGATGAATGGCATGGATGCTAAGATGAATGGCATGGACGCTAAAATGGATGGCATGGATGATAAGATGGAAGAATTGAAGATAAATTTGAATAAGTTGCTACAAGAAATGGTCACTAATGGTGAAAGGGTAGTAAAGGAAACTCATGATGAGAACAAAAGAAATGTTAATCATGATTCCATAGACTCTAATGTTGGATCGAAGACCCACCATATTCCAAAAATCGATATGAGGAAGTTTGATGGCAAGGATCCCGCAACATGGATATTACAGATGGAGCAATTTTTCGATCTCAATAATGTGCAAAACACAAAAAAGGTACGTATTGCAACTTTATATTTGGAACCAAATCAGTTTGTATGGTATCAATGGCTTTGCTTTCATAAACAAAATATCACTTGGGCAATTTTTACGGAATAATTGACAGCACATTATGAGGATACAAAAAGCAACACTTTTTTTAGCCAATTGATAAGTCTCAAACAAAAGGATTCAATAATGGAGCACATTGAGGAGTTCCAAAAATTGAACACAAGGGTAAAAAATATTCTAGAGGAGCATAGGACTGATGTGTTCATTAGGACTTTAAAGGATAATATCCAACATGATGTTTGCCTTTGGGAACTTGATTCATTAGAGAAGGCATTCAAGTTAGCAAGAAAAATGGAAAGCAAAATTATGGCAACCAGGAAGCATACCACTCACAACTATAAATATGGAAGTGTTGTTGCCCCTAGCCTTCCAAAACCTATAAGGTTGACACCACAAAATTTGGAAGAAAAAAGAGCAAAAGGGCTTTGTTACAGTTGTGATAACAAATACACTAAAGGTCATAAGTGTGCTAAGAAGAAATTATTCTACATAGATTGTGAAGAGGAAGTAGAAAAGGAGCAAGAAAGGTCAAAAGAAGAGGATATACTCTAGGAACAAAGCCTAGATAAAGAAGAAATGAATCTGACCATATCTTGTAATGCATTGGCTGGAATTACCAGTCCTCAAACCATCAAGATAGAAGGACAAATCAAGAAGAAAAATGTAATAGTGTTGATTGATTCAGAAAGTACCCACAATTTTACTCATTGTAAGATAGCAAAAGAATTGAATTGCTTCCTATATCCAACACCAGAGTGTCAAGTGATGGTTGCAAATGGAGGAACGATAAATTGCTCTAGAAAGTGCCATAATATCAAGCTATCCATGGGAGAATATGTATTGAAAAGCCCAATTCTTTCCATTCCAATGGGAGGTGTTGATGTTGTACTAGGAGTCCAATGGCTACAATCCTTGGGTACAATAGCTTTTAACTTTTAAGAACTTTTCATGAAATTTTATGCGGAAGGAAAGGAAGTTGAATTAAGGGGTATTGCAGGGAAACTGGGAAAGATAATAAGCTCTAGCGGTATGACAAAGCTTCTAAAAAAGGAACAACGAGGTGTAATTGCATAATTATGTTCGCTAGATGTTTCCACATCGAAATCATCTATTTCTCCAGATCTCCAAAAAGTCCTGGACAATCATTCCAATGTATTTGAGACTCCCAAAGGTCTTCCACCTATTCGTGATCATGATCATGCTATTCATTTGATTCCAGGAAGTGTTCCTCCAAACATCAGGACGTATGGATATCCTTATGCCCAAAAGAGTGAAATTGAACGTATGGTTGCAGAAATGCTTGAGGCTGGTATAGTTCAACCTAGCCAAAGTTATTTCTCTGCTCCAGTAGTATTGGTGCACAAGAAGGATGGAACATGGCGCATGTGTCCGGATTATAGGGAGCTCAACAAGCTCACTATTAAAGATAAGTTTCCCATTCCTGTCATTGATGAATTATTAGATGAATTGCATGGATCAATTTACTTCACCAAGTTATATCTTCGTTCAGGATATCATCAAATCAGAATGAAGACTCAAGACATTCTGAAAACAACATTTAGAACTCATGAGGGTCACTATGAGTTTTTGGTCATGCCTTTTGGCCTTACCAATGCACCTTCTACATTTCAAGGTTTGATGAATTCCATTTTCAAACCCTTCCTTAGAAAATTTGTGTTAGTATTTTTTGATGATATACTAATCTACAGCAAGTCTTGGAAGGATCATGTTGAACACATTGACAGGGTGCTACAACTATTGGAGGAGAAACAATTATATGCAAAAAAATCCAAATGTTTCTTTGGAGTACAAGAGGTGGAATATCTGGGTCATATTGTATCTCATGAAGGAGTTAAGGTAGACCCTAGCAAAATTAAAGCCATTAAGGAATGGGAAATCCCCACATACATAAAGCATTTGCGTGGATTTCTTGGGTTGATAGGGTATTATCGCAAGTTTGTTAAGAATTATGGGAAAATAGCAGCGCCTCTAACAACATTGTTGAAGAAAGATGCATTTTCATGGACTCCATAAGCAACAAAGGCCTTCGAATATCTTAGAGAGGCAATGTTCCAAGCACCGGTCTTAGCTACAGTAGACTTCACAAAACCTTTATTGTGGAATGTGATGCTTCCGGAAATGGAATTGGTGTTGTTTTAATGCAAGATGAAAGACCCATTGCTTTCGAAAGTCATCCAATCAAGGGAAAGTATTTACACAAAGCTATTTATGAGAAGGAAATGTTGGCAATACTACATGCACTTAAGAAATGGTGACCCTACCTAATGGGAAGACACTTCAAGGTAAAAACAGATTATGATAGCGTTAAATACTTTTTAGAACAGAGATTATCCTCTGAAGAACAACAAAAATGGGTCACAAAGATGTTGGATTATGACTTTGAAATCATATACAAAAAAGGGAAGCAAAATGTTGTGGCAGATGCACTCTCAAGAAAGGATGAGGATGTGGAAGCATTGTTGTGCGCCATTTCTATTATCCAGCCAGATTGGATAAACAAAGCAAGGGAGGAATGGAAGAATGATGAAGAAGTGTGGGAACTTATTCAAAAGTTACAACAAGATTCTAGTACATCTGATACATTTAGTTGGAAAAATGATTCGTTATGGTACAAAGATCGCTTATACCTCTGTAAGAATTCCCAACTGAAACAAAAGATTCTTCTAGAATTGCATGCTTCTCCCTTAGGAGGGAACTCAGGATTTTTAAAAACTTATCACAGGGTTAAGAAGGAATTTTTTTGGGATTGCCTTAAATTGGATATTCAAAAGTTTGTGGCGGAATGTTTGGTATGCCAACAAAATAAAGTTGAAACAATTAAGACACCATGTCTATTACAACCTTTATCCATTCCAAGCCAACGTTGGGAGGAGGTTTCAATGGATTTTATCACAGGTTTACCCAAGTCTGAGGGAAAGAGTGTCATCATGGTGGTAGTTGACAGACTTACCAGGTATGCACACTTTTGTGCATTATCACATCCATTTGAAGCCAGTATAGTTTCTACGACATTTATGGAAACAATTCAAAAGCTACATGGAAACCCAAAGATAATTGTAAGTGACAGAGATCCCATTTTTACAGGAAATTTTTGGACAAAATTATTTTCTTGTCTTGGTACTCAGTTAGCTCATAGCTCATCTTATCATCCTCAATTTGATGGGCAAACGGAGATAGTAAACAAATGTTTGGAAGGATATCTTCGTTGCTTTGTATCTGATAACAGACACAATGGGTCAAATGGTTGCCTCTGGCTGAATGGTGGTATAACACTTCCTTCCATACTACAACAAAAATGACCCCATTTATGGAACTTTATGGATATCAGCCACCATCCATCACATCATATTTAAGAGAAAATTCTAAGGTTCAAGCAGTGGAACATCACATCGAGCATCAACAACAAGTTCTCCAACTCTTAAAGGATAACCTCGTGTTGGCGTAAAATAGAATGAAACAACAGGAAGATCAACATCGCAGTGAAAGAAGTTTTGATGTAGGTGATTGGGTATTCCTACGGCTACAACCATATATACAAATGTCCCTCAAGAAAGCTAAGAAGGATAAAAAATTGTCACCAAAGTATTATTGTCCGTACAAGGTGTTGCAAAAGATGGGTACTATGGAATACAAATTGGAGCTTCCTGCAGCTTCTCGAGTGCACCCAATTTTCCATGTTTCATGTCTAAAGAAGGTTATAGGCGACAAGCTCCCAGTTCAAACAATATTTCCAGAACTTGACGAGGAAGGAAAAATTATATTGGAACCGCAAGCAGTCATAGAAAAAAGAACTTGACAACTATGAAATCAATCCATTTCAGAGTATCTCATCAAGTGGAAGAACTTATCCACTGAAGATTCCACATGGGAGGATGAGAATTTTATACAGAAGCATCCAGAACTACTCAAGCATCGAGGACAACACTTTTTTGAAGGAGAGGGGCATGTTAGGTCCCTATAATACTAGTGATGCCCCCATTAATATTGTAGTTGTATCCCTTATTAATATTGGTGTGCCCCTATTGTCCCCATATTGTTATTATTGTGCCCCATAGAATCCCTCTATTGTTATTTTTGTGCCTTTATATTATTATTGTTAGGTCCGCTTGGTTATATTGTGAACCCTTAGACTCCTATATATAGAAAGGAGGTTTTTTCATTTGAATCATCCAAGAATTGTTCATTTATGTAATGTAAAGGAGGTTTCCCCCTCAAAGAGGCTGAATTCTAAGGCGTTGATCTATCTTTTCTATCTTTTTGTGAGCTGGTTTCATAACAACCTGTTCATATGCTTCATTCCTCAACTAATGTTTCAAAACCTATAGATTCTTCAAGTAAGTTGTAGAATTTATTATTAATTGTAGAATTGATGCAATTTGGTAGCTTGTGAAAATATTAAATCAAATAATAAATAAACAATGAAACTATGAATAAAAGATTATTAAATACCTGTTTTTGCCAATAACCTTGCAAGATGACACTCAATTGGAGTTATTATGAAGAGAATGGAGTTTAAGGAGGGTGTAAAAAAGGAATAATTTGGTCTTCAACATTCCCCCACAAAAAAGATATTGCATGTCCTCATGCACAAAGTTTCAAAATTTTGTAACCCACTATATCACTGAGCTACCTCCGAGGCTTTAGAAACAACATATAAATTAGTACTTTTTTCTTTTCTGGCAAATATGTAGGAGAACATTATCGTTTTGAGTTCTTTGAATGACATTTTGTACCTTCATTTCTTCTTGTTCTTGCTTTAGATATTTAACACTTTCAATTCATAAATTTCCTATTTAAGAGTATCTTCAATTCTATGTTCTTCTGGAGGGTTGAAATGAACTTCTTCATTTAGAATTTCTTCTTGATTTGAAGATGAATCAATAGCTTTTTCTTTGGCTTTTTGTTCGAGAGATTCTATATAATCATAGATTTCTTATTAGACAGGGTCGATTTCTGGGATCTTTCTTACTGGACTTGCAATTGGTGATGGTATTCTTGGTTCTTCTTCTTCTTCTAAATCAACAAAACCTGGAGATTGTTTAATGGTTGATTTCATAAGTCGTGCACTTCTTCTTGATGGTTTTTCAGTAGTGAGAGCACGCTTTTTCTTGCTAATTTTGTCTTGATTTGTTCCTTCTTTTGATGGGCCTTCATCTATACTAACGGATTTCTTCTTTCTAATATTTTCTAAAACATTTGCAAGAGGAGTTTCATCATCAGAATCATTTTATGTATGCCTATCTTGTTGTATTTCTTGTGCAGGTAAATCTTTGTTTTGAAGCTTAGGGTTTGAGGGAAATTTTCGTCGACTTATTCTTATTTTAGAATTGGGTTCATCTTGCTCAGCTTCTTTAAAATGATTTCGAACCAGAAAATCCTCCCAATTATCCCCTTTACTCCTCAAATGAGCTTCAATCAAAATTTTTACTAACCCGTGATGATACAGAGCATTGTCAATAAACTATATTTTCCTTTGGATGTTAGTGACCATTTTTCTTAAACTACAAAGCAGGAAATATGGAAAATTGATTTTGTTGCCATCAATAAAATGCATCATCAACCAAGCATGGTAGAAGAACATATTCCCAAACCTACCCTCACAGGTTATAAACTTTTGAATGACTAATAACAAATTTCTCCATTTACTTTTTAAAGTTGTTACTAGAATTCCTTTCTTGAAAATGGAGATGTCCATACATGGGTTTTTAAGGAAGATCTCCCACTCTTTTTCTTTGATTTTCCAGTTTTTAAACCAACTTTCCTCGTTTCTTGGTAATCTTGTAGCTTCCACCATAAATGACTTTGTTAAGACTAATTTGATATCTCCAATTTCCGCTTCTATCCCATCATAGGCCCAAGAAAATGACTTTGTGACCTCCTTGTCATGCCCATCGAACTTCTCAAAGAACTGTAACCATCATGCCTACTGCAATTTTTGCTTCACTTGTGGATAGGCTTCAAGAAAATTGGTTCCATTCAACTCAGAACGCATAATAACTCCCATGTTGAAGAAATCTAAGTCCTTAATTGCACTTTTTGACATAATTAGGGAGTTTTGGTAGCAAGGACGAGATTTGGGTAGTAGTTGAGATTTTTTCGATGGAGAAAATAAAACAGAGCAGAAGAAAGTGGGATATGATGCGAAGAAAATGAGATGGGATATGGAAGAAGTGGGATGATATACGGAGGAAGTGGAATAAATTTGAATGATGCAAAGGTTTTAATGACATTTTCATATCTTGTGATAAGACATGATTATCAAAAAATTTATGAATTGAATTGTGAGAACCAATATCGTGTCATGACAAGGGTAATCATTGCGTGATATGACAGAGGCAAATGTTATTAGTTTTAAAATAATCATCTATTTATATCATAATTCAATGTTTTTTTAATATTTGACTAATACTGACATGCCTTTCATTATGCCTTACTAATTTTTTCTTTTGTAGGTTTTGTTAGCGCTTGAAATTTCACCTCAGGCTGAGAAAGGCAAACCTCAAGGCAACATCAAACCACTTCGCCTCGTAGCTAGCCCTACGGGGCGGGAGAGGGCTCTCTCCGGTCTATCTCGGTAAAGATTTTCAATGGGTGAGATGACCAATAGGGTAACACTGATTTTAGGCTAGTAAACTGATCAAAAGGTTGATTTAGGGTTTTTAGGGTTTTTGGTGGCAAATTGAGGGGATGGCAATTTTGGGTGCGGGGATTGGACACAGTTTCTGCTTCTGCAGGGAGTTCTTTGGGGCGAGGTAGGAGACAGTATTGATGCTTTTGATTGAGGTGGATGGTCCGGAATGACAGGTGAGGAGCTAAGGAGAGCAAACAATAACTTTGAATTCTCCTTAAACAGTAGAAAACATTGAAATTAAACAAACTTAAAAGCAGAGCATGACAATCATGAATTCTTACTTTAACACTTCGTTTGTTTAATGTGAAGAAGGAAAAGAAAGGAAATGATTCACATAACACACTTACAGGTACATAGAGAAACACACCATCAATACATGTAACCACAAGAATCCCAAAAAGGACTGCAAAACCCTGGTCTTCCTTAGCCAAAAATTGCAGAGATACAGTGAATAATACAATGATAGCTTATCCCTCAAGAGTCCAACCATGAAAATGAGCAAGAAAGTACATAATATAGATCATCTAACCTCTTTTCCTGCCTCCATGGGTCGAGCTCGCTATCCTAGGAGCTGTTTCAACCACTTCTAAACTAAGCACTACAAACTAGGCAGTCAAAACAACTTGCCTCTATAAACTTGGAAACCAATTCATTCATTTAATTTTCACCCTTTTCATGAATGAATATTCTAGAAGAGGTACATAAGAGTAAAAGTATCATAAAAGTACAATAATTACATCAAAGATCCTAATAATCCACCCCAAAAAGTCAAACTGAGTTTTTCTGAGCTGTACACTGAAAATTGGAGAAGTTTGCCTGACGGGTCGCGCGCCTCTGCCTGACGGGTCGCGTGCCTTTGGGACCATATTTGGGGCACTTCCTGGTGTCAAAATTGAGCAAGAGTAGGCTTGTTGGAAAGGTCTATGAGTCTACTTTCCAACCCAACTAGAATTTTTGAATTTGGTGTTCATTTGCCCCTCCAAAATTGCAATCTCCCAAGACTGCTTTCTGCAACTCAAAAATGTGGCAGAAAGTCAATTTTTGCTTGTTTTTTGACTTTCTGGAGGCCCAAAACTTCATAAAATCTCAAGTCCATTGATGAGCATATGTAACTTCTCATGAAAAATCTGGAAATGCTGAGTTTTTTCAAAATGGAGTTGCCATGATGTAGGGTCGCGCGGGGGGTGAGACCTGTTAATGAGCAAAAACCTGTAAATTGCCTGAAAAATGAAAATTGACCCAAAATTTTCAAAATTTCTTGGGATTTGTGTTGTGGCTGGGCTATTTAGTGCCTTGGTCCTTCAGTGAGGCCTCAGCCAAGATATGGAGGGGATCGGGCCTCTTTCTCCCTTTTTGTGCTTTGGCCAACCGCCTTTGGAACATTTTCATCTTTGCCTTGCACACATGCATTCTTGCCCAGTAATGGTTCTTCATGTTCCTCAGCAATTTCTTCTCTTGGTTGGCCTTAGACAACAGCCTCTCCAAGTGTGCATTTACCCGGATGAGCATGGACTCTCGGTCAGTGGGCAATGGATCACCGGGCCTTCTCCGGTTCAAAATGCGGTCACTACGAATCCTCCACAGCTCATCAAGTGCTTGCTCATCTTCCAACTATTTGTTGCGCTGCTCGAGGTATGTGATGGTCCATTATGCCCCCTCTAATCTCCTCTGCAAGGCATCATTTTCAGCTCTGAGATGCTGAATGATCTCCTTTGCCTCTCGGCTAGGAGAACTGACATCAAGATCAATAAGCTCTATATCCGGAACACCTGATGGTCCCTCATCAATCTTGGGTTGTTTGCCCCTCCCTGGTACCTGTGCTGGTGAAGAAAGTGAGGCCCCTTCCACCTGATGTGGAGATAATACTCGCCTGGCTGCTGCAAATAAGGCCCTCTGGCCTCTCTGATAAGTAACCAAAGGTGAGGAGCTGACATGTCTAGTGACAGGGATGTCATGCTGCTGTGATGGTCCTCCCTCCTCATGAATAACCTCAGGATGTGGCGGTGATGGTGCTATGAAAAGCTCATGAGAGATGAAATCCTCCCATGAGATGCCCTGCTGAGCCAAATGATGTAATACCACTAGCTGAATCAAACCATAATGATAAAGGCTCCTGTATTGTTGTGCCGGGCTCTTCCTCTGCATCATGGACACCATCTTCTCAATGTTCTGATAGAAGAAAACAGGGATGTTCATCATCCTCACTCGGGTGAAGTGCATCAAGAGGCGAATATGGTATGAATATACCTGTGAAAATCTGCCCTCACAGGTAAAATAGTGCATGATGAGCCTCATCATGGGAGCATACTCGCTCCTGAGAAATCTGAAGGGAAACACTCCTATCAAGTGTCTCATGAGTGTTGGTCTAACAAAAGGCTCAAAATGAACACTGTCCAGCACCTTGCGCTTATTCCATACCTCTCCAACATTAGGTATCCCTGTAGCCTATGCAATCAGCTCAGGTGTCAATGTGAAGTCCACCCCGGCAAGGTTGACATGTCCATCATGCAAGTGTAAAACAAACAGGCGAGCCAACTCTCTGTGGTGCTGAATCCGAGAGATCCTCTCACAAAACTCATAGCAAGACATGTACTGGAAACATGAGACTGCCATAGGACAAGCTTGTAACTCTGTCAAAGAGGTGAGCTCCTCTCGCCTATGATGACCACCCTTACCACCCTTATGAGGCCTCCTCTGTATCTCAATCTTTGAAGCTGATGCCTGGTCATCACTCTGCTCATAGGTTTCGATTTCTGACATTGTTTAAGGAGCAGAGTGGACAAAATGTATTGTTGTTTCTGCTTTGTAAAATGCTGATTTGTATGTTGTTTCAAGGGGGACAAGGAGCATGAAGGGAATGTTAGGGGAGGGACACTTTTAAAGGGAAAATGGGAATAAATATATAACACAGGGATTTAAGGAAAAAACATTGCAAAAAATCATTGCACATGCATCATCATATACATTGTTTACATGAGTAATGAGAGGTAGGGTTAGGGCTTTAATTTTTCACTTTTTAGGGAAGAGGGGTAGGGTTTAGCTTTTTCTTTACAAATTCAAAAGAGAAATTTATATAGAAAAACAGGGAAAATGACATGGGAAATGGGGAAAATGATTACAAGGGGAATACCTTGAAACAGCATAAAACCCTAGGCATTTTTACAATTTCAAACTACAGCCACATGGAAGCCTTTCTCTTGCACAATGAGATCTTTACAAATGAATTCATGATGTCTTTAACCATAACAAGCAACCATTTTTAAGTTGGAGAGCCTACCTTAGGCAATTTGGCGATTTCGTAGGGTCCTTGGACAAATTTGCAGTCGGTTTGGAAAGGAGGGCGCTGACGGGTCGCGCGCCTCACCCAATGGGTCGCGCACCTCTGACGGGTCGCGCCCGTTGAAAAAATGCACTGTCGGAATGCTGCTGACTGGTCGCGCGCCTCTGACAGGTCGCGCACCTGGTCTGACGGGTCGCGCGCCTGTCCAGCTCCCAAATTCACTCAATCTTTCACTCAATCGCTCTTGCAAACAACTTGGATGCACAATGAGGGTCGATGAAGGGAGATTGGGCCTTTATAGCTTTGATTTGAAATAATTTCATGCTCAAACCCACTTTATAATGTTTCTCTTTGACACTTTATAAAATTGACTATTTTGGTTTCCTTTATCCTGAAATTGACTCATTTAATGCTTTTGCTTGATATTTTTTGCAGGGACATCATCTGAGGGATCTTGGCAAGGGAGCCAGGGTTTCATACTGTCCTTGGAAGCTTTTTTAAATTTCATCACTTTTTACAAAAATTTGAAAAATGACCTTGGCTTTAAAACCAGAGTTTTTAAATCCAAGGTGAAAATTTACTGTACAAGATTGGAATTGGCGAAGAAACATCTTTAAAATCATCCCCTTGGCTTGCTGAGCACTTATTGACCTTCAGAGACATGACCTTGTAAACCATCTTGACCAAAACCCTAAACCTAGGAATTTGACCTCAAGACAAGACAAGACAAGCTTGAAAGTGACTAAGGACTGAAATGACCTGATCCAGCAATGCCAAGAGGGGGACAAAGACACCAGCTCCTCCATCAGGGTTATGGCATGCCTAATGGGATGCAAAAATTGACACTGATGAGACACCTACTTATGCAAATGCAAAGAGCTTTGATCGCTGATGGAGGGCAACAAGACCGACTCTAACAGGTTTCTTAAGTTGCTCTGGCTACAATCTCCATTTAGGTTGCTTTGGTTGTAATCTATCAAGTCAACTACGGAATTTCATGAAAGCTGCAAATTATTGACAATTCTGTAGTAATTTTATTTCTGCAAAAGAGGAATAAAATAAATGGGACAAGAATAGGGAAATTAAAGAAAATCTAGGCTATCAATAATTCTTGGTTTTCAACTTAGATTTTTGTATAAACATGCCAACAGTGCTGGTTTTCATGTTTATATATATATATATATATATATATATATATATATATATATATATAGAGAGAGAGAGAGAGAGATATAGATATATATATATAGAGAGAGAGAGAGAGAGAGAGATTTTTTAATAAAGTAGAAAGCTAAGTTGGAGAGGAAGAAGAATCTTCACTGACCAACTTCAAATCAATATTATCTTGCATATTTCTAATGAACTCTTCCTTTGTCAATGGTTTATGATATATTCGTAATCTATGACCATTTACAAGGAAAGTTACTTTTTCTTCATCAATGGTTTTAATTCTGACTACTCCATTATCAAAGACAGTTTCAATCTCATAAGGACCAAGCCAATGAGTTTGAAATTTTCCTTGAAAATTTTTAAATTTAGAATAAAAAAGTAATGCCCAATCACCCGATTGGAACTTCATATCTTTGATAAACTTAGCATGCCATGTGGACCTTTGTTGTTGAGCTATGTTGGTTTTGTGAATAACATCTTTTCGTATCTCATCAAGTTCATTTAATTACTCCATTCTTTGTTTTTTGCCCACTGATAGATCAAGACCTAATTTGACTGTTGTTTTGAAGGTATTTATTTGGAACTCAATAGGAAACAGGACTTGCTTCCCATAAACAAGTTCATGAGTATGCCCTGTTGTGTTTCTCCATGTGGTATGATATGCCCATAAAGAATCTAGAAGCTTCTCTTCCCAATCCCTTCTATGCAAATGTACAGTTTTGGTAAGAATTGCTTCAAGTACTTTATTAGTAGCTTCAACTTGTCCATTTGCTTGTAGATGATATGGAGTGTATTTCCGATGTTTGATTTTATATTCCTCCATTATCTTTTGCACCAACTTGGATGTAAATTAATTACCTTTATTTGTCACAATTTCCCTTGGAACACCAAAATGAGTGAATATATCCTCAAAAATAAATGAAACTACAGCATTTTCAGTAGAAAAAAGGAAGTTATTTAGCTTCTACCCATTTCATCACATAATTTGTACAAACAAGAATATACCTTTTTTGCCTTGATGGTGGATTGATTGGACCAACAAAATCCAAAGCCCACTTTTCAAAAGGTTCAATAAGTACCTAAGGTTGTAGAGGCGTCTCATCTAAAGGAAAAATCTTTCCCATTCTCTGACAACTATCACATCTCTTGACATATTCTTTGGCATCTTTAAAAAGAGAAGGCCAATAATATCATAAGAGAAGTATTTTATAGGAATTCCTTTTATCAACAAAATGTCCTCCACATGGTTGATCTTGACAAGCCTTTAACATTTATGGTACTTCATCCTCTCTGACACATCTTTGAATGACTAAATCGAACCATGTTTTGTACAATTCTCCATTTATCCATGAAAAAGATGCATTGGTTTGAATAAATTTCCTTTTCTCCTGAGGATACAAATATGAAGGTAACTTTCCAGTGGCCAAATAGTTAGCAATATCTTCAAACCAAGGAAATTTAATAGGTAATGCAAAAAGATATTCAATGGGAAAATTATCTTTTACAGGAACATCCTTATTATCATTTTGGATTCTAGATAGAAAATCAGCAACTGTATTCTCCTTTACAAGCCTATCCAAAATAGTAAGATTGAATTCTTGTAATAACAATAAACATCTTGTAACTCTGTCATTAGTAATTGATTTATTCATTAAATATCTAATTGTAGAGTGAACTGTTTGAACAAAAGTTTCATAACCAGTGATATAATGTCGAAACTTATTAATGGCATGTACAATAGCTAAAAACTTCTTTTTTGTTACATTATAATTCAACTATGCAGGAGTTAACTTTTTACTCGTGTAATAAATGGCATAAGGAGTCAAATCTTTATGTCCTAATACAGCTCCTAAGGTTGTATCTGAAGCATCGGTTGAAATATGGAAAGGAAGATTCTAATTTGGTCCTCTTAAAATGGGTATTTTAAAAATCTTTTCTTTCAATGTTTCAAAAAAAAATTGGCAATCAGAATTCCAAATGAATTCACAATATTTTGTAAGTAATTTGAAAAGTGGAGAGGCTATCTTTGTGAATTTTTTTATGAATCTTCTGTAATAACTAGTAAAACCAAGAAAACTTATAACATATCTTTTTCAAGTAGGAATTGATAATTTGGAAATAATTCTACTTTATATGCATCCACTTTAATTCCATCTCCTGAAATATGGTAGCCTAAAATAATTCCCTTGGTGAACATCATAAAAAAAAAATCATGGCTTAATGAGAGATTTTTTTCTTTACATATAATGAGAACTTTTCCCAATTTTTCAAGATCTTCCTCAAAATAATTCCCATAGATAGTAAAATCATCCATGTAAACTTCCACACAATCATGAATTAGATCAGAAAAAATGCCTAGAACTGCCCTTTGGATTGTTGCAGGTGCATTACATAATCCAAAAGGAATACCCGGTAAGCATAAGTTCCCCATGGACAGGTCAAAGTTGTTTTGTCTTGATCTTCTAGAGCTACTTGGATTTGGTTATATCCCTTAAACCATCCAAGGATGAAAAATAATTTTTCTCTGCCAATGTATCAAGGACTTGATCTATAAAGGGAAGCGAAAAACGATCTTTCAAGGTAGCTTTATTCAATTCCCTATAATCGATGCACACTCTCCATTTTCCATTTTTTTTTGGAATAATCACTAATGGTGAGACCCACTAACTATCTGGCAATGGGTAAATGAAATTCACATTCAATAGTTTTTGTATCTCCTCTTTAACAATTTCCCTTAGATTTGGATTCATCCTCCTTTGGGGTTGTCGAACTAGTATGGCATTTTCCCCAATATAGATATGATGCATGCAAGTATTAGGATCAATTCCTTTCATATCAGTGTATTCACATGCATAAGCTAAGCAATGTTCTTGTAACATCTTTATCAATTCTTTCTTTTGGGATTCTTCCAGATTATCATTAATATTCAAAGTTTTTCCTAGAAATATTTCTATTAAAGAATTGCCAATTTTTTCCATAGAATGTAAAGTCATTTGATGAGATGATAAATATTTAACATTGCATTGTTCTTGAAAATTTTGGTCTTGTTCACAATATGAGGAAGAATCATTATTATTCATTAAATTTAAAATTTGATCTTCTTCATTTATTTGTGAAGTAGCAAATATTGGTTGTATATCAAAGTCTTTGTTATCATCATCTATCCAAACTTCACTTTCTACTTCTATTTTTGTTTTTGCAGGAGGATATAGTGTGAATTTCTTAGTAGAGATTCCATCAGAGATAAACATATCACCCGATTACAACTTATAAAATAATCATTTGTAGCTAACCATGGTCTGCCTAGAATCAATGGTTATCCTCATAAATTATTCTTGGGAGTTAAAATCATAAATTCAATAGGATATTCCCAAGAATATAAGGAAACAGACACATCTTATAACACACCATCTAGTTCGAACACAGTTCTATCTGCTAACTATAGTAATGTTGGTGTGTACTGAAGATCGGAAAGTTTTAATTGATCCATAGTTTTCTTACTCATGATATTGAAAGTTGCTCTTAAATTGATCAATGTGTTTGGAATTTTGATACCATTAATGTGTGTTTTTACAATGGGACTACCTAGATCTAGATATTCCTGAACTATTGGTTTTCCCATCATAATATCTGGAATTGTTTCAACTAACTGGATTTTATTAACTTCTTTTCTTTTTCTTCTTGGTTTTTTAATGCTTAACTCCCTGATTGTCTTTGCAAATATTGGTATATTTCCCTTATAGCTTGTAACAAAGGAATTTTGATGTGAACATTCTTCAGTTCATCTAACATATCATATTCAAGAAACACAATTTGTTTTTCTACTCCTTTGTCAATTTTTAGCCTTTCGGGAAAAGGTGGATTTTGAACAGGTACAGAAGCTTGTTCTGCAATGGGAGTTGAGTTTATTGAAGTATCATGTATAGGGATGATTTCTCTTTTAGGAATTTCTTCTTGATTAAGAGATGTTTCTTTCTCAAGGAATTCATCCTCTCCAGATTCCTGCATGACAACAAATGGTAGTTTCTTTTCCAAAACTCTAACAGATCTAAGTTGGGCATTATTTAGATCTAATGGAGTTATCATGCAAGATTGGAAATTTTGACCTTCTATATTGTAAATAGGTTGTGAATTTTTATTATTTGGATTTGTTAGTGGTTGAGTAGGTAGTTGATTGGTTTTTTGGGTGTATGATGTGGATGGTAATGGAAGTGATTGATTAGAAGGATGAGTTTGAATTTGAGATTGTGGAAAGGAGTTTGATTGAGAAGGATAATATGGAGGTTGATAGGGATAAATGGTTGTTGCTATTGATTATACTGAGGATTCCTAGGAGGATACTACCAACCTTGTGTCCATAATGGATTTTGAGGTGGCAAATTTTGCCAAGGCATTAGAGTATTCCAACTATTTTGAGGTTGTGCATATGATTGGTATTGAGGATTAATACCTTGTACTATGTTTTTTTGTTGTGGTGGCCATGGTCTTTTACTAATAAACAAAGTGACTCAGCTTGGCTTGTTTCAGCTTCATTTTGCAAGACTTCTTTAAGTTCGAGGATTGAAGGGCATTCCTTTGTGATATGACTTTCTGCACATATAGCAAATATTTCTACACTATCAAGAGGACATTCTCTTAGAGCATGTTTATTTCTGCGTCTAGGATAAAAAAATTGATAATGCATCATTTTCAGCTTTTTCTTGTTTTGAATCTTAATGGTATCTATTTGTTCACTAAGACTCCCTAAAATATCTATTTTGAATTTTTCAAGAAAATTTCCTATTTCTGCTCTACTTATTGTCCTAGTTGCGAATTTATTAATCCTAGACATAAAAAAGACTCTTGGATTTTTCCCAGTTCTAGCCTTTCCTCTTGAAATGTGTGTACACAGTTCACAAATTTCGCTAAATGATAACTGAGAAACATCTCCTTTGCCCATTAAATTGAGAATATCTACCCACTCATCTTTAATGGATTTTAGAAAAATAGCGTCCAGAGTTTCTTCATATAGATTATGTATCTTATCCTTTTAACATTATAAGCAAATATTTCAACCAAATCTTCAAGATTTTCATCCTCTTTTTGCATCATTTTAATGACTTCATCTTTAAGGTTATGAGGCATACAATAATATTTGTATTTTTCTAAGAACACATTTTTCATTTCTTCCGATATTCTTATGGTATGTGTTCCTAATCACATAAACCATTTAAGTGCTCCATCTTTAAGAGTGGTTGGAAACAATTTCAATTTTTGAGAATCAAGCAAATAGTCATAAGATCTACACAAGACTTCAAACTCAAAAAGAAATGTTTCAGGATCTTCATGTCTTACTCCATGGAAATTAGGGAGGATGGAGGGTGAGATATTCTTCATTGTGACTGCAGTATCTTCATCTAAGATAGGAACCCCAAAAGGTTTTGGATATCCTCTACCACCTCTTCCTCCACCTCCTCCTCTATTTCCTCGTCTACCTCTTCCACCTCCAATCCTAAGTTCACCATTCACATTATGTACTTATCCTTCCCCTTCCCCTGCCATTGTAGATTCCTCAGAGCTAATATAGGGTTCTATAATTGGATTTTCTAGCTCCTCCTTTGGTTCTTTTACCAATGGAATGTTAAAATAAGTTTCTCCTTCCTCTTCACTAGGGACTTCCAGTTCTTGTCCTAGAAGTTTTTCTCCAGTTGAAGATAGAAAGATTAATCCTTTTGTTGGGAATATAGGTTGTTCTACTACATTTTCAGTAGAGTAAGTTGGTGAATCTTTTAATTGGATCTCAGATCTATGTATCTCAGGAAGTCTATGTCTACCTGAAAATGATGGAATACAAGTTTCGGTGGATAGTGTGACACTACAAGGTCTTGGTGAAGTGAGTGGTGATGTTGGAATTGAACTCCTACCTCTACTTATAAACCTACCCCTGGAATCTCTTTCCTTATGCATAAATATCTTTTTATCATTTTTTTAAATTTTTTTAAATGAAAAAGACTACTAAAAAAAAAATCCTATATACACTTCCCCAACAACAGCGCTGAAATGTTGGTAATTTAATTGATCTTAAATTACTTCATAAATTATCAACCAGGGCTTGTAAATTGATGAAGTGTATGTGCAACATTTGTGCTAGGATTCTTTATTATTTGAGTAATTTTAAAGTTGATTTAGGATGCTTTCATGCACATGTTTTATCTAAGAATCACTCAAAGTCAAAAGATTGTCACTCTTGCAGGAAAGGAAAGTATCACACTGACGTAAATAAATAACAAAATAAAATATAAATATTCTTCGCACTGACAGAAAACAAAGCTAATCTTAAAGTGCAGAAATAAATATCATACTAGCAATATTAAAATCTTCTTCACACTAATAGAAATAAAACCTTGAACTAATTGCAAATTCCAAATCAAATGATTCTACTTTCTATCTATCAATCAAAATTTACAAGTGCATAAAATCCCTTTGATTATTTTCTTCATCGTTCACACAACAAGATTAAATTTATGAAATAAATTCTATAGAAAGAATTATACAGCAAATTCTATTACAAAAGCTATAGCAAATTCTATGTTAATCGTTATGCTGTAGCGGCATCAACACCCTCCAAAATGGCTTGCACTCAAATTTTGGAGCCTTCCTTGGTCTTCCCCCTTTATTGTTGCAAACACTTAAGCTCATTTCATGAGCTTTCCTAAACTCCTCTGACCCCCTTTTCTTGTTGTGTCAGTTTTCGTCTTTTGGCATGTGTGGCTTATATGTCATGTTTGCGAACCTTTTTTGGTCATTTCGAAGGTCAGTCTTCGTGTATATGATCTTTCCTAGCTATGTAAACACTCTTCGCACTCATACACAAAGTCTTGAGCATTTTCACACAAGTGTCGTCACGGTCGTCCTAAATTCTATCTCAAGTGTCACATTTGTCACTTCTTGTTATGATACAATCACACAGAGGGAATTTCTTTCTTGTTGCTTCGGTGGTCTATGTTGTCGTGTCATCGAAGTATGCTAAGTGTGTGATCACAAGTTCAAGTTCATCACAAGTCTATCTCCCCCCCGCACTTAGCCACTTTTCCGAAAAGCTTCCCGACTAGGCAACCCAGGTGCACCAGGCCCTGAGTGAACTATGCATTGTGCAGTCTCAGCCCTCAATGTTGTGACCTTGCTGCCTGGAACTGCACAGTGTGCAGTCATTTTCCTCTAGGGCAGTTACACTGCACAATTCCAGAGCCCAGCAATCTCCCTTGACCTCCATAATTGTGTAGTAGTTCCTCCCAGTCTGACTTGAACTGCGCACTTCGCACTTTCAGTCCTCAAGCACTTCTCCTTTCATGTTGTAACCCCACAATGCACAGAGGAACCAACCTCCCTTGGCCTCTAGAAATGCACAGAGGTGTCCCCCAATGTCCTCCCTCAGCTAGAGCTCACTGACCTCAACAACTGCGCAGATTTTTCGTCCAAACCTCTATACTGCCCAGTCCTCCTTGCCTCTTAAAACTACATAGATCTATCTCCCAGGGTCCCATCCCGCATAAGCCATTATTTTCCTGAACTGCGCAATCCTGACTCCCAGTGGCCACTGCACAATTTTTCTCCCCAATAAGGATTGTGCTCAGAAGTTCCTCAGTCAAGCCTAAGCTACGCGCAGTCTCGTTGATCAACCCCTCTCCCTATTAACTGGAACTATACAATGTGTATTTATTGGGCCCTCTCTCTCAGTCTACCATCAATCTCGAGCTTAGTTCATGGATAATAATGCATCAACTTAGATTAGGGAGTTTTCAAATTGATGTTGTCCCATCATGAGTGAATTGCAGGAATAGGTACATTGTCCAATCATGATGACATGATGAAGAAGGAGAAGAAAGAGGAAGCATGCCTAAATACTCACTTGTAGTTAAATGGATGAATGAACCTACCAAGAGAAAGCAAAATGAATGCAAGTGTTCAACCATCTTCTGAGACCGAAGATCATTGAAGACCCCACATCATCAAGCTATGCGGAGGAGAAGAGAAAGCAAATCCAAGAACACATGTATCACTCAAAAGAACTAGCGGCTTGACATTGGCACATCATCAAGCACTAACAGCTTGACATTGACATTTATGGGCCATGTTTATTGTAAATCAATTTTATTTTAAAGTGTAAGTCCAATGGACACACTTGAATATGAAGAGTCATGTAAGTTGAAAAGTCAAAGGAAGTTCAACAGTCATGAAGGTAGTCAAAGGGTCACAAGGGATTAGCATCACCCCTTGGTTATATATACCCCCTCATTATATGAGCAAAGGAATTTTAACCTTGGCTCCTCCCATAAGGCATTAGAGAGACCAACTAGTTCTTTGAGGAGAAAGGAGTGGCTCCAATGTCCCACTACTGGGGCTAGTGATGTACAATGTAAATATGTGTCTTGGAAATTTTTCTTAATAATAGAAGCCTTTGAAGGCCAACACTTTCTGCATGAATTATGAATGTTTGTAAGACTATTTTGTGGATGTTTGAATTTCGTGTTTTCTTTCACATGTAATAAGATAGTTGAACTATTTCGGTTATTTTAGTGCTTATCTTGTTGGGAATGTGTTGTAATGGTTTTCATTGTTGTCTCATCCTTTTGGACTATTACACAGGATACTACACAGACCTTCCCTTACTTATCAGTTATATCGATTATCACATCCATTGTGGAGTATTCTGTTGGTTGGTAGACGAATCTTCTCTTGTTCATTGGCTTTAACGACTGTTGCATCTGTTGTGGACTATTCCACTGGCTGTTGGACAAGAATTTTCAGTTCATGTGTGTCTCTTCTTGGGTGGTACTATTACCTATCACTTAAAGGCTCACTTTTCTCCCCATTTTATCGTAAGAGAACCTAGGCACAGTTGTGTTGCACGCTCACTAGGCACACTCACCTTGATTTTTGAAGATACCATTGTATCACTCTCTTGTGTTGACAGCTAGATCCGAGGCAAATCTTTAAGTATTTGGCAACCGGACCTTCATACCAGATGGGACTCCTACACCAAACTGTGTGAGGTTTGATTGGGACTTCATATCAAGGAGATCCCCTTAATGTTGGCAGATCCAGCACCGTCAACATGTTACTAACGTTCTTCTAAAAATCAAAGTTATAATCATTGTCATAACTTAATCCTATGAAACAAAAATCTTAACTAGAAATAAAAATGAAACCTTACAGCTCCCAGGGGGCCCTCATGTGAGTGTAGGTATACATAGATCAGCAAATATTAACCAAGAATTTATACGCACATTATAGTGGAATCAAGAGCTCAAGTAATTGATTGCAAAGAGTTTTTTAAATAATAACCAGACATGTGTATCATCATGCCGAGATGCATGTTTTATAACCTCCTTTGTTAAATTGTTTGGAGATTTCTAAGTCTATCCTTCTCAACAGAACATCTTAAAATAACATTGTTTAAATAAAATAATGATTCTTCATGATTTTCTATCAAAGAAGAAAATCATGAGGCAAAATATCAGCTTCAATCAATGATCTTCTCACTCGCCTGATTTGTCTTCAGTCTTTTCCGCTGGGTTGACTTCCACGTTGACCTACTCATACAGGTGTCCTTATCACCTTGCCAGATTAAAGGAATAGGTGGATATCATTGTGTTGGTTTCCAACTACCTGTTCATATGCTTCGTTCCTCAACTGATGTTTCGGAACCTGTAGATTCTTCAATTAAGCTACATAATCGATTATTAGTTGCAGAATTGATGCAACTCAGTAGCTTGTGCAAATATTAAATCAAATAATAAAGAAACTACGAATAAAAGATGATTAAATGCCTGTTTTTGCCAATAATCTTTCAATTTGACACTTAATTGGAGTTATTATGGTCAAAAATGAAGAGAATGGAGTTTATGGAGGGTGTAAAAAAGGAACAATTTTGGTCTTCAACAATGCAAAAACATAACCTATTGCATAATTGCAATTGTTATACTAATAATTGTCAAAGACTCTTCATCTTCTAGTTCTTGAATCTTCACATTCTAATTTTGAAACTATTTCCCTTCACATCATACATATTTTTCCAATCTCAAATATCTTACGACTCTATCATCCATTGTGAGTTCTAAGTGGCTCTACAAAATCGAACATGTTTTAGATGGAAACGTTGAAAGTCAGGTTTGTGTTGAGAGGGTTTTCCTAGAGATAGGAAGTGGACTATGATGAGACATTTATTATAGTTTCCAAGTACACTTTTATTAACGATGTTACGTCAATTGCATAGAAAAATTTTATCATTTCTTTATATGTCATGATTTGCTACAAAAAAGAGTGTAAAATAAAACAAATAATATTTACAACCTCAAAAGCATTTATTTATATATTCATTAACCATATATATATTGTATTTATTTGTATACATGTCACTCACAAAAAATACCTCAATCATTACAAGTTAGGGAAAATATAGTACATTAGTGGGTTTTTTGTAATGAAACAACCATGCCATGAGAGACCCAACAACAATCATAACAAGAAGTAATTTAGACATTGGGAACCTATAATGATGTCTATGAATGACTTTTGATTGAATAGATGGTGATACCAAGTCATCTTTAAAACCTCCACCTACACTTGACACTTCTTTGTACACTAGATCATTGGACATCCTTTGAATCTCCAATAGGTCATTTATGCTAAAAAACTGAAATTGAGAAGCAATGTTTCTTGCTTCTCTATGAAGAGGTTTTAGGTTGTTCTTTCAAACTTGATAAATTCCTTTCATTTGATTACATATTCAAAGTTGGTGTAAACCATAATGTCATTAGCAGCATATATTTTTGTTATTTTTAACCCTTTAAAAATGGAAATACAACATGCTTCATTATTGATAGTGATGGAATTTTTGTCATTGATGGAAAAGGAGCATAAGCAAGGAAAAAAAGTGGCAAAGATGTGGTGGTAAAGGAGCAGAAAAAGAGCAGCAAAGGAAAAGGAGAAATAAAGGAACAATGGGAGCAACAAGGTATTTTTCAACATGAGCATAAAGCAATGTCTATTATGTTATTATGACTTGGAAGAAAAAAGGAACAACAAATAGCATGGAATGGTTAGTACATGCATAGTTGTGTAAAGAGGTGCATTGAGTTATGCGTACATATATGTTGTGATGATAATTCATTCTTGCATATGTTTTGTGTAAGGTTGATTTGAAGACTGGTTTGTTTGAGAAGATAGTTGTGATGCTAGGCAAAGGCAAAGGCATTATCACTCTTGTGATGAAATGAAAAGACAAGGAAAATACATGATGCAAGGCAAGACAAAGACATGATGCAAGACAAGGGAAGATTTAAGGCTAAGGCTAAGGCATGAAGAAGTTGTAATGCAAAGGAGGTGATGGCATGCTTGTGTTGATGCAGGCATTGGAGGTGAAAGATAAAATCTTGTTGGAGCTTGCTTTCATATGGGTGTCATTGATGGCATGGTTTTCTTGGAGCTCTTGCATTAATATTGGACTATATTAATGCATGCTATTTGAATGGGTTGAAATCTATGTTGAACAATATGAATGCATGTCAATGGAATATGATAGAAATTATTTTTATCTCTTTAATATTCAAAATTCTAAATAGTTTTGGAATCGAAGAGACACCTTTGGAATGCAAAGAGAATTTTTTCCATTTCAAATTCATGTGTGTAGAATACTAACAACCATCAATGTTCAATTATAAAAGTGTGTGAGGTTGGGAGCTGGTAGGTTAGAGAGTTAGAGAATGTGAGATTTGATTAAGGTGTTATGTATTAGTTACCTGGCACACATACAATATATGTGATGCAGCTTTAAGGAGAACAAGAAGTAGAGATAGAGATGGAGGTATGCAGATTTATATAGACTAAGTAAACCAACATGTTGTTTCTTGTATGCATCAAGGGATTGTAGTCTCCTTTCAAGTTATAACTTGATAAATAACAAGTTGGAGCCCGTTGAGGTAGAAGCCTCTTGCGGGTTGTAGCATGAAGAACACTTATGGGAGTTGGAGCTTCCTTTCTTGTTGTAGCTTGCAGAAATATTGATTTAGCAGCCTCATGTAGGTTCGATCCTACAAAAAAATAGATGTATGAAGGGAGTAGGAGCTTTCCTTTGCATCACAACAATAACAAAGTCATGGTTTTCTCCCTTTATGGGTTTCCACTTATATCTGGTGTCCATATGTGATGATTTTGTGTGTTGATTGTATGCTTCCATGAAAGCTATCATCTTATGGTTCACATATTACATATTGTTCATATATTAAATCTGGATTTTATATGATGTTAAATTTCTCATTGAATAGTTTAGAAAAAACATTAAGAAAAAAATAAAAGGTTGTCCATGAATGTACTAAATTGATTCACCCCCCCCCCCCCCCCAACCTTAGTTAAGTTTCCATCAGATAGTTATTCCTAAAACTTCTTTGTTGCTTTGAATCACTTGATTTAGAGCCCTATTATGAAGAACACATTTGATAATAAATTGACCTATGTTTGGATAGCAGAACACTTCAATGCATAGTTTCCACTTTTTCACCATCTTTATCTTTATACTTGAAGGATCTCGAGAACAAGAAAAAAAACAAATATTATTAAAAAATAAACATTTAGAAGAGCCAACCTCCTATTTAAGTAACAATGTGATCATGTTTAGAAAAAAATAAAAGGAAAACAATGGAATTGAAACAAGGAAAAGAGTGGGGGGAGACATTTACCAAATAAAAGCTCAAGTTTGCACTACCTAAATAATTGTGTAAAGTAAATTTGGTCTCGAGGACTTTTGTGGCTAGAAGTATCTAGAGGTTGAAAATATAAGGTAAATTGTAATGAGCTCGGAACCTCCATATAGGATGAATTTTCACTTAATATTTTGCCAAAAGTGGAGCATCACATGATAATCTCTTAGTAGAATCAATATAAGTATCTTTCCCAATAGATTAATGGTTTCCCATAGGACAAAATTATAGAACTGTTAATTTGGGAGCTTGGGGACAAATTCCCTTCTTTGGATAGCCTTCCTCATTCAAATAATACCCTCCTTTCTCTTGGAAGAATTTAATTTGGTCAAGGAAAATTTTTGTTTTTAATGTGAAAACCCAAAAGTGCACAAAAGTTTGGGTCAGATATAAAGGCAAATTGGGTCTCCTCCAATGCCTATAAATATAGCTCATTAGCACCACATTTGGACACACGTCTCACACATTCATCTCTTCTTCTCTTGCAGGTTCATACATCTCAAAAATTGCAGCTCTCTTTCACAAGTGCAAGGAGGAGAGGAAATTTTTATTGTGCCAAAAATATGTTTTTTACTAACACTTTGACTAGTGTTGACTTTTTTAGATTGGGCATAGTTTGACTTGATTTGACTTGGCATTTTGGATTGTTTTTGGAAGCTGAATTATTTGGCACAGAGATCAAGGTTTTCTTACCACTTTGACTTCATACTTGAATACTTGGAATTTCTCTCTCCATTGACCAGTTTTGACCGTGGCTTTTAGGACTGTTTTGATTTATCTATGACCAACTTGGAAGGTCTTATTAACTGGTAGTTTGACTGAGAATTTTGGAGGATTTTTTACTATTGACTTATGACTAGTTAGGTTATCTTAGACTGATGTTTATTGATGTTGACTTTGACCATATTTGACTGTTTGACCATATTTGACTTTTGAGCTCATCTCTTGAATTTTTGGATATTCATTGTTGGAAAGTCAAAGTTTTTGACCTTTGACTCTTGATTAGTGAATTGGATCATTGTACTCTATTTGTTGAACATTTTATGACAATATAATAAGAAGAAGAATTTGAAAGGCTTTTCCCGTTGTGGGTTTTTCCCTAGTCTTTGACCAAATTCTCGTGTCCCTATTATCTCTTTATTGTCTTCTACTGTCATTGCATTTATTATTCTATCTACAATTGCTATTTGTTACAAGAAATATTAAATTGATTTAAAAGTGATAGCTAATTGAAGATAAGATTGGGCTAAAGTGATTGTAACAACATAGAACAATAGAAAATTAACATGGTATCAAAGCTAAGGTGAAGGCAAGCCAAAGGAGATAAGAGACAAGAACAATCATCTTTGGAAAAAACTAAAGAAGCCTATTTTACTAGGTCAAGATGTCTACCTCTTACTTCAAGGATTATAAGAAGCTGGGAGACTCATCTAATTTTGTAGCTTGGAAGATTAGGTTGGAAGTGAAACTGGATGAAAATAATGTCTTGGAATATGTGGAAGGAAAAGTTCTTGTGCCTCCGAAACATACTCCTGTTGTTTCCAAGTCCAAGTACAATAAAGGTGAGCTCAAAGCCAAGAAAATTATCATTGATGGTTTGCAAGATCATTTAGTTGTTTATGTTGGAAGCTTGAAGAAGTATAAGGATATTTATGACAAGTTGGTTGGGATGTATGAGGTCAACAACTTGAATCGTATCCTCTCCTTGAAAAATCAACTCAAGTAATTGAAAATGAACAAAGGGGAATCTAGGCGATCCTATATCATGAGGGTGTCTCTCCTAAGGGATCAATTGCAATCTGCTGATGAACAATATCTAACAGAGAGTTGGTGGTGGTCATTCTTCAAGGTTTTCCTCCTTTCAATAATGCTCTTCCGACAATTTGATGAGCTCATTGGTAAATGCACTCAATAGGAGACCAGGATGATTTCAAAGGGAGGATTCAAAAGCATTAAGAAGGATAGCCCTTTACATTTTTTGATCAAGACAAGAAGAGAAAAGGAAGAGGAAGACCATATGGTTCAACAAGGCCTCCTCTTGATTCCAGGGGCTCCAATAGAATATTCAATAGGGAATTATCAAAAGTTGAGTGCTACAATTGTCACAAGCATGGTAACTATGCCCGAGAATGTCTGGAAAAGAGAATTACTCCAAGGTCCAACTGTGACTTCAACAAGAACAGGTTCAATGATATAATAAGAGGGGATGATAGAAGAAGAAGAGATGCTCCAAATGATCATGAAGAAGGTCATCGTACTCAAAATATATCAAGGAACTCCAACTATGAAAATAATGCAACTGCTAGTCAATCTAAATATATCATTATTTCTTCTCTTTCTAGTTCCTCCCCTCTGGATTCATATGATAGTTGGTTGGTAGATAGTGGGGCTTCTAGATATTTCTATAGATACCAGAAAGTCCTCCCAAATGTAGATGAGAGGGAGTCAAACTTGAAAATCATCCTTGGATACAACACTACTTATCCTATGAATGGTTTTGGTTTTGTCAAATTTCATTTAGACTATGGTGAATTCATTCTTCTTCATGATGTGATGTATGTTCTAGGACTAAAGAAGAACTCGGTATCTATATATACCTTGGAAGACAAAGGGATGAGAGTAGCCTTCATAAGAGGAAAGGTCCCTACCTAGCCTATGGAATCTCGCATGAAATATGCTTTTACTTTGGGATCTCGATTTGAAGTACTCTATAGATTAAATGGAATACCTTTGCTAGCAATGGTTCATGACATCAATCATCAAAGCGAGATATGGCATTGAAGGTTGGCACATATACATTATAAATCCCTACAAAAATTAAAGAAGTTAGTCTTTGGGATGTCTAATGTTCAAGCTAGTCATGATGGAGTATGTCCAGGATGTGCCATTTGAAAGAAGACCTATGTGGAACCATGTCAGTTCACTCTTTTGGTGTACATATCTACTACATCATATTTATTGATGACTTCTGCAAGAAGACATGGATATTTTACTTGAAGAATAAGAATGATGCTTTTGATATGTTCAAGGACTTAGAGGCGCTGATAGAAAATCAAACACGGAAGAAGATCAAGGTCTTCAGGTCTGAAAATGGTAGATAATATATGTCAAATGATTTCGTCTACTTTTACAAGAAGGATGGAATCAAGAAGGAAACTATCATATCTTATAATGACTAGCATAATGGTGTGGCTGAAAGAAAGAACAGGTCCATCGTGGAAGTTTTCCAAGCTATGCTACATGATCAAAATCTTCTAAAGTTCCTCTGGGGAGACGCTACAAATACAATGGTATATGCACAAAACATGGTTCCTCATCAAGCTTTGGATAACAAGACTCCCGAAGAAGTATACACAAGTGTGAAGCCTGACATTGAACATCACAGGATATTTGGTTGCCCCATATATTTCCATGTGTTGAAGGACAAGAGGAACAAGTTGGAAGCTACTGGAAAGAAATGTATGTTTGTTGGATATTGTGAAAACTTTAAATCATTAAGAATGTATATATCAGGTCAAAGAAATATCGATTTTAGTAGGGATGTAACTTTTGATGAATATGTTTCCCTTGGAAAAGCAAGGGATCTTCTTTCACCTCTTCATGTTGAGAAGATATATAATGACATGGACCTACTAGAAGGTCCTTCTATGCCCAAGCAAAGAATGATATTATTGATGATCCCATGGAGCATATGGACCCCTTGGATTCTCCTACAAGTGATCCCCCTACCAAGAAGAGACCATTTTGGCTTCGTGATACATTACAGGATGTTGAGAGACATGTTCTGCCAAAGGGACCTTTAGAGAAAGTAAGAATCCATGTTGATACTAGGGATATGTTGTAGTTATGAGCTCCATCATATAGAATAAACCTCCCACTTTTCAAGAAGAAGTGAGAGAGAAGGTTTGGAAATATTCCATGACCGAAGAGTATAAATCGATAATGAAGAATTATGTATGGGATTTGGTTCTAAGACCTAAGGGAAAGTTTGTCGTAAATTTGAAATGGTTATACAATATCAAGCATGGAGATGATGGAAGCATTGAGAAGTATAAATCAAGGTTTGTGGCTCAAGGTTTCTCCCAGAAAAAAGGGAAAATATTATGATGGCACCTTTGCACCAATTTCACTACACCAACATTAGATCAATTGTTTCCCTTGTTGCTAGTCAAGGATGGAATCTTCACTAGATGGATGTGAAGATGGAATTTATTCATGCCATGCTACAAGAAGAAGTATGTGTTGAGAAGCCTCAGGGATTTGAAGTGAAATACAGGAAGACTCACATATGCAGGTTGAAGAAAGTAGTATATGGTTTGAAGCAAGCCCCAAGAGCTTGGTATGCCCACACCTTGTGAACACTCATCCAGACATATGATTTTCATTCAACACCTTGATTCAATTCATGATTGAGCCCCTTCATGCACACCATGTTTTTTCCAAGCATGTACTAATATATTTGCATGGGATGATCGGTATTGGTCTTAGATATACTATCAGAGATGTGAGACTACATGGATCCACTAATGTTGATTGGGCTAGAAATTGATAGGAAGAGAACATTAGGGTGTTGCTTTAGCTTGGGTTCTGCAATGATATCTTGGATGAGCAGGAAACAAATTTTTTCAGCTTTATGCAGAGCTGAGGCAGAGTAAGTTGTTGCTTGTATGGCTAGCTATGAGGCATACTAGTTTAGAAATCTCTTTGGAGAGCTATTTGAGCAGGTCCTGGATACAATCATGATATATTGCGACAACAAGAGTGGGATCCACTTGGCAGAGAATCCCATATTTCATGACAAGTCCAAGCATATTGAGATCAAGTACCATTAAATATGAGACATCGTACATAAAGGAGAAATGAGACTTCATCATGTATTGAATGATGAGTAGATAGCAGACATACTCAGCAAGGCTTTGTTGAATGGGAATTTCTGGGTCATAGAGAAACTTGGACTTACGTATATAACCCTCCCGGGTAAGGGTCCTAGCTAATCGAGAAAATTGAGTGTGCTCTTCCCCCTTTTTGAGCTCCCACGGTGAGGAATGGAGCAACAAGGGCTCTTTTGGTTGAGGAAACTCTAGCCAATAGGATAGTTGTGATCCTTACCTCATGGTAAATAGTATCTTTCCTATTGTCTGAAAATAGGATATCTAAGATCCTTACCACATGATAAGTAGCATCCTGCCTATTGTCATCTTTGGGACTTGATAGAGTATACCCCAGTTGAAATCCTACCCATAAGCTAGGATTGTTAGTATTGTTCCTCCCCATTTGGCCAATGGGTTGAGAGGTGACTTGGGATAGTTGTGATCCTTACCATTTATGGTAAGTAGTATCTTGCCCAAGTGAGAGGATGCAGGTGTTCCACCACTGACTCTTGAGGGTCAAGTTGGGAAGATCAACTGGCAATAAGATAGTTGTGATACTTACCTTAAGGTAAGTCATATCCTACCTATTGTCCTAATGATAAGATAGTTGTGATCCTTACCTTCCATGGTAAGTCATATCCTGCCTATCGTCCTTGGATAGAGGATGGTAGCTTGAGTTCCCCTATGATGTCAAATTCTTCTTCTTATAGATTCGAGGGTGTGCATCAAAGATGAGTAGACATGACATTTGACTTGATGATGATGAGATAGTTGAGATGAGATGCAGTTGGAAATTTCTCCTAGCTTAGAGGGAATGTTAATTTTGCAGCTCATGGAAAAATTCCCTCATTTGGACAACCTTCCTCATTCAGAGAAGACCCTCTTTTCCCCTGGAATAATTTAATTTGGTCAAGGAAATTTTTTTTTTAATGTGAAAAACCAAAAGTGAGCAAAAGTTCGGGTCATCATTAAAGACAAATTGGGTCTGGTCAAATCCCTATAAATGCATCTCATTAGCACCTCATTTGGACACACATTTCACACATTCATTTCTTCTTCTCTTGGAGGTTCATACATCTGAAAATTACAACTCTCTTTCACACGTGCAAGGAGGAGGGAGGAGATTTTGATTGGGCCAAAAATTTGTCTTTGACCAACACTTTGACCAACATTCATTTTTTTAGATTTGGCATAGTTTGACTTGATTTGACTTGGAAATTTGGACTGCTTTTGGAGGCAGAATTCTTAGACACAGAGATCAAGGTTTTCTGGGAAATTTGGCTATAGTTAACCGCAGGTTTTGACATCATACCTGATCGCGAAATTTCCCTCTCCATTGACCAAGTTTGACCATGGATTTTGGGATTTTTTTGAGTGATCTTTGACCAGCTTAGAAGGTCGCATTCACTGGTAGTATGACCAATATTTTTGGAGGTTGTTTGACCGATGACTTATGACTGGTTATGGCATATTTGACTGTTGTTGACTTTGACCAAATTTGACATTTTGACCAAATTTGACATTTTAGCTCATCTCTTGAAGTTTTGAATATTGGTTGTTGGAAAGTTAAAGTTGTTAATCTTTGACTCTTGATTGTTGAATTGGAACATTGTACTCTCTATGTTGAACATTTTATGACAATCTAAAAAGAAGAATAATTTGAAATGGTTTTCCCCATTGTGGGTTTTTCTCTAGTCTTTGACTTGAAATCCTTGTGTCTCTTACTGCTCTTGATTGTCTTTTACTGTCATTTCATTTACTTTTCTATCTACAATTGTTGTTTGTTGTTGGAAAGATTAAATTGATTTAAAAGTGATTGCTAATTGAAGGTAAGAGAATAGTTGAAAATTAACAAGAACCTATTTGAGAAGAATGGTGGACCCCTTCTCTATTGAGGAAGCATCATCAACATTCTCCCCTCAAACATCCTCAGCAATTGGGAATTTATAGAAGCGGTATTTAGGGACATATATTTCTATGTAACATTGGTTGAATTGGGTAATACATATATCTATCGTATTGAACATCAAGAAAGAAAAACATTGATTGGATTTGGTAATTTCATGTACACAACTCCTAGTCTTTTATAGATTCTACATTTTGCTCCTAAGACATTGTTGATCTATATATTTATTAAGTAGCAAAAAGGTTACACATTATTGATCCATGTTTAATAGATCCTAAGTTTTTCTTTTCACCCTATAATAATAGCTCATCCACATGAATGAGTCTAAATATTTTATTTTTTTGCATTTTTTAGTAATTTATTTATGGCATCAGGTTATATAATTGTTTGCATTGTTCCAGCAATCATCATTAGAATCCAGCTATAGAATTGTTGGTGAAATCCCAATTTTTTGTTACTTAAATTTCATTTTTGAATATATAAATGGATTCAAAACCCTGAAAAAACCCTAGGACACTCAAATTATACAGTCTCAAGAATTAAATCTATAATTCCAACAATTTCTAGCCATATTTTTGGCTTTACAATTGATGGTGAAATCACAATATTTTGTTATTTAAATTGCACTTTTGAATTTACAAATGAATTCCTAGCTCTTAAAAAACCCTAGAACACTCATATTATACCATCTCAATAACATAAATTTGCAATTCGAACAATTTTTTACCAATTTTTAGCAAACCAAAAGCACTAGCCCTAAAAGCAATTTATTCCCAAAATCCAATGAGGTGTGAATCTTGATGATGCTACATCTAAAACTATTTACTGATACATTTGTTAGCAATGACACATCAGCGAGTTGTTGCAACAGTGACCCAGCGAGTTTCCATAATGGAGAAATTTTGTTCCCAAAAATCCAATGAGGTATGAATCTTGATGATGTTGCATCTGCAACTTTTAATTGAGACATTTTGTTAGTAATATCTCATCAGCGAGTCACCACAAAAGGCATCAGGTTCTACAACTGTTTTCATTGTTCCAATAATCATTATTGGAAGCAACAGTAAGTTTTGTTTGAGAAATTGTTTTTAGCAAACCAAAAGCACTAGCCTTGAAAGCAATTTATTCCCAAAATCCAATGAGGTGTGAATCTTGATGATGTTTCATCTGCAACTATTAACTAAGACATTTTGTCAGCAACAACACATCAACGAGTTTCTGCGACAATGGCATAAGGTTTTGTAATTGTTTACATTGTTCTAGCAATCATCGTTGGGATCCAGTGATAGAATTAATCGTGAAATCCCAATTCTTTTGTTACTTAAATGGAATATAAACACTAAAAAAACCCTATGACACTTGTTAGTTCCTAAATCTACCTCAGGCTAAGAAAGGCAGGATCTAGGATAACATCAAACCACGCTTAACCTAGTAGCTAGCCCTACCAGGTCGGGAGAGGGCTCTCTCCTTATCAATCTCAGCAAATTATGATCAACGGGGGCTTGAGATGACTGATGTGAATACTGATCTTAGGCTAGGTATGTGTGCAAAAGAACTTGATTGAATATAATGATGTTTTGTTGGCTCAAATCGAAAGGCAAATTTGGGTCTGGGGAATGAGGCTCTGTTTTGCAGAGATCTCTATGGGGCAAGGTAGGCAAACTAATTTGGCACTTCAAATTGAATGAAATGGAGAGATTTAGATAGATGAGGAGTTGAATAGGGCAAGAAAACCTCAGGGATCCTCTTCAAACAGATGAAAACATCAATAACTAAGCAAACCCTAGGTAGAGCACTGCAATTTCAATGGATTCTACCTTTATCCTTGTTTGTTTTAGTTAAGAAGAAGCAAGAGAGATAATGGCATACATAAACCCATATAAACTTACAATTTACAGAAGGAAACACAATACCAAAGAAAAATGCCACATGAATCCCATAAAGTGTTGCAAACCCTGGTATATTCCTTAGCCAAAACTGTTGAGATGAGTATACAATTAAGCTCCAAACTTTCTCAAAAGTCCAACCATGCTAATGACTGAAAAACATAAGATATAGGCAAACAACAACTCATCCTAGCCTCTAGGGGTCGAGCTCATGAGTTTAGGAGCTGTTCCAACAAATTCTAAACTGAGAACTAAAAAGTAGGCAGTGGAATAGCATGCCTCTAAAAACTAGGGAACTGATTCATTCAGTTGCAAACTACCTTTTCACGGATGAATCTACCTCTATGAGTAAAAATTCAACATAATTACATCAAGATCCATCAAATTACATTAAATTACATCATGAGTTTGACATTAAGAAGGATAAAAGTCAAACTGTCAAGAAATTAGGCGAAAAATAAAGTATTTTGGTCAAATTGAGCAAAATTTCTCCAATGCGTCGCGCTGATTTCCCTATGCGTAGCGCATTTTTGCAGCTGCTTTTGGAGACCTTCCCGGTGTCCAACTTTGCTCCAAGTGGGCTTGTTGGAAAGTTCTGGCTGTATACTTTTCAGCACAAGTGGAATTTTTGAATTTTACCTCCATTTTCCCCTCCAAAACTGAGTTATCCCAAGACTACTTCCTGTGTGTCAAAAAAGGGGCAGAAAGGTCATTTTTAGGGTGTTTTTTACCTTTTTGGGGGATCAAAACCTGTCAAAATTTCTTGGCCATTGGTGAGCATGCATATTTTTTCATGAAAAATCCAAAAATGCTGAGTTTTCATCAAAAGGAGTCCCCCATCAAAAGTGAGCGCCAAGTGGCGCGGCGCATTGGGCAGAAAAACCTATGTTTTGGCCCAAAATTTCCAAAAATGCAAAAAGTATCCCAAATTTTTTGAAATTTGGGCTGAGTGTCCTCCATTAGGTGCTATGCTATGCCAAGGAAGCCTCAGCCAAGATCTAAAGTTTATCTCAGGCTTTTTGCCTCCTCGATCTCTTCTTCAACTTGGCCTTCAAGTTCTTGATTCTAGCTTGGCACACCATATTCCTTGACAAATAGTGATATGCCATGTTTGTCAACATATTTTTCTCGTTGATGGCCTTCTCCAGCATCCTCTCCAAGTGGATATTAGTCCTCTCCAACCAAGACTCACAATCAGCATTGATTTCTTGCTCAAGTGTTGTGAACTTGACTTTCCTCCTTTTGGCAGCTTGTCGGTTTTCTCGTATGTTTCTTAGCTCCATTATGGTTTGTTGATCCTCTAGTTGTTTGTTTCTTTGCTCCAGATATTTGACGATCCACTTGGCTCTTTGTAGGTTGAGAGACAAATGCTGAATGTCGGCTTGTTGCTCCTGGATGATCTCTCTAAGCTTTGAGTTTTGTGAGCCCAAATCGGTGTCATCATCCTGAATAAGAATAAAATTTGTCTCCTGCTCTCCTGAAGGCCCCTCATCCTGTAATGGCCTCTTGCCCTTGTCCTGAACCTGTTGTGTTGATGAAGGAAGCAAGACACCTTCCACCCCGGGTGGAGATAATACTCGCTTTGCTGCTGCAAACAACCCTCTAGTGCCCTTTTGATAGGTGACAAATACTGACAAACTAGTGGTCTGTATCTCATGACTCTCCTGCTAATGTGAAGGTTCACCTGTCTCATGAAAATCTACTGGAGGTACCTGAGGAGCCATGAAGAACTCATGAGAAATGAAATCCTCCCATGAAATGTCCTGCAAACCAAGTTGATGCATGACCACAATTTTGATGAGTGCAAAATGATATATACTGTTATATTGTTGCTGAGGAGTTTTCTTTTGCACTAGTGTGGTCATCTTCTCAATATTTCGGCACATGAAGTAGGGGAGATTCATCATTCTCACCCTGGTAAAGTGCATCAACAATCTGATATGATAGGCATATAGGAAAGAAAATCGGCCCTTACAGCTGAAATACTTAATTATGAGTTTCATCAAGGGAGCATATGAGTCTTTCAGGTACCGAAAGGGAAAAACTCTACTAAGTTGTCTCAAATAACCGGGCTTGATGTATGGTTCATAATGTTCCCTGTCAATTTGTTGCCTTTTGTTCCACTGCTCTCCAACATTAGGAATGTCGGTTGCTAGAGAAATAGACTCCGGTGTCAAGGTGAATGTCACACCAGCTAGAGTGGCTTGGCCATTATGTAGATGAAGCACAAACAATCTGGCCAACTCATGATGGTACTGGACTCTAGCAACCATCTCACAGAACTGATAACAGGATTGGTGTTGGAAGCATGTGATAGCAAGAGGGCAGGCCTGCAACTCGGCAAGTGAAGTAGGCTCCTCTCGTATATGTTTTCCACCCTTGTGAGGTCTCCTTGGTGCATGCATTTCTGTAGGAGAGTCACTGTGTGTCCCTTCATCTTGGTCATATGAAGGATCAGATTCCATGTTTGCTAATGTGCGAGTTTTCTTGATAAGTATGAAGAGATTTATCGTGTTTTTAGTTTTCTGCCACCAAGGGTAAGAATGTATGAGGGACTGTGGAGGGAGAGGGTATGAGGGGTTTGGGGAATATTATGACAAGTTTTTTGGGAAATAGGGGGTTTAGGGAATAGTATGTAAGCTTAGGGACAGCAATTAGGGTTTGGGGATGTTGTAGTTAGGATTTAGGAAAATGGAAATTGGGGATAGGGGTGAATGATTTTAGGAATATAGGAATTAGGGAATGGGTGGATGAAAATAAATGGAGGAGCCAAAGAGTAAGGGAGTGATGAAATAGACTTGGTAGCAAAAACATAAATACAAACCTTAGGCAATTTTTTTTTAGCAAAATTGCAAAGAGGTAGGGTTTGAGATTTTACACACTAAACCACCATAAATTCTAAGAAAAACTCTTTCACTAGCAAGGGAAGAACTCTAGACTTACTTGCACACCATAGGATTGAGCAATTTTGGAAATTTGAGGGAGTTTATGGTGAAATCGGGCTTGCAGCTCTATGCGCCGCACCACAAACCCAACGTGTTGTTGAAAATGCAACAAGATGATGGATCTTAGTGGAAAGGAGTCGCCTTCACTAAGTGGTCCCGCAGGGTATTTTTGGCGCAAAGTCTATTTTTAGACATATGGATCATGTCTATGAGTTGCAGGTTGTTGTTTATGGATGATTGGTCATGTTGGGAAAAATAGATGGAATTCTATTTTTGGATCAGAGCAGGAGTGTTCAGAGTCTATTTTTAGACTACTAGTCAAAAATAGAAAAGTCAAATATTATTGTCTCATAATAATATTTAGACTATAAACTTTATCTTATCCTCTTGGAGCACTTTAGTTTGAGCTACAGATGTGGCACATGCAGCTGTCAGAAGGAAATACGCTTTTCTTGTGAGTCGGTTGAGCTATTACATGCAGGACTTCAGTTAGAACTCATGCATGTGAATTCTGTGGAGTTGGATGTGGAGTTGATGGAGTTGTGTTCAGTTTGACTTTGTTAAACTACTTGTAATTAGTCTAACTGCAAATAGACTAGTGATGAGTGATGTGAATTAATTGATTAAATTAATTCACTAATTATTAACTCATAATGCAACTGAAGAATACATCAGTTAACTCAATGCATGTACAGTTCAGTGGAGACAGGTGTTAGAGGTTGAGATTGCTATCAGTTGTGACTATAGTTGTGCATGAGATCTTGCACAAGCAATGTATTGAGTATGCCCATGAGGATTGCACAACATATGCCCAGTAGAATAGCCTGTGCTCACGTGATTTCTAGTGTGAGTGATTTTCACAAGGTAAATAAGAGTTTGGATCAGCCATTCATCATTCATTCTCTTGCAGGATTGCGCAGTGGAGGCAGGCAAAGCAGCGAAGGAGATTTGAACCTGTGACTTGTTCGAATCTGAGCTAGTTTTGTGTGTAACAGGTGGAGATAGTACTAAGTACTTGTGAGGAGTATTGTACTATGTATTGTTACATCTTCTCAATCATTATAATATACAGATAGTGTGGGGTTTTCAGCTGTATGCTTTCCCCAGGTTACATACTGTGTTAATGTGCGCATGCGATTGATGTTTCATTGTTTTTGATGCTGCTAAATTGATGATCAACGTAGAGGAGGTTATGTATTATGCATGTATTCCGCAATAGTGTATAATCGAGATAATCTCTGTGAATAAGTGTCACATTATTCAAAATTTCTACATGGTATCAGAGTTGTTTATCATCAGATCTATTATTCAAAAAGTGTTTACATTTTATTTCTTCAGGCAGAGTCTGTAATCGGGCCAGGGAGCCTCTGGATTCATCCTTCTTTTGGAAGGTGAGATATCCGGTAAAAGCCCATAAAATCAATCTCTGTACGAGAAATACTTTGTTCTCACGAATTTTAGATTAGAAGCGGTTGAGTTTTGAGCTGGTGGAATGGCGCTCAAGGATAAACTCAGAAACATCAAAGCTGAGAATGGAGATGCCACAGATTGTCCGCAGAAGAAGAAAAATAAGCAAGTTGTTGGATCTGTAGCGGGAGAGACCTTAGCCTCGCAGTTTGATCTAGATTTTTTGTTGATCGCATGCTTGGTATCAAGTGTGATGGGATCGGTATGGTTCTTGGACAGTGGTGCATCTTCTCACATGACAGGAGATCGAGATTTATTTTCTGCTCTGGATGAGAAAGATCTTGGAGTGCACATCGAGATGGGCGATGATGGTAGATACAGCGCGACCGGTATCGGTACCATTTCCTTTGAGAGGGAGTCTGGTAAACCCTTCAGATTGAAGGAAGTGATGCATGTTCCAGGATTGAAGAAGAATCTTATCTTTGTGGCGATGTTAGAAGACAAGGGATATGATGTTGTCTTCAGCGAGGGAAAGGCTTTCCTGCGCAGCAAGACAACTGGAGAAACCTGGAAGATAGGGATTCAATTCATGAACCTTTATCAGTTGCATGTAGAAGCATGCAAAGCCTTGAGCAGCAAGGCAACTGATGGAGACTTGGTGGTTGAGAGGAAGCGTATATTATCTCTCAACATGCAGAGCCAGAAGAAGTCTCAGACGATTGTGGAGGAACCACGATTGGTGCAGCAACTTCAGGAGGTTGTGGAGCAGCCACAACAAGGGAAGCTGAGAAGAGATCAAATAGAGACATCTACTCATGCAGAGACCTCCAATAGGGGGAAACTTCGAGCCAGGTGGGCTAAGGGATCACATGCAGCCATACCTCCAGGTAGGAGGTGGGGTGATGTGGATTGATCGTCCCAAGGAGGAGGGGCAGGATCCTTGATGTACCCAACCTCTTGGATGAGACCTTGCTACGAAAGCCCCGATGTGGAGTAGCAGGAACTGACTGATTGGGTAGAGACAGATGTGGATGGAGCGGTAGAGAGAGCGACAGTGTAGGGAATCCCAGGACAGCGCATAGCTAGCAGGCTGCAGCAATGCGAGAAGCACAAGTGTTTTGCACAGTGCTAGGTGGCACAGAGAGGTGTGCAATGGTGCGAGATGCATGGAGATGTTGCAGTAGCGCAGATGTCAGAGAGGGAGCACTTGTCAACAGCAAGTAGAGCTTCAGCATCAGAGTATGTTCCTAGCCCGATAGAGTGGTCAGTTGGGAGTGTTTTTTGTTCCAAGTGTTGTTGGAGCAAGTGGATCGGGCAAATGTGTTGCATGCAAAACATTCCAGAGTTGCAGGATAGGGGTTGCAGATAATCCATATCTTGTTGAGAGGGAGTGTTGAAAATGCAACAAGATGATGGATCTTAGTGGAAAGGAGTCACATTCACTAAGTGGTCCCACAGGGTATTTTTGGCGCAAAGTCTATTTTTAGACTATGTCTATTTTTAGACATATGGATCATGTCTATGAGTTGCAGGTTTTTTTTATGGATGATTGGTCATGTTGGGAAAAATAGATGGACTTCTATTTTTGGATCACAGCAAGAGTGATCAGAGTCTATTTTTAGACTGCTAGTCAAAAATAGAAAAGTCAAATATTATTGTCTCATTATAATATTTAGACTATAAACTTTATCTTATCCTCTTGGAGCACTTTAGTTTGAGCTACAGATGTGGCACATGCAGCTGTCAAAAGGAAATACACTTTTCTTCTGAATCACTTGAGCTATTGCATGCAGGACTTTAGTTAGAACTCATGCATGTGAGTTCTGTGGAGTTGGATGTGGAGTTGATGGAGTTGTGTTCAGTTTGACTTTGTTAAACTACTTGTAATTAGTCTAACTGCAAATAGACTAGTGGTGAGTGATGTGAATTAATTGATTAAACTAATTCACTAATTATTAACTCATAATGAAACTGAATAATACATCAGTTAACTCAATGCATGTACAGTTCAGTGGAGACAGGTGTTAGAGGTTGAGATTGCTATCAGTTGTGACTATAGTTGTGCATGAGATCTTGCACAAGCAATGTATTGAGTATGCCCATGAGGATTGCACAACATATGCCCAGTAGAATAGCTTGTGCTCACGTGATTTCCAATGTGAGTGATTTTCACAAGGTAAATAAGAGTTTGGATCAGCCATTCATCATTCATTCTCTTGCAGGATTGCGCAGTGGAGGCAGGCAAAGCAGTGGAGGAGATTTGAACCTGTGACTTGTTCGGATCTGAGCTAGTTTTGTGTGTAACAGGTGGAGATAGTACTTACTTGTGAGGATTATTGTACTATGTATTGTTACATCTTCTCAATCATTATAATATATAGATAGTGTGGGGTTTTCAGCTGTATGCTTTCCCCAGGTTACATACTGTGTTAATGTGCGCATGCGATTGATGTTTCATTGTTTTTGATGCTGCTAAATTGATGATCAACGTAGAGGAGGTTATGTATTATGCATGTATTCCGTAATAGTGTATAATCGGGATAATCTCTGTGAATAAGTGTCACATTATTCAAAATTTCTACACGCGTCGCACCCTTTATATGCACCGCGCCAGTGTATTTTTTACACTATGGAGGGCGGCCTAATGCGCCACGCCTTCTCTGTGCACCGTGCCTCTCACCCAATGCGCCGCACTCACGAACTTGCACAGTCTTGCTGCAATTTTGCTCCCTTTGTTCAACACGGCCTTCTCTTGCTCAATCTTTCTTCTTTGAAAGCAAATGAGCTTTTTTGAATCATGAAAATTTATTTATATACAAGAGCTTTTGATTTTTCATTCATAAAACCCATTTTTGTAATGTTTGCATTGTGACTTACTTTTTCAACTCTGTTTTTTTGGGAAGTTTACTGTATTTGTGCCTTTAATGAACTGAATGACTTGATTTTTTGTTTTCCTTGCAGGGGATGGAGTAGCTAAAGCTTTGGCAAGGTGACCAGGGTTGCCACTGAAGTTTTTACATATGAGAGAACTGAAATTACACCAATTTATACAATAAAAACCTAAAATACTTTGTTTTTCCTCAAAACAGGGTTTTGAGAAAAAATACATTTCTAAGCAAGCGATTATGAAATTTATTGGTACTGGAAATTTATTCAGCCTCCTCATGCGCCTGTTGATCGTTATTGGACATTTTGAAGAGCTTTTTGATGAAACCCTAAACCTAATGAAACTGAAACCCTAGAAAAGATTCTTCCAAATTTAAAGACAAAAAGTGACTGCAAATGATTTTGATGAATGGAAATAAGCCAGCAGGTAAAGGACATGAGGGAAAATGAGCAACAAGCCACTACCGTCAGATGATCCATGATCCTAATGGAATGCAGCTGACTGAGCGAGACACCTAATATGCAATGCAACAAGAGAATTTGATCTCTGACGGAGGGATGAAGATACCGACACTAACATTGGCTCCAATGGGGATGGTAGCTCCTTGGAGGTGCCAAGAACTACAGATCTCTGGGAAAACAGGCAGTGCCTTCGTCCATTGGGCTATGGAGTCAATAACTTCGACAAACCAAAACCAGACTCTTGACTCAATTTCAGGACTGAAATCTGACTCAAAATTGACTCAATTTCAAGACTGAAATCGACTTGAAAGACCTGACTCAAACAAACCAAACCAAAACTGAAATCAAACCTCAGTTTTATAGCCTTCACCTCGGGCCCCAAACTGAAAGAATGAAAACAGTACACACTTGCAATGGAATTTAAACAAATCAGTATGTACAGTGATACATATGACAGCAGAAAACACTTCACAAATAGTACCGTTTAAGTAGCCGACCATTGACCAGCCCACCGGGATAGTCTTTGCCATTCATTTCTTGCAAAAGGAAAGCATTTTGGCCCCGATATGCAGCAATCCTGAAAGGTCCTTTCCAAAGATTTTCAAACTTGCCATGCTTACCTTTCTCTTCGTTTCTTGTGTCCCACTTCAGTACTATGTCTTCTATTTGAAACTTGTCCGCCTTTGCCTTTCAATCATATATCTTCTTGATTCTCTCTTGCAGCTTGAAAGTGTTTTGAAATACCTCCTCTCTAGTTTGCTGCAAATGAATCATTTGATTGATTCTCCGCTGCAAATGATCATCTTCACTGCCTGCTTCTTGTAGGAGTTTAACCACCGGGACTGCAAGAGAGGTCGGGAAGACTATGTCCACACCATACACGAGCTCGAAAGGAGACATGCCTATAGATTTCTTTTGACTTACTCTGTCTGCCCAAAGTGCATTGACCAGCCATTTGTGCCAACTTTTCTTGTTCGTTTCCAACAGCTTTTTTATAATGTTGACCAAAGATTTATTTGAGGATTCCACCAATCCATTATCTTGGGGGTAATATGCAGTTGAGTGCCCCAAAGTGATTTGATATTTATGACAAAAGTCAATCATTCGTTTAGATTTAAAGGCTGTTGCATTGTCAATGATTAGCTTATTTGGACAACCAAAATGAGACAAAATGTTATTTTCAAGAAATGAAATAATTACCGAATCAGTGGTCTGCCTCGTGGGAATTACCTTAATCCATTTGGTGAAATAATCCGTCACTATGAGGATCCATTTGCGTTGCACTGAAGAAGAAGGATGGATCTCGCCAATGAAATCCAAACCCCACAGCTGAAATGGAGCACTTACTTCAATGGGCTTGAGTGGTAAAGGCTGCAACTTCCTCCTACCTTGAAAAATCTGACATTCATGGCAGCTTGCTACTGTTTTGTACACATCATCGAAAAGAGTTGGCCAATAATATCCCGCTCTCAAAATTTTATTGGTTGTTTTCTTCCAGAAAAGATGGCCTCCGCAATCTCCTTTATGAAAGTCTTCCATAACCTATTTTACCTCTTCTTCAACCAAACAATTGAGCAAGACACCACCAGGATCTTTCTAGTAGAGTGCGTTATTCATGATACAAAACTTGGCAGCCTTCAATTTCAGTGTCCTACTTTTGTTCTTAGCCATTCCAGGTGGTGATGATAGGTTTTGGAGTACATAAACAATGTCTGAATACCAAGGAGAAAGAAGAAAAATTTATGATACCTGAGCGGGCAAACTCTCTTCATCTTCCTCGGACATAGCAGCAATGAGATTAATGTCCAAGGCATGCAACTTTGACTCAGCCATTAATTTATCCAACCCCTATCCTTTGATGAGCTTTGTCAGTTTGATCTCCACGTCATATTCCAACAAGGCAGCAATCCATTTGCCTCTTCTCCCCTCTAGATCTCTTTGCACTAAGACATCTTTAACAGCAATGTTAGGGACATAAGCAAAGATGTGAGAATGCAGAATATAAACCCGAAAATATTTCAATGCCTTTACCAAAGCAAGAGCTTGCTTTTCAATAATATTGTACTTTAATGTCGCATCCCTTATGGTTCTGCTGAAAAATGCAATTGGTTTCTCAAGCTAGTCTCTTTTCTGCATCAAGACCGCTGCCATAATATGATCTGAGGCGAATGAAAACAAAATGAAATCCTTAGTATAGTCCGGGCTTATCAACACCGGAGCTGAAGAAAGGGCCAATTTCACCAAATTGAAAGACTTAATTGCTTCCTCGGTCCACTTCACTACACTATCTTTTTTGAGCATGTTTGTGATTTCCCTTAAATGTTCTACAAGATTAGGCACAAAGCGACGTAAGAAATTCATCTTACCATTGAATGATTGGATTTCCTTCTTACTTCATGGAAAATCAATTTTTTGAATGGCTTCCACCCGAGCTGGATCGATGCAGATGCCCTCCTTTGATATAATATGACCGAGAAGCTTGCCTTCATCCATGGCAAACAGACTTTTCTTTGGATTGAGAGATATACCATACTTCCTACACCGCTGAAATACAATCTTCAAATGATAAAGGTGCTCTTCATCTGAATTAGAGAAAACTGTCAAATCATCAAGATAAACAACTAGAAAAACATCTTTTTCATTAGCAAATGTGATATCCATCGCCCGCTGAAAGGTTGCACCAGCATTTTTCAATCCGAAAGGCATTTTTGCATAGTGAAAAGTTCCCCACGGAGTGGTGAACGCTGTTTTGTCTCTATCATCCTCATGGACCAGAATTTGGTTATAACCCGAATACCCATCAAGTAGCGACATGCAGGATGCTCCAACTACTCTTTGAAGTATGTGATCCATCTTAGGCAATGGATAGTTGTCCTTCAAAGATACTTTATTCAGATTTCTAAAATCAATACATAACCGAATCTCACCTGTTTTCTTGCGCACAGACACCAAATTTTAAATCCAATCTGAAAATCTTATGGGGACGATGATACCAGCTTTGTACAACCGATTCACTTCCTTCTCAATTGAGGGCAACAGCTTTGGATTTATTCTTCTTAGCTTCTGACGAAAAGGATTTGGATTTGGCTTGATCGAGATGATATGTTGAATTATGCTTGTGTCATATGCCTTCAAATCTGAATAATCCCAAGCAAATACATCAGTAAAAGAAGATAGTAAACTGATGTACTTTGCTTTTACCTGTGGAGGCAGTGCCTTTGATAACTTCACCATTTTAGGATTTTTAGCTGATCCAATGTTCACATCCTCAACTCCTTTCTTGGTTGGCAGCAAGCTCGGTTTTCAAGCCACATCATCCTGATCGAACAGCTCCTCTAAAGGTATTAGACCTTTAGGAATGACGTTGTCCTTCAGCTGCAACACTTCCATCTAATTGACTTCTATATTCACCTCACCATCATCATACTCCACATCAATAGAAGTGTCTTTGAATTTACCTTCATTTTGCAGAAATTCATCGATCTCTTCGTCATCTTGAAACACTTGCCAATACCTTTGATTGTCAGGGACAGTTGGGCGATGTTTCACATGAATCTCAAACTTGTTGTTTGAATTCATCAGAATTTTCAAATTACTTGCTACTGTTGCAAGTGAATCTGCAATGACATTCTGAACACGAGGGACACATGTCAAAGTGTAATCTGAAAATACTCTCAAGATATCTAATACAGCATTGTAGTAGGCCCACATTCGAGATGCTTAGCTTGGTATTCTCCTTTCACTTGCTTGATAACTAACTCAAAGTCGCCATACACTAAAATCCTTTTAGCATTTAACTTTCTAAGAATTTTCAAACCAGCAATTAAAGCCTCATATTCAGCCTCATTATTTGAACAGTCAAAAGCTAGTTGATAAGAACAAACCCTTACATTGCTTGGCACTTTGTTTGGGGAGAAAACAGGGTTGCGTATCCAAATGCCAATTCCAGCACTTTGCCTTCCTACCGCGCCATCAAAATCCATGCTCCATAGGTCTGCTTCGTCCTCTTCCAAATGCTGAAATTATGTTTGCTCTGTTACTCTTCCTTGTAGTCCATCAATATGTTGTTGCTGTCGGAAGGCTGATTGCTCAACGGTACTATCAAGTCTTTGTCTTTCTTGCTTTAAGACCTCTCTAAAATTTTCAGTGATCTCTAGAATGTCTTCTACTTCAACTACTTGGCTATTTACATCATTAAAGCTATATGAATACAAAACAAATGATTCTAAATCAGTATGTACACAGTTGATTAGATGATTTACCGGTTTCTCCTTGCTAGTAATCATGTACTTCATCTTTTGCTCCTGGTACAATTTCCTCATTTGACCGAACACGGGAATAGTAGCATAGGAGAAATCAAGTTGCATTGTCCCTTTAATCTTTGCTCCCCAAGATCTAGAAAGAAGCATGCTAAATCTAGGAGGTATATCCGCCACAACCACATCCATCAAAACATTTTTAGCCGGAACCTGATCCAAACTGACCACCAAATCTTTGATTATACCAATGCATCTTACTCTACCAGAATCAAAAGAATAGAGGTCATGATAATTTCTAGTGATATCCAATCCTAATTTCTCCATGATGGCCTTAGGCATGAGATTATGTGAGGCTCTGGAATCAAACATAGCATTGTGTAATACATAGTCATGCACCCTAAGACTGATGTAAAAAGGAGCTATGTCACTATTTTGAGACTGACCTTCCAATGCTAGACCAAAAATCAACTCAGGTCTATCATCCTCCACGTTCACCATATCAGATGATGGATCTAAATTCAAAATCTTTGACACCTAACCTTTATAGTTGTTGTTCTTCATCAACTCAGTCAAAGGAATAGATATTTTTAACTTAGCAATTTCATTTTCTAAGTTAAAAATTGAAATTTTCTCTACCTCTTTTGCTGAAACATCCTTCTTTTCAGTTTTCTCCTTTGATACACTTGGCTGATTGGATCTTTCATTTGTTGATGGTGTTTTGTTGTTGGTAGGATCAGTTGTCTCTTTTCCCTTTTTCTGCACAATGGGAGGATCATTCTTTGGCGTTGTTGTCTCCTTCCTTTTCTGAATTGGATTTATGGGCACATCTCTACTTCTAAGTGAATATTATTGTTGTTGGGCTGATAAAGCATTCATGTATCCTCTTTGATATTCATCAGACTCCTCCTCAAGAACTGTTTTAATTGCCAAGATGAAATTTTCATCCCTTTGTACAGATGAGTTCTCTGAATACTCCTCGTCTTCAGTGATAAAAATTGGCATATCATCAGGTGTAAAGAAATGATATTCTTCTCCAATTACGTTCTCCTCATCATCTGATTCCAGACCATGCACAAAATTCTGTTGTAAGGGTGCCTTCACCTGCTGGTGTGTTGCTTGGTCTTGTGCTCGTTGCTGTCTTTACTTAATTCTAAGTTGTGGTTGCTGCTGACCATGGAAATTGGGATTTCTGACTTGCAGACTTATCAATTGTCAGTCTGTCAAACATCTTCTCCATCTTTTGCATCCTTTATTGTTACCTTCTTTTCAACCTTTGTTCTAGCTCTCTTGGCAAGCAGATTAGCTTCAACGCTGACTGCAATTTTCTGCATGTCTTCCAAAGTGGTCGGATCTCTTTCTCTTAATTGATAGGCCATATCAGGGTCGAAACCATCCGGAAATTTAATCAAAGCCAGTCCCATAGGTGGCTTTATATGATCAGGAATTGCATTGTAAGCAAAATTGAATCTAATACAATAATGTTGAACAGATTCACCAACATTTCGCTTAATGTTCTCATATTCGGAAAGGATCTGAAGAGTATTTTTCTTCACTTCCCAGAGATCCAAGAATTGTCTCTGAAGATTAGTCAATGTAGTGATACTTGCAGCTGGCAAAGCTCTGAACGACTTCCTCACTTCACCACCAAAGGTTTGTACAAACAGTGTCATTGTCACATTTTCTACATCAATCTCATGAAGGTCGAAGAAATCTTTCATCCTATCCACATGTTGTTAAGCTGTAACATCGTGAGGAGTGCCATCAAAAAATGGAATTTTGCTTTGATAATCGACAGACATATCATCCAAATTTTGAGGCAGCACAAGGGGTGCAAATCGAGCAACCATTGCTCTTGGTGGATTTGCAATCAGTCTTGGGGAAGTTGGGGGAGTGGGTGCAGCTGATGTATGGGGTGTATGAGGTGTGGATGGTGGTGAAGAAATTTTGGATGTTTGAGGGGTAGAAGGAGTGGATGGAGGTGACACCACTGCAGAGTTTTTATCAGAGATGGAAGGCTGCATGGGAATGGTGGGAATGAAGGGAGGTTCGGTAGGAATTTTTTAACTGGATGCAATTACGGATGACCCAAGAGTTGCAGATGCAGACTCTAAAAATTCGGGAATGTTTGTAGCCGTAATGGTTGTTTGAAGTCTCAAGATATAATCGTCAATTGATCTATTGACCTTTTCAATTTCAAGATCTTTAACAAACTCTGGATTTAAGGCAATAGAACCAACGGCACTTTCAGATTGGTCTCAAACAAAGACAACTCAAACTGTTCGTCAAACTCAAGATCTTCAAGTTACTCAAAAACAACAGGACATGAATGAGATTTGAACACAGGAATCACATAAATTTCTCAGCAAAGAATTCTCAGTATAAGATTGGGATTTTCATACACAGGAGGTGGATCAGGATCCGGATTTTCTCTGAGGTGTCTTCTGGAAGCCAGTGTGTTATTAGTTTCAAGAAATCAAAAGGAAATTACCAACTTGTTCAGCCTATCAAATTCTAAACTTATCATCCAAAAGCTTAGAATTATCAGATGTACTGGGGAAATTTGCAAGTTAGATATTCTGTTTATAAGACTAGACCGGAGATTGACTGAAGTAGCTTTTATCTACTTAAGCTAATGCAAAGTAAAAATGTTTCGAAGGCTATCTGGCATAACTTCAGGCTTCGTTTGTAGTTTATAAAACAAAGAACACTAACAAACAAACAATTTCAGTTTCCCTAGTATGGTCGCCACTATGTTAGTGCCTAAATCTACCTCAGGATAAGAAAGGTAGGATCTAGGATAACATCAAACCACGCTTAACCTGGTAGCTAGCCCTACCAGGTCGGGAGAGGGCTCTCTCCTTGTCAATCTTAGCAAAATATGATCAACGGGGGCTTGAGATGACTGATGTGAATACTGATCTTAGGCTAGGTATCTGTGCAAAAGAGCTTGATTGAATATAATGATGTTTTGTTGGCTCAAATCGAAAGGCAAATTTGGGTCTGGGGAATGAGGCTCAGTTTTGCAGAGATCTCTACGGATCAAGGTAGGAAAACTGATTTGGCACTTCAAATTGAATGAAATGGAGAGATTTAGACAGGTGAGGAGTTGAAGAGGGCAAGAAAACCTCAGGGATCCTCTTCAAACAGCTGAAAACATCAATAACTAAGCAAACCCTAGGTAGAGCAATGCAATTTTAATGGATTCTACCTTTATCCTTGTTTGTTTTAGTTAAGAAGAAGCAAGAGAGATAATGGCATACATAAACCCATATAAACTTACAATTTACAGAAGGAAACACAATACCAAAGCAAAATTCCACATGAATCCCATAAAGTGTTACAAACCCTGGTCTATTCCTTAGCCAAAACTGCTGAGATGAGTATACAATGAAGCTCCAAACTTTCTCAAAAGTCCAAACATGCTAATGACTGAAAAAAACATAAGATATAGGCAAACAACAACTCATCCTAGCCTCTAGGGGTCGAACTCATGAGTTTAGGAGTTGTTCCAACAAATTCTAAACTGAGAACTAAAAAGTAGGCAGTGGAACAGCATACCTCTAAAACCTAGGGAACTAATTCATTGAGTTGCAAACTACCTTTTCATGGATGAATCTACCTCTATGAGTAAAAATTCAACATAATTACATCAAGATCCATCAAATTACATTAAAGTACATCACGAGTTTGAAATTAAGAAGGATAAAAGTCAAACTGTCAAGAAATTAGGCGAAAAACAAAGTATTTTGGTCAAACTGAGCAAAATTTCTCCAATGTGTCGCGCTGATTTCCCTATGCGTAGCGCCTTTTGCAGCTGCTTTTGGAGACCTTCCTAATGTCCAAATTTTCTCCAAGTGGGCTTTTTGGAAAGATCTTCCTGTCTACTTTCTAGCACAAGTGGAATTTTTTAATTTGGCCCTCCAAAACTGAGTTCTCCCAAGATTGCTTCCTGTGTGTCAAAAAAGGGGCAGAAAGGTCATTTTTAGGGTGTTTTTGACCTTTTTGGGGGCTCAAAACCTGTCAAAATTTCTTGGCCATTCGCGAGCATGCATATTTTTTCATGAAAAATCCAAAAATGCTGAGTTTTCATCAAAAGGAGTCCCCCATAAAAAGCGAGCGCCAGGTGGCGCGGCGCATTGGGCAGAAAAACCTATGTTTTGGCCCAAAAATTCCAAAAATGCAAAAAGTGTCCCAAATTTTTTGAAATTTGGACTGAGTGTCCTCCATTAGGTGCTATGCTGGGACAAGGAAGCCTCAGCCAAGATCTGAAGTTTATCTCACGCTTTTTGCCTCCTCGATCTCTTCTTCAACTTGGCCTTCAAGTTCATGATTCTAGCTTGGCACACCATATTCCTTGACAAATAGTGATATGCCATGTTTCTCAACATATTTTTCTCATTGATAGCCTTCTCCAGCATCCTCTCCAAGTGGATATTAGTCCTCTCCAACCAAGACTCGCGATCAGCATTGATTTCTTTCTCAAGTGTTGTGAACTTGACTTTCCTCCTTTTGGAAGCTTGATGGTTTTCTCGTATGGTTCTTAGCTCCATTATGGTTTGCTGATCCTCTAGTTGTCTGTTTCTTTGCTCCAGATATTTGATGATCCACTTGGCTCTTTGTAGGTTGAGAGACAAAAGCTGAATGTCGGCTTGTTGGTCATGGATGATCTCTCCAAGCTTTGAGCTTTGTGAGCCCAAATCAGTATCATCATCCTGAATAAGAATAAAATTTGTCTCCTACTCTCCTGAAGGCCCCTCATCCTGTAATGGCCTCTTGCCCTTGTCCTGAACCTGTTGTGTTGATGAAGAAAGCGAGACCCCTTCCACCCTGGGTGGAGATAATACTCTCTTTGCTGCTGCAAACAACCCTCTAGTGCCCTTTTGATAGGTGACAAATACTGGCACACTAGCGGTTTGTATCTCATGACTCTCCCATTGATGTGAAGGTTCACCTGTCTCATGAAAAGCTGTTGGAGGTACCTGAGGAGCCGTGAAGAACTCATGAGAAATGAAATCCTCCCATGAAATGTCCTGCAAACCAAGCTGATGCATGACCACAATTTTGATGAGTGCAAAATGATATATATTGTTATACTGCTGCTGAGGAGTTTTCTTTTGCACTAGGGTGGTCATCTTCTCAATATTTCGGCACATGAAGTAGGGGAGATTCATCATTCTCACCCTGGTAAAGTGCATCAACAATCACATATGATAGGCATCTAGGCGAGTAAACCGGCCCTCGCAGCTGAAGTACTTGGTGGGCTCCAGTATTGTAGCAATAATGCTACAACTCCTGGAGCTTCCTATCTCTAATTTTATCAACCCGGTAGTTCGTACAAACTTGGAAGCGACGGTGTTGTATGCACAAGTACTAGCTCTTGTCGCAACTGTCACTTGGTCAGCTGGCACAAGTCCGCTAGGGCTCAAGCCAACTTCTATATGCTCACAGAAGAAGCTTTATGAGTGATGGACGAAAGCTAACTCAAAGGAGGCTAATCTATTTGCAGAAAGCAACTGAAAGCCAACAAAGCATGAAAACCCTAGTAAACCCTAATTTGACTAGCTAGGCCCTTACAATGCAAAACTGTGAATGAAACTTCTACCAATGATGCCATTACTTGCAGTGAGCTGAAATACATGCATCTAAGCTACTTGCATCTGAAAAGACATGTTTTTGTATTTTTTCATTAAGTGGTTGGATTTATTATGATGATGCTTTTGATTAGGGTTTAACTGTGCAGGAGCGGTTCGAATGGAAGGAAAGCATGGGCAAGGTCAGGATGGCTAGGAAAGGTCCCAGAGGGTCTCTAGCATCAGTCCAAAGAAGTCTACCACGTTCGGATGCTCAGCAACCGAGTTTGCAGGCTTCTACAGGAAGTCTGCAGGGGATCCTACAGGAAACTCAGGGGTTCTACAGGAAGTCTGTGAAATTCTACAGGATGTTCGACCGTGGGAGTTTTGGGAGATGGTGAAGTGATGGAGTGGTGTGGGAGGATAGGTGAGATGGAGATGGAACTGGTGATGGCTCAGGAGCAGAGAAGTCAGATGGAGAAAGAGTGCATGCAGTGGGTTGATGGCTGGAAGGATGGGATCAACGAAAGGTTAAGTAAATGGAGCTATGTGAGTAATGGAAGAGCTGGAAGGTAAACGAGCTGAACAGAGGTCGGTTGAGTGGCTTCAGGTGTGGTTGACAAGAAGAGGAAGGTAATGGAATGGTGTGGAGCAGTGTAGATGAAACAAATTGTCTATGAATGTCACCAAAAACGAGAACTCTTTAACCTATGTTAACTGTGCTATTTTGAACCAATGAACAGCAGTGCAATTTGTGAAAGAAAATCGTGCATGGAAGTGGAATGAAGAAGTAATGATCAAGACCAATGTGCATGGATGGATCTACGACTAAAGTAACTGTTGCAGCTTGCATGGACGTGAAAAGAACTGTGTTTCTTTTTGGTGGTTGATATGGACTGCACCCCAATCCCTAAGCAGAGATGGCAGTGATCTCTAACAACCTTTTTCTGGAGCTCCAATGAATTATAACTATCCTCTTCTAACCTAAGCAACTGGAAGCAAATTCACCATAAACTAATCCTATTCAATCTCATAAAAACTAAATCAACAGACTGTAAATTCGAATTGCATGTCAAAGTAAAGAAACGAAGTGCTGGAACGAAAGGCAAATAACATTACAACACAGAGGAGGTCTATTGCTCTCAGGTTGGGCCCTAACCTGAGAGCTATAGCTCCCTTAGAAACTCAGAATGAGATCAAAATCTGCATGCCTTTATTCATAACCAAAAATCTGATGTCATGCCAAAACTGGCTTACAAAAAGAACCAACACCGAGTTGTAGCTCGTACTTCGAAATTACAAGAGTAATGCAAAAGTTCAAAAAGCTCCTATCAAAGGCTACGGCCTCAGTATTTATGCAAAATGGTAATCCAACAGGTTTCCTTGATTTGTGGAGCTCGGTTGTCCAACTGAAGGTTAAACTGCTGATCCTGTAGAATAGTTGTAACTGCTGTTCCTGTAGAACGCTTGGCTGCCTCTAAGCTCGGTGGGGAGATTGGTTGGAGCTCGGAGCTATGGTGGGAATCACGAGGAAGGTCCCCAAGACTGTGGACATCCTCTCCTAAAACCAGCAGTGCCACCTTACTATCTCCTTGTCTCCTTTCTCGTGGTCTTTGCTCCCTTTTAATGACAAAAACCTGAAATCATCATGTATTAGTCACGTAGATAGAATGCCTACCCTTCTTCCTACAAACAACACGAATAAACCAAGAAATGAATGCATAAGCAATAAAAGATGAATGGTTTGAGCGAAGCAAGTAGGCCAAATGAGCCCAAATTGTACCAAAAATTGGAGCTCATCATCACCCCCCAGCTAAACTATTTGCTCATCCTTGAGCAACTTAGTCCAAATCTTCATCCTTCATTGCTTTCACTGCTTCCCTTGCATCCCAAGGCTCTGTGGTAGTGTCCTCTCTGTGGATATGAAACCCTGCTTTCCTGTTCACCTCTTCCCATTGTTGACTGTCATCCTCCTCTGTATTGCCTTCAGTCAATCCTAGCAGTAGTGGTGGGCTGAGGATAAGGCCAATCCAGCTGGCCTGGAGGCTTTGCATGGATTTCTTGTAAAGGTCAACCCTTGCCAAAGCTTCCCTCATCCGAATGGGGGTATGGTACTCTCGGATTTTCAAGCTGTGTGCCAGGGTATTCCATTTGCGTGCACATGCTTGGGCAGCACTTTCTCCCAACAACCTTTCCATGTCTTCAAAGTGAGCTATGGCTTGGGCCTGTTGGTCCATAAATCTCAAGGAAGCTGTGGGATCCGAAGCCAACTGTTGGTGGGCTGAGATGAGTGCCACCGGATCCTCTAGTTCTGGTTGAATGAACAGTGGCTCGCTCACTTTTCGGTTCATGACCGATTTTGCTTCAGCTGCTCTTCGATCCTCATGTTTTAACCATGAGGCGAACGCCATCAATTGCATATCACCCAAGGAAATATTGGGATCCCATGAGACTTCATTAGGCAAAGCCAAATTGTGGAGGTAAAACTCTGCTAATTTGGTTTTGTCTTCTGACGAACTAGTACTGCACAATTCAGAAAATTGTTGTGGGTTTTGGATATGTGAAATACCTCTTTGTGCCAAGGTGTTTATTTAGAACTGCAGCCATTGATCTTTTAAGAACAATCCATAGGATTTTGCAGGTGGTCTGCACTGAATTGCCTCCATGGCCCAACTGGCCATACAGGCCAATTGTGCTTCCTTTTGTTGCAGCTGTTCTTTTAGGGCTTGCACTTCAATTTTTGTTTGTTGTTCTGCTTCCTGTAGAAGTGTCATTGGCTCTTCAAGACTGGTGGTCAGCTCCTTTTTGCTTTGTTGTTCTTTTGTGATGTCCTTGGAGGATGTTCCTGCCCCTGCCCTTAGTTCTTGTAGCTGCAATCTCAGCTTCTGATTTTCTTCCTGTAGAAGCACACGTTGGCAATTAGCCACATGTTTAGCCATGGTGAATTCACTCCTGACCTCCTTGATTTGCTCTTGTAAAGGGCCTATGTCCGCCACACCCTTTGATTTGGCGATCTGCATCCATGTGTGGGAACGGACTCTTTCTTCCTCTAGTGCAAAAAATAGAGGCACAGTAAATTTCTACGGTATGATTTTGCCCGCCTCTAAAAAGGTGTAGTATGAACTCAGATTAGGCGAAGGGCTAGGTTCTGGTATATGTTCTCTTTCTATCTCTTCTGGCGGTTCTACCTCACCCTCCCTTGGTGGTGATGAGGGTCCTTCTCCTTCCCTCTTTTCCGTTTCCTGTAGTCGGGCCAGAGTATCCTGTAGAACATTTTCAGCTTCCTATAGCCGAGTTTTTTCAGTCAACAGGTCTAACCTTTCTTGCCACGTATTTTTCTTTGGACTCCCCTTCTCGTAGGTGACTGTGATCCTGGAGGGTGACTTTTCCTTGGGAGAAGCAGGTGTATCTTCGATGACAATCGGGCTGCTGGATTGAGGCTGTGGCTTGCCCATCTTTATCCTAACACTTCTTCGAGCTTTAAAGTATAGAGGGGTCTCCCTCTTCCTCTTTTCTTTTGGCTTAGGTGGTGTGCTGAGGCCAGCTAATACAGCTGCTGCCTCCCGTGCCAGAATATCCACCTTCTTCTCTTTGGGTTTCACCTTCTCGGGGCTTCCTGTAGAAGCCTGTTTCTGCAATTTCGGGCTTCCTGTAGAAGCCTGTTTCTCAATGATTTTCGGGCTTCCTGTAGAAGCCTGTTTCTGCTTTCCTGTAGACACAGGTGTCTCCACCTTTGCTTGCTTACCTACCTGAGTTTTGCTTTTTGCTTTGGTTGCAGGTGCTGTTGAGGTACTTGGGCTGACGTGGACCACCTCAGCTTTGTCCATTCTGCTCTTCAGCCTCTTTTCTCTTGCTGACAAGATAGGTTTGCCACCTTTTTCTTTGTCCTCCTTTTCCTCATGCTTCTTCCTTTGTTCTTTCTTCTGCACTGTGGTCGGGGTCTTCTGGCCTTTTTCTCTCTGTCCCTCGGCCACTGCTTCTTGTTCCTCACTGCTGGAGGAACCCGTTTCTTCGATCAACATTTTAATGTCTCCATCTTTTGTCAAATTCCGGAAGGATTCCCATGAGAGGGGAACCTTATATGAATGCAGCGCATCCTCCACAAGAAGCTTGATCAACCCATGGTGGGCTATCTGATCTGGTATGCCCTCTTTTAGCTTTGTAGCACACTCCATTAGAGACTACAATAGGAAATAAGGGATGCTCAGTTTTTGTTCTACAGGAAGATCAATCTGGTGCCTCAATTCAGTGAGCAACCGAAAGTGATATGCATACACGATGCTAAAACGGCCTTCACAAGTGATATATTTCATGATTTGCAAACTGACTTCATTCCATGGTGGCAACAGACTCGTTCTTCGCACCCCATTTTTGTCCTCCGATAATTCCTCCTCATGTGGAAAGAATTCTTTCTTTGCCTGCTGGCTCAGCTTTCTTTCTTCCTTATCCCACGGAAAACCCATAGGAAGTTCTGTGATCCGACTGATATGTTGCGGGGTGAGCTTGAGGCTTAGACCTCTGAAGTTCACTGTGGCCAGTGTCTGGGATTTCGGCCTCAGAGCCTGCAAGAATTCTTCGGCCACTTCATCATCGTAACCCTGCAGTTTATCACAAAAAGACATCCATTGTGCTCGTGTGAAGAGCTCTACCACTTCCTGGTTTTCCCTTAATTTGTTTGAATCAGTGGGTTCCCGTCTTATAAACCCACCCGGCATGATGAACACGGTTGTTTTAACTAAAGGTGGCAAATGCGAAAGAGATTTGGTCTATTGAGACAGAGCATGCACATAATCCACAAAATTCAACACAGTCTAATTACACTGACATCCTGTAGAACGACAGTATAGGCACAGCAAACAACAATTTCACCGATATCTTTATGACCAGACTGTGGACGATGATCTTGCCACTCTTACTAACCAGTTGCATGAAGAGTTTAGGGTTACCTCTTTAATTGGCCACCTTTTTACGTGAGGCACCCGCTTCCCTATAGAAGACTGCGTTCCTGTAGAAATTGTGTTCATGTAGGAACTGTGTTCTTGTAGGAGCAGTGCGCAAATTTCGGGGAGGACTGTAGTTGGCCTGCGCTCGAGGTGTGCTTCACCGGCGTTCTGGTAGCCAAAAGCTCGGCGTATCAAAGTGCAGAGGAGATCGGAATATCCACTCGAGTTTGAAGTGGTGGTTGATAAATGCATGCGCACAATCTAGCCGATTAGATTTTGAATCGGCGCAATCCGTGGCGCGGGGGGTGAGCTGTCCCCGCCGGACCGTTGGGCGATGTCATCCATCATTCGCCTGCGTATTCACTTGCTGCCACATCCATTCCCACAGATATGCCGCCGCCTCTTTCTGTTAAACTCATTGCTATTGACGGGAGTGTTCTCACGTGCGTGCTGCTCATTCTCTTTGTCGTGGCCGCCACCCAAACATCCAACTATACCATAACTAGCCGACGTGGCCAGTCGACTGGCCATACGGCCGCTCAACCATTCACTTTTACGTTATGCAAACAATTCAAAGTAAAATTCATGCGATTTGATGGAAGGAAGGGTCGAGACACTTACCTGCGTGGCTGCACACGATTTTTCCAGTTTTTGGACGATGGTGAGTGGATCTACCTGCTGCATTCGAATTTACACAGACCCGGAGGCTCATGGTTACAGGCTGCCGACGATGGAGTGGATGATTTGGTTGCATGCGCCCGCATTTCATTGCAGATGGCGGTGCTGTGAATGGTATCCACTCTAGCAGGTTTAACTGTTACAGGATTCCCGCGGGGTGTCTCGTAACAGTTCTTCCTCCTTGGGTGCATGCTGCACGACGGAGGATCTGGCCTTTCGATCACGCTCCCGGAGCTTCTGATGCCTGTGGTATGAGATATCAGCACTTGTTTATCTTTGAAAATGGCTTTTCCCGCGAGAACTCATCGATCTTCTTTGTTGGTGCAGGGAACTTGGTTGCATGTCGACAAGGATGGTGGAGCAAGGTAACAGCAATGTGCAAGGGTGCCAACAGAGGCTTGCATGCGTCCAAACCGATCCGTAGTCGCTAGATCTCCTTTTAAAATGAATTTTGGGCCGTCCGAAACTTCTACAGGAAGTTTCCTGTAGAACACAGAGCTTCCTGTAGAAAGTTCAGGCTTCCTGTAGAAAGTCTGCATTTTCCTGTAGAAAATCTGCGTCTTCCTGTAGAAACACTGCATCTTCCTGTAGAAGATTCAAACCATGATAAAATTGCACATACCTTGAAAAAACATGGGTATCCTTGGAGGAGGTGCTGGTGAGGTCCCTTGATAGCATGATAAGGACCCTTGGCTTTGAGTTGAAGGGCTTCCTCTCCTCCATAGAACATCTGCAACCTGCATGCAATTTTACCATATTTTGCTTATTGTTTTTTCTTTTTCTTTTTCTCTCTTTTCTCTTTTTTTTTTTTTTTTTTGAAAGATAATAGGGGCACCTCAAAGAGGTTTTCACCCGTGCCATCTGCCCTGAGCGCCTTAGAGAGGTTTTCACTCAAGGATCTTTTTCAAACCTTTTCCTTTTTTTTGTTTTTTGAAAGACAATAGGGGCGCCTCAATGAGGGTTTTACCCCTACCACCTGCCTTGGGCGCCTCAGAGAGGTTTTCACCCAAGGATCTTTATTATTATTATTATTATTATTATTTTATTTTATTTTATTTTTTATCCTTCAGGGTATGCCAAAAGCAGAGGCAGAACCCTTCTTTATGACCAATACAGATTTCTCCATAGTTTTGATGAACTCTTGTCTTGAGAGATGTCTCCTGTAGATCTTCAATCGATGCCCATTGACAAGCATGGGAATGGCTTTCTCATCAATGGTTCGAATAAGGACAGATCCATTGTCATGGCATTTTTCCACTGCATATGGTCCTAGCCATCTGGTTCTCAGCTTCCCCTTGAAATCTTTGTATCTGGAGTCATACAACAAAGCCCAATCTCCCGGCTGAAATTGCTTGTCATGGAGATGTTGGTCATGCCACACCTTTCTCTGAAGTTGAACCACTTCTGAGTGAAGGAGGGCCTGCATTCGGTGCTCATCCAGGCCATTCAGCTGCAATAGCCTTTCTTGTTGTGCATGGCTGAGATCTAGGTCCAGCTGAGCTGCCATCCTCAAAGTGTTGTATTCAAACTCAATGGACAGCAAAGCTGTCTTCCCATAGACCAGCTCATACGGTGTGAAGCCGGTGGTGGTCTTCCAAGTGGTGTTGTAAGCCCATGTGGCTTCAACCAGGCGATCTGCCCAGTCCTTTCTGCTGTTGCTCACCACCTTAGTCAAGATCCCTTCTAATGCTCTATTGGTGACTTCCACCTGCCCATTTGCTTGAGGGTGATAAGGGGTGGAAGTCCTATGCTTGATCTTGTGATGAGCTAGTAGATCTTCAACCAGGTTGGAGGTGAACTGGCTCCCTTGATCGGTGACCAGCTCTCTTGGATAGCCAAACTTATAGAAGATGTTTTCTCTTAGGAACTCGGCCACCTTTTCTTCTGTTGCTACTTTGATTGCTTTGGTCTCTGCCCACTTTGTCAAATAGTCAGTACACACAATAATGTAATACCTTTGCCTCGAAGAGGGGTTGATTGGGCCCACAAAGTCCATGCCCCACTTCTCAAATGGCTCAAGAGTCACTTGAGGTTGGAGGGGCATCTCATCCCTTTGGTCCGTCGGTTAGTGTCGCACAACAAAACATGGCTTCACAACCATGGATGGTGCAATACCAACAACCTCAGTTTCAACAGGTGTACCAGGGATCTGAGCAACAGATCTTTGCAAATAGTGGGCAACCCTATATTCAGAATGGATTAAACCAACCACTTTACAGTGGCCAAGCCCACCAACCATATCAGTCATATCAACATCAGTTGCATTATGCTGGTGTGCAAAGGCCTACTGCTCAGGCAATTCCATCGTATCCTGGGTACGCCTCGCCAAACCTGAATCAGCAGTTTCCATTCGTGGCGACCCTAGAATTACCAGATTTACATCGATTAACAAACGATCCAATCGCCTATGCCCATTGGTGGCCAGCGATTCCTCACAAACTTCCTTCGGACATTCCTAAATTCAATGGAAATCCTGGCGAAGACCCGTCGAATCATGTGATGACATTCCATCTGTGGTGTTCATCGAATACCTTGAATGATGATTCGATAAGGCTTCGTCTTTTCCAGAGGACATTGACTGGTCCGGCGGCAAAATGGTATATTGAATTACCTAGAGCCTCGTTCGACAATTTTAGTTCCCTAGCCACGACTTTCTTAACACACTTTCAGTTACCTATAAGGTACGAAACTGGAACAGAGATCTTGACCAATTTTAAGCAGACAACGGCCACACATATATCAGATCATATACATGAGTGGCGCCGTCGGCGCAGAATGGTAAAAACCTATGTTCCAGATCAGCTACTAGCTGAGTGGTTTATAAAGTCGCTTCTGCCTGCTATAACAGAAGATGTGGCCAAGGGAGGCGTCGTAACAGAGGAGCAAGTTATTGCTCGTGCTCAATATTTGGACTTAGTATATACTCAGTCGGGCACGCTCTATGATAAGATACCTGACGCCCCCAGACCAGAATTTTCAATCCCTCCTCCTCCCGGATCGAATAGTGACTCTCATGCCGGTGATGGCGTGATTGGAACTGCAAACGCTAAGTCGACAAGGGATTCGAATAAGAAAGCCCGTAAGACTTCGAATCAAAAAGCAAATCAAGAGATTCTTGCTTCGGAGGTAAATGCTGTATCTACGGATAAAGACAAAAACTCCAATCAACCAGGAAGCAAGAAGAAACAAAACAAAGGGAAGAAGAAGAAACAAGGTGGGTCATCCCCTCAAAAAACTTCTTCAAACCCTCCTGGGCAAGGGAAACAATTTTATCCATGTCAAATATGCGATGAAAATCATTTGACAAAGAACTGTCCGTTCAAAGCTGAGTTAAAGAGGTTCTTTAAAAGTTCCCAAACTTCAGCTGTGTTAACTGATCCATTTCCCGCCCCAGGTCAAAATATGGTTGATAGTGGAAATGCTTCCCCGTCTCAAGTGCTTATGTTGTCGGTTTCTAAGCAAAATGATGCTTTGATCTCGACAAGGAATAAAGATTATGGGAATCCGCCGGTGTCGAACGACAAAAGGAAAGATCAACCCAGTAGTTCGACAACAACTTCGGCAGAAGTTGTACCCCCCCTCACGCATGAATTAACAATAAAGCCACCTAAGGGAGTAGTACACAAATCGACATTCAATCCTCGCGCCAGAGCGGCGCAACACTATAATATAGTGGAGGATTTGGCCCAATCGCCATCTGCTATGTCGACTCTTGAGGTACTACAAAATTGTCCATCCCAAAGGCAGGCATTGTTATCAGCAATTGGTGGAGTGGATCCTAAAGATTCCAATCTTGTATCCTTTGATCACAAAGGATATGATCCTCAGTTACCAGCACAACTAGCTTTCCTTATTCAAGTGAAAGCACTCAACAAAACTGTTCATAGAACAATTATTGATGAGGGAGCATCGACATGTATCATGTCGATGAGTTGCTGGAAAACTCTTGGATCTCCAACCTTGTCGCGATCTTCAACGACATTGAAAGCATTTGACAGTAGGTCGTACACTCCGTACGGAATCCTAAATAACTTTAAGGTTGAACTAGGAGGAAAAACAGTGGAAATTGATGTTGAAGTCATTGATGGCAATCTTGACTATAACATCCTACTGGGAAGACCATGGATATACGCCATGGCAGCTGTAGTGTCGACATATTTTAGGAAGATCGCATTCCCATTTGAAGGAGGGATTACGATCGTCGACCAACAGAATTTCCTCCCTAATGGTTCACAAGTTACTGGAAGCATTCCCCTGATCCATGGGAGCGACCACTCAATACAAAATATTGGAGTAGGCTTACTAAAAGATCCCACAATGATGGGAACTTTCACGTTGCCACCTCCTTTCCATGAAGGGAATATCCCGTTTGTAGCAACATGCAACATGGTATCTTCGTCAAAGGTCGCAGAAGACAAAGTCGTCATGGATTATCAAGTGGTTTTGCCACCTAGCCCTATTGAAATATTGTAGCAATCAATGTTTCAGGCATGGGAGGCGAGCCCAAATCAACGCTCGTCAAGCGTTTGGGTAGATAGGTCTGGAGAATATGGTACCCCATTAGATCCATGGTCAAAAGTTCATGGGACTGACGAAGGGATCTTACAATCATTAATGATTGAGGGGGCACCATGGAATGATCACCACCATCGTTCCCTTCTTCCAGAATGTGAAGAAGAAACTCATCACGACCTATATCACCCTTCAGTGTTTGAATTCCAAACAAATACTGTAAATACGGTGGATTCAGAGAGAAACCTATCCAATATTGAAGAGACCATAGCCATAAACATCTCGACAAAATCTGATGTTGTAGAGAATATTCATGTCGGCAAAAGTTGTTCCCCTTCAGAACTGGAAATATATAGCGCTCTCTTTCGCGAATTTAGAGATGTCTTTGCATGGTCATATGATGAAATGCCAGGCATTGACTCGAGCATAGTTGAACATGAGATTAAAATGTATCCTGATGTCAAACCAGTAAGACAACGGCTTCGCCAGGTTCATCCAAAGAAAGCCGCTGCCATTAAGGCAGAAGTTGAAAAACTTCTCCATGCTGGATTCATCTACCCGGTTCCTCTAACCGATTGGGTATCGAATATTGTCCCTGTTATGAAAAAACAAGGGACGATAAGAGTGTGCGTCGACTATAGGGATGTAAACCAAGCTTGTCCAAAGGACAACTACCCTACACCCTTCATCGACCAGATAATTGATGAATGCGCCGGATGTGAAATCTTTTCCTTTATGGATGGATTTTCCGGGTATAATCAAATAAATATCCGCCCACAGGACTAGTCTAAGACTGCATTTATTTGTCCGTGGGGCACATTCGCTTATCGAAAATTACCCTTTGGTTTAAAGAACGCAGGGGCGACGTTTCAGAGGGCAATGAATTATGCCTTCCATGACATCAAGAACATCGTTCAACCTTACCTCGACGATCTTCCGGCTCATTCGCGGAAGCGGACTGATCATCCGCGGCATTTGAGAGCAATTTTTCTACGTTGCCGACATTACAAGATAAGACTCAATCCGCACAAGTGTGTGTTTTGCGTCGGTTCTGGTCGTTTACTTGGCTTTGTTGTTTCTAAGGATGGGATTCGTCTCGACCCCTGTAAGGTTCAGGCAATCATTAATTTGCCTCCACCTTCAAATTTGCTTCAGATTCAGAAACTCCAAGGGAAAGCAAACTTTTTGAGGAGGTTCATTCCAAATTACGCAGAACTTGCCAAAGGTTATACTCGTCTTTTGAAAAAGGATGTACCTTTTGTCTGGGACCAGGTTGCGCAAGCTTCCTTTGACGCTCTGAAAGATTCTCTAGTAAGAGCATCATTAATGTACGCCCCGGACTATCAAAGAGATTTTAACCTGTATCTAGCTGCAGCAGATACGACCATTGCGATGGTCTTAGTGCAAGAAGTCGATGGAATAGAACATCCTATTTATTATTTAAGTAAAAACTTAAATGACACAGAAAGTAAATATTCCTATGTTGAAAAACTAGCGCTTGCTGCTGTTCAAGCAATTCAAAGGTTTCGACATTATGTCCTCTTTAGGAAAACTACCGTTCTGTCAGATTGCAATCCCATGACATATATACTGTCGCGACAGTTGCTTGGGGGCAAATATTCAAAATGGATAGCAATCCTTCAAGAGTTTGATTTGGATTTTGTAAAATCCAAATCGAAGAAAGCTCTAGTTTTCGCAGAATTATTATGTGATCTCCCATCGTCGTCCAACGATGAAACATCAGAAGAGTCAATCGTGGATGAAAATTTGTTTCTGATATCAGTAAGCGATGAGTGGTATGGAGACGTCATTGTTTATCTCCAAACCCAAAAATTTAGGCCTAATACCTCACACTCGGAACGGAAGCGTATACGATACCAATCTAAAGACTACATGATCGTCGGTGATACACTTTACCGTCGTGGTGTCGATACGGTTCTGAGGAGGTGCCTTACCCATGAGGAGGCCGAGAAAGCCCTGAATGATTGTCATTCAGGCGCGTGCGGGGGGCATCAATCTGGATATGCAACAGCACAAAGAATCTTACGAGCAGGATACTTCTGGCCAACTATGTTTAAAGATTGCATAATAGCTGTCAGAAGTTGCCATGCATGTCAGATCTTTGATAGCAAAACCAGGAGACCACCCGCACCCTTGCAGCCTATAGTTGCTGTTGGGCCCTTCGCCAAGTGGGGCATCGATTTCATGCAATGTAACCCCACCTCGACCGGGGGGCATGGGTATATTATAGTCGCTGTTGACTATTTTACCAAATGGGCCGAGGCGATGCCTACATTGGATAACACTGGTGAAACAGCTGCCCTTTTCTTTTTTAATCATGTAGTCGCTAGGTTCGGCGTTCCGCAGGCTATAGTGACAGATCATGGATCGCATTTTCGCAATCACATGATGGTTGAGTTAGCTGCCAAACTAGGGCTATCGCACGATAGCTCTACCCCATATTATCCACAAGCCAACGGACAAGTTGAGGCAATCAACAAGGTCCTGAAGCGTATGTTGCAAAGGATGATCGGGGTTCACAAAAGAAGATGGCACCTACTCCTATACTCAGCATTGTGGGCTTACCGAACCTCGGTAAAGAACGCCACTGGGTTCACACCATTCCAATTGGTGTATGGCCTGGAGGCAGTCTTACCGATCCAGTGTGAAATTTCGTCTCTTAAACTCGCAATTGACCTCCTCCCCGGAACCTCAGAAGAAGAGGCTCGTTTCTTGGAATTGATCCAATTGGATGAAAACCGTCGTGACGCCGCTTTGGCGAACGAAGCCCATAAGAAACGAGTCAAGGCGCAGTTCGACAAAAATGTCAAACCTCGTATCTTCTCTGAGGGTGACTTGGTTTTGCTTTACGACCAAGAATCCGACAAATTAGGAGCAGGAAAATTTAAGTCCTTATGGATGGGTCCTTATATTGTTAAAAGGGTGTTAGCAAAAGGAGCCTACGAGTTAATGGATTATGACGGAATACCACTGGCGCAACCCCGTAACGGGTTGTACCTCAAGCGTTACTATGCCTAAATAGTAACCTGAGTGCTTTTGTTGTATTTTGTTTTCGCTAAAATGTTTGTTTCGGTTAAGTAATCCGCCCTTCTCATTTGTTGCAGATGTCGAATTATTCTGAGACATATGTGGGATATGCTGACGGAGCGAGTCGTAGTACGCGGAATTTGTCCTCCGCAGCCTGGGCCATTTTTGATCCAAGCGGCGAGTTAGTGAGTTTCAGAGGTGTGTGTATTGGGCGGTCAACGAACAATATCGCTGAATATAGCGCGTTGATTGAACTCCTCTCTGATACCATCGCTCATGGTATACGCCGACTAATTGTTAGGCTAGACTCACAACTTGTGATACTACAACTCACTGGTATATATTCAGTCCGCAATCCAGCTATTTATCGTATGTTTCTAAGGGTTAAGATTTTGGAAAGAGAGTTTGATTTAATTCAATACCAACATATTTCCAGAAACTTGAACACATTAACAGATTCATTAGCAAACTATGTATTAGATAGACATTTACAACATATATAAAAAGAGATGCGTCGGTGCTATGCAAGTGGATCACAAATAAACTGAAATAAACTCCGAAAATCAAAATATATAAAGCTGTTTATAGTTTGTACATAATGTGCTGTAATCAAAACAAAATTGGTCATACGACCTAGAACTCAAAAAGATGCTAGGGGGCACCCTAGCCTAGTGGTGCTCATGAAAGTACGTCACGGTCTGTGCGATCATGCGCAAGAGACGAGTCCATCGTCTAGGCACGCCAATAGTGTGCCGCTGCAACTGTAAAGGTAACTCGTCAATCTGTACATCCGGAAGACCACGAGTAAGGCTCTCAACCTGCTCCTGCACCGCTGCAAGTATCTCAGTATCACCAAGGTCGCGAATAACAACTCTCCTAGCAGGCTCTGCTGCTGGGGCAGCAACTGGCGATCGTGGACGAACTACTGGACGAACAGGACCAACATCTGCATGCACCCAAGAGTTTGATCAGTTTTGAACAGTAACATCATGAATAAAAACAATAGACAGTGATATGGTCAGAGATTTTACCAATAGCGCCCCATTGCTCGCCATCCGGGAGCACCAAGTCCGGATCACCTCGGTAGTCCATACCCACATATGGATACTCAGAAAATGCCATCTCCTGACGCTCGAACCACCTAAAGAAGGACTCAGTGAAAGTGATATGAGGTTGACCAGCATGCCGGGACATATGGTCAACCCACCTCTGCATGCGTGGCTCGGTCGGAGAAGGCAAATCAAGCATGATGTACTGAGGTTGCATCAATGGGATTTTCTCCAAGATAAAGGCAGTCAGAATAGAACCAAATCCAAAGTTCTTCAGCCCCCCGTCCTTTACCTTGGTCAATTGACTTTTCATCTGAACAAGTACTGCATCACACCAGTTAAACACTTTCGGTTGGAGACACTCCAAGGCGTGCTGCATATAAGATCTGTTGGCAACATGTAAAGCTGCGCTACCTGCCATCCTACCAATGGTAAACAGAATGGACCTGAGAGACCTGTCAGTGATGTCACGGATATTGATCTTGCCGTCTTTGCTCGGCTGTGAACCTTCCCGGCAATACTGACGAATGTAGTCCCTGGTGGAATTAGTCCCTCGAACCGTACCTGACAAAGAAATGGGGGCACCCCGCCTTGACAGCCCAGTCAAGAAGTACATGTCCTCTATGGTCAAGGGGATGGTTTTCCCCCTAATCTGGAATACTTGGTTAACAGGATCCCAAGCATCAAGCATATACTGCAGTAAAGAAATCTGTGCTCTCATGCTAGAGATACGGAAGAACTTCAGCAGGCCACAGTTCCGAAGCGCGTTCACCGTGACTGGGTCATGGAGTGCAACCATGTCCTCTGCTTCATGTTCTCGTTCTCGCCATGTAAGGGACATTTTGTTCAAAGTTCCCTACAATCAAACAAGAGAATGAGTAAGTTCCTGATTTTGATGAAAATCTGGCGAAAAATCATCAAAAACTCATGCAAGGTCAGCTTTTCTAGGTCCAGCGCAGGCAGAGAGCCTTCCCCTTGCGCTGAGAATCAGTCTGCCATAAGGCTGCCTGAAATACAGCGCAAGTTTCGAAAGGGGAACCTGCGCTGATGCCAGGGCGCCCTGTTGAAACCCCTGGGGCCCAGAAACCCTGAAAAACATGCATGAAACTAAAAAAGGAAACCATGAAAGTGAAGGGCTAAGGTTTAGCTCCTACCTGGTCCAAACGGCGCCGAAAATCGTCCACAGAATCTCCCGGAATCAGCTGGTGAAAATCAAGGAAGAAGAGGCACCTCCAGAGCTCCAACAAGCAAAATGCAAATGAAATGGTAAATGAGAGGTAAAAACCCCTTTTTATGACTTTTTACACAGTTTAAAGTTAAATATTAGGGTTATAATCTCGTTTTCATGCAAATATTGTCCATTTCTAACAAAATTTGTTGCAGCAATTGAAGACGAAGTACTACATTTGAAAAGAGAAAAGCTAGTAAAAGTAAAAAATTAAATTTGACCATGAATCGAGCAGTTTTACCACGGAATTTATGCTCGTTAAAAAATAGAAAAGTGTGAGCAAAAGTTTCCACCAAAGTTCAAGCTCATTAAAAAATGAACCTATCTCGGTAAATAACCATTGCGATCGTAAATTTATCAGCCTTAAAAGCCTTGGTCGTGTTTTCATCCATCACCTCCATTTCATTTGGCCGGTCGTTCACCCCCATATGTGTGTTTACCCATTTTGAGGAACAGCTGCAAAGAGTGATTTCACCTAGCCATCCCTGTGACACTACCGTGATTGGAAAATTCCAATTTGTACCTGGAATCTGCTGCTATCCCTGTTTATCACTCGTTCCTCAAAAGACGAGTCTTCTTTGAGCTCTTTTCACTGACTCGTAAAATATGAAAAGTTTGCCGAGTTTTGGCCTTCCAGCTCGTTAAACGACCGGAACGCTATCCCTCCTCTAGATTTTAATCTTTTTGGACCTGAGGGATTATTGCACAAAAGGATCGAGCGCTTGTCTTGTTCGGCTCGTTAAAAGTACCGAACACTCATCCCTTCTGTATTGTTTTATACTTTTTCGGACTTAAGGGATTAGATGACGAAAAAGGAATTATGGAGTTAACTTTCTGTACCTTTTCAGACTCTCTAAAAATGAAAAGGACCGAGTTTTCTTTGTCGTTAGACTCGTTAAAATGATTAAATAGCGACAAACTTGTCTTTAGACGAGAACGAGTTTCCCTATCGCTAGGCTCGTTAAATCTTAGCGATGGGCTTGCCCGAAGGGCAGGTTATAGAACAAGCATATGTTATCCTCCTCAAGCTTGACAAAAATAAAGAGGTACTGGTCAGAAATGACTGGGGAAAAATTGGGAGAACATCAAAGTTTAATGGTAGCAAGTCACTCTTGAACATGACACTTTTCCTCCGTACCACATCGGGTTGGGTTGTTTCATTCACCGGTCTCATCGCCATGGTCCTCGCCAAGCCATCCACATTTGGGGTAATGCTACCGATCCATCGCATCAGTGTCGTTATATGTTCAAGAGGGGTCATTCTGAAAGTGTCAACCGTGTCCCATCCACTGCCATACATTATCCTTCATCCATTCATGATCGCCACCCTGAATCATATGTCACAGTTTGTTTTCACCTCCACTAAAATCATTAGCTCCGTTTCGTGTCATTGATGTGGGATTCATTAAGGCCCTCCTTTGACGGATCGCTTCTTGTCGACTTCAGCTCATTATCCAAGAAGTTGATCTAGGAACAACCCCCATCAGTACTTTGAAGCTTGCATGCCTCAATGGCAAGTTTCTCACTTCCGGCGACAGGTATACATCAATGACCTTCGACCAGAAGATTTTGCGTGGCGTTCGACGCCAAGTCCTTTATTCACGCCACGTGAATTGTACTGCAGTACCTTGAGGGTCATCGTCATTATTGGTGATTCCTCTCGCGCTTGTTAACGGTTTTCATTATTGACCGGTAATCAAGCGATGTCTTTCCATGTTCGACTTCAGCGAAATTCTCACATGGATCGACTTGTACTTAGAGTGAAGATCGAACGAGTTTGAAGACCCCGGATCTAGTTTCATCCATCCGGGCTGCGATACATATTCAGGAAATATAAAAGCATTTGTCATGTACATCATTGCAGCAGATGATCATCCTATTCAAAGGATGATAATTTCAGCAGAGAATTATCAGTCTACTATCAGACGATCGTCTGTTCTATGTACCAAAATGTATTTATAAAGCTGAGCATGGGAATGCCCGTCTCAGCTAGATCATGAAAACAGAATGAAAAATAATGTATTGTATTGTATTGTATTACAGGGCGCCTCCTCAGCACTGGAATGAACTTCGGACCCTCTAGATAAAGCATTTCACCCGATAAACGGCCTCATACTTTAGGGGGCAACTGTTATAGACATTTTTGTGCCTCGCGACATGGAGCATGAAATGTCAATAATTACAGGGATCCTCAGTCCCTAAACATGTTGTTCTTACCCCTAAAAGAACAAGGTCATCAAACAACAGCACTTCCAATCAGTTCTCCACCTGAAAACACTTCAAAACAGGCTAATTTTGGATCGTGTCAGCTGCTCCACTGAGCATCTGCGCTGGAATGCAACTGCTCCTCCTTGTACCTGCGCTGGAAGTCAAATCTAATGAAGGCTACCTGCGCTGGGCGAGATTGGCCAAGTGGCACAGTCATTCTGCAAGGTGTCAACTGCCCAGGAAGCTTCCAAACTGACACTTGGTTCATGAGATTCGCCCTGTGATGAGTAAGAGGTACTTGATCACCATGTGTAAGCAAGGATCTCCAAGTGGACTCAAGAACTGAAGATTAACTGAAGAGGGGAAGGACACAAGGCAGCTTCATGTCAGTCTCAAGCTGACTCATCCTCTCTTCTTCTCTCCTATATATAGAGCTCTTCTATGAGGTCTGAGGAGGCTGGAATTTTGTGTAAAGCAAGGAGGTGCTGTTGGTTTACAGTTAGAGCTATTGGGTGATTGTTTTACTAGAGGTGAAGAGGAGAGTTCTTGCTGCTGGGGAGGTGCTGCTGGATTGGAGCCATCAATGGTTGTAACCTTCTCAGAACCCTGTTACTTCTATCAATAAAGTTTTGCATGTTCTCCTATATACTTGTATTGCATTGATGTATTGTATTTACATGTATATTTGATTCACTCTAATCCATGCATCAGTTATGAGTACTTGTATCTTGTAGTTTCCTCTCTTGTTTGTGCAGGATCTGTGTGTAGCTGGACCGGCAAAGAGAGCAAGGAGCTGGGAACAAGAGACAAAGAGAGAGGATAAGGATCGACTAAGCGAAAGACACCAGGTTGGTTAATCTCTTCTTCCTTCTCTCTGTACTTTCATAAAGGAAAACATCAAAGTTTTACTTTCAGTTGTTGCTAAAGACTGTCACCTTTAGAGTAGGGATAGGGTCATCCGAGTCGGATACTTTTCCCCACAACAAACTGGCGACTCCGCTGGGGAGCCTAGTATCTTGTTGGTGTTTGTAGTATTTTGCTATTCATTTCTTGAAGAAAAGAGTACCAAATCGAAAAGCTTTTGACTATATCAAAAGCGAAGTAGAGGGTCTGCTACTCTTGCTCATTTGCTGAGCAAATTCAAGATTTAAAGAGCTTATCTACAAAAGACTCTTTACTCTTTGTGATAGATCTTCATCCTCTTGATCATCCCTTAGCCTGTACTTGACCTATAGCTTTTTATTTCAGCAAAAACAGTGCATTTTTGAGCTTTTTATGACCCGGAAAACTTTGTAGACGTAACTCTCGTGTCCCAGAGCAGGCTGTCCACAGGCAGTCTGCATTACAGCACAGGTACTCCCTTCGGGAACTGCGCTGAGAGTCAAACTGACAGACCAGAGCCTGCGCTGGTCCAGTTAGCCTTTGTCTTGCTCAGTTTTCCCATTGTGTCTTGGCCCTGTTTTCACTGATTTTTTGTTGATTGCTTGCTGGTCATTGTATTTGCTGTAAACCATTCTCCTTGACATTATTCCGCCTCAGTTGTGTGATGAAACTGTGAATGTTCTTTCAGTATTTCTTGTTTCAGTTACAGTTTCCCATTGTGAAAAGCGAACCAGTATAGTTGTGACCTCTTAGATCCTGAACTGTAAAAGTGTCTTTGTGATCTTAAGAGCTAGTTTTATTACTGTTCATGGCTGTTTGAGTTTGTTTGTTTTTCATCTTATGGTTTGAATTCGTATATTTTTAGTGTTAAAACAAGTACCTGTAAGGTGTCTTTTCATTTTAGACGAAACTTGTTTGTTTACACTTCAAATTGAATTTGAAAATTATACAACAATTTCCTTTTGTCTACATCAACATTAAGGGAAAAGAAAAGAAATACATGCATCTTGCATTTGCATTTTTGATAAGTTTGTGTGTCTGATCTAGGAGAAAGTGCATTAGTTTGTGCTTTGTGCTCTGTGTGGAAAGATATTGTTTTTCTCTCCCCTCAGTAGTTAGGATTTTCAAAGCTAAAAAGATTGTAAAAGCTTGCTTATCATTTTAGCTGCATTTAGGAATTTGTACCAATACATCTCGTGGTGATCCTGAAAGACAAACTGATAAACAAGATCAACTTAAAATATATTGAATGAATCTAAAAACGCATTGTAACATAACGCTCACAATAGAGGTCTAGGTAGAGACGTGTTCCGGCGTCGTTAAACGTAGTGACTGTCGATCTCTACGAAGGTGGGTGATTCCTCCTGAGGGACGATAGCACTAATACGGACTTGTGCTCCCGCGTACCATCGCGTATATTGGGAGACCCCTATAGGCAATTATCCTTTATCCTTAGGAAGCCGTGTCGACCGCCCTACTGATCGCGATGCAGTGAACACAGCATTCACGAAGATCGACCACCCGTACCGTAAAACGTATTCTGTGGTTTCGCGAAAGGTTTGGCACACCCTCTGCCTAGATCTCCAGAGCAGTTTCTTTTGGCCCTTTTCAAACTCTATAACTGAAAAGGTCCAACCGAGCATTTGTCACTTCGGGCTCGTTAATACATCGAAGGCGACTAGAGTCATCTTTAGTTTTTTCTCGACTCTTAAAACATGAAAAAGCAAAGTTGTGTCTAAAAGCGTCTAATAAAATTCATTCAATACGGAAACATAATTCCCCTTTTTGTATTTTAGTTGATCAAGTAATCCGCAACCGTGGAGGAAAGTCAATTAAAACTCCGTCGTTCGGGGAGACTTGCGAGTCAACCACCTTTGTCTCCAGAACCGAGAGTAGTACGGACAAAGCGAACTCGCTGGACCAGGTCAAAATCTCCTTTTAAAGTTAGAACGGAAGTTCCAACAACATCTGAGATTCTGGTCACTCCCAATATTTCTGGAATCCCTGCCTCTATTGAAGAAGTTCAACAGCAACAGAAGGACAGTTGTACTGATCCTAGTCTGAAGACAAGTACTTGCATAACTGAACCAGTTCCATCTGAAACCGGTCCACAGAGTCTTGTTGTTCAAACAACTGTCGCTGTCGAAGCAACCCCTTCTTCGGCACCAGAAATCTTTTACGGACCTGACGGTCTTCCTCTTCCTCCTGGTCTGATTGCAATAGAGGAAATCGTAGAGGACCAGCAAGCAAATACTCCAATTCATTTTGGAGTAGGTACCCCTCTTTTTCCTTCTGCATCAGAAGTTTGTCTATCGCCACCGGAAGTTCCTGAAGAATCGTTAGGAAGTTTATTGGATAGACTTAAAATGTCTGAACAACCGTCGACATCTAGGACTGTGCCAAACGACACAGCGACAGCAGAAGCTCCTGCTGCCAACCCAACGATGTTTGCCGGCATACCAGCCGTCCCGACTAGCTCTCATCAGCTAGAAGGAGTCCACCCAGGGACTATTATGACAACTTGGTCTGTTCCAGTTTGTTCTTCCGGTATAATACCCGGTAATTCTTATGTTGAAACTAGACAAATTGATCCCTTTGGGAATCAGTTTGGGCCATCCAGTCCTCAAAGGCCATCTATACCCTTGAGCTCCGGATTGTTACCGTATGGGGGGCAATATGCCCTTTCACTTCCCCTCCGGGGGGATACCCATACGGCAGTTTTCAACAACATTCAGGTTTGACTGAAGTAACGACGAGTGGTTGGGTACCTATGTTACCCCAACAACCAAGAGTTGTATATTCCATGCAACAGTGTGTACCTATGTCTAGTATCCCGACGACGCCAGCAATTGTAACCGTGTCGCAAGTTCAATCGATGCCTGTTGTATGTCAACCCCAAGTTGTAATGCAACAGCCTATTGACCCTGCAACACAACCACAATCGCCAACTGCCGGGACGACACAGATACAAACGGGAACTATAACCCCGCATCTTGGTCCGTCGGTTAGTGTCGCACAACAAAACATGGCTTCACAACCATGGATGGTGCAATACCAACAACCTCAGTTTCAACAGGTGTACCAGGGATCTGAGCAACAGATCTTTGCAAATAGTGGGCAACCCTATATTCAGAATGGGTTAAACCAACCACTTTACAGTGGCCAAGCCCACCAACCATATCAGTCATATCAACATCAGTTGCATTATGCTGGTGTGCAAAGGCCTACTGCTCAGGCGATTCCATCGTATCCTGGGTACGCCTCGCCAAACCTGAATCAGCAGTTGCCATTCGTGGCGACCCTAGAATTACCAGATTTACATCGATTAACGAACGATCCAATCGCCTATGCCCATTGGTGGCCAGCGATTCCTCACAAACTTCCTTCGGACATTCCTAAATTCAATGGAAATCCTGGCGAAGACCCGTCGAATCATGTGATGACATTCCATCTGTGGTGTTCATCGAATACCTTGAATGATGATTCGATAAGGCTTCGTCTTTTCCAGAGGACATTGACTGGTCCGGCGGCTAAATGGTATATTGAATTACCTAGAGCCTCGTTCGACAATTTTAGTTCCCTAGCCACGACTTTCTTAACACACTTTCAGTTACCTATAAGGTACGAAACTGGAACAGAGATCTTGACCAATTTCAAGCAGACAACGGCCACACATATATCAGATCATATACATGAGTGGCGTCGTCGTCGCAGAATGGTAAAAACCTATGTTCCAGATCAGCTATTAGCTGAGTGGTTTATAAAGTCGCTTCTGCCTGCTATAACAGAAGATGTGGCCAAGGGAGGCGTCGTAACAGAGGAGCAAGTTATTGCTCGTGCTCAATATTTGGACTTAGTATATACTCAGTCGGGCACGCTCTATGATAAGATACCTGACGCCCCCAGACCGGAATTTTCAATCCCTCCTCCTCCCGGATCGAATAGTGACTCTCATGCCGGTGATGGCGTGATTGGAACTGCAAACGCTAAGTCGACAAGGGATTCGAATAAGAAAGCCCGTAAGACTTCGAATCAAAAAGCAAATCAAGAGATTCTTGCTTCGGAGGTAAATGCTGTATCTACGGATAAAGACAAAAACTCCAATCAACCAGGAAGCAAGAAGAAACAAAACAAAGGGAAGAAGAAGAAACAAGGTGGGTCATCCCCTCAAAAAACTTCTTCAAACCCTCCTGGGCAAGGGAAACAATTTTATCCATGTCAAATATGCGATGAAAATCATTTGACAAAGAACTGTCCGTTCAAAGCTGAGTTAAAGAGGTTCTTTAAAAGTTCCCAAACTTCAGCTGTGTTAACTGATCCATTTCCCGCCCCAGGTCAAAATATGGTTGATAGTGGAAATGCTTCCCCGTCTCAAGTGCTTATGTTGTCGGTTTCTAAGCAAAATGATGCTTTGATCTCGACAGGAATAAAGATTATGGGAATCCGCCGGTGTCGAACGACAAAGGGAAAGATCAACCCAGTAGTTCGACAACAACTTCGGCAGAAGTTGTACCCCCCCTCACGCATGAATTAACAATAAAGCCACCTAAGGGAGTAGTACACAAGTCGACATTCAATCCTCGCGCCAGAGCGGCGCAACACTATAATATAGTGGAGGATTTGGCCCAATCGCCATCTGCTATGTCGACTCTTGAGGTACTACAAAATTGTCCATCCCAAAGGCAGGCATTGTTATCAGCAATTGGTGGAGTGGATCCTAAAGATTCCAATCTTGTATCCTTTGATCACAAAGGATATGATCCTCAGTTACCAGCGCAACTAGCTTTCCTTATTCAAGTGAAAGCACTCAACAAAACTGTTCATAGAACGATTATTGATGAGGGAGCATCGACATGTATCATGTCGATGAGTTGCTGGAAAACTCTTGGATCTCCAACCTTGTCGCGATCTTCGACGACATTGAAAGCATTTGACGGTAGGTCGTACACTCCGTACGGTATCCTAAATAACTTTAAGGTTGAACTAGGAGGAAAAACAGTGGAAATTGATGTTGAAGTCATTGATGGCAATCTTGACTATAACATCCTACTGGGAAGACCATGGATATATGCCATGGCAGCTGTAGTGTCGACATATTTTAGGAAGATCGCATTCCCGTTTGAAGGAGGGATTACGATCGTCGACCAACAGAATTTCCTCCCTAATGGTTCACAAGTTACTGGAAGCATTCCCCTGATCCATGGGAGCGACCATTCAATACAAGATATCGGAGTAGGCTTGCTAAAAGATCCCACAATGATGGGAACTTTCACGTTGCCACCTCCTTTCCATGAAGGGAATATCCCGTTTGTAGCAACATGCAACATGGTATCTTCGTCAAAGGTCGCAGAAGACAAAGTCGTCATGGATTATCAAGTGGTTTTGCCACCTAGCCCTATTGAAATATTGTAGCAATCAATGTTTCAGGCATGGGAGGCGAGCCCAAATCAACGCTCGTCAAGCGTTTGGGTAGATAGGTCTGGAGAATATGGTACCCCATTAGATCCATGGTCAAAAGTTCATGGGACTGACGAAGGAATCTTACAATCAATGATGATTGAGGGGGCACCATGGAATGATCACCACCATCGTTCCCTTCTTCCAGAATGTGAAGAAGAAACTCATCACGACCTATATCACCCTTCAGTGTTTGAATTCCTAACAAATACTGTAAATACGGTGGATTCAGAGAGAAACCTATCCAATATTGAAGAGACCATAGCCATAAACATCTCGACAAAATCTGATGTTGTAGAGAAT